>CM056194.1:101942201-103142201 GCA_029692085.1 Gymnothorax javanicus | reverse complement strand
AGCTGGATAACTTCATCCTGGTCAAGTTACCATGGTGATTTATTCTCCACAGTTAGCCTGCTCCAGATCAGGCTAAATGCCAGGCTTAGTTGATTCTGTTGTCTTATCTGTGGAGTCAGCGGCTGCGCTGATCAGAAATCAATGTGTTTTATACAGTTATTTCACGCTCTGATTGAGGCTACGTATTGGCCTCGTTTTTAAACAATTCAGCAGTTGGTGGGCCACCCCCCCATGCCAGACCTGTGTGCCTTCTTCTTGACTGCTAAAAATCCGTGCATACATGAAAATCTGAATGAGACACGGTTTATTGAAGTAACTCTTCACAAACAAGGAATTTGCTGCAGCAAAAGGCATGCAAAAGGACGAAAATGGCATGGAGCAGAAAAAATATATATAACCTATACTGAACTATATAAATGCTGGTTGAAGTAATAAAATAATAAAATTAAAAGTGTGAGGCAGGGCCTTGCAAAGAATCTATTCCCCTCGTTTGTGCATAGTTATCAGCTATTTATTGAAGCACCCGACAGACTGCAAAATATCTTGTATTTAATTTTCACCCGTTGACAAGTGCGTTTTTGGCCACTTGTATTTGTGCTGTATGAATGTTACATGAGATAGAAAAGATTTGCACAATGAATCAATTCCCACTGCTCGTATTTAAGGCTACAGCATTTGCAAAAAGAACTTGAATTACAATGATGAGGATTCATTGGAGCTTAAAGTGTATTGTTTTAGATTACTTACGCATTGAGTCGGTCCGCAATTGTCTGCCACGCATGCTCCCGTATTTTTTATTATAGCGGCAGTGTTACCCTTTTTATTGATCAAATGTTTAACCTCTTCATATGTCTCCATTAAGAGCTGTTGCTCGTTCGGGGAAAAGTAAGCTGCGCGTGTCCTCTCCATTTCGCCTGTAAAGACTAAATGCTGGTTGAAGAAAATAATAAAATTAATGTGTGAGCAGGATCCTTCCAAAGAATTCACACACCTCATTTGAACATTATCAGCAATTTATTCAAGCACAAGACTGCATAATGTTCTTATATTCAATTTTCACCTTTTGACCACTTGTGCAGTATGAACGTTACTGTACATTATAAGACATTTTTGCAACGGATCAATTTCCACTGCTTATTAAAGCAAAGAGCACAATTGTTAATTTGCGAAAGGAACTTGAATCGTAATTACGAGGGATTATAGTTTTGGATTACTTACTCATTTAATCAGTCCGCCGTGCGTCTGAGAGCTTCATGACGGCGGCGGTGCTTCCTTTTGTAGGAGGTGTGTCACCTTACGTCAGCAATAAGATCCGCTGTTCATTGGAGGAAAGTAGCCACACCTGTCCTCTCATCTGTGAATCTGTGATCAACCTCTGTGGTCTACTGAAGGAAGCCGTGGGCCACAAGCACTTACTCGAATTAGTTATACCTGGCTTGACAAAGCTGCCCCTCATCAGCCTGGCTCAGCGTTCGAACAACCAATTAAACCAGGATGGACTTATGAAACTTTGTCTAACCTGGCTTTTTCACCTATCCTGGATTTCTTTATTCTACTTTCGAACAACAGGCCCCTGATCTGTGTTAGTGCCAATCTTTGGTGCATTCCCCACCCAAAACAAGCAATGTGTATGTGGAGATCCACGCTGCTGAAACTCAACACGATAAAAGTAGTCAATAATCTTCCCTATTGGCTGAGCAGGGGACATGATCACATCTCTTGGAAAACAACGAAACCTATGATCAAACATCCTGGCTGCTGTCACAGGATTATTCTTTAACAAACTACATTTTTGGGACCAGTCCATCTCATTTACATTGCCTTTCAAATTTTGCACTTTCATAAAGGTTTCCATCAATTCTGTCCAACGTAAATCCGCAGATGAAAAGGAACAGAACCAAGTAGGAATCCCAAGCTGCCTGACCACAGCAATCAAATCTTTCTGGACACGTTGCCAAAACATAGGAATCCACGAATAGGCTTTAAAAATTTGTAGCCCATGTCACAACTTAAAACATTCTTAATGTAGTCTGTACTAGCAAGCATTGAGGATGTAATCTGGGTGTTCTCTCCTCCATGATACCCCTTCTGTAAAGCGATAGAAACATTAGACACAACTTGATTAATCTCAGACAAATACTGTGCATAAAAGATATAATCTAAATTACTGCCAATTCGACCATCAGCATTAAGAATTCTAGCATTCAGATACTGACTCAATGTCAAATTATGCTGTCTGGTGTCATGAAAAGTACCAGTTCCCTTTGGGAAAAGAACAGGAAAACATTTAGCCTCATTGCTAACATCTGTAAGCAAATGTACAGGACTGTTACCTTCTGCTGGAGCTACTGATAACACACTGTCAAAATGCTGATCTAATACTTCCTGTGCAACATCTACTGGCTGCATACATGTGTCCAAATACATGCCATACTGTTGCTGATCATTAATGTGTTCGTCTTGAATATCTGTCTTCACGCTCATCACTTTTATTGCCATCATCATTTTTATCTTTTTCAAGGGGATTTGTCCAATCTGTATTGATATGCACTCTTTATACCACTTGTTATGATATTTTAAATGTTCTAGTGCACTGTGAACTTTATTTGTGTGGACATACTGATGTTCATAATGCCATTTGCAGGTAATTTTCCTCTTTAATTTAACACGAATCATTAAATTCTGATTTCCTAACCCAGGAAGCATGTTATTAACAGTGTTATTGTTGGGAGGAACACATGTTACAGGGCCATGGACACCATTTTGTCCTCCCTTGGGTAGAGCTAATACCTTCATGAAGGGAATATGCTGTGCAATTAATGTTGTTCTAAAGAGTTTAGTGTATTGAGTTCTTGTGGAATAGGATCTAATTGTAGATTATTAATTGCGCTTTCTTCAGGTACTTTTCCACCAATTATTTTTCTGTGGCAGTATGTCAAATCCACAATTTACCAATATGTGTCAATTTTAAAGTGCAGTCTGCAGTACATTTATCCTCACATTCATGAAGATATGTTGAAGTTATACATTTATCTGCCAATGAAGCTACTGCAGATCCCTTCTTTCCATATAGTTCTTTTTTACATTCAACTACCTGATGCTGGAACAATAATCTATGACATACACAGCAAACATATTCTGGGCCTTGTTTAACCTTTTCTCTAAATTGATAAATTACAACATCTATGTTATGTTTTTTCAGCGTTTGATTACGTTTCTTTTCCTGGTTTAGCTTGTTTATAGACTCGGCGTAAACCGGGTTAGATTTATACTTTTGTACAGTATAATGTATCACATGAGCACGATGATCAGGAGAATTGGCATATTTTTGTACACTGCTGTTTTACTTTAGCTCTGAACTTAGCATCTGAAGCATATTTCTGTACATTGCTCTGTTTTACTTTACCTCTGAACTTAGCATCTGAAGCACATTTCCGTACACTGCTCTGTTTTACTTTAGCTCTGAACTTATCATCTGAAGCATATTTTTGTACCCTTCTCTGTTTTACTTCAGCTCTAAACCGATCATCTGAAGCATATTTTTGTGCCCTAGTCTGTTTTACTTTAGCTCTGAACTGATTGTCTGACGCATATTTTTGTATACTGCTCTGTCTTACCTTTGCTCTATACTGCTGATCGGCAGAATATTTATCTTTACCAGCTTGTATAACCTTAGCTTTGTGTTCTTCATTTGTAGCATACTTACTAACACTGAATGAATGAATGAATGAAAATTTATTTTCCTGAACATTGACATTAGTATACAACGGAAACATAACCAATGAAAAAAATAAATTAAATGATAATAATTAAAAAACAAAAAATAATAATAAATAACAATCATCAAGCTCTGTCTTATGTTCAGAAAAAAGGAGTAGAGGGAAGCATAAGCCTGCTGTGTCGTTTGTCTATATTTACTGTCGGTTGAATATCGGTGTTGCACTTTCATTATTTTACATTTCCTAAAATCAATGTCATCAGCATATTTCTCCCTCTCTTTCCTCTTCAGCCTATCATTACAGGCTTTACGAGGTGAAATGACATCAGACCTTGACCTTCCATGATTAATTTCATGCAAGGTACTTCAACTAAAACATTTACTAAAGATATTATCTTTCACACATGCAATGGGCTCATAATGACATTCATTGCAGTGTTTAAGATAAATCCCTTTGTTTCCAGCTGTTGCACCACTTGAGCTATACTTTAACCATTTCTGGCAACTATATGTATAAATATCAACATTAATCAAATCTGGAGCAGCCTGAATTTCAACCTCTGTAGCCCAAGTGCCAACATATTTCATGCATGAATCATTAACATACTGCTGTATAGATGTAAACTCTTGTATAACAACATTAAGGTACACATCAGTACTCTGTTCAATATGCTTCACAACAGCCAAGCGAATAGCTCTATGACACGACTCTAGTTCGCTAACAACACGTGACAGAGATCCAAAGAAACAATTACCATCTGGCTGGATATCAATGGTAGCACATGGTTCTGGCTGTTCAATATTTAAACAATCAACAACAACAATGTCCTCATGATTTAAACTGGGCACAATGCCAAGTTTGGTGCAGATGCTCCTCTTGTCAGCTAATGTCAAACACTTAAATGTTACATTGCTGGCATTTGTCTCAGACACGAAACAAACTGATGATTCATCATCAGTGTCATCTGCCCCTCTCACCATCTCCTACTGCTGCTCACCCTCTGTCCCTGTAACTGTCTCAGACTGCTGCTCACTGTCTGTTACTGTCTGTGACTGCTGCTCACTGTCTGTCACAGTAACTGTCTCTGACTGCTGCTGATTGTCTGTCTGTGTTTCTGGCTCAAAGTCAATACCACATCCTTCTCCTGAAACCTCATCACAGTCAAGCACATGTGCACTGGTACCATGTATTCCTGTGTCACTTGAACAACATGCTACAACGACAACAGCCTTAACACCAGTGACTTCAAACAACTTGTCCCTGGTATGTGCATCATAGGCATATAGTGACCGAACAAGGTGGGTGATGTGTGTGTTGAGTGCGTCCAAAGTATCGTAGCATGCAACGATGCTAGTACCATCAGGTTGCCAGCCACCATCATCACCACGTGCATGTGGATCAAACACGGCAAACCTGGACCCTTGCTTAAAAACTACACACATGTTCTTCCTAATGGTCAACAAACAAGCATCTACCTCAAAAATGACCCTCTGGAAAGCAACATCCAGAGGCATGGCCACATCTTGAACAGCAGGGTCATATTCCTCTACATCAATGTCTCCAGTGAATGTCTCCATGTACTCCAATCTAAATTTGTTGTTACACAACACATGCTCCCTAGGCAACTTCCGTACAAAAATATAACCACTACGACGAGCATCACTAAACATGTGGTGTTTCCTCATGTATGTGTACAAGTCATTACCATTCACCAAAACATTGTCCAGGTCAGTCGTAGTCCAAGTCCAAGCACTCTTTAAGACATTTGTCATAACTGCAGTGACATTGTTTGTGGCACACTGCTTTTGCCTGTTACGACCAAAACGCTTGTGCCCCTGATTAAAGGACCCACGAATAAAAGACATGACATGGTCATGACTCACGTGATCCTGGACATCACCACCAGCAGTAGATGAAGCGGGAGCACCATCGTCGTCCACATGGTCCACTGCTGTCCCCTCTGCGTCACGGGGCTGATGAATCAAACATACAAACAATTAGGCATCAATTACAGTAGCTGTACAACATTCAAAACAAATCACCACAACAATATGTACACACATGAACAATGTAGAAATTAAAAATGTGTCAAATGTTCACTGTAATACAAACCCAATAGTCTGTTATAGACTCTTAACTCAATGTTCAAACTGTGGGACAATAAGTAACCTGTGTGGGCAACACATAAATATGCTTCCACTGAATAAAAATATGCTTATATAATAACGGTTTCATTATAAAAAAGATAACATACCTGCTGCACATCCTCCCCTTGCTGCACATCCTGCACCCGCAGGTCAATGGCACGCTCCTGTAAGGACAATTATGCCAAGTCAATTGAAGATGCTGTAGGTAACTTAAGAGGTAGTGTTCAATAAAAGATGATACATTCATATTTTAACACCACATGTTTATCAAAATTTTTCTATTTGTAAAATGTACATACGTTCCTGGTGTCCCCCAGTGACTGATCAGAAGGAGGTGCGCTGACCTCCTCCCTCTCAGCCACTGTGGCAACACAAACAGACGACGGAATGGGAGAAGCCTTGGCCACCAGCGCAGTTGCCTCCTCCTAAGAAAAATAAATGAACAACCACCATGTAACCTGCAGACACCTGTCATAACTTCACACTTACTAACTACAACTGATGACATATGGAAAGAAGTTGTCACTGATTAGCCTAACTGTACTAAAACTTTTCAAAAAATGTAATATTATAGTAATATTTAATATGCAAAGACAGACCTCTGGCTGGACCACCCTCTTCTGGGAGGCAACAGGTCTCGGGCGACGTTCCCTCGCAGTCTTCTAAAATAAGAGAAACACAAAACACATTTTGAAACCATATTTGGGGAATTGCTCTGTTCAACCTATATGAAACAGCATTGCTTGTTAGCATCATAGATTGTCTAAAATCATCAAGCAGATAAAATCAAATGACAAAAGTTTAAATCATGCAAGTTACCTTCTGGCGCGCCGCAACTGCTGTGGAAACAGGAGCAGGAACATGGACGGCGCCATCGCCCAACACATCCAGAAGTTCCCTGCTAAACCACACGGGGTGTAGCACGACAGAACATTCCTTTAGCACCACGTTCCCCTGACAATAAAAGCAGTTGATTAGAAAACATGTAACCAAACAAGTAGAGTTAAAGTTTAATTAATAAGTCACTGTATGTAACAAAGATGACAAACCTCCTGCTCAACCGCCCTCTTCTTGGCAGCACCGAGCCCGTCAAGGTCAGCTGGTAGGGTCGTCTTCAGTTACAAATAAAATAATCTTCATTATGTGATTCATTTAGATTACTTGAAATACTGGCAACCACACAACTGTACTAAACGCCACATTCCCATCCTGCATGGTCCAACGACTGTCCACTCAAATGGGTTTGAGTGCGGTGGCATCGAGACCTCCCCTCTCACGACCACCCGGGGGGAGCGCCTGGGAACGGGGGGCGAAGACCTGGCTTGGACCTCTGGCTCTGGCTCTGGCTCTCGTCTCCACCTGCAGGTAGGCGGCAGACCACAGCAACTGCGCCAGGATAGACATCCCGTCACTGTCACTGAGGTGCACCTACAAAAATACATAATGATCAGTTTAGTCAACAATTTTCTGATTTAAAACATGCACCTGCCATTAAGTTCACATATCAGATACAAAAGGCCAGTACATTAAACTCCTACTATAACAACTTTTACTTACACCATCCCTGCACCACAGCTCCCGATGGCCCAAGGGGAAGTGGTCATCAGTGGCCAGGTAGGGGATCCCTTCAAAAATAAATAAAACACTCACAGAAATATTTGGTTTCAACTCTGTTTTTGTGAATTGTAAAATCCTAATGAATACTACAAACACCATTCCATGTTTTTTAAACGGCTTAAAAACACATAATCCTTGATACAATTAAAGTACACATATTTGTCTGAACATACTCATCTGCGCTGCAACGCAGTGGTACTCTTGGCTCAGAAGCTCCTGCTGGTCCATCTCAATGGTCAGACGCCGGGGGAAATCCAGGACACACAGCTGACAAATAAATATAAATTGTTGTTTTAGAGATCATGCAGCTGATGCATTAACACTGCCACTATCAGACATAATAAACGTAGAATTAAAAATAAAAACTTGCCTTCGGCCAACACCTGGAAACAGCGGTCAGGAGCCTCCCGAACTCCGCTGCGGCCTCCCCAATGGTCCGGCTGGCAGTCAAGTCATTGCCAGGAACCAACAGACAGACTGCCTCTGGGATCCGAGGGAGAACAGCGTTCTCAACCTCAGTCCACAGCTGCGCTGCTGAGGCCCCCGGCGTTGACATGAAGCCAAAGGACATCCTCCCCTCTGGCATCTGGACGAACCCATCTACGATAGCACGTAGATGGGAGTCCCCGACAATCAGAACGAACTGTAACAGAGAAATTTTTTAAGAACAACAATCTACAATTATTCATCACAAATAGAATGACAGACTAAACACTGCAAGAATAATTACTTTCTTGTCTGGGGACTCAGCTGGAATGACCAACTTGTGGCTCCTGCCCGTGAACGGTGAAGTTGGCCAGCCCAGAACTGCATGGCGGTACCCAGTACCACGGCCTGTATAGGAAACATAGACAATACTAAAATAAGACTTACTTCACCTTTACAAAGTAGCAATTTTTAAGGAAATGCAAAATACTTCACACCCAAGCAACTAACTATTTACTATATGAACTTAACAAGTGACTACTTACATGCAACAAAGGTGCTGCGGGCGGGCTGCAGTTCCAACGTCCAGGGGTCGCGCAGCCATCCTCATCCTGGCAGCCTGGGAGCGACGGTAGCCCTTGCCACGAGAACAAAAACACACCAAATGTCAGCACAACCACATTAAACCAGACAAATACAACTGATGAGAATGTATTATTATGTTCTCTAACATTAAGTTAGCCTTGTGAAAACAGAAATTGTCCTAGTAGTCATTACTGTACAATTCCCTCGTACACATAATTTAAAGTACAAAGCTACAAAACATGAACACATCACATCACCACCACAAATGCAAATGCTTATTGAAACCCCCCTATAGTCCATCATTGTAGTAAAAGCCCAAACATTGTGTTCTGCATTCAAATCAGATCTCTTATACACATACACTTGTGCTGAATTAACCAAAATTCACTGAATGAGTGGGGTTTAACATGCACAACAAACTAGAAATGTGTTAAAATATGGCAAAATCAAAAAAATACTTTTGTACATAATAGTCATACAAGGCATTGATCACTCTATACTCAATCCACTGCACAAAGCTATGCCCTTACAGCATGTGTGTGTGTGTGTGGCGTGCGAGACAACTATCAGGCAGGAAAAAATTACCCTTTGTTGCTCGCTGTGACATAGAGACCGCCCACACATGGGAAGGCGCTAAACTGAAAAACACAGACAAGGGTGCAGTAGAGGAATCCCCTGTTTACTTTCGCAAGTGGCCGTAACCTAGCAACCGAAGCGTGCACAACTACTATCGAGGCAAGGACAGGATTCCGTCTGTGCGTAGCTCGCTGTGACATAGTGACCGAACAGCGAAAATTCATATCTCAAATCAATTCAACTGTCTACAGCCAGTACAACATACAATTTTAACTAAATACATTTGGACAAACCTCGGCTTTCAGAAACAAACACTCATAAGCCGACAGTTTGCTATAGTGAGCCATGCGTTTGCTCACTGCTAATGCTAGCGGTGTTAGCGATAAACTAGCAGATGGCTAACAACACATGAGCTCTGGCATTCATAAAAATTAATTGAATAAACTTACCTTAGGAGCTTCCGTCAATTACTGGGCCAATTAAAACCTGAAAAAGAGAAAGACAGAGAGAAACAAAACAAGAGAGACGGAGAGAGAGACAAAAAACTAGAAAAAGTTAAGAAAGTTGTCGAAAATCAAAATATTCCAATGGGGAAAATGTAAAATATCTCCAAACGATATAATCCAAAAATATCCGGCAGGTCAGGATCCAAAAGCACTCCAAAAGTTGTCCAAAAGCGGAAATCTCACGGCAATCCAACGCCAGCTCCAAGGAACGACTGCGAACTAAGCAATGGGTACCGTCCATTGTTGTTACCCGACTATATAGCGCTATGGCGTCCAATCACAGAAGGGCACCTACTCACGTGTTCAGTTTCCACCAATGACGGCACAGAACTTACTGTACCCGACGTGCCGTAAAATAAATCTGGTGCACCAGACCTGGGGCCTATTGCACGAAGGCGGGATAAGGGATTAGCCCAGGATCGGCACGGGATTAGCCTGATCTCAAGCCCCATTTCGGTTGCCCAGAGCGTGTGAACTAAGCCACGGCACTAGTTACTATGGAAACAAAGTCTGTGGAGCTAGCCAGCTCCGGAGCAAGCTTACGAACTAGCTAAGCTCCTGTCTCCAGCCAATTTCACCTCGCCTCATTCAGCAGTCACCCAAATTGAAAATCAATGTCCTTAACAGGCATTCTGAATTGTCCACTACACATTGCTATCTCAATTATTGTAGGCCCAGAGTAATTATCTTAGAAACATGTGACCATTGATGTCAGTAAAATAGCCTATATTTGATCATTATATTCAAGTATCCATGTGACAGTGACCATCACAGTTCAATCAGTCCCCCTTCCATGTCACATTTTAACCATATTTAGAATCCGTCATTATCAGATTGGTCCTTATTCCCCAAGTTGAGACTTCCATCAGAGCAGAAAATGAGCAGTGCTGCATGAAGTAGGTTACCGTGTTTCAGCGCGTCTCAAATCGCTGCGGTAACCCCCTATAAACAGCACTGCTGCTACTTTTCTCCGTCTTTATTCCGACTGCGACGGGTAAGGTAGAGTCCTTGCCTTACTGCTGGACACGAGTGTAATGTCGCTCGCTTCGCAATATTGGAATCAAACATTTTCAGGAGGCTCCTTGACGTAATTTTCAGACGCTAACACTCTACTTTTTAATTTGAGTATGCCTCCATCAGAGGTGATTGAAAGCAGTAAGTAAACTCAACTAATCTGAACACGTCTTCTAGATCGGACTATCAATTCAGTTTGTATAGGACAATAAAATGGATTTGTATCAAAATCGTGAGGTGTTTATGAAACATACGAATGTTTCCATACCGTTGTTAAATTCACTTACGCTTATATATCTGTCGTGGGCATGTCACTCATGTAATTCAAATGTACTGGTTTCGCTCGATATTAAGTCTGTGTGACAGCGACGGCTTATCTCATTCACGGTACCGCCGAAGTGCATCAGCTACTCCTTTTTGACGGTGCTGAAACGCCTCAGTTTACTTTCACTTGAGTTTAGCTCACTTTAATACTCCTCTCAAACGTCTCGCACCATTCAGACAGAAACTAAAGGAATAACAAGCAGAGGCATTTCAGCGATCCTATCGTCCCCCCGTCAGAACGTAGTCTTTGAGTGTTGCTGGCGCATGCGTTTGCTGCGGCTACTTAGTGTCCATGGTGATGATCAGCGATTCTGTGATCGATCTCGGGGTCTATTAGAGGTAGCCGAGTGCGTGCACTCAGCAGGATCAGCTGCAACGGGCTTCACTTAGCCTATCCTCCTCCACCCGCTGTTGGCTTTGTGCAATCAATTAAGCCAGCGACGCGCTGTTTGGGATATGGCAATCCTCGCTTTGGCATTGATCCAGGATCTCAAGATCCGACTTTTGTGCAATAGGCCCCAGCTCACAGCACAAGACAACAACAACACACAGGTACGTCACATCCTGCTTTCTCAGTAATACAGATGTAGATACGGGTATAGACATATATACGTAGAGGCCGCATTAACTTTGGAGGGACGTGCCTAAAGCGCCGCCATCTTGGTACAGGGCTAGCAGAGGGAGAGGCACCTGGCTGCAGACCTCCAACCTCCACGGCTGACAGTAAACACGTCAACTCCAGACACACTTCGTTACTTTGACACTGGCAACTTAGTTACTCGTTTCAAATTAAAATATTAATTTAATTCATCATTTACGGATTATCTGGATTTGGCGTGTTCGAGAAGAACAACGGTCTATCTTTGTGCAGATGTGTCCGCCAGTGGACGTGGAGCTGCAAATTTATGCACGCAGTTACAATATTCTATCACTAGATGGCACACCAGGATCAGTTATTGAATATTCACAACTGCCAGTAAACTGAAATAAGAAGTGACTCTTCATTCCCCCCAATATCTGTGCTTTTTTAATTTCATTGGGACTCCCCAGTATAATAAAGGCTAAATTAAATAATTATTTTGTGTATTTCTATCGTTTTGTCAGTCACAAACAAGAGATGTTGCAGTCCCACCTCTGACACCGGATCGGAGCAGGGTTTGTTTTCAGCCAAAATACACTACATGGAGGGCAGAGAGCCCCCACTCTCCCTGTAACAAGTTACAAGTCAATTCATCTAACCATAACCGTCCAAAGCTGTTAAATTGAGGAAAAAAAAGATCCATAAAGCAAATATCCTACATAGTTCCTCGACTTTAATAAGCAGTTATTGAAAAAAAAAAAAGTGATGAAGTGATTACCTGATTTCGGGCTTCCACTTCAAGCTCTTCTCTGTCGTGTGCACACAATAGCATTCGCGCGCGTGTGGAAGACGTGATTACGGCGCTGCTATTTCACCTGGCAACAAGAAATACTATTTTCTGATTGGCTGATAGGTTACTGATTCAAGCAGAGCTGTCTGCCTTCGCCTCATCCATTCATAGATTACTAATCTCTTTTACAGTTTATGTTACTAATGTGCGAAGAGTTTTACCACTTCTCAGCATGAGAAATGTCATGTGTGGCGTGAGAGCGTGTGAACTAATTGAAATGCGTGAGTCTCACGCTCAATGCGTGAGACTTGAGAGCCTTGCAACCCAAGCAATACCGAGAGTGAAAGGCACTATTTCATTGGAACGCGGACCAGTTCAATCAACATGAAGCATTGGCCTATTAATTAGTAAATTATTTTTCTGTCCTGAATTTAGCCCATGATTTCATCGCTGCTAGATTACAGATGGAGAGAAACCATGTCTTCGGTTGCCAATTATGATAATTGGAAAACGCGTCAATAAAGGAAAATTATTGAGAACTTTCCAGGACAAAAAGGGACGTGTTTATGCCACCCCAATTCCCAGTTCTAGACCCGCCACTGATCAGATCACTCCTTAGTCCACAGTGCAAGATAGTAAATGGTAGTTAAGGAAATAGTAGAAACACTAAATAAATAGTTATTTAAGTATGTGATGTTTTCGTTGCTGTTAAATCATTCTTAGAGTTTAGTACTTTTTCGCCATTCTGATCATTGATTACTACTTCTAAAAAAAAGATAGTCTTTAGTATTTGCAGAAAAATGGCTGAATATAATATCATTAAAATGCATGTGCATAAAAACTGATAGTCTGCACATTATATAAATGGTTCACAAAATTTGAAAAAGTTAAATGTCTCAAAGTTCCTACAGTGGCATAAGCCGTTAATGCTCTGAGCCAGACAATTTATGTTAAGACTGGAGCAGTTACACAATGCAATCATTGTGTTTGTTATCTGCAGGAAAAGAAATGAAAAGTTTTCCTCAAATGATTCACATTTTACTGCACTTTCAACCAAATATTTATGCTTAAAAAATGTTCTTGTGAGTAGTTTCAATACCTATACTGCTTTGTAAAACTATTAAGCACCTTGCCTCAATATAATAATAATAATAATAATAATAATAATAATAATAATTGAGTCAAGAAAACATGTCACTCACCCCACTTGTACTGTTGTGCTTGTAGTGTTCACAAAGATTCTGCCGGAAAACAACTTTGAACACGACTGTTGAATATCTAGCGGATAATTATTCCGAAAATACCACAAAAAAAGCAGTAAAGCGTTAATATTTTCGCGCTATTTAAGTACATGGACTCAGTTTGACGCACTGGGAACGCAAGGCTCTAGCTCAGGCTAACTTTGTGCGATTAAGGTGGTTTAGAGTTCGTTGGAAACATCAGAACCCATAGAATCAAATGACCACCGGAAAAGTCTTACTGACAGCATCACAAGCCAATTGCAGAGACGAAAATACATCGCAAGCAAGCTGAATGCTGAGGAGCTGAGATCTTTGAAGCAATGCCCCAGTAAAAAACATGCTTGGAGACTGGCAGATCTAGTTTCGTTATAACACGGACACATTGGGCTAACAATTGCAAGCGCAGATTTACCCTGAAACCATTTTTTATCACAAAACATGAAAGGTAAGAAATCTTTTTGCTCATCTCTGTAGATTGTAAAGTGTATGCCTGCTGTTCTTTGAGTGTGGTGTCAGTTTAAAATGACAAGGCTTATATCGTTGGATTCTGTGGACTTTCCTCTTTCATTTGAGGTTTCGTTTGTATGCACAGCACAAATTCAGTAGAAATGCTAGTGACTCAGGGCTGATATGATTTTATCCTATGTTTTGCCTCAAGCTTATTTACTTGCTTGGTGCTTGAATTGTGTTCGGTTGCGGTAAAAATGGTCAACATGAGCTTTTTGCCGAGTTTCTTCGCGTAAAGTGGATAAGCCGCATGACAATGTTGCCATTAGGAAACATGCTGTATTTATAATGCGTAGGTTTAAGGGGTTAGTATTTAAAGTGGGAATACCTCATCAAGCTGGTCTTGGGAGGATACATG
The DNA here is from genome assembly GCA_029692085.1 of Gymnothorax javanicus. Lineage (NCBI taxonomy): Eukaryota > Metazoa > Chordata > Actinopteri > Anguilliformes > Muraenidae > Gymnothorax > Gymnothorax javanicus. Next base: position 103,127,811 of record CM056194.1, on the reverse strand, counting down.
TTTAAAGCTTTTGGTATCACGGAGAATTGCACCTGTTGACCTCTGTCGTTAAGTTTATGTCCTCTACTTAGCAGGTTTCTATGTTGAGAACGAGGATAGCAAATGTTGGCCTTTTTGGGTCCCTGAGCTGCTATCGAATATCCCTAAAGAAGTGGCATCCTACGCAACCTCTGAGTTACCGGAGACATCTAATCAGCCTGTGATACATGTGCATTTCAGCCGGTTTGACCTGCAGTGGTACCAACATACAATGTTCTGAGAGTAGCAACTAAAGTACTGGATTCTTCCTACAATCAAGTCAAAATTCTTAATGATAATGCTTCTGTTCTAATTTGATTTAGTAAAATGAAGTCTGATTAATTACACAAGGTGAAAGATGACTTTTTCAAACTTTTATGAAAAGATCTTCTTTCCAACAGTGCCAGGGGGCAATCAATGCACGACAGTATCTTTGCCCTGATCAGCTAATTTGCATTGATGGGTTAGTGTAGGGCTTACATCAGGCTGAAACTTGAAACAGGTGATTGTGGTGGATGAATGGCTCAGTGTTCAGCCTCACAATATTGTTTAGGTATCTGCATTCAAATTGCCATCAGTAAAATGCCCTTGTGCTCTTTATAGCATTTGCCTGCTCATATCATAACTCCACAGCACCATGGTAACCAGTTCCTGTTTCTGATCTCCTAACACAACAAGCTAGGAAGATCTAGTTCTTATTTTTATCCCTTCGGTCACATTAGTTGGTTTGTGTCATTATATTATGATTTCTTTCATCATACTTTGTTCGCAGGGGTGGTTTAGTGGGCAGGTCACCTCTTTTCCTGGTTATTGTTTGTTCTGCCAGCTTCATGTTTAGTTCATTCAAAGTTGTCTCCCCAAATAGTGCCACATTTACCCCACAGGCAACAGAGATAAAGGGAAATTAATTTATGTCAAGACTGGAGCAGTTAAAGAATGCAATTATTGTGTTTGTTACCTGCAGGGAACGAAATGAAAAGTTTCCCTCAAATGTTTCACATTATACTGCTCTTTCAACCAAATATTTATGCTGAAAATTTTTTTCAATATCTATCCTGCTTTGTAAAACTATTTAGCACCTTGCCGCAATATAATAATAATAATACTTATAATAATGATGCCTGAAACTATATCCATAAATGAAAAGGTAAGAGCAGTAAAGTCAGAGGCAAATACTGTACACCTATTTACCACAAGAGCTGTGTTTTTCAGTAAGACTGTTGAAGACCACAAAGGAAAAATTAGTCCAAATTTTGCATTTTTGTATATTTTATATATTATTATAATATTTGTACTAATATATTATAGTATTACAACCCCAATTCTGAAATAGTTGGGACAAAGTGTAAATTGTGAATAAAATCAAAACACAATGACTTTCAAATCACACCAGCCAGTATTTTATTCACAGTAGAACAGAGATAACATAGCAAATGTTTAAACTGAGAAATTTTACAATTTTATCCACAAGATGAGCTCTTTTCAAATTTGATGGCTGCTACAGGTCTCAAAAAAGTTGGGACAGGGTCCTGTTTACCATGGTGTAGGATCCCTTCTTCTTTTTAACACAGAGTCGAGGCGTCTGGGCATTGAAGAGACAAGTTTCTTGAGTTTAGCCATTGGAACTTGATCCCACTCTTGTTTAATACAGGCTTCTAGCTGCTGGAGAGTTTTGGGTCTCCTTTGGCGGACTTTTCGTTTAATTATGCGGCAAATGTTCTCAATCGGTGAAAGATCAGGACTGCAGGCAGGCCAGTTCAGCACATGGACTCTTCTACTACGAAGCTATGCTGTTGTAATAGCTGCAGTATGTGGTTTTGCATTGTCCTGCTGAAATACACAAAGCCTTCCCTGGAAGAGATGTTGCCTGGAGGGGAGCATATGTTGCTCTAAAACCTTTATATACCTTTCAGCATTCATAGTGCTTTTTAAAACATGCAAGTGTCCCACACCATATGCACTAATGCATCCCCATACCATCAGAGATGCTGGCTTTTGAACTGAATGCTGATAACAGGAGGGGTGGTTTTTGTCCCCTTTGGGCAGGAGGACACGACGCCCATGATTTCCAATAAGAATGTCAAATTTGGACTCGTCTGACCATAGGACACTTTGCCACTTTGCTACAGTTCATTTTAAATGAGTCTTGGCCCACAGAACACGGCGGCGCTTCTGGATCATGCTCAACAATGGCTTCCTTTTTGCATGATAGAGTTTTAGGTGATATCTGTGGATGGCACGGCAGACTGTGTTTACAGACAGTGGTTTCTTGAAGTATTCCTGGGCCCATTTAGTAATGTCAATGACAGAATCATGCCAGTGGGTGATGCAGTGGCGTCTGAGGGCCTGAAGATCACAGGCATCCAGTAAAGGTCTTCGGCCTTGTCCCTTACGCACACAGATCTTTCCAGTTTCTCTAAATCTTTTGATGATGTTATGCACTGTTGATGATGAGACCTTCAAAGCCTTTGCAATTTGACATTGAGGAACATTGTTTTTAAAGTACTCTTCAGCAGAGTATCAGGTTCTTCAAGCTCAATATTCCAAATCTCGCATAGTCAAACGTGACTTCAGTGTAAACAAACATGGTGGACAAACAGGAAGAAGCAATGATGGTTGTTTTCAGGCTCTTACTTTCAGAAAAAACACAAAAAAAAGGATTACGGAAAAAGTCATGGAGACGGCAGGAATGTGGGCTGTATGCATTACAGTGCGAGTTGGAGGTGAGTAAAAATTGTCACAAGTATTACAGATAGCTTAGAGAGCAGGGCTGTGTGCTAGATGCTAGCACCAGTGCTAGCAAGTCAAAAATATTAGTAACATTACCACAATCATTGCAAACTACTTGCACAGATGTGAAAGTGGGTACATTTGTATTAGCACAGAATAATTTTTGTAGCATATACTGGCAAAACAGTACTGTACAGCCCTGGAGACTGAGAGACATGTAGAGTGCCTGTCGTTTTTCTCTTCAAGTTAGCTCTGTCCAAAGACTTGAATAAAACATAAAGGTAAAAACATGAAATGTATTTTCAATACAATATTTGAGTTAAATTCCATTAATTGACTTTTCAGAGATGTGTAGATACTTGGTTGGGATTGCATATAAGAGTTGATATTGTAGTTTAACACTGAAATAAATCTGTCAAGCATTAGAAATACCCATTTCATGATTTGAAGTCCTGTATAACTTAATGTGCATTCTGTTGACAGATAGAGGACAGAGCAGGTTTAAGGGGCTAGCTGCGAATGAATGCGGAGGAATTTGAGTTCATTCTCAGGAAAGTGGCCCCCTTGATAACCAAGACGCACACCAAACTGAGACGAGCCATTACTACAAAGGAGAGACTGGCATTAACCCTCAGATTCTTGGCAAGAAGTTTATTTATTTTTAAATTAACTCTATTCAATTTGTATAGTGCTTTTAACAGAGGTCTTTTGCAGAAACTTCACAGTATCGATTCACAGAATCAAAAGTAATAAAGCTTTATTCTCTAGGTTCTTAAGTCCCAGGAAAGCAAGGGGAAAAAAACCTTTTGAATTTTAAAACAACTGTGTAAATTACATTTGCTTGTGCCTACATAAAGTAAATGTGCTTCTGTGTTTTGTACCTTTTAGGAGAATCATTTGCATCTTTGAGTTTCCAGTTCAGGATCACAGAGTCCACTATTTCCATGATTGTGAGCCAAACATGTGAAGCTCTGCACCGGACACTTTGTGATGAATATCTGAAGGCAAGCATGATTAATGTCTTAAAGGCCAGTGTATAGGAAAACAAATCTTTATGATTTATGATGATATTAAGCAATGGACTGCTGTTGTACTGAATATCACCGTGGAGTAGTAGTATACAGCAGTAGCTACAAGACTGCAAACTGATTACCAAGGACTTGCAAGAGCCACTTAAAACTGTAGTCTTAATGAGATTGCATGTTAAAAGTTATTTAAACTAATTTTTTTTTAATGGCTACTTTGCAAGGCACAGTAAAATATGACAAATATTTCACATTTTTCATTACTTTTGATGCCTCACAAGTCTAGACCGAATGCCTAACTATTTGTGATCCTGACACTGATGTTTTAAAACTGTAATTTCAGACATCCAATACAGAAAAGGAATGGCTGGACATTGCAGAGGAGTTTCTTCAGAAATGGCAGTTTCCCCACTGCCTAGGTGCTATTGATGGAAAGCACATCACTATACAGCCACCAGCACATAGTGGCTGTAGTTGATGCCAAGTACCAATTCAAGTACGTCAGCGTGGGAGCGCGGGCAGAGCGTCTGATGCAGGAGTATTCGCAGAATCTTATTTCAAACAAGCGCTTGACGAGAATCTCCTCAGTATTCCTGCAGCAAAATGGCTCCCAGGCTCTGACATGGAAGTCCCTTTTATGTTTATAGGGGATGACGCGTATCCTTTGCACTCAGACCTCATGAAGCCATACTCTTTTCGCCAGATGGACCATGAGCAGAGAGTTTTCAATTACCGACTCTCTCTCGTGGACGCAGAGTGGTGGAGAATGGGTTTGGTATACTTGCTAACAGGTGGAGAGTATTCCTCTCCACAATTATGCTCAACCCTGACAAGGTGCTAAAGATCGTTCTGGCATGCGTATGTCTCCACAACTACGAGAGGTTTGGTCCGAGACATACACAACTCCAGGCTTGGCCGACACAGAAGGCGCAGACCACAGGCTCGTGGAGGGTTCCTGGAGGAATGATGGCCTGGGAGCCATGCTCCCTCTTCAACCTGGGAGAAGTGGCAGCAACTCCATGGCTGCCAAAGAAGTCAGAGACAAACTAAGGAGATGTTTTGTTACATCAGGCCAGGCTCCCTAGCAGGATAACTTCATTTCGCCTGTTAGCTCTTCAATTTGAAGAGCTAAAATATTTTGGGGGTTTTCTTTCTTATTTGAGGTTTTGACGTACTCTAAAGCACTGACACAATTGTGTTGTTCCTTTTAGTGTTAATTAAAAAAAAGAAATTGACACTTAAACTCAGCTGAACTTGTTTTAGTTTGTAAACACTGAAGAAATATTAATAGCATCTTCCCTTGTTCATTCAGATAATATAAACATTTTTTGAAGATAAAAGAAATGAACTTGAACTTAGATTTTTGTAAACATTGAAGAAAAAAATATTTCCAACATTTTCCCCTTGTTCATTCAGAGAATGTAAACATTTGAAGAAAAAAAGACATTGACGCTTCAACTCATCTGAGCTTGTTTATTTTTTGTAAATACTGACTAAAAAAATATTTCCAGCTATTTTTTTCTTGTTCATTTATCAGGGTTTCTGCAGGTTTCACCCACTCAAATTTAAGACTTTTTAAGACCTTTTTAAGACCATTATGAATGAAATTTAAGACCTATATCACGACATACAAAAACGTACAAAAGAATGCAGTCAGAAAATTACTTTCAAAGTAAATTCATTTATTCAATGTAGTACGGAATGTACTACAACAAAATGTAGTAATACAGGTTACATGCATTGTTGAAATACAGAAAACAAAAAACATCTTGGCGTGAGGTTGCAGATGCATGTGTGTGCATTGACTACATAAATCTCAGCTCCTCTCTCTTGGCAAGAATCTCCTCCTCAATGGTCTTGAGCTCAGCTGCTTTCTCCTTGCTGGCCCTCCTCAGAGCGTTTGACTTCGTTATTAGCCGAGCCATCTGACTGCCAGCCTTGCTCTCAGCCTTCTCTGCAAATGTGTCTGCATCTTTGGAAAGAGTTTCAGCAACTGTTTGTATGGTGTTCCTCCTTTTTTTGAGTTCCTCCAGGAAATCCTCTGTCGCCTTTCTCTTTTGGCCCTGTGGAAGGGACTCTTACTTCTTTCTCTCTGTCTCAAGATAGAGACGGTATCTGGTCCTGGCTGAATCCACCGAGTTCAAGAGCTCTTTTGTGAGAGGGACTTTGGTAAAACCCCTATGTTGGGTGACATAGTCACATACAAGCCTCTGTGCTACTACAGTGTCCCCTTGCATGTTGCAGGTTTCGATATCTTTATTAACTGAAAAGCCTCCCTCAACAGTAGCCTGTCCATGAGACAAAATCAGAAGCTTCTGGCAAAAAAGCAAAAAGCTCTGGGTAGTTACTAAGGTAACTGCTCAAGAAGACGTTAAGCCTCTTTTGCATCGGTTGGAAGGAAAGGAACTCCTCATTTCTGCATTCAACAGACAGGATGGCTTCAACTTGTTGAAGAATGACATCCCCTAAAACAAAACAAGTGAAAAAGACAAAAAAAGAGAACATTACAATCATTACCACACAACATTACAATATATCAACAATCTGGTTCATCAATCAATGGTTAGAATGAACAGATCTCTAATGTATCTACATTTGTTTATAATGGTGGACAATGTCAAAGCCTCAGTACCAAGCCATTGGTCTGCAGCCATTGCACACAGAACTGGTGCTTATCCATGAACATGAAAAGCGAGAGATCTGCACTCAAAAATATGACCCTGACTAGAAAAATAGAAAAGAATGAAGTGCACATAACAAAAGACAAGTCTACTGAAAAGGAAAAACTTGCAGATGCATTGCTATTTAATGTGTGAAATTAAACATCTTCCAAAAGGTAAGCAAAAAAGTTCTGGTCATAACACAGATTGTGTTAACAGCACTATTAAAATATTAAAAATATTTCTCTGTGCCAATATCTTACTTTTGTTGAATGCCTCTCCTACAACTACTCCTACCAGCAGAAATGCCTCCTGTCAGTTGTTTGTCCTGCAGAAATGTCTGAACAAGACATTTCATCTGCCTCTTGCACTTGTCTGGGTCTCTGAACATGGCAGAGGGCTCCAAACACGCCATCTGCCTAACTGCTGCATATTTGAGAGGGCTCTTCTCCTGTATTTTCCTGGCAATGTTTGAAAGTCCCTGCATGCAGTCTAAACTCAAGGACCCTGAGCTCAACAATTTCCCTGCTCTGGACGGGAGAATAAGCAGTCAGTAATTAGTACAATACAATGGTGCTTACTGCTGCTGAACATAATTTCTGAAAAGACCTTTCTAAATTACCACACTACCTTGAGGACTGACTCTGCACCCAAGCAGATGTCAATGTCCTTTGGTTGGAGCCAGTTCTTCTTTTCAGCTACATCCAGTTTGGTGATGTCCTGGAGGACCTCCCTCTTAATGAAGTGTCTCAGTAGACTCTGCCAAAAGTAAATGAAACTGCCTTTCATCCACATTCATAAAAATCTAAAACCAACATCACAACATAATTCAAATTAATACTAATCAGTAGTAGTACTAGTTCTGTGATGATAATGTACAGGGCTATCCGTATAAATCACTACCTTGATCAACTCAGCCAGGTCATTGTTGAAGAAAGGCATCACTGGCTCATCTGTCTGGTAACTCCTCAAAAAGGGACTGAAAAGCCTGGCAACAGTCAAGGAGAAGTGTAACTTGGCCAAGATGAGAGTGTCCTTCATGGCTTCCTCCACTGTGTCAAAAGATGCAGTCCCAGGATTTGGGAGTTGTTTTCTTCTTCTTCTGTACTCTGTTAGTGATGGCCAAACTTCAAGAGCCCTCTCTATCACAGGCTGGTTTTCGAGCAAACAATGACCACAGAAAGATAAAGGGAAGATGGTGGACTTGGTCGTAGCAGTGTAGTCTTCTCTCCTTGCTGGCACATTGTAGAATAATGTGTGCATGGCTCTTAGCAGTTTCTCTACTTGCCACAGGGAAAAGCCACTTTTGACTGCATTGTGTAATGTGTGGAGTCCACAGCTCCCCACAGCAACAAGTTGAGAACCCCCATACCTTTCTGCGTGTTCTTGTTGGAAGAGTTAAAAAAATTTTAAATTGACATTGGGCCCATCCATTGAAATGGACACCAGTCTCCTTAGGTCAAGTGGGTCCACACACTCCTGAGGGAAAGACAAAAACAAACTTAAGACTTCACATTCATTCAGACCTAATATATTCTGTTATTTCTGGTGTTTAAAATTAACCAAGAAATGAGTGTTATATTGTGAATGCTGGCCCCCTTATGCCCCATGGACCAGTGGTGGAAGAAGTATTCAGCTCAAAATACTGTGGTCTAAAAGTACTCCATTACAAGTGAAATTGAAAATATTACTTAAGTAGCAATAGCAATTTGTACCTACAGTATTAAAGTAAAAGTACTCATTATGCAGACTGGCTTCTTTTAGAGTGAATATATTATTACAGTATATTCGTAAGGCAGTGGCTATATTTACGGCGCCGTAAACGGTGATTCGGGGCTATATTCACGGCAAGTCAGAGTGGGCATGCGCGGAGGCATCTTCGGGCAAATCCAAGATGAAGCACTCGTGTTTGACAGGCGTCTCCTGGCAAATCCAAGATGACGGACTCGTGTTTGACAGTTGTAGGGAGCAATTTTGATGATTTAGCCACTGAAATTCAGTCAAGAAAATTTCATGTTTAATTTCTTGTGCTGCTATACGTGGTAATCCATGTTACTGAGTGATGACACACCGGGTTGCTACGGCACGCGCAGCCTGCATTCGCGATATTAATATTCTAAAGCCCCTTCTCAATAATGAAATCCCCCAAAACACATTGGCCCCTCCTTTTAAAATCGTACTGGCAAATTAAAAGCAAGAAAAAAGATTGGAAACGGAATTCTTTCTACGCAAGAGTTAACTACTCCTTCTTTCTGTATATTTCCCCATTTAAAACTACCTTGGTGCATACTGCAACGCGCTGTATTGGAATTTTGTATTGGAAATGTGTACTCGGGTCTGGTACGATATTACTAGTGAGAAAGCTGACCAGTGGGGAGAAGGGACAATCGCACTGTGGCACGGTACCGAACAATCGTACCTTGTGCGAAAGCAGTCTGAGAGTTTGTATTAAAAACAAACACTCCGCCGTAGACCGCAGATAAGCGTGCTGAGCTTGGAAGCTACCACCACAAGTGAAGAAATGTCATTGCGCACGCGCGCCCTAAATAAAGCTCTGAATCACCGTGTACGGCGCCGTAGATATAGCCACTTCCAATTTGTAAATGACCCCAATGCATGGTATACAGTTGTTCACATGTGCAGTTTGCTTTTATATTGTTATTCAGCTTTTATTTTGTTATTTTCTTCGCTTGTATTTTGAAAAGGACTGAAATAGAGAACATATTAAAAAGGTAAATAGGGCAGCAGCTAAACGCTAACGCTAAAACACAGAGCTCAAGCAGATAAACAAGATAAAAGAGGGGCGAAAGGGAGAGAGTAAATATACTTAGTTACTTTCCACCATGAAATAATTTACATATTTACAACATTTACAGAACATTTACTTACTTTCACGTGCTTCATCAAGTCGTTGGCTGTTGCATGCCCCATGAACTGGGATCCTAGGTATCTGGACTGAACCTGCCCCCGGTCCCAAAAACATACATGTGGGTCCAGTTGTTTGGTTTTGGTGGTTCGATTCATACTTTCATCGAACATGAGTACAAACGGTCCAGTCACTTTAGAAATTAGTTCTCTCTTGATAAAGTATGCTAGTACAAAGCGGGTTATATAGGCAGTTTTATCTTTTCCACACTTGAAAGACTTGGCGATGTCAGAGTCCAGGAACATCGCCTGAAACAAGTCTCCAATTTCATCATTTGCCTTGTATGACTGGTGTCTGGTTACCGTGTGGAGGTCCCAGAGCACCTCCGCTCTTAATGTCGACTCTGACCCGAACACGACACGGAGGTCGCTAACGGGAGTTGCAGAGCTGCTGTGTTCTTGACGAGGCAGTGTGGAGGTACCAGTGCTGGGGCCGGAGCTGGAGCTGGAGCAGCAGAACTGGCTAATGTCTGCAGTCTGTTGAAGGACATTCACAGCAGTTACGTATTTTTCGCTTTTCGAATGAGATTCCACCGCCCGTACGAGCAACGTTCAAAGTTTTATCGTTTTTTTGCATAAAAAGCAGCTTCAAAGTCGCTGGCTTTAACCAAGCCTTAAACTCATCTTTTTAAAGCCAAGTATGACTGAATTTGCATTTTCCCATAGCTGCGACACGACTTCTTCTTCTTGTATTTCCGGAAGCTGGCCATGACCGCGAAAATGACCCAGACGTAGGCTCGCTAATAACACGAAAACTGATTGGCTGCAATAAGTAGCGTGTTGGGCTCGTTTGTAGTGTTGTGGAAGCATTTTATCGAGCATTTGAGGTGGCATTACATGGGCGTAAGAAAGTTAAGACCAGTTAAAATATACTTGAACACAATACTTAAGTGAATTTAAGACTTTTTAAGGCCTAAAGTTTTATTTTCAAATTTTAGACATTTTAAGACCCCACACAAACCCTGAATCATTTTTCTCATTAATAGAATTTCAGTCAGTCAACTCACATTGAATGTTTGTTACAACAGTGTAGCATAGTTAGAGTTCGGCATCCCGTCATCATCACTCCACACTGATAAGTTTACATGAGATATTGGGGACAGATAATTAAATAGGCCCCCCCAAAACTGCATGGATTCAGAACCTAGTGCTTCTGATGTGAGGATCTCCAATGTGTGGGTAGGCCAGAAAGAAATGTCAAACCTCCAGAAAGGTTAAATCTGTAAAGGAACAACAGATTTTGGGGGAGGAGTGTAGTGTATTGGTGAAATACACTAAATAATGTAAATATTAAGTTCTGTTTGAGAACAGGTGAAAGGTCAATAGCTCTGATTGGCCGGCATGGGTTCATATAAAAAGGGGTGCCCTGTGTGATGCATGTGCAGGAAAATGTCCGACAGCCAGGAGAAGCTGCGGCAATGTATTTCGTTACATCCGTTCAATAAAAGCAGTAAAACTGTAAAAACATATTTTGTCAGTTTCATTAAGAAGGGTTAATGAAGACACAACAATCAGAACCCTATATGAACGCGCCAGCATGGTAACAGAGGAGGAGGACAGAAAGCATGAGGAGAAACGCATTCAGGATGCACTTAAAGGGGACCTATTATGCTACATTTCCAAGTTTATATTTTGATCTTGGACTCCCCTAGAGTACTCCTGATCGTTCAAAGTCCAAAAAAGGGTCCTTATTTAGCTCATATTGCCATTCTCAAAAAACCCCATGTGTAGTCCATTGTACTCTCTGCCTGAAACACCTCATTTGGGTGGCTCTTCCGCTATGGCCCCCCCCTCCCCGTGTGCCCACTTTCTTCTGATTTACCACTTCTGTGGAGGGCGGAGCTGGGCGGGATGCAGTTTTCTGGGTCCGCCTCCCTAGTGTGAAACGTGAGACACATCTGCCATCTGAGCTAAGGAATCGGCGGGGAAATTCTGCAATCAAACGTGTTACATGTGTATAGATCTAATGAAATGAACTTGTTCTAATAAACGCAGCGGCGAAAGTGGAGGACGCAGTGCCAAAGACTGGCAGCTCAAACTTGAATTTGCTATCTACCTACGGCTACTATGGTGAGTACACCGGTGTTTCTACTCTATAGCTAGGATTGAGGGAAAGCTAGAACCCACCCCACACAGACACATTTGTAGAACGGGTCGACATACCCAAGTGTAGACCGGAGACCGTAGAAATCCGGCGGGTCTAAGTTTAGAGGGAAACATGGACAGTGAGGAGCAGCAAAACGTGGACCAACAACGTATGGACTGCTTAGGTGTATATTATAAGGACCTGCTGGTTCATGTGCATAACTTTGGTGTGTCGTTAGCATGGAGTTAAGAACAGCTTCTGCGCGGGTATATGACGGAGGCGAAAGCTCCAGGCTAAACAGCCTTTTTTGAAAATTTCCGTGGTAATGGTTTACTTATTGCGCCGGAATGACCAGCGTTTGCTCATGGAAAATGAGCGCGTTAAGCCGCTTTCACACCGGATGCAAAACAAATTTTTCGCACGACCGATTACATTCAAAGTCAATGCATTGTCTTTGCATTGACTTTGAATGTAATCTGTCGCGTGAAAAATTTGTTTCGCATCCAGTGTGAAAACGGCTTAACGCGCCCATAACGCCTGTATTCACGTCTTTGCATTGACTTTTAATGTAATCTGTTGCGCGAAAAATTTGTTTTGCGTCCGGTGTGAAAGCGGCTTAACACGCCCATAACGCGTGTATTCGCATCTTTGCATTGACTTTGAATGTAATCTGTCGCGCGAAAAATTCGTTTTGCGTCCGGTGTGAAAGTGGCTTTATGGATAGTACGCGACAGCTAGAGAAAGTTCCAGTCATGTTATGAACATAATACAGGTTTTACAGACCGTAAGTTCCGTTAGCGTGGACCGTTGCTTATGTGGAGCCAGCAAATTAATCACTTCTAAAGGAAAGAATTTCCTATTCAATCACCGCCTTTTTTGGCTTTTTATTAGCCAGAACAATTTCTCAAGGGGGATGAAATTATGAAAGGGCAATGCAGAAAAATCATTTGTTATGCCGGACATGTTATAGCCTGTGCGTTTCGCGATTGCTTTCACGGTAGCATCAGAGAGCTAGCCCACATATTGATGAAGTATCCGGCTGATCCCTGTCATGGATAAGTGAAGCGATCTCAAGCAGCCGTAAACAAATCCAAACACGTATCCCAAGCTCTGCAAAACCTACGTCTGGTCTAACTGCAGCCTTTTCAGCCCAACTTTGCAGACACATACAGCACCTCTCCGGTTAGCTTCAACTGTAGTGGCTACAATCAGGCAAAGTTATGATGAAACTGCCACATTGATGCTTACCGAAGTAACACAAACATACCAATCAGAATTACTGCATATAAGTGAACCAGGAGCATTTTTAAGTAGCACAGCACGCAAACTCACATGCAGTAGTTGGTAACCGAGCGGTAATAACAACAGACACAAACCCTTGCAATACAGGTCTTACAGACAGCAAGTTCCGTTACCGTGGACAGTTGTACCAAGCATCCAAATTACAAACAAGTATAAAAAGTTAGCTTCAAATGAGGTTTATGTTCACACACCTTCTGTAGAATTTCCCCTGATATTAGTCTTGCATATTTAGGACACAAACATTAGCAACAGTAACTTGGCTATGTTAGCCGCTGTGCTACAGCCACAATCAACTGGCTATCAAGTTAGGTAGGCTTATGCAGGCTTTGAGGCCAGTTGTTAGCCACCCGTAACACATAAGCTTCACTTCCATTATTTGCTGTTATATCGTTACTTACAGCTTGTTGCTTTGAGCGCTTGATCGCTGCAACTGCTTCAAATTTGAGAAGCAGCTGAAACACTTATCAGGTTTGAGAAGCAGCTGAAACGCTTATCCTGTGTCAAATTATCCTTTATTGACAAGGCTGTCTTTGGTGAAATGCTGAGCACAAACAGCTAACTGGCCGTGGTTGTTTGCCGCCAGCAAACAAAGAGGCTACCAACTGATTTCTGGTGGCATTGTCTTTTGGAAGAGAAATGGGTGCTTTCCTTCACGTCCAAAAATAAACGGATGAGCAGCTTTGGGAGAGATACTGACAAAACTACACCTCAAATGATCTGTGGTTCTTCTTTTGTATTTCCAAAAGTGTAGACGCTACTAAGGCATAGCATGATCCGCGGTTGTTTGTGCCTGCTAGAATAGTTTCCGGTGTGGGCAGGTCCAGCGCCGTGATTGGCTCTGGCTAGGTCTGTGTTAATTGGACTGCACAACCTGACGTCAGGTTTTGCCCAGATCTCGTGAAGATCTCGGGACGAGCTGTTCAGAGAGGAAATCACGTTTACGAAATCACATTCTTGGATTACGGCAAAATCCCTGTATCTTATGTTTAGAAACTTTACAGAGGTTGAGTATGGACATCCAACATTATAACATAACTTATATGTATTAAAAGAAGGATCACCATAATAGGTCCCCTTTAAGAAATGCCAATACCCGAAATGGGCCATGGAAATGGGAATACGACGGGTTAAAAATAAAAGCAAAGCCAACATACAGGAAGGCTAAAAGAAATGCATAAACAACACAGGGAACAGAGGCGCAGTGACACACCCGTACATCAGAGGAGTCACCGAACGTATACAAAGGGTCATGAATAAATATCACATCAATACACCGGTCTGACCACACACTAAACTGAGACAGCTTTCACTTCATCCAAAGGACAAAATTGAACAAAACAATAAATGCAACGTTATATAACATAACATAACATAACATGAGTGGCGAGAACAGGCCGTTCAGCCTAACTATGCTCGCCAGTTTTTTGTTTTTTTTTTCTATTGTGAATATATCACTTCAGATACTCAAAGATTCAATGGTATCTAGCTTTAAGTCAAGCCTGCTCTCGAAAATTCCCAGGTTTCTGCCTCAACAATATGGTCCGCCAAGGTATTTTTACATCAAAATTACTCTTTGAGTGAAAAAATATTTCCTAATATCAGTGCTAAATTTCCATTGGTCAACTTCCATTTGTGACCCCGAGTTCTACTAACAAAACTTGGCCGAAGGAATCCAACATAATTCACTTTGTTAATCCCTTTAACCAGTGGCGGTTCTAGCTTGAATGGCGCCCTGGGCGAGACCCCCCTCTGGCGCCCCCCCACCTCAAAAGTAAATAAAACTAACCACTACTTTCTGCTCAAACTGTTGTTTTAATAACATTTTTTGTAAAATCCGATATATAGAAAATGTCATAATAATAACAACAATAATCAATATAAGCAAATTAAAATAAAATATTACAGATAATGTAGAAATAAAATATAAAAAAAAAATTAAAAATAGCACAAATCCTTTATCACACTTCCTGATAACGGACAGCGAGGCAACTTGAGTGCGTTTTGTGAAGTTAGGCTACTTGCCGTCATTTGGATTTCCCAAAGCCTGCTAGCGCCGAAACGAAGACTTTCTATTTATAAATGCATTGGGTTTTGTCATAATTGCTGTTTTTTATTCTATTACGCGTAATTATTTAATACCGAATTTATCATTTGTCCGCACTGTTTATGACAGACATATCCTAAATGACACGTTGTTTCTGCCGTGGCAGCCAACTACAAAGAACTACAAACTACAGACTACAAATGCCCGATTTCCCCTCTCCTCTTTGCTGTCACTATTGAACCCTTATCAATTGCTCTTTAAGACAATACGTTGTTCTCAGGTATAGATAGAGGCGGAGTTGAGCACAAGGTGTCCTTGTACGCAGATGACCTGCTCCTTTATGATTCCAAACCAGTAGTCTCCATCCCAGATATTTTATCCACTCTCAAATCCTTTGGCACCTTCTCTTGGTACAAACTTAATATGCAGAAAAGTGAATGCTTTCCCATCAACCAATTAGCCAATGAAATATCACAATCAAGTATACCCTTCAAACTATCTACAACTTACGTTTAAATATTTAGGAATCACTATCACTAGCTCCATCCACTCTCTTTAAGAGGAAAATTTTACATCTTTGTCAATCAAGGTAAAGTCAGATCTACAAAGATGGAGCAACCTACCTCTCTCTTTTGTAGGCAGAGTACAATCCATTAAAATGAATGTGATTCCAAAATATTTGTACTTTTTCCAATGTCTACCCATTTTCTTACCTAAACGCTTTTTTTGTCAATTGGATTCAATGATTTTAGGTTTTATATTGGGAGGTAAAAATCCAAGAATTCGTAAATCTCTTCTCCAGAGGGGAAGATCACAGGGAGGACTCGGTTTACCCAATGTTCAGTTATATTATTGGGCAGTCAACCTGCACAAAAGTGCACTCTGGATTTCAGACACAGATAGCCCTTAGATTCACCTAGAAGCTAGATCCTGTCTTTCCTCGTCATTAAAAGCCTTGGTATGTAGCAGCCTTCCACTTAAATCTAGACTATGCTCCACCAACCTTTTGGTTATTCACACTCTGAGAATTTGGCAGCAGGTTAGACATCAGTTCGGTTGGATCTCTTTACCATTAGCTACACCTATTTGCAACAATCAACTATTTCAACCAGCCAGGATCGATTCAAATTTTGCTTCCTGGAGTAGACAAGGTCTGTCCTGCCTAGGTGACCTTTATATTGATGGTATCTTTGCTAGCTTTTCACAGTTATGCTCCACATTCAACCTTCAGCAGTCTGACTTGTTTAGATACTTTCAAATTCGCAACTTTGTCAAATCTAACTCCTAAGTATTTCCACGAGCCCCACCGCCCTCAGGTGTTGACCATCTTCTTCCAGTTGTTGACTTAACAATCTCCTTTATTTATAATCTTTTATCAGAGACAACTCCACCCCCAGCCCTGCATAAGATCAAGACTAGTTGGGAGGCTGAACTGGGCGTCATCTTGACTGAGGAGTGGTGGGACGATGCATTACATGCAATAAATTCTTCCTCCTCCTGCGCAAGGCTTAGCCTCATTCAGTTTAAGATACTTCATAGGATCTATTATAGTAAAGCCAGATTATCAAGGATTTATCCAAATCTCTCTGATACTTATGATAGGTGCTCTCAGGCGCCGGCAGACCTGTCTCATATGTTTTGGTTATGCCCAAATTTGGCAGAGTACTGGAGGTCCTTTTTTGATTTAATGTCAGAAGTACTAGAGCTGACATTAGTCCCATCACCTCAAATTGCCATTTTCGGGATTCCTGAGGAAGGAGCTAGAATGACTGCTATACAAGTTAATGTTCTATCCTTTGCCTCATTAATCGCCCGTCGTTGGATTCTCCTCCTATGGAAGAGTCGCTCACCCCCTTCAAATACATCCTGGCTGCGGGACCTATTGTCGTTTATAAAACTGGAAAAGATCAAATTCACAATTCTTGGTTCAACAGACAAATTTTACAGGTGTTGGCAGCCTCTCATCTCTCACTTCCAAAGAATGCATTCTATCTCACTGGACTAAAATTTAATGGTACGACTGGTTAGATAATATTCCAGGAAGTACATGCTGACTATATATCACATCACAATATTTTTTTCTTTCTTGCTTTTGTTTTTTTTTTGTTTTTGTTGCTGTTGTTTATGCTTTCTGTTGTTTGATTGTCTTTCACTCTTCCTTAATATATTTATGTATTTATTCATTTTGCAGATTACTTTAGTAGTGTTATACTCTGTTTATACTGCAACTGATTACTGGGAAGAGATATGGTTCTGTGTACTACCTTTTTACACCTGCAGAAATATTGAATAAAACTTGGTTATTAGAAAAAAAAAAAAAAAACATTATCAGGTGTGGCCAGTTTTCATTAATAACACATACCTGTCAACTCTCACGCATTCGGCATGAGTTTTAGTTGTCTTGTTTAAATTTTTCTAGCAATGCTATTAAGTGGTTTGAATCCTATCTATTGCACACAGAACAGTGCACTGTGGTTAATGGTGCCAACTCTTCTTACCTGGGTTGTCCAGTGGGGGTCCCCCAACGGTCCATAATGGGGCCGATCTTATTCTCTATTTACATTAATGATTTACCTGATTTCTGTTTACATGTTGATGTCCAGCTCTATGCTGACGACACTGTAATCTTTACTAAGGCAAAGAATCCAGAGGAGGCAGCACGTGTGCTCTCAACAGCTCTTACACACATACAAACATGGCTTACCAGATTTTGTCTTATTTTGAATGCAAAAAAAAAACAGTATGTTTATTTATGTTGAAGCAACCTTCCTTTACCACTCCTTCACACTCTGGTGTGTTTTTGGGTGCGGAAGGACTGAATGTTGTTAATGACTTCAAATACTTTGGTGTGATAATAGACTCAAAATTATCATTTAAGAACCATGTTAAAATGATATCCCAAAAAGTTAAATTTCATCTTTATAACTTTAAACAAATTAGAGGTTCTCTGTCAGATGCAGCAGCACTGATGTTTTTGCATTCTATGATACTATCATATCTGAGCTACTGTTTCACTAGCTGGTCTATGTCAGGTGCTGCTGTTCTAAAACCAGTTGAACGCCTGTATAAAAAGCAATTAAAATCTTAGATAAAAAACCTTTCCACTATCATTATTGCAACATATTAACCAAATATAATATGCTGAGTTTCGATGACTTTTGTAGTTTTTCTTCTGCTTGTTTGATTTACAAAGTGCTCCATGGCCAGGCACCGCCCCCGCTGAATGAATTTGTCAAACTTAGATCTAGTAGCCAGACTCGGCTCACTAGAGCCATCGCAAACAGGGACTGTGAGGTCCCCTACAGAAAAACCTCTTTTAGTCAAAACGTCTTTTCTGTAAAAGGTGGTGCAGTGTGGAATACATTACCCTCCACCATAAGGGATTGTTCCACTCTGGCCACCTTCAAGGGCCACTTGAAGGCGTGGCTTAGAGACAATCAACCTTGCAACCATCTCTAACTGCATGATGTACTGTGGTTTTAACATAATAGCTCTCTATTGGGGAGTTCTTCTCCAGGGCGTTATGACAGCTATTTTGTTCTGGAAAGAAGCTCTTCATTTATGCCCGGTGGCATGTTATAGAGGGCAATTTAGTTTGTTCGCTTCCCTTTCCCTATGTTGTAATTTTTTAAGACTGTATTTGTATTATATTGTTTGTATGTAACATCAACCTGCCTATAGGACTACAGGTGGAAATTAGTCCCTGGACTATAATCTGGCATATTTACGTGTGGTACTGTTGTTGTACATGTTCATTAATATGCACTGTCCTGAATTTCTAAATAAATTAAATTAAATTAAATTAAAATTAGTGGCATATTTACGTTCGCCTGCTGGAGTCAGCAATTATTCAATCAATTATTCAATCAAAGTTGAAGAATTAAGAAAATTATAGATTAGGAACTAAAAAAATCATTAATTGTATACACCAGTCACTTCCTTCATTATTTGTTAACAAAAATGAAATACACAAATTAACCCTTTAGTTCTGGTACCTCATCAGGTTATTTTACTGATCAAAGAGTTATCTGCGCGCAGTAAGCACTGAGAGTTTGTGGCACTATGCAGTACGTTTTGGCCTGCCTTTCGCCACAATCACTGCTTATAGTCTCCTTGGCATATTATCAACAAGTTTGGTGCAAATATTCTGCGCTTTTCCATTCCACATTTTCTGGACTAGAGTCTTGAGCTGTCTCTTGTTCGATGGTGTGGCATCCTCATGCTGTCGCTCCATTTCATCCCAAAGGTGTTCAATCGGGTTCAGGTCTAGGCTTTCACGTAGCTACTCCTGAACATCGATGCGTCTCTTCTTCACGAATCCTTGAATACGGTTTTTTGAGTGCTTCGGATCATTGTCCTGTTGGATTATATAATGACGCCCTGGATGCATTATTTGGCAAAATTCTTCAACTTTTTTGAAGTCTACAGTCCCATCTTTAGTTTTGCTTTTTATTCAATTCAACTGAGAACTGCGGAGCGAGGTGGACTGGAACGCCTCACCTCGAGTGGCTGTTGGTGTTGCAAATGAGCATAAGATTATGCAGTACATATCATCGAGAGTGGTCATCTATGATGTCCTGCAACCTGAGGATATTTATTTTTCTCTGCATTATTGGTGCAAAATAAAGGTCTTTATTTTGGGTGGTTCCACAGAGGAAAGTGTTATTTCATTATTTTGCCTCTGACATGACATTCATCTCCCTGTGTGTACATGGTGTTTACCCTTTGTCATGTGTATAGGCTACTGTGATGTTTCCTCTCATCAACTTGTACTCATTGTTTTTTCTTGTCTTTGTTAACTTTGAGAGTGATGTGTGTTTGCCCTTTCTGACAGGAAGTTGGGGCCACGGCCCTTGGACATTGACTTTGGTTACTCCCATCGCTGGATCCATTCATATAATCCAGTACATTTGAAATCCTTTCTAATCAATGACAATTGTACACTTATTTTAGGCTCACTATATTGTAGCGTGGCAGTAAGCAGCTAAGCGACCAAAGAAGGAGCGGAGATTCAGGTTCAATTTGCAAGCCAAATTGGCCCAGATTTATTTGCCTGGTGCCTGGCTTACAGGCCACTAACCCTGGAGGTTGAGAATGCCACTTTTACGGTCCGTCCTAAGTGTCTCATACGTCCCGCGCTCAGACTGTGATAGAGGCTGTGTCCCAATTCAAAGGCTGCATCCTTTGAAGGACGCAGCCTTCGCGGTCTACGAAGGCCACGTCCTTCTTAGACCGCGAAGGCCAAACCGAGCGGTCTACGAAATGAGACGGTCTAGTCGACGGAGGATTAGCAGTTGGCGTCTCGTGCTGTTCCCGCCCTTACCTTCGGCGTCTGGAAGCCCTGCTCTGTCGCCTAGCAACCTTGACAGCAACAGCTGACAATCTGGACCCTTCAGCGTAACTTGCGAGATGGAAATTTTTGTTTTTTTTTTTTTCAATTATTGGAGATGGAAGAGATGCTTCGCCGCCCGACACCGGCAGGTTATTTATCTCAGGCCGGGAGAGGCATGTCCAGGTAAAATACATATCTTGAGGTTTGTACTTTGAGCCAAACGTTATAGCTAATCAGCCGACTCCCGTCAGCCTAGACCATAAAGCCAATTCATAGTCAAAATAACCAGAGGTGGAATGCAACTTCGTGCCTTTACTTAACTAATTCTAGACACCTGTACTTTTCATAATTTCCATTTTATGCAAATTTATGCTACTTGTCCTCAATATCTTATGGGCAAATTATACACTTTCCAGCTACTCATTTATTTCTCTAAGCACTAGCTTTATCCAGCTAGTTACATTTCAGATTACAAATTTTCATATCCTTCCTGTTCAGTAAAAACCATGTAGCTATCCCAAAATGTGTTGATGTGGAATGATAATGCTTTTAATAAACAAACGTTTAAGAGTGACATTCCTTTGTGGATTTACAACATTCTCCAACCCCAAAATCAATATACCATCTCAACCTCCCTTGGATTGGCAGGAAAAAGAATCATCAACAAATAGGCCTTTTTTTTTTTGAGCTCATCGAACAACAAAAACCAGAAGTATATTGAGTAGTTGAAATGAGCTCAACCTTTAACATCTACAGCAGTAAAATGCAAAAACACAGAGTAGTCATACTATTTACTTGCGTAATGGTTCTGAATATTTCTTCATCACTAATACTGAATCTTATTTTAATATTAAAGAAAGGGAACCATTGCTCAGTTTAAAATGGCTGAGTAGACTGATTGGCTTTGAATTTTACCTATAAAAGTTCTCCACAATAAATATCTAGCTTTTGTTCATTTACCTAGTTTTCTTCTGTCCCTAAACCAGCCCAGACCCCGGTACTACTGGGTCAACCTCAATGTCCCTGTGCTGGACATTCTTTGGTGGAGAAGACACCAGGCCTGATTTTCGGCTAAGCAAGCAGGCCCTGGCAGTGCTGCTGGACCTCCTCGATTGGGAACGGCGACGTGGATGAGGCGCCACAGTCGAGACCCTGCTTTTTTTGTTTTGGCTGACGAGTGTATACTTACACAGATAATTTTAAGACTTTTTAAAAAGCACTCAGTGGTTTTGTATGCATTTTGTATGTTCTGTCTTAAATAGTTGTCAGTTATGAGTGAATTAAGAATAAACAATGGATTTAAGAAAACTTTATTTTTTTTATTATTTCTGCACCATTTTCTCTAGTAGAGACAAGAGCCTGTCCATCCTATCCCTGGTCTCTCGAGCTCTCCTCTCCTCTGCCTCTCTCTGCCGTCTCATGTCTGTCCATCCTATCCCTGCTCTCTTGAGCTTTCCTCTCCTCTCTCTGCCATCTCATGTCTGTCCATCCTATCCCTGCTCTCTTGACCTCTCCTCTCCTCTCTCTGCCGTCTCATGTCTTCTTTAAAGAGCTCTTGTTCTTGTTCCCTCCTGCTGTCGCTCCTCCTCCTCTGCCATCAGGTCACCTGAAGCAGAAACCTCATATCATTATAAGCCACAATGAGCCTCTGCATACTATACTCATGACCATAAAAACAATACATAGAAATGTATCAATTTTCAGTAATTTAATTTCATTTGGAACAATTAATTCATCCTCAGCTTTGTGCTGAGCCAACTGAAATTCACTCATTTGCAGTGAGCAATATTTTATAATGCAGAAAAAAAAAAACTTCATCACTCACAGTGCTGCATTTTGTTATGGTCAAGAATATACTTCCTGCGCATAAAAAAGATATAAAATCGCCACAATCTAGCTAAGATATAAATCAACATTTGAACCTTTAAAGTTTAGAACTGAAGGCATTTCAGGCTTTACAACAGTGGAGCTGCTGAACAGAGAACAGGAGGGGCAGAAGATTTCCCTTGAAGCGTTTGATTATAAACCCGTTATCAATCTTTGGCTTTCATTGGCAGTCAAACATGCAGCTTAGCGCAATGTTCAGGCAAATAAATAATCAGTGCCTCTCCTAACGACATAATATAAACTACTCAGGATTATCGGAGTTAATTTGCCTTGTCCAGCGAAGCAACCACCCAAACCTGCGCTTCGTGATTAATATGGCAAAAGCATATCGCATCCGAAGTTTCTTGACTTCGGCGAATTAACTCAAAGCAAACAAGTTAGCCACACCTGAAATAGCTGAATGTTCGAATAGTTAACATGTCTATCTTTAATCAACAAAAATGACGGAAAACTGATTGGAGCTAGTTACCAATTTAAGGGAATGCTTAACGCCCACCCCGCTTTCTGTTCAGCAGTCGTCACTGCTTTGGCTAAAGCACAGGCAAGATGCGAGCCGCAGCTAGCTAGCCAATAAAGTAGCTAATTCAAAACATGTCGCTAACTTTTTTTTTTCCAATTTTAACGGCCCTTGATTTCATGTATTTTTCGCTATTTACCGAGCTAAAACCAAATATGTATCAGAGTATCTTTGCTAAAACCCAGTACTTACATCTAAAAGTGAACTCCTCGCGTCCCGCAGCCGCCATTGTTCGATTAGATCAACCACCGCGCAATGAATCTTGGGAAAGATTGGACCACAAAGGATCCACCTGCTGCAGCCTTCGTTGCCCGCAAAAAGAAGGCCGCATTTCTCGGCCGCATTTGAAGGAGCCTTCGAAATGAGACGGCCGAGTCGCGCCGCTGTGACGCAACCGGTCTTCATTTGTAGCCTTCGAAGGATGCAGCCTCCGAATTGGGACACAGTCAAAGAATGTAAACAGTCCTACTTACACTGTGTATCACCCCATTCAGATTCCTGGGTGGAATCGCTAAAACGTAAAAAGTTCCCACCCCGTACAGTTAACGAATACCCTACGCAGCATCTCCCTCACAACACCCCAAACACAATTATAAACACTAGGGATGTACCCAAAGCCGAATATCGTATTTGGGAAAACACAGATATTGCAAAATTGACAGATAATGAATCCATACGAATAGTGGCGACATTATTCGGGAGTCACGACTAACGGGAAAACGACACTAAATTGCTCCAGCTGCACATCTGTTCTCTCAAACTAGGCCCCACACAACATCTCTGCCCGATTTCACAGAACCATTTTAGCGTGCGTACAACTAAAATGCTTTTAAATTTTAAACGCATGTTAAAATGGCGTTGTACGCGGACAGCTAAACAAACATTTAAACACCATTTCACGAGATTGGATCATCGCACGTTTAGCTGCACACAGATAACCTTGCGTTTAGCCCTCAGACTGAACAGGTGCGGTCAAATTATGACAACCTGCCATTGCATAATGGGGATTTCCAATCGTCGTTACTGGTTAATAACCCCGTATATAAGGGTAGTTGCGTTGTGGACACGCAGTTCGCACAGAGATGTCGGCAAAAAAAATGTGGCGAGAATTTCACTTCGCTTCAAAGAGTGTCAAACTTTCTTTGTGAGTCCGGTAGACGTGAGCAAGATGCGACATCACACGCATCCTTCACCGAGATTGTTTCATCTTCAGCATTCGCAGTGATTCTATACATTCATTTGTGCTTTCATTATTGGCGAAGAGTAAAAATGCAGTTCGGACTTCACTCTCGGTAGCCTTTTTAGAAATTGCAAACATGGATGTAAACAAAAGACGTGGCCTTGCAAAACCCCTCTATTAAGTGGTTAAGAAACGGAAGAAAGCAACTAATTTATGCATTCATGTTATTTATTTTATCTATGCATTTCTTTTCCAGAAAAGACAAGTCTTGCTCAAAATCTACCAGGCAACAAGATGAAGGCAGGTCCGCGTCACTCATTTAGGTGCAAATCAATCTGTGGTAGTAGTTTTCGCGAGTTAAACGTACCCTCACGAGTGTTTAAGTGTTCTTTCGTTATTTGACTGCGGGCATTTAAAATATTTTGACGCACGCGGACAGTTGCGCCTTGTGAAACGGTGATTTAAATTGAACGCATGCTTTAAGAAAGTTATCCGTGTGTAAACCTCAAAACCCTTAATATTTAAATTGTCAAAGCTCCTGTGACAAACCACACCCACTTCCGGTTTCATATCCGGATACAGATACAAATACAGATAATTTTGTTGCCTACACAGATAAAGATAATGGCATCGCTGTACACCCCTAATAAACACTTAAAACATAAACAGTCCCCCCCACAGTCCATTATCCCCAGCCACGGCATTACAATATGTTGTTTGCCTCATGTCTTTGTCCTATTTGACTCTGATGAAGACACAGTGGTGTCGAAATGTTAGTCTGTTTGTGCTATAAAGGTTGTAAATTTATCAGTGTGCTCCAGTCTCATTTGTCCTTTCAAAGTTTGTTGTCCATGAGCTGTTTAGCACCTGATTCAGCTGATTTTTGTGGTATAAT
Source organism: Gymnothorax javanicus (assembly GCA_029692085.1). NCBI lineage: Eukaryota > Metazoa > Chordata > Actinopteri > Anguilliformes > Muraenidae > Gymnothorax > Gymnothorax javanicus. Next base: position 103,103,210 of record CM056194.1, on the reverse strand, counting down.
CCTTGGTGAACCTTCTTTTTAAAGGGACTGTCAGTTGGTGCACATGCGTAGTAGAGTCCAGGCGATAAACACTTTAATACATGCAGTGTGATATCAAGGGAGCAGAAATACAAACCCCAAGCTTATTAGTACATGTGTAAAGTGTACCTTCATTGCTGTTTTAAATACAGAAGATGGCCTGCAAACGCGAAATTGCTAGAGTGACCACATTTATCTTTGCCGAAACCCACAAAGAGTAAATTATACTATCCATCCATATTTCTTTGGACGAAAACACATTGAAAGTGCGAAGTAAGGTAAACCTGTGAATTCGTGGTGGAGTTTCAATCTGTTTGCACCGCGTGCATCCTTGAGAAGTTTGGGGAAATTTTTATCAAGTAACTGTCTTAAATGTTCGCAGAACCTGTTTGTAGCAACATTTTGTCTGATATGCAGCTGTCATAGATCTTTTTGCGACCGCTCCCAGGTCGACGGCCGCCATGGGACGACATAACCATCAACATAGGCTACCTTAGAAGCAATATTAACGCTCCAGAAACCCGAACTATGACAAAATCATGCTACGAACAGGCTCTACGATCAAGAAAGACAATTTTTACCAAAAAATTTTATGAAACTTCTCGAGGATGAACACGATATAAACCGATTGAAAAACGCGTACACGAAATCTCCGATGATCTTGAAATAGTTGTAACAACATTTTCAAGAAGTTTCGCTTCGTCGCGCGCATGCGCCTCGGCTGACATGGTCCCTTTAAGTGATTTTCGCATTGCCCACTACATACTGAGATTTAACTACATTCCATCCATTTTTAATTTTATTACAAACAGCACAGGTTGAAACTCCTCAAGTCCTCCTAATATGTCTTGAGGGAATATTGCTGTGATGGATAATTTGCTTGTGCATCTTTTATCAAATTGGTGAAGCTCATAGAAGGGGTCTCTATGCTCGTGAGGGACTTGGCCTTCTTTTGAAACTTTACTCAGGGGCAAAAATACCGAGGGTGCAGGGGACCCGGGCCCATGGGTGATGGGGACCCGTTAACGAGGAAACATGAATTCGGTAAAATCATCCAATTTGAACTGTAGTAGAAAATAGCAGGTGACATAAAACCTTTCTGTGCAGAGAGCATTTTCCACTATTTGAAAAGCACAAAAGTTATGTTATGGGTGCAAATGTTTTTAAGTTTTAAATCGGTCTATGTGCAATACTGATGCAGATATATTGTGGCATATGTTGGACCTAGATTTTTAAGTGAAACTGACAGCGGTAGGCGGCATGTTTTCTGTTAATATTATGAAAAATATCATTCCTCTTACTTCCTTGTTATGGAGATTTTTGGGAAACACAGTGACCAGTCTGATGAGCTGTTTTGGTTTGCTACCCTTTCTAACGCAAAAATGGGAGCAAAAAAATGAAAGCTGCAGAGGAAGAGGAGGAGAGGGTAAATCCGCTGAGATTGTCTTCTTTTTTTGTCGTCTTGTACGCTGTGCAGCAGTAAAACAGATGAAGAGCAACAGATAGTGAGCGCCAGCTGGTGACCTAACGTTTAGTATTCGTCACCTAGCCATGATGCTATCTAGCTAGCAAGCTAATTAAAACAACTCTATGTTCTCACCCCAGCGTTGAATGCCGCTGGTATATTTTGTTCAGCCTGCCCATTTAGCCGACTCAAGACAGTCAGCAACTGTATGTAGATACCTTGGTAGCACTCAATTTTCACACGGCGTTCATATTGACTCTGAATTGGAGATTTTAAATTCACAGAAATGCATTGACGATTGAAAAAAATATCTGAGTAAATTGAAATTGTTCTGATAATGTCAAATCTGGGTTCTTCTCAATTCAAAAAATGGTAACACTTTACTTGAAGGTATCGTCATAAGAGTGACAGAACATTGTCATAACTGTTACCTGACACAGTCATGAACGTGTCATGAACATTATGTCATTGTCATAAACATTTATGACTCAAGACAACCCAAACAATGTCAACTTCTCATTATAAAAACCGAATGACAACTAATGACAACAGTCATAAACGTTTATGACATTGACATAATGTTTATGACACGTTCATGACTGTGTCATATAACAGTTATGACAGTGTCATGTCACTCTTATGACAATACCTTCAAGTAAAGTGTAACCCAAAAAATTCTACCTAATGTTATGTGTTAACAGTTGTCTGTGTTGGAACTATGTGGGATATTAGGCTACACAGAAACCAACTAGCAAGCTAGCTACAGGCATTTCTATTTCTGATTAGCGTAGCCGTTATTGTTTGGCTGGCATCAACCCTTGATAGATCATGGGTAGCGTACGTTAGTTACCTCAGAATAAATAATAATAATTTTAGTTAATAAATTATACAACATGCTATCATGTAGTCAAATGACAGTAACATGATTTATCAATTTTTTGACATTGTCAGGGTTCATGATAATATTAAAAGTGAATAGTAATATCAAGAGTTGTTAACATTTTTTATTCGATGGCTGGCCAGACAATCTGTAATGTAAGATTTTGGGCAGCTATTTTGCATTGGGCTATTTAACTTCCATAAGAGAGAGACAACCAATCAAGGACATGCACAGTGTCTTTCCTAACACTTGAACTGATGTGATACCTTCGCATATTACCAGTATATTTCTGTTAGTGGGCGCTTTAGTATGCGCAAACTAACAGGACTGGAACAGGTCTGACTTTTGGGATTGTGTGGACTGAGGATGCACACAGAGCTTTAACACCTTTTAGGTAAAAAAAAATTCTACTGGGGATTTTTCAGTGAAAATGTGTAGTCTCTATCTAGCTGATTAACATGGTGAAAAAAAATTTGTTGGGAATGTTTTGGGAAAATTTGATTTTTTTTAAATTAGCCATCTTGACATATTGCGAGGTAACTGATGGTCAAAGAATTTACTGGAAGATTCCTCTTCGGCACCACACTGCTCTTTCATGCCGATAAAAAGCAATTTGTATCTTATCTGCCAAAGTATTGCCAACATAATGGTTGCCATGGCAACAAATTACCTTTTCAAAGGTAATTACGAGCTTATTGTAATGACAATAAGCTAAAATTCATCAAGTTTTTAAAGAGGCAAAATCTTTAGACTCTAAGATTGCCATTAACTAAAACTAACACATGATTCTTGTCCAGTTACTAGCTGATTTCAAAAATGTCTCATTCACTTATGGCATTCAATGAAACATTCATAAATGCAACTCAGCATGTACCACTTCAAAAGCTTGTTCTCAGAACTGGGCTGGACCACAGTTGTGCTGATGACAGAAGGCTCACAGGTGGTCTCTGATATGAAATTTTGAGGTCCTACTGATGGACAGCTGCATGTAAGCATCGCAGAACGTAAGGACATGATCCTACCAGCGAGGGAGTAAGTATAAGTGAATAAGACATTTTATTACACGGCATTGTCAAATGCTCGATCCTGATTGGTCAATTACAACATTCTAAGGTCTGTTATTTCTGTATAGCGGACCGTTGCTATAGACGCTTCGGAGTTACCGTTGCTTTCAGTTACGGTTCCAACTGTAGAAACGAATTGACTATTTTTTCAAAGCGGAAGCAATGAAAACTTTTGTAAATCAATAAAATCATATTTAGATCAACATTTCATGTCAAACTTTTGATTTCTTCAGTGAGTAGCCGTGTCATAAGCGGGATAATGTAGAGCGAGCCGGTCATTATAGAGAAATAAACCCCGACAGGGTGATGTAGGACCCCCGACGCTAAGCGGAGTGACCAGCCCGCTCTACATTATCCCTTACTTGGAGACCACCTGAGAGCCTTCTGTCATCAGCACAACTGGTCTAGCCTGGTTCTGTGAACAAGCATTCAAAGCAGTACATGCTGACTTTGCCAGGTTTTGGGGCCGTCACTATGTAAGGACAAAGGAAACAAACTCTTCGGTCAATGGCTAAGACAAACTGTAAAGGAGTACAATGCCTCACATTTGTGAATGTTTCATTGAACGCCATAAGTGAATGAGACATTTTGGAAATCAGCTAGTTATTGGAAAAGAATCCGATGTCAGCTTTAGTTCATGGCAATCTTAGAGTGTAAAGATTTTGCCTATTTAAAATTTAAAGCTGAATTAATTTTAGTTTGTCATTGCAATAAGCTCATATTTACTTAAATTTGAAAACAGGCAATTTGTTTCCATGGCAACCATTATGTTGTGACGTAGCGTTCAGGAACCACACGCAAGCGATGGAAATCCAAAAAAACGTATGCCTTTAATGAGACACACACACACACACACACACACACACACACACACACACACACACACACACACACACACACACACACACACACACACACAAATCCACACACAGTGTCGACTAGACAGGCAGGGGTCAGAACCAGGAAGACAGATGAGCAAAGGTACAAACGGTAGGCAAAAAGTCGTAGTCGATGAACAAAGCCAAGGGTCATACACAGGGCATCCAAACACAGAAATCGTGGTCATACAAAAATGGGTCAAAAGACAAAACAATACAAGAAGGGCTATGGCAAGAATCGTAGTCGGACAAACCAGGGGAAAAAAAACAATACTCAATGGCATACACGGCTCTCTGCACAAAGAAATATTGATCAACGTTCTGACAAGGAGTTGGCTGTGAAAAGACTGCTTAAATAGACGGGAGGAAAGTCACATGCTAAGCAGGGAGCAGGTGAACTGGATCAGACTAATTACAACGGGAGAATCACAAGAGGGAAGCCCTAACCACGAAAATTGGCGAACGCCAAGACACGGACGGGAATCACACAGACAGCCTATGACATTTAAACAGCTCCGGTCAAGGAGTTCTAAGTGCACAGATAACGAGTGCAGGAAAGTAATTAAGCACGTGCGAGAGATCTCGTAGAAACGCTGGGAGAGGCAGGTACAGCTGAGCAAGAGGCGGAGACTAGAACAGGGCGATTGCTGAGAGGGAATTAGTATAAATTAGTAGCGCTGCAACTTTACAGATTCAAGTAGAGTGCTCATTAGTAAGTTAGTAATCTATATACATGGATTAGTCGTGTTAGTAGACTATGATACAAAATACAAATGTTAGTTTTGTTAGTAATCAGAACAGTAAGACGAAGGAAGTAAACGAGAATCGAAGGAATACGTTAAACACCAGAATACATTTAAATCACCCGAAGTACGTGAGCACACAGACTGGAAAGACGGACTGAACCAACTAGATCACAAGACAGGGGAGACAAGTGCAATGGACCTGAGAAATGGAATGAACTAAAAACCAAAGTATTACAATAACCAAAAAGAATAAATAAAAGACAAAATCATGAACACTGAACATGAACATAAACATGACCAAAACCATAACCGTGACATATGTTGGCAATACTTTGGCAAATGACACAAATTGCTTTTTATCGGCATGAAGGAGCAGTGTGCAGGGTTCGCATGAAGATGTGTCCATGCGTCCCTGAATCATAAAAATCCACTTTGGATGTTCTTTAACTAAGCAACAGAGAATCAAAAACGTCTTCATAAATATTTCAGAACGCAAGCGGTATGTACGATATTTCTGGTTTTCTTCCATGAAAACGTCAAAGCTAATTTTGACACATGGATTTTTACCCAAAGAAAAGAAAATCCGACCGCCAGATATAAAAACAACGCGAACAGGCGCCTACTTGTCATTCTACTACCCTCGGCATAGCAATCCGGACCCACAGTTCTTCCTGATCGCATGGTAGTGGGAAAAACCTAACCTGCATACAGCCTCCAAACACAGACAGAGTGCACATCGCGTACATTAAACATCCTGGCTGGGTATGAGGTTTGATCGGACATGGGAAAACCAGGTAAAATCAAAATGGCGAGCAAGCGAGTTGGTCATGTTCAACTCCACCTCCGAAAGATTTGGGGCAAACGGCCAAGAAACGAAGGTAGGTTCTTACATCGAATGATATTAGAGTACTGTGGTGGATGTGGCATTTGTGTTGGTATACATTAAGAGACAGCAATCATGTTGATAGTGCAAAACAATGGAGTGAATGCGATAGCCATAGTGACAGGTCCCGTTCGGCAGGAGTAGGCGTGCCTGTACTAGTGTATGTACAGTACGTGCCATGCATATCGTCGATGTGTGTGTACGTATAATCGGATTTAATTAGCGACGGAATGGATAGTACCATGTAACGGCAGTCATGCAGGTGCAGGCAAATCTAACTGTGTTAGGCCTAGTTTTGTACTGTACTTCAACCCTGTTGTGAAGGGCCTGTGAACAGCAGTGTTTGTATACATGGTATAGCCTAGGCCAGGGGTCACCAACCCTGTTCCTGGAGGGCTACCATCCTGTAGGTTTCTGCTCTATTTCCAATTTGGCACACCTGATTCAACTAATTAGCTGCTTAATTGCCCAGCTCGTGATCTTGTTAAGTAGCTAATTAGTTGAATCAGGTGTGCTGAATAGGAGGTAGAGCAGAAACCTACAGGCTGGTAGCCCTACAGGAACAGGGTTGGTGACCCCTGGCCTAGGCCTAGCTACCACAGTACCAGCTGTGTTACTAAGTATTGAGTAAGTTGGCATAAATTGTTAATTTGCAGCTTTGACCTGTTTTTGTTTTTTTCAACCCAGAACAGAATCAAGACAAAACTGAGGTGCAATCTAGGTGATGAAAACCTTTCGATGGCCCCAAAATTGGCAACTGCTGGTATTGATGTAGACACTTTTGACTACTCTAAGGCAATCCTCACTTGGACTGAGGAAAAGATCAGAAAGCCTAAACCCTAAACAGTGGTAAATAATAGTAATGATGGTGCCTTCCACACTCACTGAGACTGCATGTCTTCTCTTGAATAGTGAAAATATCTCTGCCAATTCCTTCCTAGTCAAGTAACAAGTCAGGTCAATATTATGAATTAAATTTTTTTCTAGTTTACCTGCCATATACCTTTGCGATGAATTGATGATAGGTGATATTGTCATGATGTACTGATTGAATCATCATTATCTGCATAATGATAGGTATTGATTCCATCCCTTTTAGTCAGTATACTCTAAAGTCGAAATTGCAATAAGAAGAATCTGAATTTCAAATAAATGTATTTCTTTAATTTCACAAATAATTTTTATTGCTTTGTTTATTGCTTACAATTCCCCCATCCTAGTCTATCCTGCAGTGCCGTGATCTACATCATGAACATGGTGGATTTTTTTCCCGGAGCCTCCATGATGTGATGCTGTTTTTTGGACTAATGAAATTTGAAGTTGGAATCATAGAAATGAGCTTGCTTCAGGGCAGATGAGTCCAGTGGAAATAATGGACTCATGGAAAGAAAAATCCTTAATGCTAACACTGGTGTGGTGCCAAAGAGGAATCTTCCAGTAAATTCTTTGACTGTCACTTATCTTTCAATATGTCAAAATGGCAAATTTCAAACAAATGAAATTTTCCCTAACATTTCCCAACAGATTTTTTTTTTGTTTTTGTTTTTTCACCATGTTAATGTTTTTCACCAGCTAGTAAAGATTACAAATTTTCACTGAAAAATCCCCAGCAGAATTTTTTTAACCTAAAAGGTGCTAAAGCTCAGTGTGGAAGGGGCTAAAAATAATTCTTTATCCTGGGCTCATCATGGCACGCTTCTACCACTGCCTCTACTCAACCCGACTTTACTTGGTTTTTTATGTATTTCCATTGTGGATAGTACCAGGTACCAAGTACTATTTTTTCGTACCTCGTCGGCTGAGGTTCCAAGCAAGTCGAGCCGAGGCTAAAATGTGAGGTCAGTGCACTGTAGAAAACTGATCGGTCAGAAGGAAACTTCATTCGCGTGACTGAGGACAGGCCAACACAATACATAACATAATTAGTATTAGTGTGGAATATGATGATTTTCACAGCAACACAATCTGAAATGCGAACATTAAAAAAATGATGTGATTCAGGCTGGTAAATATGTCTCCAGAACAACAAGCAAGCTAGCTTTCTTGCAAGCTAATTTGACACAGAATGAACACTTCAGGGGCACATAACAAGATAGCAACTTTCAGGTAAGATGATTATATAACGGATAATGGGGCTAGCAAACCCTTAGCTGTCAAATACATGGCAGCTCCCCAACAATTTTCAGCCAAATGCAAGCGAGTTATGGACCAGCTGAAAATTCTGAATATGACTTCTTATGGGACTAAAACAATTGGGCTAAAATGTATAAGCAGCCACGCGAATAAGCACCTAATCTTGTTTCCGGGAACCAAGAACAGCGGCCCCTCTACACCCTCAACTGCTCCTCTGTTTGGGTTGCGTGAGGCGATGTTGTGTTTTGTGTCATTTTGACGATAATGTTTGGCACTTCCCATAGCTAATCCGACTTATAATAGAGCGGGTACTATGCTGTGTGGAAAATAAGTACCTGTTACCAAAACCAAGTAGAGTCGACTAGAGCCTTTACCATGCAGTGGTGGCCTCTTCAAGGAATTCAAAAAGTTTTGTCATGCATGATGTTGCATTATAGAAACCATGTTGGTTATCCCTCAGTTTGTTATTACTTTCATGAAATAATTTCAACTTTTTTAAACGGTAGTTTACATGCAGTACAAGTTAAAGTGACAGGCCTGTAGTTTCCAGGTTCTGTCTGGCCCCCATTCTTAGGTTATTTCAACTCCAGATCAGAAAAAGTTAGAATAGCATGTTTAATGAAAATTAAAACTGAAGATGCTAACTACTGCACCATCAAAGGAGCAACAACTCCAAACAGTGACTGCACGCAATACAGGCAATACAGGAAAACAACAGAGTCAGGAGAAAAGCTGAGTGATAAACTTTCTCACAAACTCTGTAATAGAGCCTTTTTTTTTTTTTTTTCTGAACTAAGAAAATGGTTAGAACGGGAAAAAGCGACAAACAAAGCGACAAACCAAGCCCGCCGGATCTTACAAGAATTGTGGAGACCCTCGAAGAATTGAGAAATGAAATGAGGGAGAAGCTGGACCAGCTTTTGAAGGAAAACGGTGATCTCAAAAAGGAGATTGCCAAGAAAGACGCACAGATTCAATCTTTATCAAGCAAACTGGAGGAGCTGGAGCAACAAGAGAAACGTAATGATGTAATCCTGACAGGGCTCAAAATCAAACCCAGGAGTTATGCCAGGGCAGCAGCGAAGGACGACGATGGAGGCGAGGAGGACAATAAATCTGTGGAAATGCAGGTGATGGAATTCCTTCGGACCAAAAAGTATTTCTCTGGACCCCAGCAATGTGGATTCATGTTATCTGCTACCGAAAAGGAGGGAAGCGGAGACCGAATGCAGCAAGGGCCGTGTTACTCGACTTACAAGCAACAAGCACAAAATCTCTCTTGAAGCAAGGGAAAAATCTCAAAAGGATCCAATGTTTTCATAAATGAAAACCTCACCAGGCACAATGCAACCATCGCATGGAAAGCTCGCCAACTAAAGAAAGCGGGGAAGATACACAGCACTTGGACGGCTAACTGCAGAATTTTCATCAAACCAAATGGGTCACCGGAAACTACCAGACCGGTGCTGATCAAGATGATGCGGGATTTGGAGAGTTTTGACCACTGAGGCAGGTTAAAATCCCTGACAAATCTCTATGAGCAGTTATCTGATAAACCAAACTGTAGATCAGAAACTGGCTTTTCAACAACAAGTCACCAAAACTCAGGAATAGACCCTAATGAAGAAATAGATCCGGACAACCATTTTTTCTACAACGAAACAAACGCATGCGGATACTTTACTTTAGACAAATTTAACAAGAACATTAAAATGGAAGGGAGTTTGTCCATTATCTACTTCAATAGTAGGAGTCTATATGCAAACTTTGACCAAATAAAGGAATACCTTCTGTCATTTGCTAATCCGTTCTTCATCATCGCACTATCGGAAACTTGGATTAAAGAAGAAAAGGGCAAGGACTTCTACATGGAGGGTTACAACTTCGTGTGTAAGAGCAGACTGAATAAAGCTGGTGGGGGTGTTGGACTATTTATTGATGAGGCCATAAACTTCCAGGTACTAGAATGCAAATCAATTGTTGTGGAAAATGTAATGGAATGCCTTACAATTGAGATTCCTAGGTTGAAAGGTAAAAATACGGTTATTTGTTGTGTGTACAGAGCACCGGATTCGCAAATTGATGTTTTTAGTAAAAGTATGGGTGAATTACTTGTCAATATGAACCAGAAAAATGTTTTTATGTGTGGGGACTTTAATATTGACTTGATAAATCCAAATAATAGCTCTATAATAGAGGAGTATATTGACACCATGTATGCCATGGGTATGCAACCATTAATCACAAAACCAAGCAGGATTACTAGACACAGTGCCACCTTGATAGATAATGTGTATACTAATGTATTAGATTCTGAAATATTTAGTGGCATTATGATAAATGATATAACTGATCATCTACCAGTTTTTGCTATTTGTAACTGCAAATTAGATATAAGGGACCAGGCTAGATTGAAAACCCTAGAACACACAGAAATCAGAATTAAAAAAAAAAAAAGGCTAAAGAAACTAGAATCAGATATGTTGAACCAGAATTGGGATCATGTATTAACAGAGAAAGATCCAAATAGAGCCTATGAGGCTTTTCTATGGACAGTAAACTCCCTGTATGATAAACACTGTCCAGTCAAAATAACGAACAAACTGAAGCAAAACAAAGAGAGGAAACCTTGGGTTTCAAAAGTACTGGCAAATGCCTGTAAGAAGAAAAAATATATTGTATAAACAGTTTCTGAGAGAAAGAACTGAGAAAGCAGAAATTAGGTACAAAAATTACAGAAACAAAATGACAAATTTACTAAGGAAACATAAAAAAGAGTATTATGAAAAGCTTTTATTAGAAAATAAACATTACACCAGAAATCTCTGGAATATAATAAAGAACGTCTCTGGGAGGACACCGAGGAGGAGTACCCTGCATTCTTTAATATAAATGGCAAAAAAGGTAGAGGACAAGGAATTGGTTGTGGAGAATTTTAACAGTTATTTTGTGAATGTTGGGCCAGAACTAGCAAAGGGTATTAAATCCTCACACCTAAGATGGGACTACCTTGACAAGGATGAGGAAATCCAAGACACAATGACGCTAACTCCTGTTACCGAATCTGAAATTAGATCAATTCTGAAAAATTGTACAGCTAAGTCATCTGTTGATGTAAACCAATTAGATATGAAATTACTGAAAACACTAACTAACGCAATTGTAACTCCACTTACGCATATATGCAATCTATCCTCCTCCTGCGGATTGTTTCCAGATAAAATGAAGATAGCGAAAGTTATCCCTCTCTACAAAAGCGGGGATAAATATGATTTCTCAAACTATCGTCCTGTCTCGATTTTACCTCAATGCTCAAAGGTCCTAGAAAAGCTCTTCAATGACAGATTGGACAAGTACATTGATAAACACAAACTACTGTGTGACAGCCAGTATGGGTTCAGGAAAAAGCATTCGACAGCACTAGCCCTAACAGAATTTATTGAAATGATTAAAGATTCACTAGATTCAAACTTATATTCTATAGGCATATTTATTGATCTGAAGAAAGCATTCGACACTATAAATCACAATATATTGATTGAAAAACTTTACAAATATGGATTAAGAGGGACCGCATTAAAATGGATCAAAAATTACTTAACAAGTAGGACGCAATTTGTGCAGATGGGCAATAGTAAATCGAATTGCTTGGACATTACCTGTGGAATTCCTCAGGGCTCGGTCATAGGTCCCAAGTTGTTCATAATTTACATAAATGACATTGTTAAGGTGTCCGATATCCTAAAACTAATTTTATTCGCAGACGACACGACTATTTTTTGCTCAGGTGTCGATCTCAAGCAATTGGCAAAAGTGGTTAATAAAGAAATGTCTAAACTTCACACGTGGTTTAATGTAAACAAATTATCATTAAATCTTACAAAGACCAAATTTATGATATTTGGGAAAAAAGGCCTAAAGGACGACATAGACTTAAAGGTAAATGGTACCAGCATTGAAAGGGTAAACGAATATAAAGTCATGGGAGTTATGTTAGATAATCTCTCAAGCTGGAAACCACATGTAAACTTGGTTCAAAGAAAGTTAGCTAAAAGCGTGTCTATTCTTTGGAAAATGCAAAAATTATTAAAATACAAGTCCCTTAAAATAATCTATTCAGCACTCATAGCACCCCACTAACACAACTGCGCTGAAGTATGGGGACACACTTATAATAATACAATAGAATCATTGTTTAAACTCCAAAAAAAGGCCCTTAGAATTATTCATAACGTTCCCTATGGAACTCATACAAACGATTTGTTTATTAAGGCAAAGTTTCTTAAATTGCAGGATATAATAAAATTCAACTCCTTGCAAATTGTATATTTAGGATACCACAAAGAATTGCCTAGAAATATACAATGCCTATTTCTCCAGCGTGAATGCCTTCATGACCTAAGAGGCAGAATGTTGTTGCAAACTAGAAGGGTCAGATCGACTCGGAGTGAGCACTCCTTATCGGTGGCTGGAGTCAGTGCATGGAACATACTTGAACACAATATCAGAAGGGCAGACAATTTGAAAGACTTTAAGTATCTTCTGAAATGTGCATGTTTGAATAACTATGAACTTATCCAACAAAATGGCATTGGATAAATTAAACAGAACCATAACGGGCATAAACAATAGGGGTTGTTTATAGACACTCAGCTATATTGTGATTAAAACTCTTCATGACTGTCATAAATCTCTATGATTTTATGTTGTGACGTTTAAATCGTAGTGTAAATAGACACTCAGCTCTGTTGTGATTTATAAATCTTTATGATATCTTACCCATAATCAAACTGTTTCTCTGGGAGTTGGGGGCGGGACTTTGACAAGCGATTTCGCTTCTCCCGCGACCCTTTCGGTCATGATACATGTTGTGTTGAAATTGTCATGGAATGACTGTACAATCATGCCGAAATGAAAAAACAAATAAAATAAAATAAAATAAGATGTAGTGACAGATTTTTTCCTGTCGCACAAAAACGTTAACAGATATGATCTAATGCTTCTAGGTAATTTTTTATTCATCCTTTGCGCTCATTTTCATGAAAAAATGTTGAGGGTACCTCACCCTCCCGGGGGTAGGGTAGGCCGTCAAAGTCGAAGGGTGGGGAGGTTGGTTGCCACCAGCGTCAATTTTTGCCTGTTTTTGAAACAAAATATGCTTACAAATTAGTTGCAAATAGTATGCTATTATTATGTTTCATGCTCAATGAACTTTGTAGACCACACTGATTGTCATCCTTATTGATTTATTGATGTAGCTTGTCCTTGTATTAGTAAATCTTGGAATTACAATGACCAGCAGTGACCAGTAACCTTGAAGTGATCTTCACCTAATAATATTAGAAGTGCATGACCGACATACTTTAGCTTGTGTGTTTGACTGGTTACTGTACTGTATACTATTTTTATACTGTGCTATAGGCCTACTATTGTACAAGTTCACAGAATTGTTCATAAAGTTGTTCTCATAATTCATAGATAAACCTTTTATGCAAGTGTTTTTGTATTTTTTTCAGATATGACATCTACAGTGCCTGACAAAAGTCTTGTCGCATAAGGACATAGTAACTAAAAATAGCATATAACTTTATTTCTAACCAATCAATTGTTACAATAAATGGTCCATTTTAATGTCAGGGGCTTTCACATTAATAATTTGGTGCAAAATGAAACCATCAAAAAGTGTTCTGATGTTCACAGCTTGGCTAAGCCCATAACATCTGTTTTTGCTAGGACAAAAGTCTTGTCGTCACTTCAGATGATGCAACAAATCGCAGATTAGAGTTTAACCTATGACAAATACTGTAATTAACACATTCCCAGATGTGTATAGAAATAACCCTAGCACACCAGACTTTCATATGAGGTGCGACAAGACCTCTGACAACATACCAAAGATTCAACCACAGACCAAAGTGCTGATCATCAAGAGCCTGAAGACTGAGTCTGCTGCTGAGGCGGCAGACATCTTTAATGTATCCAAATGTCAAGTGGAGGGGATGATAAAAAGATTTGAAGAAACTGGTGACGTTCATGGCAAGCGCAGGTCAGACAGACCCCGGTATGACAACTGTTTGAAAGGACCGTTTCTTGCTTCAACTGTACAAGGCTAGCCCTTTTTCAACTACAGCGAAGCTACATGAGGAAATGTCACCAAAAATCCCAGTATCTACAAGAAGAGTTAGCCAAATTCTCTCTCAAAGTGGTTTTCATAGCCAAATTAGTACACAGGAGTCTGCATTAAACAGAAAACAAAAAACCTGCATTGCATTTGCCAAGGCCCACAGCTCGCAGAAAGGATTGATACTGGAAAAGTGGCTGAAAGTTTATTTTTCTGGTGAATCATCCATTGAACTGCATGCCAGTCGCCGTACAAGACCTGTTGGAACTCTCATGGACCCAAGATTCTCCCAGAAAACAATCATGTTTGGTGGAGGAAAAATCATGGTTTGTTGTTACATCCAGCATGGGGGTGTGAGAAAGATCTGCAGAGTGGATGGCAACATCAACAGCCTGAAATACCAAGAAGTTCTTGCTGCCCTACTGATACTGCTGCTCCTTCTCATTCTTCTGCCTCCATGTCACAGTTCCTGAAAGCGAAGAAGGTGAAGGTACTCCAGGATTGGCCAACCCAGTCACCTGACATGAACATTATTGAGCATTTCAGGGGTAAGATGAAGGAGGAGGCTTGGAAGATGAAACCATAGAATCTTGATGAACTCTGGGAGTCCTGCAAGACTGCTTTCTATGCCATTCCAGATGATTTCATCATCAAGTTATCTCGGTCATTGCCAAGACGTATGGATGCAGTCCTCCAAGCTCATGGGAGTCATACGCAATATTAATTCTTTTTTCCAAGGCACCATGGCTTTATGTTCTGATATTATAGTGACATATTTGTGTATTCAAAATAAAGTGTATGTATAATTTCCACATTTTTTTTCAATGCGACAAGACTTTTGTCCAAGCAAAATCTGACCTTTCTGTACAAATTAAATTATAAAACTCAATGAATGACACAAAACTCTATTTTGGTATATTTTGCATAATCTAGAGGGCTTTGCCTTTCATGTAAGCCATTTTTGATTCCAATTGATCAACTACAAGTCAGGTTATTATTTGTTGTTCCTACAACTTGGATAAGTGACAAGACTTTTGTCAGGCACTGTATTATGACATCATTGTGATGTCACAGTGCTGAAGTTTGTGATGTTTGATTCTTGTTTTGAAACATATGTACTAGACATATTACTGATATTATAAGCCTTGTTCTATCATAGGGAAAAACAAAGTAAAGAAAATGTGAAAAATGTTCAAAAAACTATTTTTTTTCCTTTTGTGTGTGTTTTTCCCAAAATGAGTTATTTATGACATCATAGTAATGTCAAATTTATGCTACTCATGAGTTTATAACATTTATAATAATACTAAAATATTAATTGTAGTATCAGTAGTTCTAGAGGTTACGGAGAGTTACTTATTTTCAGCTAAAACTAATAAAAATATTAAAAAAATAGATTTTTGTCATTTTGATGTTTTTTCCTAATATGGTGTTAGTTATGACGTCACTATGACGTCATAATGTTGAAATGTGTTTCATTTGTACTTGATTTGAAGAGAGGACATCTGTAGCTGTACACTGATACCACTGATACCAAACAAGATGATGTTTCTCACTTTATTTCGAAATAACCTTCGTCGGGGTTGTAGTAGAAAAACCCTTGGTTGGACGAGGGTTAAGTTTTGATTCTCTAATCGAGCTCTCAAATTTGTCATGAAATATGCCTAAACTCATGACTTCTTGTGAATTTTCTTCCTCGAAAAGCTTGTGTGACCAGGACCAAATTTTTGTAAAACCAGCCAAGTAATTTTAATCCTGTAGTGAAGAACGTGAGGCTGCCTGCGTCCAGACAAGTAAGCTGTCTCAGCAAAAGTGCATTTGCCAGTGACCACTTTTCACGACTCAACTTGAGAGCCTTGCACACCGTAATGTTAGCATGTAATGTTATGTCAGTAAATGCATGCCCACAAATTTTGCAGCTGGCACCCAGTTATTTATACTGATAAGTAATGCAGATGCAATGGTTTTCATCAAAGGGCAATGGGCAATAACACTTTTGTTGATAGATAGTAGCTTGATGCATTTATTTAAATGAAAATCCATGTGCTTGTAACTTAACCCATTTAAACCGGGACAGCATGTGCACATTTTAAGAACGTGTCATTGCCGACACAGATATGCGCGTAATTTTGAAAATACCGTAATTACTGTAAGTTTTGCGCAATAGAAAAAAATTCCAACTGTTCCTGAAAGCTGAGAAGCTGTGCTTCAGCCCAAATACAGGTTACTATGGTAAACATGGCAGCATGATTCTCTGCTGGGATTTTTGCATTAGGCCTTAAAGGGTTAAACTGGTTGCTTTATTATGCTGATTGTGGGTTACAAATAGGATGGAGAGGAAAATGGAAAGCAGAAAATGGATTATAAGTTGCTAAAATCTGATCAAAATAGAGAAAAAAATGTGTTCTTCTTTCTTTACCCATGAAAGGACTAAATTACCAATGGCCTCCATTAGCACCCATACTTTAGCAAATCTAGCACAGTTAGATGAATCCCCAGCATTCTATTGGAACTTTGAGGAGTGATGAGCAGAACTGGAGATCTCTTCAGCGGTAAAACAGCAGCACAGCAGACTCGGTCATGTCCAGCGAGGCACTCCATCCAGTGTTGGTACCATAGCCGTCGTGATCAAAAGAGAAATCCCCACACTGGCTTGATGCTGCTTCAGGGAAATAGCCTCCTCCACCAATGCAGTACTGTAAAACAACAGAAACACAGAAGCTGGAAGAGAGGAAAGCTGCAGCAAAAATGGAGCTGAGGCAGAGACAAATATGAAGTAAAAACCAGCTGCAACTGAAGTGAGAAATTTAAACTTGTTTACAGTTAATCTATACTCTTTCTGGCACTGGTTCATAATTACTCTGGCATAGATGTGTTTTGGCCAATTCCAGGCACCTTAGTTCATTAAACTTTGGGGACTTTTTGGGAAGTAAACCATTATGTTACAATTTATAAGTGTGTATCCTCTCTCTTTGCAACAACCTGTAAAACATATACTCAGTCAAGCACACTATTCTCTCTTCTTCAGTGTCTTAAATGTCTTTTGATAGGACACTACACTATTATCAGTCTTACATTCTCTGAGTTGCATCCTGTTGGACGGACTCCAGAGCAGAGTGCTGAGGCTGACTTCTCATAGTTGAAGACACGAAAGGTGAGAAAACCAGGAGTGAACTCCCCTGTAAAAAAAAAAAAAAAAATTTACACTATAATGAGGATATAATGACAGGCGACATATTTTAGTAAAAACCAACATGAAGTGTATTAGTAGGATGTTCAGCTATCCCAAGCCAGCAAAACACCTTCAGTGCATCGCTCAATGACCCCTTGTGCCCTACAGAAGGGCCATTCTTACTCTGAAAGAGACCAACCCCATCGGGATTGAAAAGTTTAACAATAGGATGAACGTTATCGCTCAGTTATCCCTTTGTGAGAAAAGGATGTAATATTCCACTAATACACATAGCACTTCTATCCACAAACAGTACCAGTCAAAAGTTTGGACACACTAATGTCACAGCACTTTGTTTTTAAAGAACATTAAGGGGTGATCTGGGGTTAAATAGGCAAAATTTGATTATTTTTCCAAAAGATTGTTTTTGAATAAAAATATTCTGTAATAACCCACCTTTAATAATCACTATTTGCTACAAGGACTAAAAACTGAACTCAACTTTTCAATGCCGTTTAATGCATTTTCCATTGATTTCCTACGGTATTAATTTTTCCACGTTTCTCATGTTTGTGGCAGCCATAACTTTTTTATTTATCATTGAAAATCAATGAAATTTGGGCTGCAGGTACTATACTTCATCAGAAATGCAATGACATAGGGAATTTTTGCGTTATCTGTTACATACTTTGAATATTTTGAGTATTTGTCAGATTCTGCGCAAAATAATTTCAAAATTTGAGTAAAATGCCCCAAAATCACAAAACTGATAAATTGGGCAAAGAATGGCTATGTCATTGCATTTGGATAAGCAATGGCTTTTAAATGATGAAAGAAAAACTGAATTCTATCATAGAGATAAAGAAGAATTGGTGTCAGAAGTTTTCTGCATATTTAATGAGCTTGCTCGGTTACCGTGGCAACCGCATAAACAGAAAAATGCCAACTTGTATCTTTTTTGGTGGTTATTACATATACCTCTTTAGATTAATTCTGAGTTGTTTCCTGGTGTCATTTTTTCATTTAACCCCAGATCACCCCTTAAAAAGCTTAATTTCTCTTTATAATCTCAAACTGAATCTGGTAAGAGGGTAATAGAAGTTAAAAGAGAATAATTTACTTGTTTGAATAGAGTCCAAAATTTTGGAATTCTCAGAGAAGCCATATTTTGCAAAGTAAACAGAAAAACAAGCTCCTTCCATCTGTAACAGTTGTGCTTCATGCACCGTTCAGATGCACGGAGGACAGGAAGTTAAGGACTGGATTCAGGTGCAAGGATGGACTTGATTGTATTTATTATTCCTACTGCACATCAGACGGCACAGACGTTGCAACACAAAATAAAATGGGAACAAGTTTCCTTAACACTATTAGCAATACAGACTCTGAACTTTAGCTGCAGTAACAATGTATTACAAAATAGAAAACGAACCGAAACAAGGTTCCTTTAAATAAAGTGCTGGTATAAAACAATAAACAGCACTTAGTTATAGTTTGACAATAATTCACGCGACACGCGGAAAATACGTCTATACAAGACTAGAAATACAGCACAGGCATGTATTGAACAAGACTAAGTGATAAGCTTGGTCTTAAAACAGCACACTGCTACCGCACAGTGAAAACAAACAACAGGTGCAGGTAAGAATTTAATATTGGGGCGAAGTGCAGTCCGGGTCTTTGTAGACCGAAGAGCTGGACGGCTGAAGGCGTGGCCTTACACCGTTTTCCTCTGACTGAATTAAAGTCAAGCTGTTTTAGTAATGATTGGGCAAAAAGGTCAATGAGAAGCCAACTTATCATAGCCATATAACTGTACTTGTAAGAAACAAATGAGTATGCTTAGCTATTATGACAACAAATGCTAGTTAGTTTGATGGATTTAAGAATTCAATCTTAGATGCTTATTTCTTTTTTTGGACATGTATTGTAAGAAAAATGTCCACGTTGGACTGACACTGTTCTTGTCTGCAAATCCTAATATACCCATATGTCTGCATTACCACTACAATAAACAACGATCTGTATTGTTTCCAATATACACACCACTGTTTTTCCTCAAACACGCACCACTTTATTCTGTTTCCAGTGCACACACCTATCTGAGTTGTTTTTCAAATTTTTGCCTTTGTTTTAAATACATACAACAGTCTGTGCTGTGTCTAGTGCACAGACCTATCTCGTTTTTAACTCTTTCCCAACTGGCCCACATGAGGACAAAATGGCTGAGGAAAAATACTGCCATTAAAAAAATTCTTTTAAAAATGTCATGGGTGAGCTGTTAATGCCATTGGAGGTTCATCTGCTGATGAAACGTCCCTACTCTTTTAAATAGTTTCACTATTAAAATCTTCTGGACTACTCGTTAGTTCCAACTCAACTCAAGAATCCAAAACATACTACTTTGGAGTCATTCCCATAATTTTCATAAATGTTTTTCAAGTGATAATGAGCTGAAGTGAAATTGGTTGTAATTCATACACAATGTCACGTGCGAGATCTTAAAGGATTTTTTTTTTAACCATGTATCTTTATTGGGTTAGCAACATCACATATATCCATCTTAAGGTACACAATACCCAGTTTTATGTTATGAGAAAAATAAAAGAACATATCATACAAGTCAACCCCCCCCCACGCCCCCGGACAAGAAAATTCTCACGTGCTAAATAATAATAACAATAATAGCATATAAATCCAAAAATAAATTAACATATAATGAATAAATAACTAAAAATGGATAATAAATAAATAAGAGTGTCAGGGTGTGTCACAAATGCACCAGTGTAACCTGCCAACATCAAATCAAATTCAATAATCACACTAACCGTACAAGAAAATAATCCACCAGGCTCTATGAGACCGTCAAATATCGTCGCTGTCGGGCGCAAACCTCCTATGTCCAAAAATCATGATTTTTATTTTTTTCCATAAATCAGTACTATTGGTCACTCTTTATGTCTGACTGTCGTTTTACAAATATTTAACCAATGAAAAGTATTTAAAACCGCCTGTGACTAAACCTCCTAACTCCACTGGATCCTGAAACTGTCGACCAAACCTCCTAACTACACCCCCACCCCTCCGCCATATTTCAAAGGACGTCAACAAGAGGAGCGGATACAATACTGTTGGATTTCACTGAGGTAAACAGCCCGAAGTGTTTTCATATAAGGCTTAGGTGATTGCAAATTCAGTTAAAAAGTATGTAGTGTACCTGATTGATCGATTTTAACGTGTCGAAGTGCTGAGCTAGCTAGCGATGTGATAAGAAATTACCAGAGTAACGTTATTCACAGCCTGTCTCTCGCTAGCTAACTTCAGATCAATAGCTCATCAAAAGTTATACTTATTTAAAAAAAAAAAAGATGAGGCACACTTATTCCATGGCAAGTTCTACAGGCAGAACAGAATCAAAACTGTTATTTAGAGGCGCCCCGATGGCTCATCGGTCTAAGCGCGCGTACCATAAAGGCTGTGTCCTTCCCGCAGCGACCTGGGTTCGATTCCAGCACAGGTCATTTGCTGCATATCTTCCCCCATTCTTCTCCCAAACTTTCCTGTCTCTCTACACTGTATAACTGTCAAATAAAGGAAAAATTCTCAAAAAATAATCTTTAAAAAAAAAAAAACTGTTATTTAAACACAGTTGGGCGTCCAGCCCAACGCAGGTGAAAGCGTTCAGTAATCAGAGTACACCGGTCTGACGGCTGGATGCCGAAACGTGTTGAAGGAATAGTTTTTTTTTTTTTTTTTTAAATTTGGAATCTCCAATCCCATCCGAATCTGGAATATCCAATTGGGGAACTGTGTACAAATACTTAGGCTTTTTTGCATGTGCGGCCCCCTGTTGCTAACTCATGAGAGTGTATACAGCTCGGGGCTCTTCTTCAAAGTACGCGCCCGTTACCCACTGCTTCTTATATATCCACTGGTTGAGCTTTCGCAAGCTCAGAATGAGGGCGAAGGAAACATGAACATAGACGAGCTTAGAATCTTCCTCATGAGCACCTGTCTGGTCAACAGGAGGCGCCTAGGGGAAGACTAATCTACATAACCCTTCCCAGCAGATCCTCCCCAATTTGCATCCCTGTAGCGCATTGGCCAATTGACCTATGGCTAAGCCTCGTCCTCAAATGCGATAAGCCAATCACAGTGCATATTCTCTCCCCATATACTCGGACATTCTGAGCCTGAACTTCCATTGAAATGCTTCACGGAAACTCCGAATCGTTCGCTTTTATGGGGTTTTAAAATGTTTCAAAAAAAAAAAAAGGTCAAACGCTGTGCTTGGGGTAAATTTAACTCTGATACGAGGTATCCCGAGAGGCTGGGCGATGGGGTGTATTTTATACCCTTCCCAAAGCCACATCATAACCGAGAGAAGTGTCTCCTCTGGATAAAGCTGCTTTCATACCGGACGCGAAACAAATTATTCACACGACAGATTACATTCAAAGTCAATGCAAAGACACGAATTTCGAGCGTATTCGCATCTTTGCATTAACTTTGAATGTAATCTGTTGTGCGAAAAATTCGTTTTGCGTCCGGTGTGAAAGCATCTTAAAGCTTTGTGGAAGACCCCACTATCAGCTTCAGGTGGCTAACAAAGGTCAACAAGGATGTCTATATTTGTTCCAAGCTAAGTAAACATCGTGTTTAAGGCAACATCTTGTCACTTCGATGAAGACTGATGTAAAGTTATCTTTTACATCGCTAATTTAGCTGACGTTAGCTAAAGTTTGCAAACTCTATGGCTAACTTTAAAGCTGATGGACGTTGGTTTAAAGTGAGCTCCTGGCTGCGTTGTTCACCATGTCACCTTGTTTACTTAGAAGGAGTTCAGTCATGTCAGGTTAGATTTCTTAAATTTGGTAGCTAGCAATAATAATACGTAAATTAAATTTATTACCCTGCGGTGCACGAACAATGCTGATCCTCTATGTTGTTGTGTGAGAGGTTGACAGAAATGAGATGCGGTTGATCGCATTTGCACTGAGACCTGAAAATTTTAGCTTTCTAATTTAAACTTTTCATTGACCTTCTCCACTCTAAATTCATTAATGTATCCCGCCAATGCATAGTGTAACCCTATTTACTGACTTCTTGATGATATTTGAGCCTTCTATCGCCAAAAATCATCGATAGCATCCTAAAAAATATCTCCGACTGTGATACCAGCCATTAGCGCCTGTTCGAAAATGTTGATTGTTTATCCGAGTCATTGGAGGGGGCGGGGCCTAGCCATTGGTCAATTACGCGCTACTTCTAAAAAGAGCTGCCGACCACTGCTGGTTGGTACGAGGCGGGGAGCGAACCCGCGCCGTGATGGTCACTTCTGCTTCACTACGCGATGCTTTTCCGAGTGAGCCATCCGGCAGCCCACGAAGTAATAGTTTTTAATCATGTTCTGCTGTTCTTGCCATAGAATAAGGTATTTTATCTATTTTTCTAAAGATGAGTGCCTCGTTTTTTTTCTTCTTCATTTTTTCAGGATTTGCTCTGGACCTAAGAGTTTCCAAAAGTGCTCCTATCTCTAAGTTGATGATAACGTAATGCAATGAGCTACTGCAGCTGATGCGGCTGTCATAATCAGTGACGGCAAAAACCTTCTATCTCCACTTTCGTTGGTCACAAACCTCCTAACTCTACGTGAGCTTGATTTGGGTAAAATATTAATGAAGTATTGACACATTCAAATATCTGACTATATGTAAAGACAGAATACCAATTTTGATGACGTCATGTCCAGTTATTACAAAACCACACGGTTTTTTTAATTTCCTGAAAAGTAACAGTTTTGGACATAGGAGGTTTGCGCCCGACAGTGACGATATAACATGTTAACCTTCCAAAGACAGCATACTACAACCCCAATTCCGAAATAGTTGGGACAAAGTGTAAATTGAGAATAAAATCAAAACGTAATGACTTTCAGATCACACCAGCCAGTATTTTATTCACAACAGAACAGAGATAACATAGCAAATGTTGAAACTGAGAAATTTGATGGCTGCTACAGGACTCAAAAAAGTTGGGACAGGGGCCTGTTTACCATGGTGTGGCATCCCCTCTTCTTTTTAACACAGAGTGGAGACGTCTGGGCATTGAGGAGATAGGTTTCTTGAGTTTAGCCATTGGAATTTGATCCCACTCTTGTTTAATACAAGTTTCCAGCTTCTGGAGAGTTTTGGGTCTCCTTTAACGGACTTTTGGTTTAATTATGTGCCAAATGCTCTAAATCGGTGAAAGTTCAGGACTGCAGGCAGGCCAGTTCAGCACGCGGACTCTTCCACTACGAAGCCATGCCGTTGTAGTAGCTGCAGTATGTGGTTTTTGCATTATCCTACAAGGCCTTCCCTGGAATAGATGTCGTCTGGAGGGGAGCATATGTTGCTCTAAAACCTTTTTATACCTTTCAGCATTCATAGTGCTTTTTAAAACTAATGAGTCTTGGCCCACAGAACACGGCGGCGCTTCTGGATCATGCTCAAAAATGGCTTCCTTTTTGCATGATAGAGTTTTAGGTGGCATCTGTGGGTGGCACGGTGGACTGTGTCTACTGACAGTGGTTTCTTGAAGTATTCCTGGGCCCATTTAGTAATGTCAATGACAGAATCATGCTGGTGAGTGATGAAGTGGCGTCTGAGGGACCAAAGATCACGGGCATCCAGTAAAGGTCTTCGGCCTTGTCCCTTACGCACAGAGATTTTTCCAGTTTCTCTGAATCTTTTGATGATGTTATACACTTTCGTTGATGAGACCTTCAAAGGCTTTGCAATTTGATGTTGAGGAACATTGTTTTTAAAGTATTCCACAATTTTTTTACGCAAGCCTTCACAAGTTGGAGAGCCTTTGGCCATCTTTACTTCTGAGAGACTCAGCCTCTCTAAGGGTGCTTTCACACTGGCCTCATTTAGTTCGGTTGAATTGCACCAGAGTTCGTTTTCCTTCTTGGTGCGGTTCGTTTGGTTCGGTGTGAAAGCAGCAATCGTACCAGGAATCGCACCAAAAGCGTACCAAAACAAGCGTACCGAGACCTCCTCCTCGAGGTGGTCTTGGTACGCTTTCAAACGAACTCTGGTGCGGTTCGTTTCAGTGAGAACATGAACCGACCTAGATCAGACCCAAGCCAGGGCTTCCGCTATGTGTAATTGATCGTGGCGCGCCGCCAGGGCAAAATAAAAGCCGCCCCGCCTATGTAAAATGACTTTATATAAACTACAGAAATCCTATGGACAATCAGGTGTCGCCTGTTCTCATTGTTAAGGCAAAATGAGCGCTAATAATTCTTGACCTGTTGTCAATCATTTCGCTTGATGAACATGTTTTTCAATGAATAAAAATTAGCCATCAACAGTAAAACGCACTGCTTTCTTCTTAATGCAATGTGTGAAACGATTAGAGAAAAAATATTTTGTTCACTTTGCAAAACGATAAACTACGATGTTAACTTCTGAGTTTGCTGTGAGCACATCCTGCTCTACCTAATTGTATCTTCATGATTATTTCACTCCAATTCCGGAGTCATAATCGGTTTTCATATTTTTTGTGAAATCCACCATCATGCACGTGAAACTGATAAACCTCCGTGCACATAGACTTCAATTATTACATTGCCTACGTGCTGATGGAATAATTGCTGACAGCGCAGGACTCTGAATATGTCAATAAACACTCGCGCCAAATGCGTGAGAGTTGATGGGTATGCTTTTTAATGAAAACTGGCCACACTTGATAATGCTGAGTTTTGACCCAACGCTAAAGCCCTCCACCACAGTTTCAAAAAATCCTGGAGGAAACCCTGCAAGCGCTCAAAAAAACTGGGTATTTTGGACTAAACCAGCTACCGTAGTGAGCGGCACAGTGCATTTTGGGATGAGGATGCAGTTTAGTAAACACAGCATAGCAGGCATGGTGGGCAAATGTTCACGGTGAAACTTGGAGTCCGGAGGAGGTGCAGGCCCTAATAAATATTTGGTCTGATGACCATATCTGATCACTACTATGCAAAACGCATAAAAATAGAGAGATTTTTTATTTGTAGTGACTCGCGATCCGCCTTCATCATATGCAGTGCACTACAACATTTTGTGTTAGCCGCATCCGCGCCTTGTTCATGAAAAGTAAACACCGGAAAAAATTGGAAATGCAGGCGATGTAAGGAGGGCCACAAGCAGCACACGCAGCTGCCTCTCCATTGTACTTGTCTTGTCAGTGTGTCTTGTCTTGCCCTATGGTCTTGCCTTGTGTGTTGACTTTTCCTTTGTTTACTTCCGTGGGTCCTATTAAAAATTACCCGCCTATTCGGTCCAATTGAAGAAAACCTCAGGAACTACATTCTGAGACACATCTGGCCAATGGGTGATAGGAGTGTACTCACGTGACTTGTTTTACGAACTCATCAACCGATTCGCACCAAAATAAAAAATGCGGTGTGAAAGGGGACCAAAACTGCTAGCAAATATAACAATGTATATGTTTTTGCACTTGGTCCGCACCAACTGAACCAAACTACTGGTGTGAAAGCGTCCTAAGACATCCCTTTTACAGCCAATTATGTTACACACCTGATGCCAGTTAATTACTTGCTAAATGTTCTTTCAGCTGATTCTCTTATATATTAATTGCTTTTTCAGCCCTTTTTCGCCTGTGTCCCAACTTTTTTGAGACCTGTTGCAGCCAGAAAATTTGAAATAGGCTCATTTTTTGGATAAAAATGTAAAATGTCTCAGTTTCAATATTTGAAATGTTATCTATGTTCTATTGTAAATTACATATTGTCTCATGAGATCTGAAAGTCATTGCATTTTGATTCTATTCACAATTTACACTTCGTCCCAACTATTTCGGAATTGGGGTTGTATTAATCAAGGACAGAAAAGGACCCCAGGTCTTGTTAAAAAGGTCTTGTCAGAACAGCCCCTAATACTGTACTTAATTTACTCTAAGGAAAGGAAGGACAGCGGGTCTTTCAGCCATGAGTTAGGAGATGGCAGTTTTTGGTCCTTCCAATGAAGTAAAATTCGCCTGCTAGCTACAAGAGGGGCGAAAGCCATAATGTTTCTCTCCCTCAAAGAAAAACAAGTAAATTCTTCTGGGACACTGAAAATAGATATTAATGGACTGGGAATCACAGGACCACAAAGGGCTTTTGATAATACATCAGAGAAAGAGGACTAGAATGCACCCAGCTTTGGACAAGAGAAAAACGTGTGTGTGATCAGCTGGTGAAACAGAGCATCTATCACGCATGTCACACATTTTGAACAGTTTACTCATTTTAACCTTTGAAAAATGCGTCCTATGTGTAGAACCTTAAAGGTGCCCTATTATGCTGCATTTCAAAGTTTATATTTTGATCTTGGACTCCCCTAGAGTACTCCTGATCTTTCAAAGTCCAAAAAAGGGTCCTTATTTAGCCCATACTGCCATCCTCAAAAAACCCCATTTGTAGTCCCTTGTAGTTTCTGCCTGAAACGCCTCGTTTGGGCAGCCCTTCCACTATGGCCTCCCTCCCCGTGTTTCCACTTTTTTCTGATTGGCCAGCTCTGTGGAGGGCGGAGCTGGGCGGACGAGGCGGCAGAACGCAGTTTTCCGGGTCCGCCTCCCTAGTGTGAAACGTGAGACGCGTCTGCCAACTGATCTAAGGAATCGGCGGGGAAATTCCGCAATCAAACACTGTACACGCGTGTAGATCTAATGAAATGACCTTGTTCTCATAAACACAGCTGCGAAACTGGAGGACGCAGTGCGACTGGCAGCTCAAGCTTGAATTTGCTATCTACCTGCGGCTACTATGGTGAGTACGGCGGTGTTTTTACTCTATAGCTAGGATTGAGGGAAAGCTAGAATCCACCCCATACAGACACATTCGTAGAACGGGTCGACATACCCCAGTGTAGACCGTAGACCGTACAAATCCGGTGGGTCTGAGTTTTTTTTTTTCATAAATTTGGCATCTCCAATCTCACCAGAATCTGGAATGTCCAATTGGTGAACTAAGTACAAGGCTTGCTCGTTTGCGACCCCTTGTTGCCAACTCAGGAGAGTGAATGCAGTTCACGGCTCTCCTCCGAAGCACGTGCCTGTCAGCCACTGCTTCTTATACACTCATTGGTTGAATCTTCGCAAGTACAGAACGAGGGCGGAGGATACCCGAACATGAACAGGCTTAGAATCTTCCTGACGAGTGCCCGTCTGGCCAACAGGAGGCGCTTGAGCAAAGAACAGAGCTATTTATTTTATTTCCCTTTCCCAGCAGTCCCTTCCCAATTTGAAACCCAGTAGCGCAAAAGCCAATTGTGCACTACTCTGAAAAAGCTGCCGACCACTGCCGGTTGGTACGACCGGGGCTCGAACCCGCAACGTAATAGTCACCTCTGCACTGCAACGCAGTGCCTTAACCAAGTGAGCAATCTGGCAGCTCCTGGTAGGTCTGAGTTTAGAGGGAAACATGGACAGTGAGGAGCAGAAAAAAGTGGACCAACA
The DNA here is from genome assembly GCA_029692085.1 of Gymnothorax javanicus. Taxonomy (NCBI): domain Eukaryota; kingdom Metazoa; phylum Chordata; class Actinopteri; order Anguilliformes; family Muraenidae; genus Gymnothorax; species Gymnothorax javanicus. Next base: position 103,075,359 of record CM056194.1, on the reverse strand, counting down.
ACTTATGGACTGCTTAGGTGTATACTATATAAGGACCTGCTGCTCCATCTGCATAACTGTGGTGTATCGTTAGCATGGAGTAACGAACAGCTTCTGCACTGGTATATGACGGAGGGGTGAAAGCTCCAGGCTAAACGGTCTTTTCGGAAATTGCCCATGGTAATGGTTTACTTATTGCACCGGAATGACCAGTGTTTGCTCAAGGAAAATGGGCACGTTATAGATAGTGCGCAACAGCTAGAGAGCTCCGGTTATGTTATGAACATAATAGAGATTTTACAGACCGTAAGTTCCGTTAGCGTGAACAGTTGCTAATGTGGAGCTAGCGAATCGTTAACTTCTACAAGAAAGAATTTTGTATCCAACCTCTGCCTTTTTTGGCTTTTTATTAGCCAGAACAATTTCTAAAGGGGATGAAATTACGCCACAGCAATGCAGAGAAATCGTTTTTTATATCAGATACGTTATAACTTGTGCGTTTCGCGATTGCTTTCACCGCGGTAGCATCAGAGAGCTAGCCCAGATATTGGTGAAGTATCCGGCTGACCCCAGTCATGGATCAGTGAAACAATCATTTCACAAGCACCCAAACACGTACCCCAAGCTCTGCAAAACTGGTCTAACTGCAGTCTTTTCAGCCCAACTTTGCAGACACATACAACACCTCTCCGGTTAGCTTCAACTGTAGTGGCAACAATCAGGCAACGTTATGATGAAACTGCCACATTGATGCTTACCGAAGTAACACAAGCATAACGATCATAATTACTGCATATAAATTAACCAGGAGCAATTTTGAGTAGCACAGCACGCGAACTAACATGCAGTAGCTAGTAACCGAGCAGTCATAACAACGATAGAGACAAACGTTGCCCTGCAATACAGGTTTTACAGACAGCAAGTTCCGTTACCATGGACAGTTGTACTAAGCATCCAAATTACAAACAAGTATAAAAAGTTTGCTTCAAATGAGGTTTATGTTCACACACCTTCTGTTGAATGTCCTCTGATATTACTAATGCATATTCAGGACACAGACATTAGCAACAGTAACTTGGCTACATTAGCCGCAGTGCTACAGCCACATTCAACAGGCCATCACGTTAGGTAGGCTTATGCCGTAAAAGCAACTTACAAAAAGCAACTGTCTTTAAGGACATGGACAGTCGCGACCGATCCAGGCTTTATCTTCAGATATTTTACAAAGCCTGCGTTTGAGGCCAGTTGTTAGTGCTAACTATCGTTAGCTGTCCTGCTAGCCACCCGTAACTTGTTAGCTTCACTTACATTATTTGCTGTTATATCGTTACTTACAGCTTGTGGCTCTGAGCGCTTGATCGATGCAACTGCCTCAGGTTTGAGAAGCAGCTGAAACGCTTATCCGGCGTCGAATTATCCTTTATTGACAAAGCTGTCTTTAGTGAAATGCTGAGCACAAACAGCTAATGTTCCCTTTGGCCATGGCTGTTTTCCGCCAGCAAACGAAAAAGCTACCCACTGATTTCTGGTGGCATCGTATTTTGGAAGAGAAATAGGTGCTTTTCTTCGCGTCCAAAAATAAACGGACGAGCAGCTTTGGGAGAGATACTGACAAAACTGCACCTAAAATGATCTGCGGTTCTTCTTTTGTATTTCTGGAAGTGTAGATGCTACTGAGGCATAGTATGATCTGCCGTTGTTAGTGCCTGCTAGAATAGTTTCCGGTGTGGGCAGGTCTAGAGCCGTGATTGGCTCTGGCTAGGTCTGTATTAATTGGACGGCACAACCTGACGTCAGGTTTTGCCCAGATCTCGTGAAGATCTTGGGAAGAGCTGTTCAGAGAGGAAATCACGTTTACGAAATCACGTTCTTGGATTATGACAAAACCCCTGTATCTTATGTTGAGAAACTTTACAGAAGTTGAGTATGGACATCCAACATTATAACATTACTTATATGCATTAAAAGAAGGATCTGCATAATTGGTCCCCTTTAAACTGTGTTAGTGTCCATAACCACGTAACCAAAAAATACTAGTCCCCGGGGTGGGAGTAAAAAAATCAGTTTGCGATGTCTTGCGCCAATTGCTGACAATTATTGTCCAATTATTTGGGGGGGTGCGTGGTGTAAGTACAGAATCAATTGTCGATCACTTCTCACGTTCCCATGAAACAAATGCATGTAGTGTACACTGTATGCATGGCAGGGGTCGTTTCCCTCATCAAGGTCTTCATGAGGTAATTGGGGACAGGTGTCAGCAATTGCCCCATGCATCTGGCGTCGAAAAATCCTGTTCAGAGCAGTAACGTGCGGTCGGAGGTTAGTTTGGCGAGGCAGAATCCTTCCCTTTGCTTGATTAGCAATTAGACGATTAACTAGTTTAGTAAGACTGTTCGGCAGAATGGCGGGCCAGTTTAAGTTTCCGCGGCGTTATTACTCAGTATATCGAATCTGAAATGCTCACTAGACAGCAGATTTGCACGTACTTGCTTCCAGGAAGCCGAAGCAATGTCATCGACAAATATTAAAACAGTTCGACTTATGCAGAGTTCAATGCTTAACCAATATGCAATGTATTCTCCTTTAAATACGCGTTTTTACACCCAAACAAAGAAATTTATTTAAAGATTTTTTTTTTGGGGAATTTTTCCTTTATTCGATAGTTATACAGTGTAGAGAGACAGGAAGGTTGGGGAGAAGAATGGGGGAAGACATGCAGCAAATGACCTGAGCCGGATTCAAACCTAGGTCGCTGCGGGAAGGACACAGCCCCCACGGTACGCGCGCCCAGACTGCTGAGCCACCGGGGCGCCCCAACAAAAAAAATTTTAAAAAGCGGGCGTTTATTTTCAGTCTTCTTTCATAATCCGATTAACAAAATGTTTCAATGATATACAGAATTACCGAGAGCCGAGAATTTTTCCTAATTGATTGTTCAGATATCCATCCTTGCAGTCTCGAATTGAAGCATATACGTGAATGAATCTTTTTGTCATTTCCTCCTCTATCAGTATACTATGGAACGCCATTTGCGTCAATATTAAATAAATAAATACATAAATTAATACATATGCCTATGAATTACATAAAAATAGCTATGAAATAAATCCTGAAATAAATAAATGAGCTAATAAATATATAAATAGGTTTTTATTTCAAAATGTTATTTTTCGAAGGACTACTTTTATTTATTTCATGTGACTTTTATTTCATAATTCCGCATTTATTTATTTCAAAGGACTTGTATTTCCGAATGCCACATTTATTTCCCAGCTCTTTTTATTTCCATCTGTTATATTCAAATTAATGGGCGTGGTTATCTCACAGATTCAGACCAAAGCAACATCACCAGAACAGCGCTCAATCGCGGGCGGCACGGTGGCATAGTGGGTAGCACTGTTGTCTCACAGCAAGAAGGTTGTAGGTTCACTTCCAGCCTGGAGCCTTTCTGTGTGGAGTTTGCATGTTCTCCCCGTGTTCGCGTGGGTTTTCTCCGGGTATTCCGGTTTCCTCCCACAGTCCAAAGACATGCAATGTAGGTTAATTGGAGACACTAAATTCTACCATTCATCCAGCGAATTCTGTATTTTGATTGGTTAACACCAGGTGTCTATTCACCGATAAACACCTTGGCTTACGCTTCGTTACGGGCCGTTTCACGGCGCATTAATGTCATTGTCACGAAAGATGAACGCCATTTTCTTTAGTTTGAGATAATATCACTTTTATTAGGGGTTTCATTTGCAGAAACACAGTGAATCGGCCTAATGCAATGAAATTAAAGGCTTTCTGACTAGCAAGCGAGCTAACGTTAGTTTGCTAGCTAGTTCGCTAGCCTAGCCTACTTAGCTAACAGGTATTTGGTGCATGTAATGCAAAAGATGATCAGTGAATAGCCATTATTTCGCCAGCAAACTCGGCTCGAGTTGAACCGCGAGTATTTAGCTCGATAACTGGCATTAATATGAATCAAATAGCTTATAGCATCGCTTAGGTTACAGTATTGCATTGAACAAATCGCGGACAGGGGCGTGGTGCGTTATGGGGGTAGCTACTTGGTCTGTTAAGTGCGCATTGATGCTACAGATTAGCTCCTTCGCTAGCTAGCGAATTTTCCTATAAAAAAAGAGGCCATAAGTATTTTCGTAGGGGTGTTGACAAGAGTCATGGTAGAATGGAAATAAATCTACCGTTTTTTTTTCGAGCACTCGGTATTTATCCAATATTTTCGTAGGGGTGTTGACAAGAGTCATGGTAGAATGGAGATAAACCTACAGTTTTTTTCGAGCACTCGGTATTTATCGTAGGCTACCTGGAAATTTATATTTACAACCTCGCGCAAATGAAATTTCCAGGTATCTATCCTACGATAAATACCTCGTGTTCAAAAAAAAAACTGCAGGTTTATCTCCTAATTGACCATAGGTATGAGTGTGAGAGCGAATGGTGAGAAGATTTGAATAGTGTCTTGTAATGAACTGTGGAGGGCAGTATTACGCCGTACGGCTACAGCCTGCCGGAAATTCTAAAACAGCATCCGCTGATAAACCATATTGATCACATTGATCTGCCAAGGATAGCATGGCATCTCGGAGCCTACCGATGTCGTCCATTTTGTCCACACAACAGTATACGTATCAGCAGGTGTCGTGATTGATGTAAGGGATAATGCCCGACGAGGTGTCCATTATCAGAAATGAATGGACGACGCGGAGGCGTGAACTGTCCGACGCGAAGCGGAGGACGGTTGCTTCCGCGAAGTCCATTCATTTCTGATAATGGACACCTCGAAGGGCATTATCCCGCTTATACCATGGTCACTTACGAAAGAAATAAATATTAAATCAATTATTAATTCGTTAATGTTGTTTTTTACCGTTTTACCGTTAAAATAGTAAGTTTATCTCTCGTTGTGACGCGTTGCCAAGGTAACCGGCTCTGGCCACAGAACCTGCAGCTCGGTCGACCGCAGCTTTCTGTTGCCACGGTTACCAACTAGCGTTTGAGCCAGCGCAATAATTTAGAACAATCAGGCTATTTGACCGGAACTTTTTTATAGGTGTCCTACAACACTTTTTAACGGACACCCTGCAGCCAATCAGAATCGAGTATTCACCCAGACCATGGTATAATCGAATGTAAACCTGCATACTCTCGGCCCTCCATGGCACATGATCAGGCACCCCTGATGTATAACTTCAGTGCTGTTCTGGTGATGTTGCTTTGGTCTAATCTGATATAACCACGCCCATTCATTTGGATATAAGGCATGGAAATAAAAAGAACTGGGAAATAAATGTGGCATTCGGAAATAAAAGTCCTTTGAAATAAATAAATGCGGAATTAGGAAATTGAAGTCACATGAAATAAATAAAAGTAGTCCTTTGAAAAATGTCACTTTGAAATAAAAACCTATTTATTTATTTATTGAACTTTATTGACTCTTTTAAATATTTTTATTTATATATTTTATTGACATTTATTTATATATTTATTGGCTCATTTAATTATTTCAGGATTCATTTCATAGCTGTTTTTATTTAATTCATAGGCATATGTATTTATTTATGTTTTTATTTATTTATTTAATATTGACGCAAATGGCGCTCCATAGTATACGGGCTTCCTTTAGGCTTAGTTTTAATTGTTTTGATTGTCAATCAGGAATAGTACATAGTACAGGTTCACAAAATCCTGTGATAAAAGTTTGGGTCACTGCCTCACCTCACCGCACGTCTCTGGCTTCCTGTAAGCAAGTACTCACAAATCTGCAGTTTCGTGAGCAATTCAAGTTCGATGTACTGAGTAATAACGCCGCGGAAACTTAAACTGGCCCGTTATTCTGCGAATAGTCTTACTAAACGAGTTAATCGTCTGATTGATAATAAAGCAAAGGGGCGGAGTCTGCCTTACCAAACTAACCTCCGACCGCACGTTACTGGTTCAGAGAGCGTTCTTACTGCATTGTTCTGATTCAAGAATTTTTTGAAACATTCATCTGTTAATTTTGTATTTTGATCTGTGGATTTCAAATCTCAAGTTAGCAACATGATCGCAATTTACGTGGTGGGTCAGAAAGAGTGTCCCTGCCCAAAAATTTAAATGAGCGGAGAATGGATTTTGGCATTCTGCTGACAGACTGAGCCCTACTGTATCATACACTTACTCCTGCTATGGTGTAATCTTGTCTAAGTTGTTTGACATGCCTCGGCCCTTTTGTACTTGCAAAATATAATTTGAATGTGACCCCAAAGTATAAGGTAAAATTTATTTGATCAGAAGCGGTCTGAATCTGTACGAGTAATATAGCGCTTTGTAAATAAATAACTAATTTTTAAAAACTCAGATTCTTTAGAATTATTGTTGCTAGCTTTAATATGGTGTGTTCACTGCATGGGCGTCATTTTGATCTCAAAGGTGGGGGTAGGGGGGACACATTTCTGGTGCAAATTAAAGGGCTTTTGTTTTTCAGGTACCCCTTTCCGAAGTAGAACAAAATGACCATGTTTTTTGATTGTCAAATTAAAAATATTTAATTGCAAAATACTGCAGAGAGTAGTGAAATCGACAAAAATATTTGCGTACCCCATAAGGTGGTAAAGAGCCAAATAAAACCACTCTGGAAATGAGGTGGATGGGGCGGGGTGACTACTTAATCTCGTGTAATTTGCTACCCATTGTGAAGATTTAGTGAGAATTTGCACTGACTGTACTCTGATGTCCACCGTAAAAGCAATATGAATATCAAAATATGTATTTATCTCAAAGCTATTTATCTTATCTTATAAACCCAATGGCGTTTGAAGCCACATGAAGTGTGAAGTGGTATTTTTTGCAGAACTGCGCCCCTACAGTTTCTGTGTTCAATACCACTGTTGGAAATACATCTCCCGCCCCCCAGGAATATGGAAGATCAAAACTGCGAAAATAAAAAAAAGAGAATGATTAAATAAATGACAGTACAAATTAGCAAATGCATAAATAATATAAATGCTATAAAAATGCAAAAATAAAAATATATACTCGTAAGTAAAGAAATTTAAAAATAAAATTAATGAATAAATGGACATCCAGGCATTTGTTTATTACCCCACCCCACCCAAAGGGTGAGGGCAAGGGGTATTGTTTTTGGTTCAGTTTGTTTTTTTGTGTTTGTGCATTTGTTTCTGTGTTTGTTCGTTTGTTAACACTTTAGCAGCAAAATTAATGGCTAGATTCACCCCAAATTCAGTTTAGGGATTGCCACTGACCCAGAATAGATGCCTATTGAATTTCGGCGAAGTAGGCAAAAGTATGTGCGAGGGGTGGGGTTTGTTGTGCCTGGCACCACTTGATTCACTATTTATTTATTTTCTTAATAATTCATTTATATGTTTAATATTGGCCATATTTATTTATTTATTGATTTATTCGTCTGTATGGTAATGATGGTGTGTGGCTTTCATGTGCAGCTACAGCAATCGAACCCAGAGCAAGTGATTATATTCAAAGGCAAAAATAACCAACATTATCAATGTCGTTGACCACTTTAAATAATTAGCCAGTTATTGCTTGTTGTCATTATAGCGTTAATTCATTAGGTAAATGCATTTTGCGTTGCCATACAGCGAACACGGTAATGCATTGAAAATCCCTCAGAATTGAAAATTTTCTTATGGTCAGTGTTTCCTTTAAGCTATGTTTACACTCGGCCACAATTGCTACGATTTGGTCATTTTTTGAAGATCGTGTTAGAATCGCAAATCGTCTCATAAAGCGTGAGAAATAGCAGATCCAAATCGTGGTGATCGCAAGGGAGCTCCATGATCGTGAGGCATCTTTCTGATCGGGACAAAATTTTAAACATGTTTAAAATTTGGCCACGATTGTGCCGATTTTTGAAAAATCCTTTCAGAGCGTAGTAGAGAGTAGGCATCGGAACAGCTCGTGTTAGCGCCTGGAAGAGCGCAATGGCGCATGGCGGGCTAATCGTATTGCAACGAAATAAAGCGTATCAGATTTATATATATAAAATATTAAATTATTAGCGTCGACGATCTATCACGCTCTCTTGTGCTCTGACCCGCTCTGATGCGTTTGGCATGCTTTCCTATAAAAAGGTGTCACGCTGCCTGCCGAAATTCATTTAGATCCAACTGCAAAGAATTTCACAATACAATAGAAATAATAAATAATAAAACGGAAACTCGCTCATACCGGACAACAGCTCAAGTCCCGATTTTTCTTTAATGTTTTTCCATTAAATAAACATCGGATATACCGGATTTTGTATAATGAATTTTCGCTTACATCACACAAAATGTCCAGTTCCGTCACAATGCATTACCATTAAAAAGCACTCGTGTATACCGGACAAGCTGGTTTGCTCCATGCACATACGCAGTCGCAACAGAGCAACGGAATGAAGTTCGACTTTCCTCTTCGCGGAAACTGAAACTGGTGCAGTTTCCATCTCAATTTGAGCAACACGCAATATTATGAACTCGCACCTTTTTGCCAGTAAATTTAACTGGCAATAATTTAAATTTTACAATCAGTTTACAACAGAGGTCCCATGTATGTTAACTGTAAACAACAGTTAAATGCGCAGAGGGCTCTACTTACAGTTGAAATAACAAGGAGACAATGTGTTAAGAAGTGATGTTTGTATGCTTGGTTTTAGTTGGTTTTAGTCCATTCTAGCATATTTCTAGTGTATTTATTCTGAGTTACATGTTTCATGTTTAGAGAATGAATGCTTGCAGTCTCATGTCTTACTTTCCTCTTGTTTCTTTGTGTGGTGTCTTTAAAAGATTCTCACTCTTTCTTTTCCATTTCGGTTTGGTAATTCCTCTTCCTTCTCTCTTGCTGTTCTGATTGGACTATCCACACTTAGAGCAGTTCAGTTAGGCACGGGTGATTAGTTAGTTCAAAGTTAGGATCCCACCTACTTCCTCTCTCTCTCTCCTATCACCGTCCTTGCTTTTCTAGATCCGCCTCTCCTCTCATCTTTTCTGAGTTTAGCTGGGCCTCCACTTAATTTGTTTGTGTATAAAAGACCCACTTTCCTGCTGCTTCTTGTCGACTCGTTTCTTCCGCCTAAGCTCGCTTTGGTCAAGTCTCGTTTCTGCATCTTTTCTCTCGATTTCTGCAAGTTTGTATTTCGTGATTTCTCCCGTGAGTCTTGTTTACGTTGTTGTTTGCGTTGTGTGATTGAGATAGTGATTGTGAGTACCACGTTTACCCTTTTTTCCCATTGTACCAACTTTGTTAGAGATTTCCTTTGTGCTACCCTTATCCTCTCCAACTCCTTTTCCTTCCCCATCCAATCCCTTTAGTATTTCCCTGTGTTACTGTCTTTGTGCGGACTGACATCCTGGTTTATAGATCTTTCTGCTTGTCCCTTGATTTACGATTCTGCCTTGCCGAAACCATTCCTGTTGCCTGGCTTTGATTTCTGTTCTGTATGACCATGAGCTCACCTAATAAACGCCCTGCCATTGCTGAACTGCATTTGGAGTCTCAAGCCATTCCTTTCACAATGCGTTCATTTCACTGTTAAATTCAGTCAGTTTATAACAGTGCATTGTGTCAGGGCAAAAACGGTCTAAATGAAAACAACAAGTAGGTTTGTGCATTTCAAAATGAAGTTGTTCCGATCTTAATGCTCAAAGCACACATATAAATTCATAGAACGGATATAATCTGGATTTTGTCCGTTTTACGCATACAGCGAATTTCGCTTATATCGGACAAAATGAGCTGGTCCAATTGAATCCGTTATATTCGAGTTTTACTGTATATAATTTGATTCGATTTCTTTTTAATAACATAAGAAGATCCCACCAAAGAACGGCTCCAAGGGCAAGGGGAAGGGAAAGGGTTCCAATTCACCTCCTGCTGTCCCAGAACCTCAGATGGAAGCAACCAGGGCCAGTACACAATAAAAAAAATTTTAAGAGGCGATAAAAATTTTTTTTAGTAAGATGAAAAAACTTATTTTAAGACTTAAAACACTTATTTCTATCACCATTTTCTTAGTCAAGTCAAATAAAAACTTGTTTTAAGTTTTTTTGTTCAAACAAGTCACTATTTGACTTGACAAGTGAAATACCCCATTGGCAAGCTAGTAGAAATTGCCTCAAAACAAGAAAATTGTTTTTGTCTTACTAATAAAAATAGTGATAGAAATAAGTGTTTTAAGTCTTAAAATAAGTAAATTCATCTTACCTAGTATTTTTTATCTTATCATGTTTTGCAGTGTATATAGGCATGCAGCAGATGACCAAATAAACAATCTTCATCTATAGGACATGCATCCATGTTTCCTCGGTGGAGTCGCTGGACAAAAAAACGAAATGTAAAATCTACCTTCTTTTATGCCAGTCTTGTCCCAATCATGTTCAATCGCCCTTCTAGATCTTAACAAAAGGCAACAAAAGGTAGCAAATCTTTACGAACGTCAACGAACGTAAGAAAGTGTATGAAATAGTAATAGATCATAGACCCAAATCGTGATGATCGTAAAACATTGTAACAGATAGTCATAGAATCGTAACAGACCTTCATGGAATGGTAACGGATCGGATATCCAATCACGGCAGATATTGTTCAGGATCCTAACAAAACATATCCTATCCTTTCAGAGCGTATGAAGCCGTAAAAAAGCGTAAAAATTTGGGAAAAAATAAAAAAGATTCCCCGATCACGAAGATCTACTGCGATCTTTGGTTCGTATCAGAATGGCATAATCGTGGCTCTAGTGTAAACGTAGCATTGACAGCCGGGATCGCTGGCAGGCGGCTTTTCCTGCCACAGAAAGCTTGCCTTCCTGGCAGTTCTAGTGGCCAGTTCTCACAGCCGATTAGATCTGACTGTGGCAGATGATAGTTTCGAGAGGCAGGAGGATTTTCCTAACAGGTAGCTTCCTGCATTGTTATCCGTATTGTATCATCCTGTTGGCGAGTCATACTTAAGGCTTACACAATTAAATACAGAGAGGATTTTTGGATTTTGGAGGAAATACTGGCCATGGGGAAATTTTAAATTCTGTAATGAATATTAGATAGCGTGACCATGTTCGTTCGATGTCAGCGCAAAATGCATTTGGCGAATGAACTAACGCAATATTGGTGTTGGATGGTTATTTCATCCAACAGTATTATTAAGTGATTTTATTGCAGTACAAACTGTGTAGAGTATATTCCATACACATTGTTGGTTGGCGCTTGAGAAGGCCGCTCTGACTGCCTGGGAGGCAGGTGACAGCTTACGGCCAGCCTTGCGGTGTGTGAGAAGTGACAGCTCAGGCCAGAGCACGCCAGCACTCCTGGCTGTGTTAGTGGGAGAAGACATCAGATAGCTAAATAAGGGTTAAATGAAAAAAATGAAAAGCTGGGATCACTGTCTGGCGGGTTTTCCTGCGGAGAGAGCTTGCCTTCCTGGCAGTTCTGGTAGCCGATTAGAGCTTATTGAGGTAGACGACTGTTTCGAGAGGCTAAAGAGTTTTCCTACTGGTAGCTTCTTGCTTGGTCGTTCATACTGTACTGTGCTGTTGGCTTGTCTTACTTCATTTGGCTTATAATTAAATACGGAGAGGGATTTATTGGAATTGGCTGGTTTCATTTAGGTATCTTGACTTGGTTCACGTTGGCAATTCTCATAATTTTCTGTTTATTCATGACTTATAAAAGTGACTCCCGTTTTGGAGGAAATACTGGCCACAGGATAATTAATAATTAATATTAGATAGTGTTACTTTTTTCTTTCAATGGCAACACAAAGTGCATTTTGCAAATGAATGACTGCTATGACAACTGATAATAGCGGATTATTTTAAATGGTCAATGACGAAGCTTTATTGGCTATTTTATCCAACAATAATTTCGAGTGATTTTATTACGGTATAAATGAATCATTGTGGAGACTCCAAACGTAATGTTGGTTGGGACTTGTAAAGGCTGCTGCGACTGCCCAGGAGGCAGGTGACTACGCACTGCCAGTCTTAAGGCGGGTGTGGAGTGGCAGCCCGTGTAGTCGATCTAAAAACCCTGGAATAGATCAACCAAAGGGACTGAGGTGACACAATGACATAGTTGATTGTCAACCCCCTCATTACCATATAGACAAAAAAACAAAAAAATAAATAAATACGGAAATAACTATATATGGAATTAAATAAACATGGCCATTAATAAATACACAAATGAATTATTAATAAATAAGTAAATAAATAAATAAATAAATGCCTGGATATGTATTTATTCGATAATTTTACTTATATATGTATATACATATAAATTTAAAAAATTCAATTAATTTTTCTTTTTACATTTTTATTGCATTTATGTTTATTTATGTATTTATTTATTTATACTGTCATTTATTTATCCACTTATTTATGTATTTATATTGGCAGTTTTGGGCTTCCATACAGGAAAGCAGTAAGCAATCACTGTAAAACCTCGCTAGTGAAGTTGGGGCAGAAAAACCACATCACATCGTTTAAATATGAAGATTATTATCAAAGATTTTTCTTAACTAACATTAGCTAGCTGGCTAGAGGGCTGTATGATTTAAACAGAAATGTAATATGCGATGGCATACATAACAATATAACGCAGTTATTGCTAATGTCACTAGCCAAACTGCGAGCTTGCTGTGTTCTGTCAACAAGAAGCTATTAATCAAAGGAGGTTGTGTGGGTGTGATCGTGTTGAAAGTGACCAATCATAAGAGGGCTAGTACCTCCCCCTACAGCGCATATGCCCTTGCAAGAAGCTTATTGGCTGCATAAGTCTTTTATTAACTTGTTTCCAGCCAATCAGAGTTGTCGTAACTTAGCTTCGATGCACTTTGATGCATATTAGGCATTAAGCATAAGCTAAAATAGTGATTTACCCTGGAAAAAAGTGAGCCACTTTAGTGGTCCTGAAAACCAGGTTAACTCTCACGTTACCACGATAATATCAAATCCTGCTTCGTAGTGAAGTCTTCAGGTCAGATTTTCATGACCAGGGATGAAACAATATTGACTGACTTGATCGGTATTTGCTTGCTAGATAGTAGCTAACTTTAACAACCAATCGCCCCACTCAACTACCTTCTTTAAGGAAGATCACCAATACTGTTTCTCTATGAAGCAAGCTCACTATATAAGAGGAAAGCAAGCAGTTCCCTGCAAAATTTAAGTTCGTAAATTGAGTTTGCTATGACCGTTTTTCTTAAAAAAATCTTAGCTAGGTCATCCATCTTTGGTAGTTGAAGGGGTTTGGACATCATGTTTTACCAGCCTTTTGGCTGATATGCTGACCAAGCTTGACTGTTTGAATGAAAGGCAGGACTTAGAGAGAAGAGGGGAGAGAAGTTGGAAAGGACTGGGCAGCTTGAGCGGGCGGTGTTTCCTCGAGCTCCTTACTGCATGCCATGTTTTTTTTATTAAATAAAACATTAGTTTTTCGGACTGTAAACAGTGGGGAGGTCCAATATAGCCTTTTCAAAAGGTGCAGGGGACACGTCCCCTGTATCCCCCATAAATTAAGCCCCTGGTTCACTGTAAATGGTGTATTATCTGGGCGCATAGTAAGGCGCTCAGTGCAGAGTAGGGGTGTAATGATACTGAACCGTAGTTTTTTTCAGCGTAGTAACACCTCCTGCTGCCATGGGGCGAGCATCCGAGCTTTCCCTTCTATTGTATTGAACCAAATGCAGTCATGAACGAATGGCTGTAGAAACTGTCAAACATCAAAGGGCATGAGAAACGCTTCCGGAAAAAAACTTGACTGACATTAGTATTTTTCGGCGACATGCTGAAAGGAGCTAAACAAAACGCAACTGAATCATCTCCTTTTAACCAACTAGGCTACTCTAATCCCTTCCCTGTTTACTTTGCTCAATTAGCAATCAAACAGGGGATTTGCTGATTTACTTTGTTGAATTGAATGATAGTCCTATTTATAGTCCTATTCAATAAGATACCATGTTTGATTGTCGCGTTTTGAAATAGTTACACCCCTAGTACAAAGGGGTTGGATTTAAACCTTCATTATTCATAGGCATGTTTTGGGTGAAACATGGAATAAACCAATCAGAGTGTCCCATTCCCTGTAAAAGCCAGGGGGAATTATGCCGACTTGTACTATGGTGGGTAGCTTTTATAAGGGCAGACTTTACAGCCTTTATAATAACAAAAAAAAAAAAAAACTCTTTACTGTGTCAGAATGAGGGCTCCTCGTCCCCGAACTGAAAGCATGCGAGCAAACCATTGTTTAAAGTATGGAAACCTGATCACAGCGATTGTCAAAAATGCAGTTCAAAATATTTTTTAAATATTGCTCAAAATTATTTTAATCATATCCAGATGTTAAAAATCATAACAGTGAATCCCAAAGGGCCACAGTTGAACTTGACTTTATACAACTTCATAGACGTTGGAACAGAGGGAGGGGGGGCCCCCCCCCTCCATCAGCCCCATACTGCCCCAAGTCTTTTTTTTTTTAAATAAAGAATCTGAATTCAAATGTGTCTGACTTACATTTATGTTTTTCATATCATAAAAAATATATGCTTTCTAGATCTTGTATGCAGCCTAATGACATGTGCCAGATGTAGCCTATAGAGACAGTGCAACTTGAAAAACGTCTCCTTTGTTTTGATACGTAGGCTAAGCGTGCGCATTGTTTACTTCCTGTTAGCTAGCAAAGGCGGTAAATTCAAGCAACGATCAAGACAATGTCACGGAAGCGGATTTCGCATTTCTTTTCCAAAGCTCACACCGAGTCTGCTAAGCATCTCAGAGAAGCTAAACCGAAAAAGAGACACTCGAATGAGTGCTTGTCGAGGAAAAAGGAACGCGATCGCAGCTATGCAAAGTCCCGAATAAACATAGGGAAAGCATACCAACGTTGGAGAGAATTCCGGGAGTTGAATGGTTTTAATTCTGAAGCCCAGGTCGCCTTGTTTCTACTTGAGGTGAGTAGAGCTGGGCCCCGTTTCAGAAAGCAGGGTTAGTGGTAACTCTGACTTTGTTAGCTCAGAGTTGCAGGAAACTCTGAGTTTTCCGGTTCACAATGCAAGTTCAGTCCAACTCTGAGTCAGTTACCGTGGCAACATACTCCATGAAGCTAACCTGTTTGCTGGCAGGTTTTCAAATAACTCAGTTTCTTCTCCTCCTGAAACTGCAGACTGAGGAGGTTTTAGAAATTGCGTGTCCGTTCCTTGAAGAGACAGAGGACATTGAAGTGTAAATACTGAGAAGAATTCTCCGTTAGGAGTGAGTTATCCGACCACGTTTGGATGTATTATCATTTTCGGACGAATATTTGTTTGAGCATTCCATTTCTCTGCGGAATATATAATTTATTTCAAAAAAATTTTCATCCCGCATATTGCTCGTGTGACACACCGAGGACATTCTCTCAGTTCCAAACAAATTGCATCGCTCTTCGGGTTTTTTTTTGTTGTTGTTGTTGCAAGCGGCAGTTTTCATTATCGTTTTGTTTTATTTCGGAAAGAAACAACCACGACTTCATTCATTAAAGGCACAGTTAGTGTAGAATGGCCTGTAAGAATTCACTGCATAGTTCATTTTATAAAAGATTGTTCCATTCCGAAACCAGTAAAATTCATCTGTGCCTTTAGGTTGGGTTCTGAGCGGCACCTCTGTAAGATCTGCAAAGGCTGATGCGTGGGGGAGCCCAGAGGCTATAAGCGACAAATGGCTGATAAGCTCAGTCCAGAGCCATGCCAGATAGCAATAAAGCTTTTGTGGACTTCCCCCCAGGATGCTTGCTCAGCCTGCATGTGGAAGGTGTTAATGGTCTTACTGTTACCCTGTACGGGGGGGTAGTTGCAAAGCTCTGGCTGACACAATGCCCCTGTGGGAGTCATATTACTGTTCTTATTCTTAAGTTAAAGTCCAGTTATATTAATCTGTTGAAAATAATCTAAACCCCTGAGAACTTCATAATATGCTTATATGTTCAATATTCTGCTTAGAAATCACTTCTGGACTTATAACCCAATTTACCTATATATTAATTCATCTTAAGACTTTTTCATGACAACGGCATCATATTAGTGCATATTCATATCATGTTTGGTCTTGTTATTTTTAGGGGGATCCAAGGAGTTGAATGGAGTATGTTTCATTCCCATTGAAATTACGGTTCATTCCCTTTTGGAAACTCCTGATAATTTGGTCAGAATCCTCTCTGGTAATCACCCTATTCTCCTCTCTCTGCTGAAGTGTTTTATTACATCCTCCAAATGGTGGAAACCCAAAAACCAGATTCGACCCCCCTTCCAGGTGTTTATGGCCATGCCGCCTGGATCAAAGATGTGATTTGGCTTAAAGCAAAGAGAAACTATCCATTCTGGGAAGATCGTATCCGATCTCTCTCCGTGTACGTAAGTGCGTGAGTAGACTCTATAGCTATGGTGGATCGTCCCTCTGATTTCGCACCCACCCAACTCTGTGTGTGTAGCTGTCACCAGGTATGACTTTTATATTTGTCTAAATTCGTGGTAACTAATATTTGGTCTGTTGATTTAAGCTCTTGCCTACCTGGTGAATAAATTCTTGTTATTCCTTTAAACTTGTGTGGTCTCTGTGACTCTTAATCCTTTTATTCTTTCTAGCTGCGTTGCGACGGATACCTAGGGGTATAATCCCAACCGAGGAATGACTGGCCAGCAGCCTAGTATGGGAATTGGTTTTATTAAGTTGGAGAGACGATCATGATCTACTTACATAAAGGGTTTGTGTATTGCCGGTTCTGGGATTCTAGCCTTATGGAAACCCATGGACGAAAAGTCGGTTATCTGTTAAAATTCCCTGAAGGAACCCATGGGCGTGCATAGATCTGGGTTCGCTGTATTCACGCCAAAAGATGCTGTTGCAGTGATGGCTGACTTCCAACCTCTAATCTAATCGACGAACCTAGGATCCGGTAACAGTACTAAAACCCGGGAGTACATGTTTAGCGACGGCGGTAGTCTCCTAAGAGTTCGAGGTGTGGTCACTTCGAGACCCACGCAGGTTTCCGTAGATTATGGATTCTAATTCTAATTTGGAGTCAGATATTTAACGAGAGTATAACTAAATTTATTATCATAAATTTATTATGGAGCCAGATTAATTGTAACCGTCGTGCTTTTGTGCCCCGTTCTTTGAACGGAGAAAATAGATCCATTTTATTGCGATTCACACCAGCCAGGAGGTCACCCGAGTTAACGCCAGCCAAAAGAACACGTGGAGCCTTCGGCCCCTGCAATTTCTGTCGTTGGTATTGTTTTGTGGGTCTTACATCAGTTTCTATCACAAGTGGGCTCTTCAAAGTACAAAATAATGAAAAACTCTGAAGAGTTTTTAATTCTTCACAATACATGTTGGAAAGTCTGCTTATTTGCTGTAATGAATGATCAGCAGTTCGTATGTTCAATTCATTCCAAGTCAAAAGACCGCAAGATAGAACAACAAATGTTTTAAAATGTGAAAATTAAAGTCTGTGGAGTTATCCTGAAATAAGTCATTTGCATCAGCTTGGAATGAGAAAAAAAGATTAAACCTGTATCAACTTAAATAAAATAAAGACAACTTAAACTTGCATTTTTTTTTATTTCTTTGCTTCCTGCAAAAACATGCAGTAGTTAATATTTTGTATGTCATTCAAACAAGTAAAATCATCCACCTGTTATCCCCTCATCCACCTGTAACTGATGCTCCAGCATTTGGATTTCTAATTTAGTTTTCTGCATTCATAATTTAACCTTCATTTGCTTGTTTTTTTAATACTCTCGCATTGACTCGGTCAGCGATTTTCTGCTGCGCAAACTCAACGCTCTATTGCAGCTGCAACTGTACTTTTTTTTTTTTTTTAAAGATTATTTTTTGGGAATTTTTCCTTCATTTGACACTTATACAGTGTAGAGAGACAGGAAGGTTGGGGAGAAGAATGGGGGAAGACATGCAGTAAATGACCTGAGCCGGAATCGAGCCCAGGTCGCTGCGGGAAGGACACAGCCTTTGTGGTATGTGCGCTTAGTCCGATGAGCCACCGCCCCCCCTTTCATATAAGTGTTCGTACTCAGCGTACGCCTTTATTAATTTGTCCAACTCTGCTGGAGAAAAGTAAGACGCACAACTTTTTTTCTCCACCATTGCCATGGTGAATCGTGTTATCTATATTCCATTGATGAGGGCTTTTAATATCCTCATGCACACACCTGACTGTGGCGTAAGTTAACTCAGAGTTGATTGAACCAAGTGTTATCACCTGTTCTGAACCCGAAAACTCCGCGGTCAGCAACTCAGAGAAAATCAACTCACAGTTACAGAACAAACTCAGAGTTTGTTTACCCTGTTTTCTGAAACGGGGCCCTGGTGCTAACTCGGTTGGACTTGAATTGTAAATTGTCATCCGAAGCAAAATTTAGGGAAGCTTGTGTATTGTTTTTGTAAGGTTATCTGGCATAGATCATGCTGGTCAGAATGAATCAAACTGTAGAGAGATCGATATTTCCTCTTTGGAGCGAGTTAGCAACCTTTGCTAACTCTCGGTTGGCAAGCTAGTGAGTTTGCTAATTCTGTCTGATCAAACCAGAGTTTGTGTTCGTGTAATAACATTTTTTCTCTGGTTAGTACTCAGAGTTGAAATTCGTTGATGAATGTATAACCGTGTGATAAGTTTAGCTAAAAGTGGTGATCTATGTGACGTTGTTAATACTCATTTTGTAATGCCAAGCTAAGATACTTGTCAGATACCTTGTTGTAGCTGGCACTAATGGTGTGAATTTATCGTCTGGCAATGGTCGTCATTTTTGCTTCCGGGCATTTATCACAACGAGCTGCACATGGCCATTTACCCAACTGAGTGAGCCATTCTGAAGCTGCTTTCACACCGGACGCAAAACAAATTTTTTTGCGACAGATTACATTCAAAGTCAATGCAAAGACACAAAGTTTTGCGTGTATTCGCGTCTTTGCATTGACTTTGAATGTAATCTGTCGCGTGAAAAATTTGTTTCGTCGGTGAAAAAGCTTTACTCAGAAGTTTCACTTTAAGAAAAGCGCATTCATGTTCCAAGCTTCTGAAGGAGAGGGGCGAGCGGCTTTGTTGTGTTTTTGAGAATGTTTCAACTGTCAACAATAGTGACGCTATATCGCTGATACAGCCTTTAATAACTGTCTTGGTAATCAAAGTATCCTGCTTAAAATCAAATCCTTGTTCAGAAAACACTGTGCGCATATATATGAGCACAAACCCCCATCAAAAATCCGGCCCCCCCCCCCAGAAAATAGTTCCAATGTCTATGTACACCTTGTGCATAAAACAAAAAAACAAAAAAAAAAAGGTTTTTCTTCAGGGTTGTTGGTAAAAATTGTAACGCTTGGCCCTTGCAGCCCTCCCTCTTCCACATTCTTCACCACTTCCTTTACTGGCTCCACCTGCAGCTCATTGAGAATGAGCCGCAGGCAGAGTACTTGGGGTTGGCAGGTGCCAGCCCTAAATGCTCTGCATTTCCCTTCCCACGGCTGGACAGTGGGAATTTTAACAGTCACCTCTCCCTTTGTGTTCTTATGATTTGGAACATTGTTTTCCTTTTGTTTTGTAGTGTACCTATTGTCTATTATACCACCTCTTCACCTCCACCCTGGGATATGAGTCTATTTCCTCCAAATCCACGGTCCTAGAGCCTTTGGCATCCGGCAGAAGCAAACGGTTACAAAAATAAATAAATAAAATATAGCCGCAAGCGGCAATTCCGGGTTCAAGCCAAGAAAGACCATTAGTAGTTGAAAGCTTTAACAGCTTAATTAACAAGTGTTGCCACTAAACGTGGCCATGTCCCCCGCCAGGTGACGGAAATCGACTGGGGTTGGCGTATCACACAAATACACATTGAAGCCAAAGATGAATAAAATCGGTGAAAAAAGTGTTCTTGAGATTTTGCGTTCACAACAAAAGGGACATGACGGACGAACGGCCGGACGGATGGACTGACGGAGCTGAATACTATGTCCCCTGGCCCTAATACACCTTGACACCAAAGAAGAATGGAATCGGTCAAATCGTTCTTGAGATATCATGTTGACAAGGTATTTGTTAGTGGTAAAATGGATGTAATGACCTTGAGAATAATGCCAAGGTTACGTAAATCGAGTGGGCTGTGAGCACCCCCCTAATACACCTTGACACCAAAGATGAATGGAATCGGTCAAGCCGTTCTTGAGATATCACGTTCACAACAAACGGGACATGACGGATGGACAGCCGGACGGATGGAGCTGAATACTATGTCCCCCGCTCCGCTCGTTATCGTGGCGGCGGGGGACAAAAACCACTTTAAGAGTATGTTGCAGGTATTTATGTGGACCTATTTTGCCAGTGTAATGATTGGACCACTAACTTATGATGTATATTCTGATTTGTGTTATGTTAGGCTATTTTGTGCATTTATGGCGCCCCCTACTGGTCGATTTGATTGAAACTTTCAGGCTATGTTCCAGGTATTTATGTGGACATATTTTGTGAGTTTTGTAATGATTGGAAAAACTATTTATGATTTATAGTCTGATTTGTGTTATACCACGTTGCTTTGTTTTGCATTTATAGCGCCCCCCATCAGACAATTTGAATGAAATTTTCAGAGTATGTTTCAAGTACTCATATGAATATATCCTGTGAGTTTTATGGCTATAGGACAGACAATTGCTGATTTATAGTCTGATTTGTGTTATAACGTGCTGCTTTGTTTTGGATTTATAGCGCCCCCTATCAGTCAATTTGAATGAAATTTTCTGGTTATGTTTCAGGTACTTATATGAATATATCCTGTGCATTTTATGGCTATAGAACAAACAATTGCTGATTTATAGTCTGATTTGTGTTATACCATGCTGCTTTGTTTTGCATTTATAGCCCCCCTCATCAGTAAATTTAAATGAAATTTTCAGAGTATATTTCAAGTAATAATAAGAATATATCCTGTGAGTTTTATGGCTGTAGGACAAACAATTGCTGATTTATAGTCTGATTTGTGTTATACCGTGCTGCTTTGTTTTGGATTTATAGCGCCCCCTATCAGTCAATTTAAATGAAATTTTCAGAGTATATTTCAAGTAATAATAAGAATATATCCTGTGAGTTTTATGGCTGTAGGACAAACAATTGCTGATTTATAGTCTGATTTGTGTTATAGCGCCCCCTATGAGCCGATTTGCATGAAACTGTCAAGTTATGTTCCTGGTACTTATATGGACATAGTCTGCAAGTTCTGTGATGATGGGCCCAATGTTTGTTGAATTTTGTCCATTTATGTGCTAAGCCACGCCCCTGCAGAAGTTCATCAGTAAATATCTTGAAAACGAATTGAGATTTCAACAAGCTTTATGCAGGCTTTGATAAGCTTGGTCCACCGATGATCCACAGCAAATTTCGAAGGAATCGAACGTACGGCCTAGGAGGAGATGTCAAAAATGTGTTTTTCAAAAAATTCTAAATTTCAGAAAATCAAATATGGCGGACCTTAAAGGTCCTTATGGGAGGGTTGTAGAGATTGGACCAAGGAATGTCTGTACCAAGTTTCGTGTAAATCTGACTTACAGCGTAGGAGTTATGACCTTTAAAGTGAAAACCTGTTTTTCTTGAATTATACCGCCACCATCAGGCCGATTGAGTTAAAAATACCTTGGTCAGCATTTACACACAACTTCCAACGAATATGCAAAATTTCAGGCCTCTATCATTTACCATCTCACAGGAATTTGTGAAAAAATTTCTGAAGAAGAAAAGACATAATAATAAATATAGCCGCAAGCGGCAATTCCGGGGTTCAGGCCACGAAAGACCAGAAGTAGTTGAAAGCTTTAACAGCTTAATTAACAAGTGTTGCCACTAAGCGTGGCCATGTCGCCCGCCAGGTGAGAGAAATCGACTGGGGTTGGCGTATCACAAAATTACACATTGAAGTCAAAGATGAATAAAATCAGTCAAAGCGTTCTCGAGATTTTGCGTTCACAACAAACGGGACGTGACTGATGGACGACCGGACGGACGGACTGATGGAGCTGAATACTATGTCCCCCGGCCCAAATACACCTTGACCCCAAAGATGAATGGAATCGGTCAAACCTTTCTTGAGATATTACGTTCACAACAAACGGGATGGGACAGACGGATGGCCGGACAGATGGAGCTGAATTCTATAACCCCCGCCCCTCATACACCTTGACACCAAAGATGAGTGGAATCGGTCAAACCGTTCTTGAGATATCATGTTGACAAGGTATTTCAAAGTGGTCAAATGGTCGTAATGACCTTGAGAATAATGGCAAGGTCACGTAAATCGAGTTGGCTGTGAGCACTCCCCTAATGCACCTTGACACCAAAGATGAATGGAATCGGTCAAACCGTTCTTGAGATATTGCGTTCACAACAAAAGGGATGGGACGGACAGATGGCCAGATGGATGGAGCTGAATTCTATATTCCCCGCCCGTAATACACCTTGACACCTAAGATGAATGGAATCGGTCAAACCGTTCTTGAGATATCATGTTGACAAGGTATTTGTAAGTGGTCAAATCGTCGTAATGACCTTGAGAATAATGGCAAGGTCACGTAAATCGAGTTGGCTGTGAGAACTCCCCTAATACACCTTGACACCAAAGATGAATGGAATCGGTCAAACCGTTCTTGAGATATCGCGTTCACAACAAACGGGACCTTACGGACAGACGAATGGGCGGACGGAGCTGAATATTATGTCCCCCGCCCCGATACAGCTTGAAACCAAACACGAATGGAATCGGTAAAACGGATCTTGAGATATCGCGTTCACAACAAATGGGACATGACGGACGTATGGACGGACGGACAGAGCTGAATACTATGTCCCCCGCCCCGAACACACCTTGACACCAAAGATGAGTGGAATCGGTCGAACCGTTCTTGAGATATCATGTTGACAAGGAATTTGTAAGTGGTCAAATGGTCGTAATGACCTTGGAAATAATGGCAAGGTCACGTAAATCGAGTGGGCTGTGAGCACTCCCCTAATACACCTTGACACCAAAGATGAATGGAATCAGTCAAACGGTTCTTGAGATATCGCGTTCACAGCAAACGGGACGTGACGGACGGACGGACAGACGGACGGAGCTGAATACTATGTCCCCTGCCCCTAATACACCTTGACACCAAAGACGAATGGAATCGGTCAAACCGATCTTGAGATATCACGTTCACAACAAACGGGATGGGATGGACGGACGGACAGCCAGGCGGATGGATGGAGCTGAATACTACAAAACCCAAAACCAGTGAAGTTGGCACGTTATGTAAATCGTAGATAAAAACAGAATACAATGATTTGCAAATCCTTTTCAACTTATATTCAATTGAATACACTGCAAAGACAAGATGTTTAATGTTTAAACTGAGAAACTTTATTTTTTTTTTGCAAATAATCATTAACTTAGAATTTAAAGGCAGCAACACATTGCAAAAAAAGTTGGCACAGGGCCTTTTTACCACTGTGTTACATCACCTTTCCTTTTAACGACACTCAGTAAACGTTTGGGAACTGAGGAGACCAATTTTTGAAGCTTTTCAGGTGGAACTCTTTCCCATTCTTGCTTGATGTACAGCTTAAGTTGTTCAACAGTCCAGGGTCTCCGTTGTGGTATTTTACGCTTCATAATCGCCACACATTTTCAATGGGAGACAGGTCTGGACTACAGGCAGGCCAGTCTAGTACCCGCACTCTTTTACTACGGAGCCATGCTGTTGTAACACGTGCAGAATGTGGCTTGGCATTGTCTTGCTGAAATAAGCAGGGGCGTCCATGAAAAAAGACGTTGCTTGGATGGCAACATATGTTGCTCCAAAACCTGTCTGTACCTTTCAGCATTAATGGTGCCTTCACATATGTGTAAGTTGCCCATGCCTTGGGCACTAATACACCCCCCCATACCATCACAGATGCTGGCTTTTGAACTTTGCGCCTATAACAGTCCGGATGGTTCTTTTCCTCTTTGGTCCGGAGGACACGACGTCCACAGTTTCCAAAAACAATTTGAAATGTGGACTTGTCAGACCACAGAACACTTTTCCACTTTGCATCAGTCCATCTTAGATGAGCTTGGGCCCAGCGAAGCCGGCGGGCGTTCTGGGTGCTGTTGATAAATGGCTTTCGCTTTGCATTGTAGAGTTTTAACTTGCACTTGCAGATGTAGTGACGAACTGTAGTTACTGACAGTGGTTTTCTGAAGTGTTCCTGAGCCCATGTGGTGATGTCCTTTACACACTGATGTCGGTTTTTGATGCAGTACCGCCTGAGGGATCGAAGGTCACGGGCATTCAATGTTGGTTTTCGGTCTTGTCGCTTACGTGCAGTGATTTCTCCAGATTCTCGGAACCTTTTGACGATATTACGGACCGTAGATGATGAAATCCCTAAATTTCTTGCAATAGCTCGTTGAGGAATGTTGTTTTTAAACTGTTCGACAATCAGCTCACGCATTTGTTCACTAAGTGGTGACCCTCGCCCCATCCTTGTTTGTGAATGACTGAGCATTTCAGGGAAGCTGCTTTTATACCCAATCATGGCACCCACCTGTTCCCAATTAGCCCGTTCACCTGTGAGATGTTCCAAATAAGTGTTTGATGAGCATTCCTCAACTCTCTCAGTCTTTTTTGCCACTTGTGCCAGCTTTTTTGAAACATGTTGCAGGCATCAAATTCCAAATGAGCTAATATTTGCAAAAAAATACAAAGTTTACCTGTTCGAACATTAAGTAACTTGTCTTTGCAGTGTATTCAATTGAATATAGGTTGAAAAGGATTTGCAAATCATTGTATTCTGTTTTTATTTACGATTTACACAACGTGCCAACTTCACTGGTTTTGGGTTTTGTATGTCCCCCGCCCCTAATACTCCTTGACACTAAAGATGAATGGAATCGGTCGAACCGTTCTTGAGATATCATGTTGACAAGGATTTTTTTAAGGGGTCAAATGATCGTAATGACCTTGAGAATAATGCCAAGGCCACGGAAATCTACTGGGGCCGGCGTATCACACCAATATACCTTAAAACCAAAGATGAATGGAATCGGTCAAACCGTTCTTGAGATATCGCGTTCAGGACAAAAGGGAAATGACGGAAGTCCGGACGTAGCTGAATACTATGACCTCCGCTCCGAACACACCTTGACACCAAAGATGAATGGAATCAGTCGAACCGTTCTTGAGATATCAGGTTGACAAGGAATTTGTAAGTGGTCAAATGGTCGTAATGATTTTGGAAATAATGGCAAGGTCACGTAAATAGAGTGGGCTGTGAGCACTCCCCTAATACACCTTGACACCAAAGATGAATGGAATCAGTCAAACCGTTCTTGAGATATCGCGTTCACAACAAACGGGACATGACGGACAGAAGAACGGGCGGACGGAGCTGAATACTATGTCCCCCGCCCCTAATACAACTTGAAACCAAAGACGAATGGAATCGGTCAAACCGTTCTTGAGATATCACGTTCACAACAAACGGGACATGACGGACGGATGGACGGACGAACGGAGCTGAATACTATGTCCCCCGCCCCTAACACACCTTGACACCAAAGATGAATGGAATCGGTCGAACCGTTCATGAAACATCATGTTGACAAGGAATTTGTAAGTGGTCAAATGGTCGTAATGACCTTGAGAATAACGGCAAGGTCACGTAAGTCGAAAGGGCTGTGAGCACTCCACTAATACACCTTGACACCAAAGATGAATGGAATCGGTCAAACCGTTCTTGAGATGTCACGTTCACAGCAAACGGGACGGGACGAACGGACGGACGGCCGGGCAGACGGATGGAGCTGAATACTATGTCCCCCGCCCCTAATACACCTTGACACCAAAGATGAATGGAATCAGTCGAACTGTTCTTGAGATATCATGTTGACAAGGAATTTGTAAGTGGTCAAATGATCGTAATGACCTTGAGAATAATGTCAAGGTCACGGAAATCTACTGGGGTCGGCGTATCACACCAATATACCTTCACACCAAAGATGAATGGAATCGGTCATACTGTTCTTGTGATATCGCGTTCAGAACAAACGGGACATGATGGACAGCCGGACGGAGCTGAATACTATCTCCCCCGCTCCGCTCGCTATCGGGGCAGCGGGGGACAAAAACCACTTTAAGAGTGTGTTGCAGGTATTTATGTGGACCTATTTTGCCAGTGTAATGATTGGACCAACAACTTATGATGTATAGTCTGATTTGTGTTATGTTAGGCTATTTTGTGCATTTATGGCACCCCCTACTGGTCGATTTGATTGAAACTTTCAGGCTATGTTTCAGGTTCTTATGTGGGTATATCCTGTGAGTTTTGTAATGATTGGAAAAACTATTTACGATTTATAGTCTGATTTGTGTTATACCCATTTGCTTTGTTTTGCATTGATAGCGCCCCCTATCAGTCAATTTGAATGAAATTTTCTGGGTATGTTTCAAGTACTTATATGAATATATCCTGTGAGTTTTATGGCTATAGGACAAACAACTGCTAATTTATAGTCCGAATTGTGCTATACCACGCTGCTTTGTTTCGCATTTATAGCGCCCCCATCAGTCAATTTGAATGAAATTCTCTGGGTATGTTTCAGGTACTTATATGAATATATCCTGTGAGTTTAATGGCTATAGAACAAACAATTGCTGATTTAGTGTCTGATTTCTTTTATAGCGCCCCCTATGGGCCGATTTGCATGAACTGTCAAGGTATGTTCCTGGTACTTATATGGACATATTTTGCAAGTTCTGTGATGATTGGCCCAATGGTTGTTGAATTTTGTCTATTTATGTGCTAAGCCACGCCCCTACTGAAGTTCATTGGTCAATCTATTGGAAACGAAATGAGATTTCAACAAGCTATATAAAGTGTTTGATAAGCTTGGTCCACTGATGATCCACAGCAAATTTCGAAGGAATCGGACCTACGGCCTAGGAGGAGATATCAAAAATGTGTTTTTCAAAAAATTCAAAATTTCGGAAAATCAAATATGGCGCATCTTAGATGTCTTAATGGGAAAGTTGTAGAGATTGGACCAAGAAATGTCTGTACCAAGTTTCGTGTAAATCAGACTTACAGCCTAGGAGTTATGACCTTTAAAGTGAAAACCTGTTTTTCTTGAATTATAGCGTCACCATCAGGCCGATTGAGTTAAAAATGGCTTGGTCAGCATTTACACACAACTTCCAACCAATAAGCAAAATTTCAGGTCTCTACCATTTACCATTTCACGGGAATTTGTGAAAACATTTCTGAAGAAGAAAAGAAATAATAATTATAATAATAATAAACATAGCCGCAAGCGGCAATTCCGGGGTTCAAGCCAAGAAAGACCATTAATAGTTGAAAGCTTTAACAGCTTAATTAACAAGTGTTGCCACTAAACGTGGCCATGTCCCCCGCCAGGTGACGGAAATCGACTGGGGTCGGCGTATCACAAAATTACACATTGAAGCCAAAGATGAATTAAATCAGTCAAAGCGTTCTCGAGATTTCGCGTTCAGAACAAACGGGACGTGACGGACGGACGGCCGGACGGATGGACTGATGGAGCTGAATACTATGTCCCCCGGCCCTAATACACCTTGACCCCAAAGATGAATGGAATCGGTCAAACCGTTCTTGAGATATCGCGTTCACAACAAACGGGATGGGACCGACGGACGGCCGGACGGATGGAGCTGAATTCTATATCCCCCGCCCCTAATACACCTTGACACCAAAGATGAATGGAATCGGTCAAACCGTTCTTAAGATATCATGTTGACAAGGTATTCGTAAGTGGTCAAATGGTCGTAATGACCTTGAGAATAATGGCAAGGTCACGTAAATCGAGTGGGCAGTGAGCACTCCCCAATACACCTCGACACCAAAGATGAATGGAATCGGTCAAACCTTTCTTGAGATACCGCGTTCACAACAAACGGGACATGACGGACAGACGGACGGGCGGACGGAGCTGAATACTATGTCCCCCGCCCCTAATACAACTTGACACCAAAGACGAATAGAATCTGTCAAACTGTACTTGAGATATCACGTTCACAACATACGGGACATGACGGATGGATGGACGGACGGACGGAGCTGAATACTATGTCCCCCGCTCCTAACACACCTTGACCAAAGATGAATGGAATCGGTCGAACCGTTCTTGAGATATCACGTTCACAATAAATGGGATGGGATGGACGGACGGATGGCCGGGTAGACGAATGGAGCTTAATACTATGTCCCCTGCCCCTAATACACCTTGACACCAAAGATGAATGGAATCGGTCGAACCGTTCTTGAGATATCACGTTCACAACAAATGGGATGGGACGGACGGCCGGGCGGACGAATGGAGCTGAATACTATGTCCCCCGCCCCTAATACACCTTGTCACCAAAGATGAATGGAATCGGTCGAAACGTTCTTGAGATATCATGTTGACAAGGAATTTGTAAGTGGTCAAATGATCGTAATGGCCTTGAGAATAATGCCAAGGTCACAGAAATCTACTGGGGTCGGCGTATCACACCAATGTACCTTCACACCAAAGATGAATGGAATCGGTCAAACTGTTCTTGAGATATAGCGTACAGAACAAACGGGACATGATGGACAGCCGGACGGAGCTGAATACAATGTCCCCAGCTCCGCTCTCTATCATGGCGGCGGGGGACAAAAACCACTTTAAGATTGAGTTGCAGGTATTTATGTGGACCTATTTTGCCAGTGTAATGATTGGACTAACAACTTATGATGCATAGTCTGATTTGTGTTATGTTAGGCTATTTTGTGCATTTATGACACCCCCTACTGGTCGATTTGATTGAAACTTTCAGATTATGTTTAAGGTTCTTATGTGAACATATCCGGTAAATTTTGTAATGATTGGAAAAACTATTTATGATTTATAGTCTGATTTGTGTTATGTCACGTTGCTTTGTTTTGCATTTATAGCGCCCCCTATTGGACAATTTGAATGAAATTTTCAGAATATGTTTCAAGTACTTATATGAATATATCCTGTGAGTTTTATGGCTATAGGACAAACAACTGCTGATTTATAGTCTGATTCGTGCTATACCACGCTGCTTTGTTTTGTATTTATGGCGCCCCCTATCAGTCAATTTGAATGAAATTTTCAGAGTATGTTTCAAGTACTTATATGAATATGTCCAGTGAATTCTATGGCTATAGGACAAACATTTGCTGATTTATAGTCTGATTTGTGTTATACCATGCTGCTTTGTTTTGCAGTTATAGCGCCCCCTATCAGTCAATTTAAATGAAATTTTCTGGGTATGTTTCAGGTACTTATATGAATATATCCTGTGAGTTTTATGGCTATAGGACAAAAGATTGCTGATTTATAGTCTGATTTCTGTTATAGTGCCCCCTATGGGCCGATTTGCATGAAACTGTCAAGGTATGTTCCTGGTACTTATATGGACATATTCTGCAAGTTCTGTGATGATTGGCCCAATTGTTGTTGAATTTTGTCTATTTATGTGCTAAGCCACGCCCCTGCTGAAGTTCATTGGTCAGTATCTTGGAAACAAAATGAGACTTCAATAAGCTTTACTCAATCTTTGATAAGCTTGGTCTACTGATGATCCACAGCAAATTTCGAAGGAATCGGACCTACGGCCTAGGAGGAGATGTCAAAAATGTGTTTTTCAAAGAATTCAAAATTTCGGAAAATCAAATATGGCGGATCTCAGAGGTCTTTCTGGGAAAGTTGTAGAGATTGGTCCAAGGAATGTCTGTACCAAGTTTTGTGTGAATCGGACTTACAGCCTAGGAGCTATGACCTTTAAAGTAAAAACCTGTTTCTCTTGAATTATAGCGCCACCATCAGGCCGAATGAGTTAAAAATGCCTTAATCAGCATTTACACACAACTTCCAACCAGTGTGATAAATTTCAGGTCTCTATCATTTACCGTCTCACGGGAATTTTCGAAAACATTTCTGAAGAAGAAAAGAAATAATAATAATAATAAATATAGCTGCAAGCGGCAATTCCGGGGTTCAAGCCACGAAAGCCCATGAGTAGTTGAAAGCTTTAACAGCTTAATTAACAAGTGTTGCCACTAAACGTGGCCATGTCCCCTGCCAGGTGACAGAAATCCACTGGGGTCGGCGTATCACAAAATTGCACATTGAAGCCAAAGATGAATTAAATCGGTCAAAGCGTTCTCGAGATTTCGAGTTCAGAACAAACGGGACGTGACGGATGGACGGCCAGACGGACGGACTGATGGCGCTGAATACTATGTCCCCCGGCCCTAATACACCTTGACCCCAAGGATGAATGGAATCGGTCAAACCGTTCTTGAGATATCGCGTTCACAACAAATGGGATGGTACGGACGGACGAGCGGACGGATGGAGCTGAATTATATATCCCTCGCCCCTAATACACCTTGACACCAAAGATGAATGGAATCGGTCAAACCATTCTTAAGATATCATGTTGACAAGGTATTCGTAAGTGGTCAAATGGTCGTAATGACCTTGAGAATGATTGCAAGGTCACGTAAATCGAGTGGGCTGTGAGCACTCCCCTAATACACCTTGACACCAAAGATGAATGGAATCGGTCAAACCTTTCTTGAGATATCGCGTTCACAACAAACGGGACATGACGGACAGACGGACGGGCCGAAGGAGCTGAATAATATGTCCCCCGCCCCTAATACAACTTGACACCAAAGACGAATAGAATCGGTCAAACTGTTCTTGAGATATCACGTTCACAACAAACGGGACATGACGGATGGATGAACAGACGGACGGAGCTGAATACTATGTCCCCCGCCCCTAATACACCTTGACACCAAAGATGAATGGAATCGGTCAAACCGTTCTTGAGATATCACGTTCCCAATAAATGGGACGGACGGACAGACGGCCGGGCGGACGAATGGAGCTGAATTCTATGTCCCCCGCCCCTAATACACCTTGACACCAAAGATGAATGGAATTGGTCGAACCGTTCTTGAGATATCACGTTCACAATGAATGGGATGGGACGGACGGACGGACGGCCAGGCGGATGAATGGAGCTGAATACTATGTCCCCCGCCCCTAATACACCTTGACACCGAAGATGAATGGAATCGGTCGAACCGTTCTTGAGATATCATGTTGACAAGGAACTTGTAAGTGGTCAAATGATCGTAATGACCTTGAAAATAAAGCCAAGGTCACAGAAATCTAGTGGGGTTGGCGTATCACACCAATATACCTTCACACCAAAGATGAATGGAATCGGTCAAACCGTTCTTGAGATATCGCGTTCAGAACAAACGGTTCATGATGGACGGCCGGACGGAGCTGAATACTATGTCCCCCGCTCCGCTCACTATCGTGGTGGTGGGGGACAAAAACCACTTTAAGTATGTGTTGCAGGTATTTATGTGGACCTATTTTGCCAGTGTAATGATTGGACTAACAACTTATGATGCATAGTCTGATTTGTGTTATGTTAGGCTATTTTCTGCATTTATGGCACCCCCTACTGGTCGATTTGATTGAAGCTTTCAGGCTATGTTTATGTGGATATATCCTGTGAGTTTTGTAATGATTGGAAAAACTATTTATGATTTATAGTCTGATTTGTGTTATGCCACGTTGCTTTGTTTTGCATTTATAGCGCCCCCTATAGGACAATTTGAATGAAATATTCTGGATATGTTTCAGGTACTTTTATAAATATATCCTGTGAGTTTTATGGCTATAGGACAAACAACTGCTGATTTATAGTCTGATTTGTGTTATACCACGCTGGTTTGTTTTGTATTTATAGCGACCCCTATCAGTCAATTTGAATGAAATTTTCAGAGTATGTTTCAAGTATTTATATGAATATATCCTGTGAGTTTTATGGCTATAGGACAAACAATTGCTGATTTATAGTCTGATTTGTGTTATACCATGCTGCTTTGTTTTGCAGTTATAGCACCCCCTATCAGTCAATTTAAATGAAATTCTCTGGGTATGTTTCAGGTACTTATATGAATATATCCTGTGAGTTTTATGGCTATAGGACAAAAGATTGCTGATTTATAGTCTGATTTCTGTTATAGTGCCCCCTATGGGCCGATTTGCATGAAACTGTCAAGGTATGTTTCTGGTACTTATATGGACATATTCTGCAAGTTCTGTGATGATTGGCCTAATGGTTGTTGAATTTTGTCCATTTATGTGCTAAGCCACGCCCCTGCTGAAGTTCATTGGTCAATATCTTAGATAGGAAATGAGATTTCAACAAGCTTTACGCAATCTTTGATAAGATTGGTCTACTGATGATCCACAGCAAATTTCGAAGGAATCGGACCTACGGCCTAGGAGAAGATGTCAAAAATGTGTTTTTCAAAGAATTCAAAATTTCGGAAAATCAAATATGGCGGATCTTAGAGCTCCTTATGGGAAAGTTGTAGAAATTGGACCAAGGAATGTCTCTACCAAGTTTCGTCTGAATCGGACTTACAGCCTAGGAGTTATGACCTTTAAAGTAAAAACCTGTTTTTCTTGAATTATAGCGCCACCATCAGGCCGATTGAGTTAAAAATGCCTTGGTCAGCATTTACACACAACTTCCAATGAATGTGCAAAATTTCAGGTCTCTACCATTTACCATCTCACGGGAATTTGCGAAAACATTTCTGAAGAAGAAGAAAAATAATAATAATAATAATAATAATAATAATAAATATAGCCGCAAGCAGCAATTCCGGGGTTCAAGCCAAGAAAGACCATTAATAGTTGAAAGCTTTAACAGCTTAATTAACAAGTGTTGCCACTAAACGTGGCCATGTCCCCCGCCAGGTGACGGAAATCGACTGGGGTCGGCGTATCACAAAATTACACATTGAAGCCAAAGATGAATTAAATCGGTCAAAGCATTCTCGAGATTTCACATTCAGACCAAACGGGACATGACGGACGGACGGCCGGACGGATGGACTGATGGAGCTGAATACTATGTCCCCCAGCCCTAATACACCTTGACCCCAAAGATGAATGGAATCGGTCAAACCGTTCTTTACATATCGCGTTCACAACAAACGGGATGGGACGGACGGACGGGCGGACGAATGGAGCTGAATTCTATATCCCCCGCCCCTAATACACCTTGACACCAAAGATGAATGGAATCGGTCAAACCGTTCTTGAGATATCATGTTGACAAGGAATTTGTAAGTGTTCAAATGGTCATAATGACCTTGAGAATAATGGCAAGGTCACGTCAATCGAGTGGGCTGTGAGCACTCCCCTAATACACCTTGACGCAAAAGATGAATGGAATAGGTCAAACCGTTCTTGAGATATCGCATTCAAAACAAACGGGACATGACGGACGGGCGGACGGAGCTGAATACTATGTCCCCCGCCCCTAATAGACCTTGACACCAAAGATGAATGGAATCAGTCGAACCGTTCTTCAGATATCACGTCCACAATAAATGGGATGGGGCGGACGGACTGACGGCCGGTCGGACGAATGGAGCTGAATACTATTTCCCCCTTCCCTAATAAACCTTGACACCAAAGATGAATAGAATCGGTCGAACCGTTCTTGAGATATCACGTTCACAACAAATGGGATGGGACGGACGGACGGACGGCCGGGCGGACGAATGGAGCTGAATACTATGTCCCCCGCCCCAACACACCTTGACACCAAAGATGAATGGAATCGGTCAACCGTTCTTGAGATATCACGTTCACAATAAATGGGATGGGGCGGACAGACTGACGGCCCGGCGGACGAATGGAGCTGAATACTATTTCCCCCGCCCCAATGCACCTTGACACCAAAGATGAATGGAATCGGTCGAACCGTTCTTGAGATATCACGTTCACAACAAATGGGATGGGACAGACGGAAGGATGGCCGGGCGGACGAATGGAGCTGAATACTATGTCCCCCGCCCCAATACACCTTGACACCAAAGATGAATGGAATCGGTCGAACCGTTCTAGAGATATCATGTTGACAAGGAATTTGTAAGTGGTCAAATGATCGTAATGACCTTGAAAATAATGCCAAGGTCACAGAAATCTACTGGAGTCGGCGTATCACACCAATAAACCCTAACACCAAAGATGAATGGAATCGGTCAAACCGTTCTTGAGATATCGCGTTCAGAACAAACGGGACATGACGGACGGCCGGATGGAGCTGAATATTATGTCCCCCGCTCCGCTCGCTATCGTGGCGGCGGGGTACAAAAACCACTTCACGAGTCTGTTGCAGGTATTTATGTGGACCTATTTTGCCAGTGTAATGATTGGAATAACAACTTATGACGCATAGTCTGATTTGTGTTATGTTAGGCTATTTTGTGCATTTATGGCACCCCCTACTGGTCGATTTGATTGAAACTTTCAGGCTATGTTTCAGGTTCTTATGTGGACATATCCTGTGAGTTTTGTAATGATTGGAAAAACTATTTATGATTTATAGTCTGATTTTTGTTATACCACGATGCTTTGTTTTGCATTTATAGCGCCCCCTATTGGACAATTTGAATGAAATTTTCAGAATATGTTTCAAGTACTTATTTGAATATATCCTGTGAGTTTTATGGCTATAGGACAAACAACTGCTGATTTATAGTCTGATTTGTGCTATACCACGCTGCTTTGTTTTGCATTTATAGCGCCCCCTATCAGTCAATTTGAATGAAATTTTCTTGGTATGTTTCCGGTACTTATATGAATATATCCTGTGAGTTTTATGGCTATAGGACAAACAATTGCTGATTTATAGTCTGATTTGTGTTATACCACGCTGCTTTGTTTTGCATTTATAGCGCCCCCTATCAGTTAATTTGAATGAAATTTTCAGAATACGTTGAAACTGTCAAGGTCTGTTCCTGGTACTTATATGGACATATTCTGCAAGTTCTGTGATGATTGGCCCAATGGTTGTTGAATTTTGTCTATTTATGTGCTAAGCCACTGCCCTGCTGAAGTTTCTTGGTCAATATCTTGGAAACGAAATCATACTTCAACAAGCTTTATGCAATCTTTGGTAAGGTTGGTCTACTGATGATCCACAGCAAATTTCAAAGGAATCGGACCTACGGCCTAGGAGGAGATGTCAAAAATGTGTTCTTCAAAAAATTCAAAATTTCGGAAAATCAAATATGGCGGATCTTAGAGCTCCTTATGGGAAAGTTGTAGATATTGGACCAAAGAATGTCTTTACCAAGTTTTGTGTGAATCGGACTTACAGCCTAGGAGTGATGACCTTTAAAGTGAAAACCTGTTTTTCTTGAATTATAGTTCCACCATTTGGCCGATTGAGTTAAAAATGCCTTGGTCAGCATTTACACACAACTTCCAATGAATGTGCAAAATTTCAGGTCTCTACCATTTACAATCTCACGGGAATTTGCGAAAACATTTCTGAAGAAGAAAAGAAATAATAATAATAATAATAATAATAAAAATAAACCAGCACAAAAACAATAGGGTTTCAGCCCTACGGGCTTGAACCCCTAATAATAATAATAATAATAATAAACCAGCACAAAAACAATAGGGTTTCAGCCCTACGGGCTTGAACCCCTAATAATAAAAATAATAATAATAATAATAATAAACCAGCACAAAAACAATAGGGTTTCAGCCCTACGGGCTTGAACCCCTAATAATAATAATAATAATAATAATAATAATAATAAACCAGCACAAAAACAATAGGGTTTCAGCCCTACGGGCTTGAACCCCTAATAATAATAATAATAATAATAATAATAATAATAATAATAATAAATATAGCCGCAAGTGGCAATTCCGGGGTTCAAGCCACGAAAGACCATTAGTAGTTGAAAGCTCTAACAGCTTAATTAACAAGTGTTGCCACAAAACGTGGCCATGTCCCCCGCCAGGTGACGGAAATCGACTGGGGTCGGCGTGTCACAAAATTACACATTGAAGCCAAAGATGAATTAAATTGGTCAAAGCTTTCTCGAGATTTCGCGGTCACAACAAATGGGACGTGACGGACGGACGGCCGGACGGATGGGCTGATGGAGCTGAATACTATGTCCCCCGGCCTTAATACTCCTTGACCCCAAGGATGAATGGAATCGGTCAAACCGTTCTTGAGATATCGCGTTCACAGCAAACGGGATGGGAGGGACGGACAGCCGGACGGATGGAGCTGAATTCTATATCCTCCGCCCCTAATACACCTTTACACCAAAGATGAATGGAACCGGTCAAACTGTTCTTGAGATATCATGTTGACAAGGTATTTGTAAGTGGTCAAATGGTCGTAATGACCTTGAGAATAATGGCAAGGTCACGTAAATCGAGTGAGTTTTGATCACCCCCCCAATACACCTTGACACCAAAGATGAATGGAAACGGTCAAACCTTTCTTGAGATATCGTGTTCACAACAAACGGGACATGACGGACAGACAGATGGGCGGACCCCCACCCCTAATACACCTTGAAACCAAAGACGAATGGAATCGGTCAAACCGTTCTTGAGATATCACGTTTACAACAAACGGGACAGGACGGACAGACGGACAGGCGGACGGAGCTGAATACTATGTTCCCCGCCCCTAATACACCTTGACATCAAAGATGAATGGAATCGGTCGAACCGTTCTTGAGATATCACGTTTACAACAAACGGGACAGGACGGACAGACAGACGGGCAGACGGAGCTGAATACTATGTCCCCCGCCCCTAATACACCTTGACACCAAAGATGAATTGAAATGGTCAAACCGTTCTTGAGATATCATGTTGACAAGGAATTTGTAAGTGGTCAAATGATCGTAATGACCTTGAGAATAATGCCAAGGTCACGGAAATCTACTGAGGTCAGCGTATCACACAAAAATACCTTAACACCAAAGATGAATGGAATCGGTCAAACCGTTCTTGAGATATCGCATTCAGAACAAATGGGACATGACGGATGGCCGGACGGAGCTGAATACAATGTCCCCTGCTCCGCTCGCTATTGTGGCGGCAGGGGACAAAAACCACTTTAAGAGTGTGTTGCAGGTATTTATGTGGACCTATTTTGCCAGTGTAATGATTGGACTAACAACTAATGATGCATATTCTGATTTGTGTTATGTTAGGCTATTTTGTGCATTTATGGCACCCCCTACTGGTCAATTTGATTGAAACTTTCAGGCTATATTTCAGGTTCTTATGTGGACATATCCTGTGAGTTTTGTAATGATTGGAAAAACTATTTATGATTTATAGTCTGATTTGTGTTATACCACGTTGCTTTGTTTTCCATTTATAGCGCCCCCAATAGGACAATTTGAATGAAATTTTCAGAGTATGTTTCAAGTACTTTTATGAATATATCTTTTGAGTTTTATCGCTATAGGACAAACAACTGCTGATTTATAGTCTGATTTGTGCTATACCACGCTGCTTTGTTTTGCATTTATAGCGCCCTCTATCAGTCAATTTGAATGAAATTTTCTGGGTATGTCTCAGGTACTTATATGAATATATCCTGTGAGTTTTATGGCTATAGGACAAACAGTTGCTGATTTATAGTCTGATTTGTGTTATACCACACTGCTTTGTTTTGCATTTATAGCACCCCCTATCAGTCACTTTGAATGAAATTTTTAGAGTATGTTTCAAGTAATTATATGAATATATCCTGTGAGTTTTATGGCTATAGGACAAACAATTGCTGATTTATAGTCGGATTTGTGTTATACCATGCTGCTTTGTTTTGCATTTGTAGCGCCCCCTATCAGTCAATTTGAATGAAATTTTCTGGGTATGTTTCAAGTACTTATATGAATATATCCTGTGAGTTTTATGGCTATAGGACAAACAATTGCTGATTTATAGTCTGATTTGTGTTATACCACACTGCTTTGTTTTGCATTTATAGCGCCCCCTATCAGTCAATTTAAATGAAATTTGCTGGGTATGTTTCAGGTATTTATATGAATATATCCTGTAAGTTTTATGGCTATAGGACAAACAATTGCTGATTTATGGTCTGATTTGTGTTATAGCGCCCCCTATGGGCCGATTTGCATGAAACTGTCCAAGTATGTTCCTGGTACTTATATGGACATATTCTGCAAGTTCTTTGATGATTGGCCGTATGGTTGTTGAATTTTGTCCCTTTTTGTGCTAAGCCACGCCCCTGCTGAAGTTCATTGGTCAATATCTTGGAAACGAAATGAGATTTCAACAAGCTTTATGCAATCTTTGATAAGCTTGGTCCACTGATGATCCACAGCAAATTTCGAAGGAATCAGACCTACGGCCTAGGAGGAGATGTCAAAAATGTGTTTTTCAAAGAATTCAAAATTTCGGAAAATCAAATATGGCGGATCTTAGAGCTCCTTATGGGAAAGTTGTAGAGAATGGACCAAAGAATGTCTTTACCAAGTTTCGTGTGAATCGGACTTACAGCCTAGGAGTTATGACCTTTAAAGTGAAAACCTGTTTTTCTTGAATTATAGCGCCACCATCAGGCCTACTGAGTTAAAATTGCCTGGGTCAGCATTTACACACAACTTCCAACCAATTTGCAAAATTTCAGGTCTCTACCGTTTACCATCTCACGGGAATTTGTGAAAACATTTCTGAAGAAGAAGAAAAATAATAATAATAATAATAATAATAATAATAATAAAAATAAACCAGCACAAAAACAATAGGGTTTCAGCCCTACGGGCTTGAACCCCTAATAATAATAATAATAATAATAATAATAATAAACCAGCACAAAAACAATAGGGTTTCAGCCCTACGGGCTTGAACCCCTAATAATAATAATAATAATAATAATAATAATAATAATACTTATAATAAACCAGCACAAAAACAATAGGGTTTCAGCCCTACGGGCTTGAACCCCTAATAATAATAATAATAATAATAAACCAGCACAAAAACAAAAGGGTTTCAGCCCTACGGGCTTGAACCCCTAATAAATACGCGCTGGTGGGGGATGACTCAGAGAAATTACAAAACCCAAAACCAGTGAAGTTGGCACGTTGTGTAAATTGTAAATAAAAACAGAATACAATGATTTGCAAATCCTTTTCAACCTATATTCAATTGAATACACTGCAAAGACAAGTTACTTAATGTTCGAACAGGTAAACTTTGTAATTTTTTGCAAATATTAGCTCATTTGGAATTTGATGCCTGCAACATGTTTCAAAAAAGCTGGCACAAGTGGCAAAAAAACTGAGAGAGAGTTGAGGAATGCTCATCAAACACTTATTTGGAACATCCCACAGGTGAACGGGCTAATTGGGAACAGGTGGGTGCCATGATTGGGTATAAAAGCAGCTTCCTGAAATGCTCAGTCATTCACAAACAAGGATGGGGCGAGGGTCACCACTTAGTGAACAAATCGTGAGCTGATTGTCGAACAGTTTAAAAACAACATTCCTCAACGAGCTATTGCAAGAAATTTAGGGATTTCATCATCTACGGTCCGTAATATCGTCAAAAGGTTCAGAGAATCTGGAGAAATCACTGCACGTAAGCGACAAGGCGAAAACCAACATTGAATGCCCGTGACCTTCGATCCCTCAGGCGGTACTGCATCAAAAACCGACATCAGTATGTAAAGGACATCACCACATGGGCTCAGGAACACTTCAGAAAACCACTGTCAGGAACTACAGTTCGTCGCTACATCTGCAAGTGCAAGTTAAAACTCTACAATGCAAAGCAAAAGCCATTTATCAACAGCACCCAGAAAGCGCCGCCCGGCTTCGCTGGGCCCAAGCTCATCTAAGATGGACTGATGCAAAGTGGAAAAGTGTTCTGTGGTCTGACGAGTCCACATTTCAAATTGTTTTTGGAAACTGTGGACGTCGTGTCCTCCGGACCAAAGAGGAAAAGAACCATCCGGACTGTTATAGGCGCAAAGTTCAAAAGCCAGCATCTGTGATGGTATGGGGTGTATTAGTGCCCAAGGCATGGGCAACTTACACATATGTGAAGGCACCATTAATGCTGAAAGGTACATACAGGTTTTGGAGCAACATATGTTGCCATCCAAGCAACGTCTTTTTCATGGACGCCCTGCTTATTTCAGCAAGACAATGCCAAGCCACATTCTGCACGTGTTACAACAGCATGGCTCTGTAGTAAAAGAGCGCAGGTACTAGACTGGCCTGCCTGTAGTCCAGACCTGTCTCCCATTGAAAATGTGTGGCGCATTATGAAGCGTAAAATACGACAACGGAGACCCCGACTGTTGAACAACTTAAGCTGTACATCAAGCAAGAATGGGAAAAGAGTTCCACCTGAAAAGCTTCAAAAATTGGTCTCCTCAGTTCCCAAACGTTTACTGAGTGTCGTTAAAAGGAAAGGTGATGTAACACAGTGGTAAAAAGGCCCCTGTGCCAACTTTTTTGCAATGTGTTGCTGCCTTTAAATTCTAAGTTAATGATTATTTGCAAAAAAAAAATAAAGTTTCTCAGTTTGAACATTAAACATCTTG
The DNA here is from genome assembly GCA_029692085.1 of Gymnothorax javanicus. Lineage (NCBI taxonomy): Eukaryota > Metazoa > Chordata > Actinopteri > Anguilliformes > Muraenidae > Gymnothorax > Gymnothorax javanicus. Next base: position 103,034,837 of record CM056194.1, on the reverse strand, counting down.
TCTTTGCAGTGTATTCAATTGAATATAAGTTGAAAAGGATTTGCAAATCATTGTATTCTGTTTTTATCTACGATTTACATAACGTGCCAACTTCACTGGTTTTGGGTTTGTAAAATGAGTGAGAAAAATAACTCGAAAAAAGCACATGCCGTAACCCCTTGAATAATATCCATCGAGAGAGACAAGAACTTGTTTCCACTTGTCTTTCGATTGAAGGTCGAGTCGAATATATGGAAGAAATTCGGATTAATTACAGACGGTGACGACAATGTTATCCATTGCTTTTTCTAAAAGTGCCAGTTTTTAAGCCAGACTGTAAATAGTAAATCCATTTCCAAATGACATGAGAGATTTTGCATTTGATAATGGAAACGGGAGAGCAGGCACCGTATTAGTGGATCAGGTCGGCTTTAATTGTTTTTTCACACAATTGCAGATAAGGGCCTACCTGTGCAGGACTTTTCCAAACTTCTGGTGTGCATTTTCAGCACTTCAAACATTTGTTCAGTCACAGGTTGTGTTCCGTGTGACAGACCATACACTATTCAGACATTGTATGCCATGTATTTGATATTTTGGCCAACCATTGTCGCTGAAAGGCCACCCTTCGAGGGGGGATCCTCTGGAAGATCGCATGAGTTACAGAGGTTGCCAGTATTAAAGAGTTGTGGCTTAATCCAGTGCAGCCTGCGTATGCCTATGTGCATCACCTCACATGTTGAATAGCAAATTATCAGATAGGATAGGTTCCCTTGCGATTAAACTAACCTGCATCACAGCATGCTCTAATGTGGGTACGTGGAGCAATCACACTCACCATTCTGACACGTGTTTTTTAAATATCTTGAAAATCATCTTTCATATCACTATTTTTTATTTTTAATTGTTTGCTTGTGTGGATGCTGCAGTTCGTCCTTGTGTTATATGAAACAAGCAGAGGGTATGCGTGTTCTGCTCCCGCTGACAAAAGCACATAATACTTATAATAATGCGCCCTTAAAATTGCAGTTAAAAACTGACTTTTGACTATAGTCCAGGTTTCTTATGGTAAATCGCACTAGAGCTTTGCGCTACCTTAAGATAGCAGCAGGCCAGCATTGCGCCTGAGCACACCTCATTGTAAGACCAACACGCCCATGGGCGCTCAATTGGCTATTTATGCAGTGAGGACGCTGGACAGGAAATTACGATTTGCGCCTTACTCCGCTGGGTGTAAGATAGAGGCCTTTATGTGTAAACTATAGACCATTTAATTTTGGGGCTGTTTGCCACTGTTTTGCTGCCTTGTGCAGCACAGAGCTTCAAGTTGTAAAAATATTTGTGTGATCTGTCATTACTATTTGAGTTATTTTGCTGATAAAATCCATCACCATTATGCGCTGTTTTACATTAATTTGCATTTATTATGTTATTTTTTCCATCAAATTTTATTCATTTCATGAATATTTGTATTACCTTGTTTTGATTGCCTTACGAAAGCTTTATTGCAGGTTATCATAATTTTAACCGCTTGAGTGACGATTGCTTTGTCATTGTTTAAAAGCCAAATGAACCTTTAACTGCAAAGTTTTTGAAAAAGCTGACTGTTAGATTGATTTTTTAAAGAAGCATTTTATCTTTTGCTGGTATGCACTTATTTTGTTTACTTAATCCCTCAAATTTATTAAACCGTATATTTAATGTTGCATTATTTTATTACTAGGGAAAACTCATTGGGTCTCATCAAATTACATATAGCATTTATTTTGTTCTTTATTTCGAGACATCCATTGCTGTTTGTGAAAATTAGTTATTTTGTTTTATTACCTTTTGGATAAGTTCAATGTTTTTTTTTCTATTTCAGATGACACAGCAGTCTATTTCACTTGCAATTTTTTTTCTCTTTTTTTCCTCTCAGGAAAAAAATGAACCGTGAAAAGTAATGACATGAGGTTTGAACAAAATTTACTCCTGATGTTAGCGATTTTAATTTATAATGCCAGCCTCTAGAAATCATGCAGGTTCATATGTCAACTGAACAAGTGGATGGTACGTTGGCAGAAAAACAATAGGGATTCCATAATTATTGGGTAAATTGGCGTCCTGTTGGGCTAGTGTCTGAGGGGGGCGTGTTGTGATGAGCATCCGCAGATTTGGTGGCTGCATGGGTGAAGCTATATTACCAGTCACTGTTAAATTGTTGAGCGAAAACGAATGAAAAATAAAAAATATTTTTCCACAGCGTGTTAATATAGGATGTGTGTTGATATAGGACTGTTTACCAGGACTATTGTTTCAGGTGTACTGTGTACGCAGAGCCACAGCTGTTGAGAGAACCAGTTAATGGACAAAAGGATAAGAACAAAGAAAATGACTTTATGAATCGACTAAAATCATATTACAATAATCTTTACACCCCAAAATACTTGACAGTAATTTTTTATTTCAGGTTACATTATGTTGAAAAATTCTCCTCTTTTTTCAGCAACAAACAACAGGCTGTGCTATTTCATATACACAACATTGACAACAATATACACAACAGAGTTGTTTCCAATGCAGACACCACTCTGTGTTTCTTATCTACACACCTGTCTATGCTGCTTCAAATTGACACACCAGTCTGAGTTGTTCGAAGTACACACAGTAGTCTGTGCTGTTTCTTAAACACACTTCAGTCTAAGTTGTTTCAAGAACACACAGTTGTCTGTGTTGTTTCTCACACACACACACACACACAAACACACACCATTCATCGCTGTTTCTGTTGTTTGCATACCTCTTGAGTGTGGCCCATACAGGTTCGCAGTAGTTTGCACATCCCCCAAATCATACACTATAGGAACACTGGGGCCTGAGCCGGTTAGGCATGTGCCTGCATTGTTTCTCACAGGGTGGTGCTGGAAAGCAAAAACACAAACAGCATCAATAAAACATGTCACTGCCAATTCTGATGAATGTAAGCACAGACAGTTTTTTGGGCTGGGCTGAGCAGCGGCCCGGCCCCTGTATACGTGAATGTCGCTGAGCGAGTGCCTGAGTGAAGTTCAACGATTGGCTGGCCAGCGGGGAAGAAGTTCAGCAATCGGTCGGTCGGCCAGCGGGGAAGAACTTCAATTATTGGTTGGCCGACGATTGGCTGGTTGGCTGTTCAGCAATTGGTTGGCCGGCGGGGAAGAACTTCAACGATTGGTTGGCCGACGATTGGCTGGCTGGCTGGCCGGGCGTTCACGTCGGTACGGTGGAAGTGGCGCCAGCACTATTATGTTTCAATATTTTCAAGAATACCGGTATAGTGCCCAGACTAGTTTCCAAATTAACTTATACCCTTGCACGTTCATGAGTTGGTTCGCTTGAATGGAAGCAGTTGTGGTGGCCGCTTTGATTGTATCTATGACAGCGACTGTAACCGACACCAATGAAAACAATAAAAAAATATATTAAGCTCAAAAGATCGTGCCAAGCTGGATTTGACACCCCGCAATTGAAGTAGCTCCTTCTCCACTACGTTGTTGTACCCACTACGTCAATGTAACACGACTAGTACTTGAATCCAGTCTAGCAATACACTGCAATAATCAGGCAAATGTACGGTTAAATTTAAACGACGATTGGCTGGCTGGCTGGCTGGCTGGGCGTTCACGTCGGTACGGTGGAAGTGGCGCCGGTACTGTTATGTTTCAGTATTTTCAAGAGTACCGGTATAGTGCCCAGACTGGTTTCCAAATTAACTTATACCTTTGCGCGTTCATGAATTGGTTAGCAATACACTGCAATAATTAGGCAAATGTACTGTTAAATTTAAACACATTATTGTACCCATACAATGTTCACAATGTGCAATTTTTGACGCCAATGAATGTTTCTTTCGCCATTTTTTCAAAAATTAATGCGTATTTTCTTCTAATGAACAGCAAAAGGTGGATTAATATTCATTTAGCGGATGCATATGCTGCGCTTGCCCTAGCTAGCATCCCAGTCTTTTAAAAAGTTCCATTCGATTTTGCTGCATTACGGGCACAATCTGACCATTATTAGGCTAATCTTCTTTCACGATAGACTGGTTCGGTTTGTTTCAGTCCTCTGTGCTTGTTTTCTCTGGTATTGGTTGCAAGATTCCGAGATAGAGGAATGTAACACATCGTACCAATCTAGCGTGAAAGAATCAAAATAATGGTCGGAATGTGTTTTTAATTTCCCTATTCAATCTTTCAACCGAAACGACAGTTAACAAGCACGTAGGACAGTATCGGTTGCGAGATTGAATCGGGAAATTAAAAACACATTCTGACCATTGTTAAGATTCTTTCACGCTAGATTGGTACGATGTGTTACATTCCTCTATCTCCCTTTGGAATTTCGCAGCCGGTACCAGGATTATTTCCTTAATCTTCCTATTTAATCTCGCAACCGATACGAGAGAAAACAGGAACAATGAAGGGACTTGGGATACATTATCATCAGAGGTGTATAGTAACGAAGTACATGTACTTCGTTACAGTACTTAAGTAGTTTTTTGGAGGATTTGTACTTAACTTGAGATTTTTTAAACCGGTTGTTTTACTGTACTACATTTAAAAGATAAAAAGTATACTTTCACTTTGTTACTTTGACACTGGCCACTTTGTTACTGGTAAAAAATTAAAATATGAGTGTAATTCATTATTTAAGGATATCTGGATTTAGCGCGTTCGAGAAGAACAACGGTGCTCGGCAAAGTATCTGCCGAGCACTACTGGACACACCAGGATCAGTTGTTCAATATTCACAAGCAAGCCGAACTCGAACACTGTTTAAAACGAGTTCACTCCAATCCCTGTTTTTCAGGAGTTGCCTGAATAGAACTCCTCAGCTAAGCCTGATGTGCAAACTGCTTAATATACTTGCCCATAGTCTGTCCAGCAGTTCAAAAAAAAAATTTATCTCTTGCTACAGAAATAATCGTTGTCCTCTGCAGCAACCACTTCAGCTACAGTGAGCCAATGGTATCCCAATTACTAGTTAAGAAAAATCAGATTTCTGAAGCAAAAATTCGACATGGTATTGATACTATGTAATTCTACTATTAATTAATAGTAGTAAAATAGTAAAACTCAAAGAAGAAGAAGAAGTATATAAAGGAGGAACTGCCTGTTTGTTTTTTGAATACTGTATTTTTCATTCACCTGAAAATTGATTAATGTGAACAAGGAGAGAACAAAGAGTGGTTGCTTTGCTTCTTTCTATGCGTACTATGAAAAATACTTTGTACTTGTACTCTACTTTTGATACTTAAGTATATTTTTTCACAAAATACTTTTGGTACTTGAGTACATTTAATGTGAGCTACTTTAACCCTCTCATGCATGAATTATGATAAACTCAGTCAGGATTTTTTTACTAATATGCAGCTGTGCCCAAAGTTGCAGGTATATATATATATATATATATATATATATATATATATATATATATATATATATATAAAAAAACACTTTTAAACAGCTGTACGCTGTAGTGACCTCTATGCATGAAAGGTTTAAGACTTTTACTCAAGTAATTTTCTTAAGGGTGTTGCTCCTTTCTTTTTTCTCTTTTCTTCAAAAGATGTTTATGACCATGCTATTTGCCAAAAACAAATTTGAAAATGTTGGATAAAAACTAATTTAAGCTTCTTTAATGTCATGGATCCCATCTAATCTCACACTCTCCCACCCTCCCCACCCACTTTATAAATAATTTATCAGCTCCTGCTCATTACTAAACTTGAACTTCATATAACTGCTTGAGCTTTGCCTCATTTAGCACCCTTTTCTTGGGCCCACATTCTCATACAGCACTTGGCAGCCTAGCCATATACTAGGTTGCACCTAGTCTTGTTACAAGTGTGAACAGGTTTGTCTTTCAGCAAAAATGTGTGCCCAAGTGAATTACCAACTGAATAAATTAATTAAGAAAAAGACAAAAAGAACCAAATTAAATGCAGAACCTTGAACAGCTGGTAGAGGTTTCCCCCCTGTAAAGTCAGAAAGCTGGTCTCTGTGTGGTAGCGCAGGATAGAGTTGGCTCTCCAATCTTTCATCTCAGCATTGTTCCGCACATGCCACACGGACACGTCCTCAGCTGTGATGTCATAATAACCAGGACTCTAGAAGAAAGAAACCACATGAACAATAAAAGCCAGTCTTGAAAACTACCTTCTGTTATGATCCAGACAAAGAACCAGATGCAGATTTAGGGTACAATCCAATGAGGTTATTTATGGGTAGGAATACAGCAGAGATGTGGACTCAAGTCACATGACTTGGACTTAAGTCAGACTCAAGTCACAAATTTGTTGACTTTTGACTTGACTTGACAAAATCATAAAAGACCTGCAACCCGACTTGGACTTTAACACCAACGAATCGTGGCTTCACTTGGACTCGAGCCTTTTGTCTTGAAATGACTTGATACCTTAATGTATTGTGCGTCTCAGTTTATTTCCCAAATCAACAAACCTAATGAAGAGTACCTGAAGAAAACCAATCAGGTTGCAGGAAAGGGGCGGGGGGGCTGCAGCCCCTCCTAGTGGCAGCTGTGGGCTAAAGCATCTTGGATGTAGCTGTAACTTTAAACAGTAAAGATTAAGATAGAACATGAATTGGGTTTGAACAGTTTTGTACAAACTATGTCTAAAACCTGTGTTTAATAAATCTGGGTTGAAATAGTTTTCAATCATTCATTATGTATTGAGGAAATGCTTTCTCAAAGAAGCGGAAGGCGCCGACACAAACGGATTGAGAAGCAAAAACGGTGAACAACAACAAGGAGAGGGATATCTGTCCCACCCCCCGCCCCCCCATGCAATATTTTGACAATATTACTCTGTTATTTAATGTCATTAAATTTGGTGAAAAGCACATACTGACTTGTTTAGGGCTCGAATTTCAAAGTTTTGGACTTGGACCTCACTTTGGATTTGCCCATCCTGACTTGGGACTTGACTCAGGACTTGAGTGCAAAGACTTGTAACTTACTTGTGACTTACAAAAAATGACTTGGTCCCACCTCTGGAATACAGTAATATGCGGTGACTCCATGATGAAGAATGCTAACTCTTTGGAATGGTTACCAGAAGTCAGATTGGGCACCAGTCTGGACACTTATTTAGATGAGGCACGGCGAGTGAGGTCCGTGGATCAGAGGGGTACTGATAGTTGTTCAGTCGGGACCCTCAGTCGGTAAACAAGACCAGGATGGATGGAGTTCCCAACTGCCCCTGAGCTGACCTGTGCCCTGGAAGAAACTGGATGACTGCCAGGTGCAACGAATGAGAAGGAGTGGCCAGGGAGATGAAACAGCTGCTCAAGACACCACCTTTCTCGTCGATGTGACTCGAGTCCACTGGACAGAGAGTTTAGCAATGATGTGGTTAGCGCTTCCACAATACAGGCATAAGTTATGCTGCATACAACACAGCCATTCCTCAGGGTAGAGCTTGTGAAGCTGGGCTTAGACAATGGCCATGGGCACTGAGAGAGCCAGAAGGGGTGTGGCTCCAAGCTGAGCATTTTGTCACATGGGTAGGTGCCTGTGACCTTGCCCACCGACCCAGCCACCTCTCCTGCAGCAGGACATCTATTTACAATGCCAAATCAATGAAGCTGTCCAGGTCTGGGTGGATGATACAGGCGGTCAATTCATCCTGGACCCGCTACAGCAAGCTGAATAGGAAGGTGTATTAAAGACAGCTAGAGTCTCAGAGCCTGACAGACTGCCTTAGTGCAACTGGAGAAGCTTCCGGGCAGTGGCATGGCTGGAGCGAGATGGCTGGAGCTGGATTAGTCAAACACTTTCCTCATCTCAACAGTAAGGACAGCAAACTTTGGAACTGCTGGATCTCCTGCGTCCCAACAGGTGACAGCCCAGTCACTGCCATGTCTAGAGAGGTGAGTGATGATGAACACCACCCTGAACCGTTTGGTAGGGAATTGAATGCTGGGCCACATGAACTTTGGCAGGTGGAGGGGTTGCCATTGTTGGGGTCCAGCAGAGCTAGGGTGTGTTCCCAACGGGTGAGCGCCTGAGGGAGGATCTGCTGCAGAATAGAACTGGCTGCTTGAGCAGCGGCGGTGGAGTCCCAGGAGATATTAGTAATAGTCACAAGTTCACTGGAGAGGGCTCCAACGGACTGATGTAATTGGAGGAGGTCTTCCTCCTGCTGACCAATCCACACACTCTGGTAGCTCAAGCGTCAGCCAGGCTAGGCATATCTGCTAGTTGCATTCCTCCGCCGGATTGTACTGTTATGATACAGAGAAGGAACCAGACGCAGATTCAGGGCACAATTCATTGAAGGTGTTTACTGATAGGAATATGGAAATAACTGACCTGAACACAGCCCAGCTTGGGTAGTATAGAGTGGGGAGGGTATGTTTGCAACTGGCCAGTGGTGTCTTGGGGCAGAAGCCTGGTGGTTTTTAGCCCTGCTGAGACAGGACTGTCAGACAGCAGGTACAAAGGGTTTTAGCAGGAATGCAGTCCCAGTCCTGGAGACCCATGAAGGCTTGGGAGATGTTATTCATAAACTGTTCTGAGGAACAGCCTGGAAAGGCAGGTTAAGGTGGTAACTACCCCAAGGAGACCAGTTTTCATATACTAAGGAATTTTTTCATTCCAACTTGTCAGATCGTTGTTCGGAGTGAAAGATTACATTTGATCTGAATTTTGGGCATTTTGGTTACCATGGCAATGAGAATCCAAGATGGCCGCTGTTGACAACAGTGTGAGTGACGGTATTCTGGCTGTGCCCAACTGACCAAATTTTCCGGTTAGAGAAAATGCAGCCACTTCTTTCCTTTAGATGTACCTTTATTATCAAACTTCCACTTTCCCAAAGGTTAGGATTCCAATCTTGACAACAAGTTTGTTTGTGTGTTTTTATGATTGTGTATGTGTGGTCAGTGATATATTTTCACCGACGCTCACTGTTCAATGAGGATAACACAAGATTGTAGAACGGACCTGCTAAGTTCGGGAGTTACCAATTCTACTGCTCAGTCAGCTACTGAAAAAAACAAACTGCACACATGCGCAGAAGGTCCAAGTGATGTGCTATGACATTGACTATGCTCCAGCAGGGAATTTTATACAGCTGCCCCCACATTCATTCTATGAATGTATAGAATTACATAGTCCCTGCTGTTATTGGGGGGCACTGATGTCGTTATTCTCATCTGGCATCTTGGGGAGCAGTGGCAGCTTGGCGACTGGTCGGGTATGAACTGTCCCCTTAATGTTAATGTCTGCTGATCAAATTCTTCCATCATCACTGGGATGGACACCAGATATCTTTCCAATAGGCTAGAGAGCCCTGGGGAGTTGTGGGTCCACTACCATGACTACTGAGCCCACAGCAAGCTTAGTGGTGGAGGTCTGCCATTTCTGAAAAGGTTGAAGGTTGGGAAGGTACTGGCGAGTGAACTGGTTCCAGAACTGGTCAGCCAGCACCTGGCTATGTCTCCAAAGACGGTGGCCCAGAAGTTCACTGGAACCATAAGCAGCTTGTGGAAGAGATGCATCCCGCCGCCCCATCAGCAGCAGATTAGGAGTGACGGGGTCAGGGTCCGCAATGTACGATGAGGTGTATCCTAGCGGTTTGGAGTTTAGGATGCCCTCTACTTCTGTCAGGACATCAATACCTCTCTTGATACAATCTGGTCTCGCAGAACAACTTAGAGAGAGGATTTGACAGCCTTTATTTCCCTCTCCCAAGCACCATCAAAGTGTGGTGCAAGAGGTGGGTTGAATCTGAATGCGATACTTTGCTCTGCCAGTTGTTGTCTTAATGATGGGTCAAGCATTTCCAGTGCATCCTTGAGCTCCCTCTCTCCTCCACGGAAGTTGGTGCCTCTGTCGCACAAGAGCTCATAAGGCTTGCCCCTCCTTGCTATAAACCGACATAAAGCTAATAATAAGGAGTCTATATCCAAAATTGGCAACACGTCTAGATGGACACATCTTGTGGTTAGGCATTTAAATATAATTCCCCTCCGTTTTTCCTGTCTTTGTCCGGTCTTAATTGTGCAAGGCCCGAAACAGTCAACGCTGGTAGACCAGAATGGAGGTTTCTTAATTCTAAGCCATGCGGCAGGTAAGTCCGCCATCTTCGGTGCTGCTGGAGTTTTCCGCCATTTACTGCATTCCACGCAGTGCCTCTGGTGCTTCTTAATCAACTGCCGACCACAAAGAATCCAGTAATGTCTCCGCATCTCGGAGAAGATTTGTTCAGGGCCAGCATGGAGAAGTCGGTCATCATAGTCCTTCACCGAAAGCATAGTAATTGGGTGTTCAGGACTGAGGACAATAGGGTGCAGGCCGTCTTCCGACAAACTCTCTGCTTTATGTAGTTGGCCCCCAACCCGAATGAGGCCTTGTACATGGTCATACTCTGGTGTGAGTGCACTTAATCGGCTGCATGGACGGACTGATTTACCCTATTGAAGAGTCTGTAGCTCATCAGGGAAGCTGTCAGCCTGTATCCTCCTCAGAAGAGTAGTCTCTGTCTCAATGCGGGAGGAGGCTGACAAAGCAGGTGCAGCCGCCCCATGAAGGGACTGCTAGGTGGCCTGTATTAATTCAGTCCATGTTTGGTATTTAACTGGGTCAGGCTGATCTGTGTGGCTGGTAGTGATGTTGCCACAGAAAGTCTGTTTCCAACGTTCATCAGGTTCATCTGTATGCACTGCTGGGTTCATTGACCAGTGGTTTGCAGATTGACAAAGGAAGGAAGGAAGGCCCTTGACTCCAGTGGCTTGGCTGAGATAGCTCAAGTAGCATCTTTCCCCGAGTTATGTCATCTCCAGGGTTCTGATCCGAGTTCACAAATCTCCAGAATTCAGGCTTTGTCAGGTCTTGTATTTCCGCAACTCTTGTTCCAACAAATACTTTATACTGGTGCGACTTCAAGTGTATCCAGCTCAGAGCAGTAGTTGAGTCTGACCACAGACCGAATGGGCAAAGTTAGCTCGGTTTGTAATAATTTGGCGAGCTGGGCTCCAGTGAGCGTGGCGCATAGTTCCAGGCGGGAAATCGACAACTGTCGTTAGGGAGCGACACGTGACCTGGCCATGATGAATGGCACATATATGCATCCTTCAGGGTTCTCTACCGTTAGGTAGGCAACTGATCCATAAGCCCTTTCAGACGCGTCACAAAAAATATGCATCTCCATCGATGAAGCATCGTTGACAGCATCAGCAGGCACATAGCACCTGGGCAGGATGATGTCCTGTAAATGTGGAAGGTGACCTTCCCAGGTCTGCCATGCTGAAAGGAGTTCATCTGCAATAGGTTCATCCCATTGTCTTCCTTCAGTCCACAAAGCCTGGACCAGGATCTTGGCACGTGTCATGAAGGGAATTATTTACCCAAGTGGATCATGCTGGGTGGCAAGCACTCTGTACACGTTCCCCATGGTTGGAGGATTAGGTGACACCAGCCGATGCTTATAGCCCAATGTGTCTGATGGGCAGTGCCAGCTCAGACCGAGGGTTGATTCTCAGGGATCGGACCTTTTTGCAGTCAGCCATAACTCACAAGTTGTGGATCGAGCTTCAGCCGGGAGATGAGAGATTACCACTGTTCTGTTAGAGGCCCACTGTCTAATCCCAAATCCGCCCTTTGCTAGGAGCGCTCTCAGTCGGTTAAGTAGATCTTTTGCCTGCAGTACAGCAGGAAGTGACTTCAGACAGTTGTCAACATAAAATGAAGTAAGAACTGTCTCTAAAAGATCCTCAGAGTTGCTGTGAGGGTCTCTGACGTGACGCTGGAGGGCGTACATGGCACAACAAGGGCTACATGCTGTGCCAAAGGGCAGCACACGCCACTCATAAATATCAGTAGGTCTATCACGCTCCATATCACGCCAGAGGAAATGGAGGAGCGGTCGGTCATCAGGGAGGAGTTGGATTTAGTGGAACATACTACGTATGTCTCCACTGATTGCGACAGCGTGCTCTCTAAGTCTGAGCTGGACTCCAAGCAATGATCGTCCAAGGGAGGGTCCTGGTAGCAGGTTGTCATTCAGGGCAGTCTGCTGGTGGTGAAAGGAACAATTGAACACCACTCTACCCTTGCCGTTGTGATGCACAATGTGATGGAGTATATACCAAGACTCAGAGGAACCATTTGCTTCCTCAGTGGTCATTTTCTCCACATATCTTGCTGTCTCCAGCTTATGTATTTCCTGGTTGTAAATGTTTGCAAGCTCAGGGTTGCTAGCTAGCCGGCATTCTGTAGCGTGGAGAAGGGGTATCACAGCTGTCAGTGTCTTCTGAAGGAGCGGGGTAGCATGCCTTGATATTCCATTTATGGTGACACGGGTGCTCTTCTCATCCAACATGGAAAGGGCTGCTTGGTCTTGTTTAGATTGTGTTACCTCCCGTTCATTCTGATAGGGCAGTATGTGAAGCTGCCACAGTCTTTCTACATGCTATTGCAAGTCAGAAAGAGGTGTACTGAAGGACAGCTGAAGGCAGGAGGTGTCATCGGAAGAATGCTGAAGGAAGGTGCTGGGCCCTTGTACAGTCCAGCCTAATAGTGTGCACACTGCAACTGGCCCCCCTGGGGGTTCTGAGTGTACTGGTTGAATAGGGGTTATTAGCTGAGGATAGTCTGATCCAATTAGTAGCATGGGCTGCACTTTAATGAAGATGGGTAGGGGAACTCCTTTCAGATAGTTGTATTTCCTCAATATTGTGTTTCAAGGACAAGACTGTACAACAAAATGAAGTTCAGATGATGTGAAGCCTCGGCAGATGGAATGATAGGTTCTTAGCCAAGAATTACCAGACACCTCGAATGACACTGCCATTCCCTGAAGCTTCAGTACATCTCGCGGATGGTTTTTTGGTTCTTCCCTTTCTCCATGCAACCCAAGGTACTGTGCAGCGGTGGCTAATATTATACTGCGCTCAGACCCATCATCCAAGACAGCATAAGTGTTCAATGTTTTTGTCCCATGGCGACGCTGGACAGTATAACACGCCCTGAGTGACTGGCATGATCTAAATACACCACATTAGCAGGTGTGCTGACAGTGAGGATACTGGGACTGGTAACACCACTTCGTGGAGTACCACCAGGTGTTGTTCATTGCAGGTGGAACATGGTTTCTTTAATGTACAGTTCTCTGGTTTGTGACCACGCCCACATTTCCGGGATTTGCCTTTTTCATTTATCCAGGCAGATTTCTGTTCAGTGGTGAGCTTTGCAAACTCAGTGCATGCATTGAGGTAGTGATCCTGAAAAGTACAGCAGTATGGACAGTCAGGCTTGAAATGTTCTCTCCTCTTAATGGTGGGATTAGCTGCCTTTGATTCAATTTACGAGAGTCCTTTGGTTGCTGGGAAGAGATCTGTTCACGCCTGACTGCTGTGGATTCACCACTGAGGTGAACGGAGGCTGGCTTAATTCCTTGCCCTTTGGAAGATTTATTATCTCTCCGCACAGTGCGCATAGAATAAGTTTGGTTGGATTCCAGTGCCCCTCGGGAAACCTGGTTCACTTGAGCTTTCCTATCCAGCCATTCTGCAAGGTCTGGCCGTGTATAATTCTGATAACTACCACTGCTGATAATGCCATTTGACAGACAGTATTTGGCAAAGCTATCCCTTTAGCTACTCGGCAGCTTGCTGAGCAGTGTGTCCACATGGGAGCCACACTGTAACTCAAACTGGGCAGGACCGTCCATGTGGCTCAACATCCCAACCAGTGTGTTCACTGCAGATGAGAGCTCTTGAAATGCAGACATGTCTCCTGGTTTTACTGGAGGCAGCAGGGAATTTTATACAGCCGCAGGCTTTTAGTCCACTATTATAGTTGATTATTGAGTTATACACCCCGAATTCCAGCACATCCTTTCCTACGTAAACTCCTTTAGGACATCGAATCCAGTACAGCTGATTTATCACCTCATTCCAGGGCTGGACTGGGACAAAAAAACAGCCCTAGCATTTTTGGCCACGGCAGCCCAACCTGATCGTGACGTGACGGCCCGCCATACGCGCAAACTTTGCTGTCACCAAAAGTTAAAATTAAGCCCAGTTGTAGCCTACGTGCCCTGGAACTCCACACAGAAAGGCCCCAGGCCGGAATCGAACCCACTACCTTCTTGCTGTGTGGTGGCAGTGCTAATCACTGCACCACCATGTCAAAGAAGAAGTTATTATTATTATCATCATCATATTATTATTATTATTATTATTTTTCATATATTTACACGAATGAATGTGAAAAAGGAATGTGACTTTGGGCCATTAATCATTTTTCAATAAGACCATTGCACTATTTGGATTGATTCATACATAACCTTTTTAAATAACGTTACATATCTTACAGACTCAACAGCGCATAGAATAGCTCACTAGCTTCAGGACCGCAGTACTCGCTGGTTGCAAGTTTACTGGCAGGTGATTCTGAAAGTCAAGACAGGGTTTTAAATAGGAAAATTTGAAAGTCTTCCTTGCTGTATTCCAGGAAAAACTTGATTTGCCATCGTAAAACAACGAATCATAGTAGGTTATCAACAGCTGGTCCATCAGTGGGGACCTTTTGTAAGCTCAATCAAATTTTAACCGAATACATACTTACAATAGCCTATTAATTTAACGTCAGTCTTACCGCTTTCCGTGTCCTCCTCCAAATGAAAACTGCTTGCTACATGAGGATCATCGTGGCCAAACAGCTGCTCAATTTTTTTTTTTTGCGATTGAAAGCCTGAGGCTCCAGTGTCTGTTTACTTTATTTTTGAAGCTTTTCCATCTCTCCACTGCTTTCTCACATTTTTGTCTGAGCTCGTAGTCGAAACGCGTTTCTAGACTGTTAACGCAACTGGGGACAAGCAAAGCCATTAGTCAAACTAATTTCCCAGCAAGCCTGACTTCTTAAACTTTTAGGACGAAAGCAACATGAAATAAACTGTACATAGCTTAAGCCTATGCATCGTTTTTTTTATCTGCAAGAATACAGTTTTTCGGTAATTCCTATATCATAAAACAAATATATAAATAGATACTGAAAAATGGCCAAGATGCAAGAGAACCGGAATTGTGAAGTAGAAGAATATAAAGTGGTATATGGAGCATGTATCACCCTGACCTGAAATGTGAATAATCTCCACAGAGGGAAAGCTCTCTGTATAACATGACATAAGGAAAGATATCCTATATTCGCATATTGATTTGCACTGTTTGAAAGTCCATTTAGAGCTAATTGAAATTGTTCTGCAGTTTCCCGGTCTTAGTCTGGGCTACTGTCTACCAAAGAATTGTACTCAAGTGTGTTCGTTTTTTTTTTTTTCTCTTGAGGAGGGAAGACTCAGAGATTTCATTGGGCCAGCCCTGTGTCAGTGTAGAAAATGAACTAATGGGCCACTTTCCGTGTTTTAAAGGCCGGCGCGGTCATTCAAAATTATCGATGTTATTACAATTTTATAAACTATGATTGCATCGGCTCAAAATGTGCGTCGGCCCACCAGGCATTTAAATGGGCCAATGAAACGGGGGGCCAACTTCCGTGACTCCACTCTCAACGGAAGGTCCCCAGTAGAAAGCCAAACCCTCTGGCCAACTCGATAAGCAGGTGCCAAACAGCGCCTCCTATCAGCGGCAGCCTTCTGTTTATGCACCGAGCGCAACAGAGATGACCGGACCTTGGCCCAGACTGACCGACACCGCTGAATAAAACAATTAACTGAGGGAACTTCTGAATTCCTCTCAACCTCCGGAAAAAAGGGGTGGTTGATAACCCAGCTGCACCTTGAACGGGGAAAGGCCTGTGGAGGAGTTACATAGCGAATTATGAGCGTATTCAGCCCACGCCAAAAAACAGCTCCACAGTGAAGGGTTGTCAGCCACTAAACACCGAAGTGTATTCTCAAGCGACTGGTTAATCCTCTCTGTCTGTCCATTGGTTTCAGGATGAAACTCGGACGAAAGGCTCACGAAGCCCCTAGCTGGTTACAGAAAGCACGCCAGAATTTTGCCGTAAACAGCGGGCCACGGTCAGAAACCACATCCTGAGGCAGGCCACGCAACCGGAATACATGGTCTACAACAAGAACGGCTGTCTCCCGCGCTGACGGCAGCTTGGGAAGGGCGATAAAATGGGTGGCCTTGGAAAAGCGATCAACCACGACCAAAATGACAAAGTTGCCCTCTGAAATTGGCAGGCCAGTAATAAAATCTAGTGCGATATGGCTGCGAGGACGCTTGGGGATGGGCAACGGCCGCAACAAACCAAAGGGGGGGAGGTGGGACCCCTTATTCCATGCATAAATGCAACAGGTTGCCATTAACTCCCAGATGTCCTTATCCATGCTGGGCCACCAAAAGCATCAAGCCAAAAATCGCTCGGTCCGGTGAACCCCTGGATGACCTGCCAAGCGGGAAGAGTGACCCCATTGGAGCACTTGGGAACGAACCACCAAAGGAACAAACAAACAGTCAGGTGGCTCCCCGCCAGGACCAAGATCGGACCGCAAGGCCTCCCGCACTACAGACTCAACCTCCCACTGTACGGGAGCCACAATCTGAGTTGCCGGAATTAAAGGCTCTGGAATAGAATTGCGGCCCGAGTGATCATAAATCCGCGACAAAGCATCAGGCTTGATATTTTTAGAGCCGGGGCGATAAGTTAACGTAAAGTTAAAACGATTGAAAAATAATGCCCACCGTGCCTACCGGGAATTACGTCGCTTGGTCTGCTGGATGTATTGGAGGTTCTTCTGATCAGTCCAAACCACAAATAGGTGTTCAGCCCCCTCCAACCAGTGGCGCCACTCTTCCAACGCCAACTTAGCAGCCAACAACTCCCGGTCACGATTGCTGTAATTTCGTTCGGCCGCAGACAACGACCGGGAGAAATAGGCGCAGGGGTGCAACTTATTGTCCCGATGAGAAAGCTAGGACAAAATGGCACCCACCCCGACCTCCGAAGCGTCAACCTCCACCACAAACGGGAGGGAGGGGTCGGGCACAACAAGGATGGGCTCCGAACTATAATGTTTCTTCAACTCCTGAAAAGCACCCTCAGCTGCTGGGGTCCAAGCGAATGACGAGGAGGCATTCTTCTTAGTAAGCGTAATAATCAGGGCAGCCACAGCACTCAAAATGCAGATGAACCTCCTATAAAAATGAGCAAAGCCCAAAAACCGCTGAACCACCTTAACATTCTGAGGACCAGACCAGTTCCTGACCGCTGCTACTTTGTCCGGGTCCTTATGAACCGACCCTGCTGACACAATAAAGCCAAGGAATGAGACTGTCCTGGCATGAAAAATGCATTTCTCAGCCTTGACAAAAAGTTTGGCTTTCAGGAGGGCCTCAAGCACTTGTCTGACATGTTGTTTATGCTCCGAGAGAGTTGAAGAAAAAATTTGAGTATCGTCAAGGTAGACAAAGATGACACTCTCCAACATCTCTTGGAGGATGTCATTAACAAGTGCATGGAACACAGAGGGGGCATTAACCAAACTGAACAGCACGACCAAATATTCGTAGTACTCGTCATGGGTATTAAATTAAATTAAATGTGGATGGTGTGGAGAGAGTCCTCGCGTCGCGACTGTTCAGAAGCAACTCGACCTGAGTTCTGTCAGGAGGAAAATCAACGTCAACCTCAAGGAATGCAAACTCAAAGATGACGAACTAGAGCAGTATAGCAGGAAGGAAAACATCAGGATACATGGCTAGCAGAGGAGAAGGACGGGAAAGAGAGCGAAGACCAGCTTGTGGAAAAGGTGTGCAGTCTTGCAGCGGCTGCAGGAGCGGATGTCGAGGAGAAGGATATCTCCACAGCACACCGGCTGGGGGGCGCCTGGAAACCGGACAAGATCCGCCCGGTGATCGTCCGACTCCTTAGCAGAAGAAAGAAGTTGGACTTGATGGCAAAAAAGAGCAAGCTAAAGGAAAAGGAGGACCACAAGAAAGCTTTTGTCAGTGACGACCTCACGAGAATGAGGCACACGCTGTACAGATATGCGAAGGAGAAATGCGACCACACTTTCATCAGAGACGGCAGAGTCATCTGCAAGTTTGATGGCAAATATATCTCAATCAACAACCCAGATGACCTCTTCCTGATCGGTTATGATGGTGTGGATTACAAAGAATTTGGAATTGATCTGTAGGTCAGACCTGGAGTACAAGTCGGCCACTGCTATGGTAAGAACTTAAAGCTGATTACCCTGAATGTATGTGGCATAAGAAGTAAATTTGAAATTCCAGACTTTATTGACATGTGTAAACAGTATGTCAGTAAAGTATCTTATGTTATGTTATGTTATCTTATGTTTCTCTGAAATCAAAATGGACAATGTGGATTTACCAATTGTCTCTGAAAAGTTCAATAACATTGATTTCCGTGTATTTTGTAAGAACCGGCATAACCTCACAAACTGGCGGTCTGGAGGAGTTCTGATTGCTGTAAACGTTTCCATTGGATCTAGATGTATGCAGAGGCCCGTCGACAATGATGCTTGTGTATGCGTCCAGATCAACAAAAGTGTACTTAATTATGAAAAAAGATCTTGTAATTCTCGCTGCCTATATACCACCTCACACCAGCAGGTACTCTAGCATAGGGATGTTTGATGATCTAACCCGAGTTATCCTTGACCTCTGCATTGACACCAACTATCTCATTATTTGTGGGGACATGAATGCCCACACAAATGAAAGAGAAGACTGGGCCTTGGACTTATATGTATCTGACGAAAGTGAGGTGGATGATTTCACTGGTGCCTCATCACACATTGTCAGCCTGCTGGAGCTGGCTAAAATACCACTGTTGAGAAAGTCTATGGATACATCTAAAGATTATGGTCATTATGGCACAGCTCTTTTAGACTTGTGTAAAAACCTTGATCTTTGCATAGCTAATGGCAGATGTGGGGAAGATAGGCTGTTAGGGAAAATTACCTCAACGGACAACACCGTGATTGACTATATGCTAAGCTCTCCACTTATATTAAGCAGAATAAAACACACGGAAGACATACAGTAATAATTTTAATTAGGAACTTAGGGAAATGAAGACCAAAAAACCCAAGCAATACTGGAAAATGTTATCTGACAGTAAAAATGATTTTGACGTCCCAGTGCAGCTAACAGATTTCTATGAGCACTTTAAAAGCTTAGCAGACAATGAACCCCAAAGGGAACAGTCAGAGCCAATAGTGGGCAATAGTGAAACTGCTTTTGATACTGCGGCTTTAAACTTGGACTTCACAGAAGAAGAGGTTATTGATGGCATTGCTAGCCTCAAAAGTGGCAAGGCTGCTGGTATAGACCAGGTGTTAAATGAGTATATTAAGAGCACTGCCAAAATCTTCGTACCTGTCTATGTGAAGCTGTTCAACAAAATACTGTGCACAGGGGATATCCCCAAAAACTGGGTCATTGGACTTATTGTTACAATCTACAAGGGGAAAGGGGAAACAGATGACTGTAATAATTATACAGGCATCACTCTGCTCAGCTGCTTTGGTAAACTATTTACCAATCTACTGAACACTAGACTGTACAAGTTCTGTGAAGATAATAGTATACTGAATGAAAACCAGGCTGGGTTCCGGAATGGGTATTCTACCACTGATCTTTTTGTACGAAAACATTTTATAGACCTGTTTATTCTGAAGAAAAAGAAATTGTATTGTAGCTTCATAGACGATAGCAAAGCCTTTGATCTGGTATGGAGAGACACACGTTGGTTCAAACTTCAGAATGCAGGCATTACTGGGAGAACATACAATGTCATCGTGAATATGCATAATCATATCAAGTCATGTGTCTTTATTGATGGAGCTAAATCTGATTTTTTTTGTGAGTTTAACGGGAGTAAGGCAAGGAGAAAATCTCTCCCCAATATTATTTGCACTTTTTATAAACAACCTAGAAGAGTACCTGGTTCAAAACAAATGTGAGCCTGCTAGCTGTGGTGATAACATAATTGATAGCTACATCAAACTACTGGTCCTTTTGTGCGCGGACGACTCCATAGTTATGGCCACCTCAAAAGAAGGTCTACAAAAAGCTATAGATCAAATGAGCTGCTTCTATAAAAAATGGAATTTGAAAATAAATAGTAGTAAAACAAAAGTCACTTTATTTGGCCGTCACAAAACTGATGTTAAGAATTATCATTTTTTCTGTGATGGGGAGGAATTAGAAGCTGTCCACAGCTTTAAATACCTAGGTGTTGTTTTTAATTTCAACAGCTCCTTCAAAATAGCTATTGAAGACCTCTATAAAAGGGCCTCTAGAGCCATGTTCGCTTTACTGTGTAAATGTAAAAAATTTGACTTGCCTATTGACATTAGACTAGAACTTTTTGACAGACTTGTCTCACCCGTTATGCTGTATGCCTGTGAAGTTTGGGGGTTTGAAAAAGCAGAAATCTTGGAGAAATTACATCTGATGTTCCTCAAGTATACTCTGGGGGTCAGAATGTCAACTTGTTCAAACATGGTCTATGGTGAATTGGGACGATACCCACTGTACATCGATATCAAGAAAAGAATGATCGGTTATTGGGGGAATCTGCTAAATGGTAAAGAAACAAAACTTAGCAAAGTGATGTATAATTGCTTGTTCAACTTAGCTATGTCGAGTATCTATACCGCACCTTGTATTAAGTCTGTGCAACACATTTTAGATGAATGTGGCCTATTCTATATCTGGATGGAGCAAAGTTGTGACAACATCAAATGGCTTAAAATGTTTGTTGAACAAAAGCTAAAAGACCAGTTTCTTCAAGGTTGGCATTGTGGGCTACAGAGTATGAGTTCATGTGATTTTTACTGTTAATTTAAGCAGGTCCTAAAGCTTGAAAAATATTTATTCATTGAGAATGTGAAGCTCCGGCAAGCTATTTGTAACCTCAGACTCTCAAACAACAGAACACCAAAGGTAATTGGGAGGTATAAAGCTATAGAGAGAAACAGGCGGTTCTGCAATCTGTGTACAGGGGACCTTCTAGGAGATGAATTCCATTTTCTTTTTGAATGTAAACATCCAACCATTTTCTCTTGCAAAAAAATATTCCTGCCTAAGTATTATGTTAAACACCGTTCTATGGTCAAATGTATAGATCTTTTACAAACAAACAAACAAAAACTATTATATAAACTTGGCTCTTTTCTCTGTAATGTATTTCCATTGTTCAAATGAAAATGCCCATTGCTGATTAACCCTTTTTTTGTCTTTACCACTAGGTTGTTGAGACATAATGTAATTTGTACTCCACACCACAATTGTGGTCTTTGAGTAATAAATCTGAATCTGAATCTAAATGCCGTTTTCCATTCATCCCCCTCCCAGATCCGGACCAGATTGTATACGATACGGAGGTCTAGTTTAGTGAAAAACGACACCTCCTGCAGGTGTTTAAATGCAGAGTTCATTAAGGGAAGAGGGTAGTGGTTCTTAATAGTTATGTTATTCAAGCCCCTGTAATCAATACAGGGCCTCAACCTGCCATCCTTTTTCCCAACAAAAAAGAACCCCGCTCCAGCAGGAGACGTGGAGGGTCGAATAAAACCATTAGCTAGAGCTTCCTGAATATACTCTCGCATAGCCTTGCGCTCTGGCCCTGACAGCGAGTATACGGAACCCCTGGGGGGGAGTAGTACCAGGAAAAAGCTTGATCTCGCAATCGTAAGCACGATGCGGAGGCAAGGACAAAGCCCGTTGTTTGCTAAAAACCTCTTCGAGATCAACATAGTCATTAGGAATGGTAGGAGGTAAACAAAAGTTCAGAGCAGCCCCCAAACTCCGATCCCGTTCAGAGCCCCACGTATCAACAACCGACTCAAAATCAGAAAAATCCTCCAACTCGAAATCCAAATTGAGGATCCCACTCCAACCCTTCCTCCGCCCCATTATCTAAATCGGGTGAGTTAAGTGAGACAACTTCCTCGTCATCACTCCAGGCGTCAGCCTCCCCCATGGGTTTGACGTCCGGGACGACACACCAGAATCTCACTACAGTGAGACCTACAGTCAGAGCCCCACTGGACATCAAGATTATTTTGACTGCCCCAAAAGATGTGTGGCTTATGTTCAAGCAGCCAAGAATGTCCTAACACAACAGGGAAAACCGGGGAATTGATCAGGAAAAACCGAACTTTCTCCGAATGACTGCCAAATGGGATGAACATAGTCAATAATTCAGAGGCCTCGGATATAAGCCCAGTTCCCAACGGGCGACCATCCAAAGCTCTGACCATGCGTGAATTTAAGAGAGAGCGGATGGGAATGGAATGTTTCCTAGCCCACCCCGCATCCATAAAGCAATCTACGGCCCCTGAGTCCAAAAAGGCCTCCACAAATATTCTCTGTTTCCCCACAGTCAATTCTACTGCAATAAATGTTCGAAAGGGATATTGGGTCTGTCCCTCTAGCGCCCCCCATACCGCTAGAGGGACTTTCCGTTTTCCCTTAAGCCCAGGGTAACGTGGACGGATATGTCCCGGTTTGTTACAATGATAACAAATTATTCGTCTATGAACGGGCTTATGAGCCCGGCTCTCATATGAGCCATCCACCTGCATGGGCTCACTAGGAGTGGGAATTTCAGTGGGCGGGGTTGGGGCTGTGTGAGTGTTGTAAGGAGAATTAACCCCTTTGCTAGCAGGAGCCAGTGCAGTTCGTTTCTCGTTCCGTTCGCAGATACAATTATCAATTCTCACAGCAGTACGAACCAACGAATCTAAAGAAACACAAGGCTCTAATGTAGCCAGAACGTCCTTTACCTCCTCCGCTAAAGCCTGAATAAAAACGGTCATCAGAGGTGCCTCTGGCCACCCTGTCTCTGAGGCCAGGGAGCGGAAAGATAGAGAAAACTCTGCAACGCTCTAAGGGCCCTGCCTCAAATGCATTAGACGCGTAGCCGCGTCCTGACCACACACGTCCTGATCAAAAACTGAAATCATCTCCCTCACAAGAGTATCTACTGAATTAACAACCGGCGATCTAGAGCGAATGAGTGGCCCCACTCAAGTGAGAGCTGTACCAGCTAACAGGAATAAAATAAACGAAACCCGTGATTCTTCATTAGAAAACCGTGAGGGTTGCGTTTTAAAAAATATTTCACATTGAGCGATGAAGTCCTTGCATTTCCCTGCCTCGCCTCCATATCTTGGGGGTAACTGAAGTTTAGGCTCTCTGGGGAAGTGTGTGGATCGTGCTTGTGAAACATTTTGGGTGATCTGAGCGGGCAACGCTCTAATACTCTGGCTGAGGCTCAATGAGATATTTTCCTGCCTCTGCATAGCATTCTCCTGCAGGCGAATCCTTTCTGCCAGCTCTGCTTGCTGATTGCTTAAGCCAGTGAGGCCTTGCCATTACCAGCAAGAACCGATTGTTGATTGGCAACCACTTTCTCCAGTGTAGCCGCTACTGGCGACTCCATGTTTACCTGGAGTGTGTTGTAATGGCCGAAGGAACCAGGAGGCCAATTGCAGCGGCTAGGAGAAAACAGGACCAGCAAGGACTTAAAATACCCACAGGGAGAAATATAAACGCAGAAACAGAACAGCCCTCGCGCAGGGGCCGCGCTAGCCGCTCGCCACGTTCGCCAATGTGAACAAAATAACGTTGTGGTGAGGAAATTTTGTGGTGAATAAGCCACGCTGGCGAAGGGTTTTTTGGGAGGTTTCAGTCTCCCGGGAGCAAAGTAAGGTAAAGTAAAATAAATTTAAACGCTAAATTTAAAGAATAAATTAAACGCTAAATAATTGTCTAACTAAGTGAATTGTGTGCTAGTACAAAGTAAAACAGAATTGTTTTCAAGGACTGAGGTACACTGTCGCCTGCTTTTTCTGTAGCTGATTTAGCTAACGAATTATAGTAAGCTCTCAACGCCAAGAATATATCAAATTACCTGGATATCTAACTATAACCCGGTTTGGTTTCATACTTGGTCGCTTGCCTTTCATACAGTCTTCTAGCCAATAAATATTGACGTTCACCGGGGTTTTTTAGTCCCCTTCGTTCTCTATCCTGACCGCATTTCCGCATAAACGCATTGCCAAGCTTGAATATTAACGCGAACCGGGGTTTTTGTCTTTTTCGCATTTTATTATCATCGAAGGGCTCTTCTGATTAAACACATTGCAAATTACGTTATCTTTGTATTTTCCTCCGGTTGCGGTGCCTTGATCAGCTGATTAAAGTTTAACTGCTTGTTTGAGTGCTCAACGACAGCTTGTTGGGGGAGGTACCGTGTATAGTTCGCTCACTAAGTAAACGACTTGTTTATTCGGTCCGTTTTAATTAAAGGGAACCGAGGCTTTACTCTTATCTCGGTTACCCTTGGTTGTATTTGTGGCCAGCTAGCTAGATAGTTACTGTTTGCATTTTTGGCTGGGGATCTGAGATTTAGTATTTAGTTAATAGGGCAGCAGTCACTTTAGTCGTCCATTCGGTTTGGTTGGAATTTAAACGGAAAGCTTTACCGGAGTGCTCCGCCTCCTCCCTCCTCCAGTTTCTCCTGGGCGTAGTAGCCAGTCTTTTTCATCTGGGTTCTCAGCTAAGCCCTGTGATATTTTTAGGTTAGTATATTAATAGTACCGGGACTAGATAAATTCAAGTTTGCTTATTATCCATAGAGTTTCTCAATTTGGTATTTCATTTCTGTTAACTGAAACTAAGCCCCTGTTAAAAGAGGCTTATTATCCATTCACATAGTTTCCCCACGGTTTCTATTGTGACTGCTGCTTAGGGCTTCTCAGGTTAATAAATAAATAAATTGTGGTCCTGAGCTTCTGTCTCGGCATTAGTAATTTTCTTTGTTATCTAGGGTGAGCGAGGTCATTAGGTAGGGGGTTCAAAATGTGGCCAAAACTATGTGACGGTTGCAGGATGATCGCACTTTTGGAAAGAGATTTCCAGGGTGGGTTTGTCTGTCACCGGTGCCAGCTAATTGAGCATCTGGAGAGCAAGATCCTTGATCTTCAGGGCCAGTTGGCAGCACGACATAGTTCTCAATCAGTAGAGTTCCTAGAGGAACTAAGTAGTATGTCGTTTAGAGAAATGGTTTGTACGCCAAAGCAGGGTGGTGTGGGGACCCTAGAGCAGGCAGGGCGAGAAAGTTGGGTAACGGTAGGACGTCAAGCGCAGGAAAGGGCGTGCACACCGTGACAGCGACAGCTCCTCCAGTGGTTGAGGTGTCCAACCGATTCCGCCCTTGCAGGAACTCGAATTGGCCCCTGACCCTGAGAGTGAGGGGACTGATGAGCAGCAGGGCACCCTGTTGGCCTCTACCCCTCAGAAAAGAGAGTTATTGATAGTGGGGGACTCAATACTTAGAGGAATAGACAGTTTAGTCTGTTTGCGCGACAAGGAGTCTCAGACGGTGTGTTGCCTGCCTGGTGCCCAGGTAGGAGACCTCCTGGAGCGTCTTGGGACAAGCTCCTGGCCAGAGCGGGGAGGGATCCAGTTGTCATGGTCCATGTTGGGACTAATGACATAGGTAAGGGTAGGCTTGAGGTTCTGCAAAGCAAATTTGTTGAATTAGCTGAAAAGCTTAGGAGCAGATCCTCCACAGTAGTGTTCTCCGGGATTCTACCGGTACCACGTGCAAGCAGAGGGAAGCAGAATTTTATCTGGAGGTTTAACACGTGGCTACGAACCTGGTGTAGGAAAGAGGGGTATAGGTTTATGGGGCACTGGAACTACTTCGGGGACAGGGGTGACCTGTTCAAGCCGGATGGGCTGCACCTGAACCGGAGGGGTACCTTCGCACTGGGTCAGCGTATGTTGAGGGTAGCAGAGAGTTATTTAAACTAGGGACTTGGGGGGCAGGGAGGTTAGAGAGTGTTACACAGAGGGAAATGCAGACTGCCCTGATGGAAGCTGACAGCGTTACATGCGCTATTGATGATATATTCTTAAAGCAAAAAAGCGTGGTGAGGGGCTTTGAGCAGTGGGCACATGGGAAATCGAAGGGGAAGAGCGTTCGTGATAACCTGAAATGTTTTTATCTAAATGCAAGAAGCATTAAAAATAAATTTCGAGAACTTGAGGCCGTTATGATTAGTGAGGGCTATGACATAGTTGGGATTACAGAGACATGGCTTAGTGAAGAGGATGGAGATGAATATAATGTAGAAGGCTATAAGCTCTTTAGGAAGGATAGATGCAATAGGCGAGGAGGGGGTGTAGCACTCTGTGTGAACGAACACATAAATGTGCAGGAAATTCCTGAAATTGAACATTCCTTGCCCTGCGAAGATATCTGGGTCAGGCTCACTGGCAAACACGAGACTGGTTTAAACATAGGTGTATGCTATCGACCACCAGCTTTGGACAGTAGAGTCAATGAAATGCTCTTTAAGAGGATTACGCAAGCTTGTAGAGGAGGAGGGACTATTATTATGGGAGACTTAAATTATCCTGGTATTGATTGGGAAAAGGTGAAAGGACAGGGGAGGGGGGAGGAAGAATTTCTAGATGTCATAAATGATAATTTTTTTTTTTTTTTTGTTAATAAACCTACAAGAGAGAAGGCAATTTTAGACTTAGTGCTCTGTAATGACCCAGATAGAATTAGCAATGTTGAGGTACGGGAGCCACTTGGGACAAGTGATCACTCTACTATTTATTTTGAGGTTTCATGGGAAGTTAAAAAGGTGTATTCAAAAACAAAAATTTTCAATTTTAGGCGAGCAAACTTTGACAGGATGCGCTCATATCTAAGTGAAATAAAATGGGAGACACTCCTGGACTGTGAGTCTGTAACTGAGATGTGGGAAAGATTTAAGGGGGTTTTACTTGATTCACAATGCAAATTCATTCCAAAGGTGTCCAAAAGTAAGCTGAAAAAGCAGAATCCTCAGTGGATGACCGCAGCTATTCGTAGGAGTTTGAGGGAAAAGAGGAATCTTTATAAGATGTACATAGAGGATAACAATGAGATTACAAAGACCGAATACTGTAAAATGCGGGCTGTGGTCAAAAAAGAGCTGAGGAATGCTGGAAGACTGTATGAAAGACAAATTGCAGAGGGGGCAAAAACTAACCCTAAGCGCTTCTTTCAGTACTGTAGTAGAAAAAAGGAAAGTCAAAGAGCAGGTTAAGTGCATAAAGAATAAAATGGATCGCTGCTATGTAATAACAAGGATATTGCGGACACCTTAAACGGTTACTTTGTTGAGAATTTTACCTTAGAGCGGGTCTTTATTCGGCCAGAGGGCATGTCCAATGCTCAAGATTATTTAGCGGAAATTGAGGTTAGGGATAACGTAGTATTAGACAAGTTGCATAAACTAAAGGCAGATAAGGCGGCGGGTCCTGATGGCTTATATCCTAGAGTGCTAAGGGAAGTTAGTGAGATCATCTTTAAGCCGCTATCCGCCATCTTTAGACGGTCTTTAGAAACTGGAGAAATACCAAATGATTGGAAACAGGGTAATATAATACCAATGTATAAGAAAGGGGACCGTACTGAGCCAGGTAATTACAGGCCAGTCAGTTTAACTTGCATTGCGTGCAAAATATTGGAATCTATCATAAAAGATGAGCTGGACTTATTTCTTGAACGTAACAATATCTTGAGGGATAGCCAACATGGTTTCCGTAAAGGAAGGTCATGCCTAACAAACCTTCTGGAATTTTTTGAAGAGGTCACCAAGACTTATGACCAGAGCAGGGCTTATGACATCATATATTTGGATTTTCAGAAAGCATTTGACACAGTACCGCATAAGAGACTAATTTTTAAAATGAGCTCCATTGGAGTTACAGGAGGTGTTCTGAAGTGGATTCAAAACTGGTTGCAGGACAGAACACAAAGAGTGGTGGTCAGTGGTATCTCATCTGAGCTAGGTATGGTGGGGAGTGGCGTCCCCCAGGGATCGGTGTTGGGACCCCTGCTGTTCCTCATCTACATTAATGACCTTGATGGGAATATTGAGAGCAGATTAGTGAAATTTGCAGATGATACTAAATTGGGAGGTTTGGCAAATAGTTTAGAGTCCACTAAAGTGATTCAGGATGATTTGGATAGAATCCAGAATTGGGCAGAAATGTGGCAAATGAAATTTAATGTAGCGAAATGTAAAGTAGTACATGTAGGCAATAAAAACATTCGACGGGATTACTTCATGGGAGGTTTTAAACTGGAATGTGCTCCACAAGAGAAAGATCTAGGAGTGATTGTTGACCAAACCCTCACAGGCTCTAGCCATTGTGCCGTAGCAGTTAAAAAAGCCAATCGGATGCTGGGATACATTGCCAAAAGTATTGAGTTCAAATCCAAGGAGGTGATGCTTCTTTTGTACAACACATTCGTCAGACCACATCTAGAGTATTGTGTACAGTTCTGGGGACCATACTTTAAGAAAGACATAGAGGCTTTAGAGAAAGTTCAGAGAAGAGCCACAAAGCTAATTCCAGGTATTAAAGATGAAAGCTAAGAGAAGAGGCTGAAGATCCTTAATCTCTTTAGTCTTAGGAAAAGGAGACTAAGGGGTGATCTGATTGAGGTCTTTAAATATGTTAAAGGGATTAACAAAGTGAATTATGTAGGATTCCTTCAACCAAGTGTTGTTAGTAGAACTCGGGGTCACAAATGGAAGCTGACCAAAGGTAAATTTAGCACTGATATTCGGAAATATCTCTTCACCCAAAGAGTAATTTCGGTGTGGAACAGCTTGCCTGACCATATTGTTGAGGCGGAGACCTTGGGAGTTTTCAAGGGCAGGCAAGTTAGATACCATTGAGTCATTGAGTATCTGAAGTGATATATTCACGATAGTACAAAGAAACTGGCGAGCCTAGTTGGGCTGAACGGCCTGTTCTCGCCATTCATGTTATGATGTTATGTTAATACGTCATTAAAGTGTACTATGAGCTGCGCGCTTAGCCAATCACAGACAGCAAGAAGCCAAAATTATACTCTTCGCGGGAACGTAGTGAACTAAGGCCAAGAGCAGCCGTTATTATTCCTGCATTTTGATGCTAAAATGGCTGCTCAGCTAAATCAAGAGATAGGGCACAGTGATCACTTCATGATTTTGTTGGGGGGAATCCTCCCCAATCAAAGAAGGCAAAAGTTTCAGAGCAGCCACACGACAAAAACGAAAGCAGAGCTATTCAGTCCAAATGGTTCCAGGCTTTTCCGTGGCCGGAGCAATCCCAGAATGCCGACGGGCCACGGAAGCGCTACTGCGTCTGGTGTAAAGAAGCTGGCAAGAAAAGTACATTCACTTCGGGGATAACCAGCATTCCGAAAAGGGACGATATTGCGAAGTACAAGCTGTAATGAAACGTGCTCATTTAATGTCATGACAATAATCTATGAGCCTGCATGAGCTATTGAAGTTGGCTTGGTCAGTTGGCCGGAGTTTGACAGTGCATTACGTTCAGAACGGCGTGCACTTATTTGGGTAATTCGGTCATTATAGTAAGT
Source organism: Gymnothorax javanicus (assembly GCA_029692085.1). Classification (NCBI taxonomy): domain Eukaryota; kingdom Metazoa; phylum Chordata; class Actinopteri; order Anguilliformes; family Muraenidae; genus Gymnothorax; species Gymnothorax javanicus. The sequence goes on along the minus strand of CM056194.1, from coordinate 103,005,425 downwards.
AACCGATAAAATTTCGCGAATGGTTTCTGAACAAATTTCCGCGTACCATTGTTTATAAAATACCTGCTGATCGGTGCCATGGCGTTTGGATGATGGAGCCTGACTTAACAACCACAAATTAATTTTCAATTAAGACCTCCTCTTTCCCCGACAGAATTATTCACCCTGCCTTTTTAAGCTGTTCTTTTATTTTTACACGGCCCTTCTTTATTTCTGGCTGAAAAACTAAGTAAAAGACAAGGAAACCATCCTGACAAGAACATGCATTTCAGCAAATGTCCCGCCCGAGTTAAAAATCTTGCAAATGGTAAACGGTCGTATTTTGTTGGCTTCATTCTCATTTTCAGAACTGCGGCTAAAGCAAGAAACCCACCCCCAATTTTTTTTTGAACTCGCCACAAAAAAAAAAAAAAAAGCGCGACAAGGTGAAGGACGCAGTCACTGAACAGATGCGGACAGTGCATTGGATGGCGCAGGAAAATATCAAAAAGCAGAAATTCAGAAGTGCAATCAAACTGCAATGCAGCAATGTAAGTTAAACGGTGTCAGTGCCAAACCTTTGATAGTTTATTCCCCTAAAACAAAATTGTCCCTCCTTAACTTACTGTACCAGTCAAAAGTTTGGACACACTTTGCTAATGTCAGCACTGTTTTAGAGTAATTTAAACAGCTTAACTTCTCTACTCTATATACTCGCAAATGGAATCTTGTCAAAGGCTAACAGTAAGAAGTGAAAAGAGAATAATTTACTTGTTTAAATAGTGTCCAAAATTTTGGAATTCTCAAATAAGCCATATTTTGCAAAGTAAACTGACAAATAAGCTCCTTCTATTTTCCAACAGCCGAAATTAAAGTCAAGCGGTTTTGACTTTTGGGCGAAAAGGTTGATGAAAACCACACCTCAAGTGCAGCACGTCTTTAGGAAGTTAGACAGTCGTGCAGCTGCAAATTCACTATAGTCATATGACTGCCCTTGTTCAAAAAAAAAAAAAAAAAAAAATGTGAGAATGCTCTGCAAATACACTGCCTGTCCAAAAAAAAAAAAAAAGTCGCACGCTCATATATTTAGCTGAAACCCCTGTAGCTTTGATTACAGTGCAAATTCATCTTGTCATTGTTTTGACAGCCATATGCGATGCCAGAACATTTATTTTCGATCAGAAATGCCATAATTTTTGGCTCGAGATCTTGTCTTCTCGACAAAATGGTTGAACCACTCGGTGGTCTTTCTTGAGCACATCCCAATAACTTTCAATGTGGTTAAGGTCAGGACTTTGTGGCGGCAAATTTGTCTGTGAAAATGATTCCTAATACTTGTTTTTCTCATTCATTGTTTTCTTTGCTAAATACAGGCCAATAACTTGCCCCTTCTGAAATGCTGTAAAATCTTTTCCACCATCAAGGGATGCATCTTCAGATGTGATTTTTTAAGAAATAAGTAGCATTGCGCTTCATCAGTCAGGGTTAAAATGATTATTGCATGCTGAAACATATTAATTACCGCAATAATGATCCAATCATAGAATTTGTTCATTTATTTCCAAACGGTGATTTTTTTTTGGACGGGCAGTGTATGACAACAAATGGTGGTTAGTTCGATGGATTTAGGAATTAATTTTTTTTTTTTTTTGCAAAATAAAGACTGCTTATTTTTTATTTAACATGTATTGTAAGAAAAATGTGGGTGTGACCAAACTTTTGACTGGTATGTCTGCGTTTTTAATCCTAAGTTTTAATATGCATGTGGCTAAAAATTTTTTCATGCGGCTAAAGAAATTTGAGCTGAGTAGCCACGGTGGCTAAAAAAATTTTCTCCTAGTGCAGCCCCTGCTTGCGCTTCCAAAACGAGCGCCCAACAATACGAACCAGGAAGCGGTGCGAGAGAGGAACAAACAAATAGCGAAAGTAAAAGGAAACTTCCCTGAAGAAATAAACCACAAAAATACTGCAAAGACATTCGACAAAAAACCGTAACTAGAGATATCTTCTGGCTGTAGTGATAACTAAAATCAGACACTCCAGCAAAGGAGGCGTGGCGGACATCCGGTTTATATAGCCTTAGGGGAAGGCGCCGCCCACGCCTGACGAAACAGCTGGGAAAAGAATTCGATAGTTAAAGGAACGGACGTGGTCCAAATACCAGCCACAAAGAAAGTCTAAAACCTCACACACAGCCAGAACCATGATATGTTTGTGTCTGTTTTTGTATGTTTGTGTGTTTGTGTGCAGTGATGTCTGATGGCTTGGTTTCGTGAGATGGTCAGTTCTGTTTGAGCGTGTCTGTATTTGTGTTTTAGGGTGAGTGGGGTTAGTGCTGCTTGTGGGCTCGGTTCTGTAAGTATGCTAAGTTCAAAGAGTGGGGTCAGTATTGTGAGTGGGCGAAGTTTTGTAAGTGAGGCCAATACTATGAAATGGTTAGTTATGTGATTTGAGTCAGCACTGTGACATGGTCAGATCTGGTCTGTGAATAGGTCAGTACTGTGAGATGGTCAGTTATGTGGGTGGGGTCAGTACTGTGAGATGGTCAGTTCTGAGGGTGGGGTCAGTACTGTGAGATGGTCAGTTCTGTGAGTGGGATCAGTACAGTGAGATGGTCAGTTCTGTGAGATGGTCAGTTCTGTGGGTGGGGTCAGTACTGTGAGATGGTCAGTTCTGTGAGTGGGGTCAGTACTGTAAGATGGTCAGATCTGTGAGTGGGTCAGTACTGTGAGATGGTCAGTTCTATGAGTGGGCTCAATACTGTGAGATGGTCAGTTCTGTGGTTGGGGTCAGTGCTGTAATATGGTCAGTTCTGTGAGTGGGCTCAATACTTTAAGATGGTTATTTCTGTGACTGGGTCAGTAGTGAGACGGTCAGTTCTGTGAGTAGGATCAATACTGTGAGATGGTCAGTTCTGTGGTTGAGGTCAGTGCTGTAATATGGTCAGTTCTGTGATGAGGTCAGTACTGTGAGATGGTCAGTTCTGTGAGTGGAGTCAGTACTGTGAGATGGTCAGTTCTGTGAGTGGGGTCAGTACTGTGAGATGGTCAGGTCTGTGAGTGGGATCAGTACTGTGAGATGATCAGTTCTGTGAGTGGGGTCAGTACTGTGAGATGGTCTGTTCTGTGAGTGGGGTCAGTACTGTAAGATGGTCAGTTCTGTGAGTAGGTCAGTGCTGTGACATGGTCAATTCTGTGAGTGGGTCAGTACTGTGAGATGGTCAGTTCTGTGAGTGGGGTCAATGCTTTAAGATGGTTATTTCTGTGAGTGAGGTCAGTACTGTGAGATGGTCAGTTCTGTGAGTGGGCTCAATACTTGAACATGGTTATTTCTGTGAGTGGGTCAGTACTGTGAGATGGTCAGGTTCTGTGAGTGGGATCAGTACTGTGAGATGGTCAGTTCTGTGGTTGAGGTCAGTGCTGTAATATGGTCAGTCCTGGATGAGGTCAGTACTGTGAGATGGTCTGTTCTGTGAGTGGGGTCAGTACTGTAAGATGGTCAGTTCTGTGAGTAGGTCAGTGCTGTGACATGGTCAATTCTGTGAGTGGGTCAGTACTGTGAGATGGTCAGTTCTATGAGTGGGCTCAATACTTTAAGATGGTTATTTCTGTGAGTGGGTCAGTACTGTGAGATGGTCAGTTCTATGAGTGGGCTCAATACTTGAACATGGTTATTTCTGTGAGTGGGTCAGTACTGTGAGATGGTCAGTTCTGTGAGTAGGATCAATACTGTGAGATGGTCAGTTCTGTGGTTGAGGTCAGTGCTGTAATATGGTCAGTCCTGTGATGAGGTCAGTACTGTGAGATGGTCAGTTCTGTGAGTGGAGTCAGTACTGTAAGATGGTCAGTTCTGTGAGTAGGTCAGTGCTGTGACATGGTCAATTCTGTGAGTGGGTCAGTACTGTGAGATGGTCAGTTCTATGAGTGGGCTCAATACTTTAAGATGGTTATTTCTGTGAGTGGGTCAGTACTGTGAGATGGTCAGTTCTGTGAGTAGGATCAATACTATGAGATGGTCAGTTCTGTGGTTGAGGTCAGTGCTGTAATATGGTCAGTCCTGTGATGAGGTCAGTACTGTGAGATGGTCAGTTCTGTGAGTGGGGTGAGTATTGTAAGATGGTCAGTTCTGTGAGTAGGTCAGTGCTGTGACATGGTCAATTCTGTGAGTGGGTCAGTACTGTGAGATGGTCAGTTCTATGAGTGGGCTCAATACTTTAAGATGGTTCTTTCTGTGAGTGGGTCAGTACTGTGAGATGGTCAGTTCTATGAGTGGGCTCAATACTTGAACATGGTTATTTCTGTGAGTGGGTCAGTACTGTGTGATGGTCAGTTCTGTGAGTAGGATCAATACTGTGAGATGGTCAGTTCTGTGGTTGAGGTCAGTGCTGTAATATGGTCAGTCCTGTGATGAGGTCAGTACTGTGAGATGGTCAGTTCTGTGAGTGGAGTCAGTACTGTGAGATGGTCAGTTCTGTGAGTGGGGTCAGTACTGTGAGATGGTCAGTTCTGTGAGTGGGGTCAGTACTGTGAGATGGTCAGTTCTGTGAGTGGGGTCAGTACTGTGAGATGATCAGTTCTGTGAGTGGGTCAGTGCTGTGACATGGTCAATTCTGTGAGTGGGTCAGTACTGTGAGATGGTCAGTTCTGTGATTGGGGTCAGTGCTGTAAGATGGTCAGTTCTGTGAGCTGGGTCAGTACTGTAAGATGGTCTGTTCTGTGGGTGAGGTCAGTACTGTGAGATGGCCAGTTTTGTGGGTGGGCCAGTACTCTGAGAGAGTCAGTTCTGTGAGATGGATAGTGCTGTGAGTGAGGTCAGGACTGTGAGACGATTGGCTCTGTGAGTGGGGTCAGTACTGTGAGTGGGTCAGTTCTGTGTGTGGGGTCATTACTGTGAGATGGTCAGTTCTGTGAGTGGGGTCAGTACTGTGAGATGGTCAGTTCTGTGAAGGAGTCAGTACTGTAATATGTCAGTTCTGTGAGTGGTGTTGAGTTTGAGGGGCAGTAGTCAGCAGTTCACCTTGTAATCATCAGAGGTGGCTGCCTCAGGAGACCCAAAGGTAACCTTGTTGCTCCAGGTTCCGTCCCCTGCGGGCAGATTGGAGTTGTTGCCCTGCTGACTGGACCAGCGATCTCCCTGAGTGCACTTTCCATACATGTTATTCTCATGGACACTGACCACCAGAGTCCAGCCCCCTCCTGCTGTGGTCATGTCACAGTACGCCTCGTATATCAAGCTGTTAGCGGTGGTCAGGAAATACAGCCCATCTGTTAAACATCAACACAGTGAATCATTAATGACAGAATACTAATGATGGCACAAAAGCAACAGTTACATTTCTGATTTTGAGCCCATTTTTAACCTTTATTGAATAATTTGGTAAATGCAAGCTGAGGCAGTTGTCAGTGCAGGATTCAGATGGTGAAAATAGCAGCATACCAGAAGAAACATTATAGTTTTCTTTGAGTACTTTGCAGCTCCGGGCGACAGATCGGATCTTGTTCAGCAGTTTTTCAGCTTCTGGATTGTCGTCTGGGTTCTCACCAATAAACAGAGAGCCGACTGCAGGACCAAAGGAAGAAATCACATTATTTAACTGCCAAATCACATTAAATGAAAGCACCGAAGGTGCTGATGCCTCGGTGCTTACAACAGTGACAGGTATGTCCCTTAATGAAGCTATAAAATTGGGTGTGGACATGTCAGAGTGCCCTAGCTGTGCATCTATGCTTGACAATCTCAAGTATTTACCCACCAGGGGCAGTCCGATGAACATTAATGTACGCAAAGAAGAAACACACTTTATTCACAGAGCCACGTGGCCGACACATAAATTATGCGCACGTGCACCAACGCAGCTAAAGTACTACAGTATTATCATTATACTCGTAGCTTTGTGCTCCGTTTGTAAAGTTTTGCCATCAGCTGTAGCCATTGCCGTGATAGAAATCAAACTCAAAAGTTGTTAAGCGATCCACTGTGAAGAGCTTTTTCTTCATTGAAGTCTTGCAGAGATGCCAAGTCTCACGCATTAGGCGTGGTTCTCTCTTCTTAGTGGCATTCACGTTCCTGTGCAGTAGTCAGCAATTATTCAATCAATGCGCACTGAAGAAATTCACTCACGGAATTAAAGTGATTGTGCATCAAGTTAATCAGTTTCACGTGCATTACGGTGGATTTCCCCACAAGTGACACGGAAATTGATTATGACTCGGGAATTCTCAGGCTTGTCTTTTCTGAGGGATTGAAAGCAATGGAATTTCATAAAGACGTTTCAAGTGATCTTATTTCATTAAAACAATTTAAACGATCATGAAACGCATGCATTGTTTCCAATCCCTGAGTAACGAGAAGCACGAGAAGTCCGAAGTCATAATCGCTTTCCATGTTACTTGTCCGCCTTTACGCAAGTGAAACTGAGACTTCAATGCACAAGGATTTTAATACCGCGTGGGAATCTCACTAAGCATTCAATGAATAATTGCGGACTACGTTGAAAAAGCCTAAAAAATGTGTGAGACTTGGCATCTCTGGTCTTGATCGCTCGCAGCAGCCATCGTGGTCATCAAATAGTGCTATAACTCGAAAACAAAGCTCTATCTCAAAAATCTGGCAAATTTAAATCCATGGGATCATGGCATTTAACCCATAGAGCCATATTCTAGGACTTGATTTTGACCGGCGTAGCAGCTACCGTACAGTCCAGCAGACAGTGCCATTTCTATGGGCGATTATCGGGAGAAATACACGAGACATACACGAGAATATCGCGACACAGCGTAAATGTACGAGTCACATATATCGTGCGTAGGAAAAGTAGTAGGCCTAGTGCCGGTGACAAGTATATATGTGTATCGCGATAAGTCTTGCATGAAACTGGTGTCGGTAAACAGCGTTGGCAGTGAATGAGATTACGAATGTCTAACATCCAGTTTTGAGGTTTACTGTCTCATGCGCGTTTAAAATATGGCTCCTGGACAGTGTCATTTATGTTTTCGATTTTCTTATGTATTGATAATACACTCAAAATATTACTTTGTTAAAATTTATGAAAAACAAATTTGTTATGCCTTTGTAACAAATTAATTTGTTGATGCAACAGAATCCGATTTGTTATTCTAACAAAAATCTAAACGAAATAAATTTTGTCCAGTCGTCTTAACAAACTAGATTTGTTCCGCACGGCCCCAGCGAATTTTCTGTTGTCACTTTTCATTGGCGAGAATCGATCACGTGCACCAATTTCAGTGTCATCTGACTGCGAAGGATCTTGAAATGAGCGGGAACGCAACAGGAAGGCGAGTTTTAACCTATGCCATCTTTTCTCTGTATATATGTCATCGTTTTTAAGTTTTAAGATTTAGCGACATACACCAACAACATTATTCTATCTTTATTTTTGTGTCGCAATCTAGATATTTGTGTGTGCAGATGATATTCCTATCCCACCATATTTTATCTTCCGCAAACCAGGTCATTAAACATGAGGAGACTGCCTCTGATGCCTGTGTTTGTATGTATATATATCTTTATTTCGTACTCTTAGTACAGGATACAGAACATACAGTGCAAACAAACACAAAAATTACATGGAATATAAGAGAAATAGAAAAAAGACACTATATACACATCAGCTGCTATTAAAAAGCAAACTAGTCACATGCTATTACATCAATCATATTTGCAATCATATCATCACTGAAACCATCTAATGTTGAACATTTGTTCTTTACGTCAAGCAAATTCTGCACATTGGAGATAGCAGCCAGACGACTTGAATCATAACCGCTCTGGTGCACAGTAAGAATTCTAGTGGCATTAGCATGTAGAGAGTCTCCTACGACAATACCATATTTATACCTTAGATAAGCTATATTCTTGCCCAATGGAGATAGTGCATCACACCTTTAACAGCTGATTGATTGGTCAACAACTTATTGGCATTGTTTAAAAACTCGCCTAACTGTTCACTTCTTGCATTACCACTTCACTGTGAAGTAATAAAAGTACGCACTTAAATTATTAACTACATCTACATCGGCTGCATAATCGGTTTGTGCAGATTTATTTTAACAAAAATCCTAACAAAATAATTTATAGTCCAATCGTGTCAGCAAAACACATTTGTTACTTAATTGTTAGTCTCACACAATATTTTGTTAATACAGCAGGATCAATCCATATCTAAGCATCCAGACGCTCCCAGATGACTCCCTCAGAAATTTCTCAAAAAATTCATATGGGTACCTCTGGTGGACTTATGAAATAATACCAAGTATTAGACCAATATCCCTAATAGTTTTGAAGTGATGGCCTATCACAATTTTAAGTATTTTTTTTAAATTTTGACGAAATTGTGTTTCGTCCAACTTTGGGCCTCCACTGCTCCTCTATCATTTAACCTACAGATCAGATTTTTGGTTTCCTTGGCCAACTTTTCCCCTAGAATCAGAATTTCTGGTCAGATTAGGTGTATCTACCTTGGTTGCTCCACAATAGGGCTCCAAATTTGGCCAAAAAGCCAAAAATCGCAAAAATTGCTGTACTTATTAAATGCTACAGATCAGAAAGTTTAGGGAATTCAAGCTTGAAATTTTTTTTTGGTGGCCAATATGGTGTGTCTATTGAAAAATTCACATAAAATAAACTAGGCTCAACACCATCCCAATTTTTTTGTCAGATGAAGTTGACAACTATAGCAATCTATGGTAAAGATTTGAAGGATGTGGCCAATTGCGCACATGTTGAACCATGGGCTTCAAAATTGCTATTTTTTCCGTAAAATGAAAAACGAGCAAAATAAAAAAAAAATTTTCTTCTCATTCATGCTAAGATACAAACAAGATTAAAGTGGATTACCTATGAGAGGTATCAGGACTGGTCACAAAAAAAATTTCAAGCTTGAATTCCCTAAACTTTCTGATCTGTAGCATTTAAAAAGTACAGCAATTTTTGCAATTTTTGGCTTTTCAGCCAACTTTGGAGCCCTATTGTGGAGCAACCAAGGTAGATACACCTAATCTGACCAGAAATTCTGATTCTAGGGGAAAAGTTTGCCAGGGAGACCAAAAATCTGATCTGTAGGTCAACGAATAGAGGAGCAGTGGAAGCCCAAATTTGGACGAAACACAATTTCGTCAAAATTAAAAAAAAATACTTAATATTGTGACAGGCCATCACTTCAAAACTATTAGGGATATTGGTCTAATACTTGGTATTATTTCATAAGTCCACCAGAGGTACCTATATTAATTTTTTGAGAAATTTCTGAGGGGGTGACCCAGGAATTTTCTGATTTTCTGGATGCCTTCACTTGGACTGACCCAGCAACAATTTTACTTTGTTAATAAAACAAACTAATTTGTTACTTCCTGAACAAATTCATTGTGCTGGATTGATTTTAACAAATTAATTTGTCATCTCTCATGGAACAAATTAATTTGTTAAACATTTTGTTAAAAGTAACGAACTCATATTTTGAGTCTAACGGTCATCGGATTATAATGAAACTGGTCAAAAAAAGATTTATTAGTCTGTGATTGTTGTATTTATCCGACTGAGAGGTTTACCAGCTCTGTTAAGTTTTGAGTTTTGGACCGATCGATTGGGACGTGGGGTGTGTTTAAGGATTGCTATATTATCACAAATACAGAAAGGAAAAACCAAATTCTTCTGTTAACAATGCAACACTGCGTGACGTTATTTTTATAATCCTATACCTGATTAATGAGTAGATGTCCCTTTGCACTCAAGTGTTTCATGCCACCTGTGAAAGAAGCCACGGCTTAGATAATATAAAGGCCGCGAGTTCCAGGTGTCAAAATGGAAAAGGAGTCGTCTTTTTTAATCCGCAGCTTGAGGCCCATTCATCAGTCCTTTAAATTCATGCGTAATGAGCAAAATTATCATTCAGTAAGCAAAATGTCAGTAGAGAAGATATGTCGTATTTCCCCTTATTTAGGAGCGCGTATAATGTCTCTGTATGAAAATCAAGAAACGCCGTCGCACATAAGAGACTGTCTGATTGCAGAAGAAGGGATATCCATTCAAACTAAATCAATCAAACTGTACATACAGAGGCGAAATCTATACACCAAATATCAAACTAATAATTACTGTACACTTAACCAATTCCAATTGAAGAAAAAAAGACATGGAATGTGAGCTCTGTCGTTTTCAGGATACTGCAACAAGGTGTCGCTTTAAATATAATTTGACATGTATATTGATAGATTTGTTGCATTATTTATGACACAGAGACGTGCACAGAAAACATTCTACGGTGTATTTACAGTATAAATGTTTAAGAATAAACCAACATCGTCAAACAGAAGGCTATTAAACAGCAAACATAATGTGAGTTATCTTCCTCAACCACATGACCTGATGACATAATGAAACAGTAAACAGGCTGAAATAAATGCAAAATTACAATCTACATGCATGTAGCACATTATGTTTTATTCAAACCAGCGGTACATGTATACTGAGATTTTCAAAGTGATTTTTCAACCGCTGCTGGATATCGTATACTCTTCTTCAGCCCACCCTCGATTTTCACGGATTAGTGATTAGCGATTACCAACAACAACGCAGCAACGCAGAAACATATTATATCTGTTAAATCCGCATATAAAAAGTGATTCTCAGTAACAACTGTGCTTAGGCCTAATTCGGACTACATTACATCGCGCGTTTGGCAGACTCTAGGCATACGTGTGTAGGTTCGGCGCAAGGCGGCCCGCCTGCAGCGAAGCTTGTCTCGGCAGAGTACGAGGTTGATAATTGCACGCGACAAAAAGAGGAGATTATCGCGAGAAATCCACGAGAGATACGCGAGACGTCTCGTGGGAATTAGGCAGTATCTGCTGGCCTGTACGGTATTTACCATTTCAAAATGCAGTGACTGGAGCAGTATTGATGGGAATCATGTCAAACATTTTTTGATTGTTCCTGATTTACAGAGGTGGCGTTGGTGACCCCAGGACCTTCCCTGTAGAACCACCACCAGACCAAGTTATTTTTGTTTTTAAAAATGTGATAAGTTGAATATTTTTGAGAGGAATGCTGTCAAATCTGCTGTCCACAGTGCTTGTGCATGGAGGGGGAACCCTGTTGATTTTGATCGCTCAATTATTTTAACTGTAGCACCACCATTTGGTGAAGCCACATTTCCAAATGCAATAAGTCAAACTGAACTTATCAGAGTCAGATTAACGTTGTTGTGTATATCTTGGTGCGTCAAAGAGCAAAACCTTTAGTTTGAGCGAAACTTTGTCCGTTCTTTTGTCACCACCTTTAGGCCGCACTCAACTTTTTCAAAAATGCAGTAAGTCATAGAGCTTTCATGGGATGAAATTTGCTGTGAACATTACAGAAGCCTGCAGCAGTTCCCCAGGTGATTTTCCCTAGACCTTTTCCTGCAGTGCCACCTCAAGGAGAAACAATGAATTTTACCATGGAGAGAATACCACCATTTCGTGGAATATACCGCACTGTCTTCTGAGACCATTTTTCTAATCAAATGAATGCAACTATTTCAGTTGACTTGGTAAGGTACAGTGCCTGTTGAACTTACCCTGAATTTTGTGATATCATCGGCTGGATCATAAAATAAAGAGAGAAAATTGCAGAAAGAAAACATTTAATGGCACAAACCTGCACAAAGAGGCACAAATAAACTATTTTGGGTCAATTTGGTGATAGGTTGGGGGCTGTTCCTGGGGTTTTGTGCCTTCTATTTTGCCATCAGCAAGTGACATTTGCATTTTCATTTGGAGTTAGATCAGGGGATTTCTTCGGCCATTGTACAACCCAAAATCCAAAAAAAGTTGGCACGTTAAGGTAGATGAAAATGTAATCAGTAAGAGTTATTTGAAAAGTTAATTCACCCTGAACTATTTTGAAAACATTAACCCTCTCCCAACTAGCTTACATTAGTACAAAATGGCAAAGGAAAAACACTGGCTCACTCCTAGGATGAAGACTATGGGTCGCCAGAAGGGGGAGAAATATTTGCGGATCGACTGACTGACAGAGCGACTGATAGAACTGCTGGTCACAGCTAGAAATCCATTATTCAGCATTAACGTACCTGAAGTACAATCACAGAGGTAGGGCTTCAAAAGCACGGACATCATGAGAATGGCCCAGTGTATCATCTCTGAAAGAGATCAGAAAGAGCTTCAATCAGTAATTTTATTCATGCCACCATTTACTCACAGCGCCTATCACTGTGATCGTGAAATAAACGTACCCTTTTCTTTTATTAAAACTGAATTTGAGTTTGAATCAGTGATGAGATGGCAGTATAAATCTCCCACTAAAGGGACCAAGTGTAGTAATATGTCATCCTCTCAAAGCGAACAGATCTACTTCCATCTGGCCACATCTACACCAATCTGTCCTAGTGGAGGGTTCCTGGTGGGATAGATGGTCTGCCACTTGGTTGAATACACTGGGCATGTGCCAAAATCTGAAGCTCCAGATAGCAAAGAACTCAAGGGCTCCGCTAAAGCGCTTTGGCAGCATGGCTGCTGATCTGATGCCTTCCTAGGGGTTGACCTGCAGAGATGCTGTAAGTCCTTAGAATAACATGTCTGCCCAACAGAAGAAGCAAGAAGTGCTTTAACGCCATTTTCTGGCCCCAAATGAGTCCTAACATGCCTTTGTGCTCTGCTGTCTGTGACCTGCTCTCCTTCTGTGCTGCCAGATGAGTCCTAACATGCCTTTGTGCTCTGCTGTCTGTGACCTGCTCTCCTTCTGTGCTGCCAGACTGTGCTCCACCACGAAAAGGAAGCTTGAGAGTGAATCAGCTCCCAGTGGAACAGCAGAGGGTGTACCATAGCTCAATGGGTCCTTCTCCCCCATAGTCTTACAGCTAGCAAGCAATGCCTGTGGACGCTGATCTTTTTCATGCCACTCATTCAGCCATATTTGCATGGAACGCAAGGAGACCCACCAGCAACAGCGCTGATGCAAAAATCAGCTTTCCAAGCAGTCTAACGAAGAGACAGAAACCCTGTGCCTTAACTCTGAATGAGGAATTAGGTGCTGATGCACCGTTCAAATTGGATGCTCTCATAAGCTGATAGTCCACTGTCATTCCCATGAAGACAGTTCATTGACACTGCTTGAGGGAGCTACTGTGGCAATTTGCAGTCTAGCACAGTTATGTTTTGCATATTTTACATGTTGCCAGTGTGTTGGCTGAACCCTGTTCTGATTGTTCACAAGTAGTGCATATCACTGACCAGTCATCCAGATATGAGTCATTACTGCTGACAGGTCTGCTGCATCTGTGCTGCCCGAGGGACCTTAATGGATGGACTTGCATTAGTATGTTTGGCCCAGCAAGACAATGCAGGAACTTCCTGTGAAGATTGTCTATGGAAATTAAGGTCACATCCTGTAAGCCTATGTATGTGAGCGCCTGTCTCTCTGCGTGACTCTGGAGCACATCTCTTGTCCAAAACGTGGAATGGTCAAACCTAAAGCTTCAAACCACCCTCCTTGTTTGCGGATGGGCCAGCGTATTTATTTTTATTTTCATTTTACTTTTTTTGCTACTGTTTAGACCACCTTAACCCATTAAGACCTAGGGCAGCGCATGATGCATTTCATTCACGTTTCTTAAAAATTTCTTAAATGCACTCATGTCCCTTCCGTTTTAAAAGCAAGTGCGATGCAGACTTCACATCAGGTCATAATGGGTTAAAGCAGACACAAGCTGCAAATTCAAATAAATTCTTTATCACCCATATTTTTACCGCAATATACTTGTGGGAATTTTTTTTTTGTTCTCATTGCCTACAGTAATATTTTTCAATACATTTTCATCAAAAAATTATGGAAAAGTAATCAATTAGGACCCCTTTTTCACAAAAGTGGCAGTGTATAATCAGTACTGGACACTACTCTGCCTCTGACACATACCATTGCTATTCTCACATCTGGGGTTGCTTGGTTCAGTTGCCTGTAACACTTTAAGATGATGTCTTTGGGAAACTATTTTGTAGGGAAAGAATAAGTAACCAGTAAAGTCAAGTAAATTGAGAATTTTAATCAAAATTAATCAATAAATGGAGAACACAGACTGTTCTTAGCTGTAATACATTCATCTACTGTATGTTTAAAAAGCAATATTCCCACGAGGCCAGACAGGAAATACAGCAGAATTGAATGTCTCTTTTTGTGTGTTAATGATTGGGGATAAAATTGACGTTAGTCTCCCCCGCATTAAAGACAGGTTTGATCTACATGAACATTCACTGCCCAATGAATTCAGTCTTACTTGGTTTGAAGATCCTGAACTCCACCGTCTGCTGAGTAGTATGTGTGTGTGTTCAGCAAGGATATGGTTTCCAACAAGCTCCTTCTTTGCTGAATGAAATGCTGTCACTTGGTAACAGCGCTGGTCCATGCCTGATTTTATATGTACAGTTGCGTCATATCATTGGACGCTTGCCCAGTCCCATAGGTCTTAAAAAAATAAAAGCATGCGTAAAAATGTTTTAGGAACTTGGGAAAACCTTAGCTGACCCAAAAACAGGGATTGCCTATTTGGCCTTTTATATTATTTTTCCCAAATTCTGCTCTTTGTCAATAAAAACTGATACTAATTCATTTTTTTAAAGTAATTGCTAACTGGCAGTCGAAAAGGTATGGGACACGGACCTTGATAGAGATGGTCTGATACCAAATTGGAAAACAATATGGTCCAACTTAGGCAGTACATCTAAAAATCTTGCCCATCAACTAATACATTTCAAGACAATTCACAGGGCATATGTCACACCTATTAAATGCTTTAAAATTAAACTACTTCCAAGTCCTAATTGTACTTACTGTCAAGATCAAGCATTAGGTACAACAATGCATATGTTCTGGGGTGCCCGCTGATCAGTAATTTTTGGATCAGTGTTCTGTTGACGATCTCAGAGTTATTAGGAGCCTCAATAGTACCGAACCCCTGTCTTTGTCTGCTTAATGATGACTCGTCTCTCTCTCTAACCTTAAATCAGCGTAGACTACCTTTAGCAGGCCTCACTGCAGCAAAGAAAACTATACAGTCAATGTGGTTTCGTCCCAACCTTTCGATGTTCACAAGCTGGTTGGCATTTTATCAGAGTATAGTCTCTCTTGAGTGTACAACAGCTCGACTTAATATGGCCGAGCCAGCCACTATACAAGCATGGCCAAACATTGCTGCATCCATCGGGGACTACCTTAAAAAAGGGCTATCTCAGGCCCCACACTCCTCCACACCTGGTGATACTAGACCCGGATCATTCCAGCTGTAGAATAAGTGACTCTTAGTCTATAAAATTGCATTTTGCTTCAGTATCTCTGCCTCTTGCTTTTAGTTTCCTTTGCAAAATTTTTTTTTTCCCCCCCTTTTTTTAAGTTTATGTGTGTCACACTGTTATTGTCGTGTGTTGGTTTGTATTGTCTTGTCTGTCTAAAAATAAAAAATAAAAAATGTTGATCACAAAAAAAAAAGTAATTGGGTGATTCCGTGTCAATTGGACTAACCTTACCGGATGACCATCTCCAAATTTCTTCCTAATTTGATATATCATTTATCAATGTATCTGAAGTACTCTCCCCAAATATTTAATCAAAATTCCACATAGTCCTTGAGTTTCAGGCCTTTAAGTGGGAGGGGGGTCTGCGCTCCTGAGCAAATCCTTATTTCTGGGCCATTTTGAGGGGGCTACTATGAGAAATCCAAAAGTGGTACAGATCTAAGTTTAATTACACAAGTAGTACTACTTATCGAGACCTGGGAGAAAATATAAAATCATATCCCTTGTGTCATGGGCTGATGCACCGAGGCTCGGAAAACGGGAAAAAATCAATGGGCCATAACAAATTTTAAATAATTAAAAATTTGTCAAAATTAGAATTCTATCTCCAGCAACTAAATCTTTGGGCTACTAATTAAGGTAGATATGGAGCTTGTATGGGCATAACAATTATTCCTTAAAACACCATACAGGTGGCGCCACTGGTGGGCAAATTCAGCCAATTTAGTGAAATAGCCTAATTTCAGCAGCCATCAAGGCCATGCGGCCCAACTTTCATCGATTTGCAATATTTTTTCCTTGAAAGACTACATTTTAAGCTTTCGATTGAATGTGGTTCCTAAGGTGTTCCATATTTCTTTCTGGGTGAAATAATTTCATCAAAGTGTGGTATTTTGTCTATCATTTTAAGCTTGTTAAGCATTTTACCCTTCTCACATTTAAGTTTGATTGATACAGTTTCTGTAATACGATGTACTTAGAAATGATAATTTTACCCAACAATCAGTGGCGGTTCGTGAACTGGCAACAGGGGAGGCTTGAACAATCCCTTAAAAAGAATGATTGGTCACGAACTGTTTTCAATCATTCATTTATAACGCATACCGATTACGACTCCGGACTTCTCGCGCTTTTCTTTACTCAGCGGTTCAATTCTCCTCGAGAATTTCTTACATACGCGTTGATTGAATAATTGCTGACTACAGCAGAGGAGCGTAAATATGTCACTTAAACTCACACCGAATGCGTGAGAGTTGACAGGTATGTGTTATAAATGAAAACTGGCCACACCTGATAATGTTGAGAGTTTTCGGAGTTTCTGTAATGGTAATTGAAATGAATGATTGAAAATAGGTCATGACCAATCATTCTTTTTAAGGGATTGTTTGAGCCTCCCCTGGTGTCAGTTCATGAGTCGCCACTGCCAACAATAATAACAAAAATTAGTACCATAATGAAGAGAATTAATTTAAATGAATTAAATGAAATGAAATGAAAAATACAGTCTGTCCTGTGCAACCCTATTTCTTAAAACACTGAGACGAATGGAAAATGCAAGTAATCAAGACAACAGTGATGTATCCATCATCCTTGAACAGTATTAAATACAGTTGCAAACAAAATTATTCAACCCCCATGGCAAATTGGGTTTACTGGCAAAATTTACAAACTTTCAGCCATTTGTGATAAACAGATTAAACAAGAACATTTTAAATAGCTCAATACAACTAATATTACAAGTGCTTTCTCAAATTTTAGCACAAAGTGCCACTTTCAATGACTACTGCAGTCTCAAAATTATTCAACCCCCCGAATAGAATCCCTCCTAAGAGCATATTTGCAAATCAGGTGTTGTCTCAAGCACACCTAATGCAGCTGATCAAGAGCTTAATTAGTTGTATCGGGTTTGCATGAGATAGAACATATCAAATACTTGCACTCGCTAGGGGTTTGTTGACACTGACCTTTGATTGCATATCAGACATATGGCTGTCAAGAGAATTGTCCAAAAAGCTAATACAGGAGATCATTGTCTGGCACAAACAAGGAAAAGGATACAAAAAGGTAGCACAGGCACTGAATGTTCATAGAGATACAGTTGGAAGCATAGTTCACAAGTTCAGAGTTAAAGGAAGAGTGGCTACAGTACCAGGATGTGGCAGACAGATATCAATGGCTGTCACCAGATTCCCGAGAAGACGGGTGGTCAAAAGCCCTCGAGTGACTGCAGGAGACCCACAGCAAGGCTTGGAGGCAGGAGGCACTGAGCTTTCAGTTGGCACAGTAGGGTGCATACTAAACATTGAAGGTCTGGAAGACATACATCACAACTGATCCAAAAGCACAAGCACCAATATGCTCAAAACCATATATTTGCCACAGACGTTTTGGGATACTGTTCTGTGGAGTGATGAAACAAAACTGGAATATTTCAGGCTTATGAATCAGTGGTATGTCTACAGGAGGAATAAAGAAGCATATGCTGAAAAGTACACCCTGCCTACAGTGAAGAATTGTGGGGGCTTTTTGATGCTCTGCAGCTGCCTTGCTTCCTCTGGCACTGGAAATCTGCAAAGTGCAGAGAGCAAAATGGATTCAGTCAAGCACCAGGATATCCAAGGAGAAAATGTCATGCCGTCTGTAGGGAAGCTGACGCTTGGGCATCATTGGACCGTCCAACAGGACAACGATCCTAAGCATACCTCAACATCTACCAAGCCCTGGTTTCAGAAGAAGTCTGGGAAGATTCTAGAGTGCCCATCACAGTCACCTCACTTGAACCCCATAAAAAAAAAATCTCTGATAAGATTCGACGAAGACAGTTGCAGCATACAAACCCTAGAATATTAGTGAACCGGAGGCCATTGTCCATGAGGACTGGGCTAAGATTCCTTGGGAATGCTGCCAGAAGCTGTTGTCTGCCTATGCATCACATCTCCAGCAGGTCATAGCAGCAAAAGGGTGTTCTACTAAGTATTAAAGATGCTTGTCATGTAGGGGTTGAATAATTTTGAGCCTGCAGTAGTCATTAAAAGTGACATTTTGTGTTGAATTTGGAGAAGCCACTTTTAATATTTGTTGTGTTGAGTTATTTAAATTGTTCTTGTTTGATTTGTTAATGCAAAAAGCTGAAAGTTTGTAAAGTTTGCCAGTAAACCTAATTTGCAACGGGGGTTGAATAATTTTGATTTCAACTGTAGATGAAGAGCTATATTTCATGTTTTACCTGATCGACTTTAATTTTATTTATATATCTCTTTTTTTTTTTTTTTTGGGGCATGCTCATTCCGATGATTGCGATAAATTACAAAAAAGTAGGGTCTGTTACGCCCCCGTCCCTTGGTTAATTGTTTTTGAATTTCAGCTATCTGTCAGTCCAGATCTTTTTCTCGTCATTTAACCATTCTCTTGTTCCACTTCCCTTCTTCTGTGTCTCTTCTTTCTGCTTTAACATCCCCTTTTTATCCCCCCGGCATAGAATGCGGGGGGATAGAGGCATCACCTTGTCCGTCTGTCCGTCCGTCCGTCTGTCCGTCCGTAATCATTTTGTTTCCATAGCAGAACTCGGAAACCATGCAAGATATCAGCACCAAACTCGGTACATGTATTCTATGTATAGTCTAGATGTGCCTTTTGCTACTTTGGAAATTTCGGGATTCCTATTTTTGTCGTTTTCATGGAAACAAATCTGGATTTAGTGCACATCAGGCATAGTTCGTTTCCGAAGCACAACTCAAAAACCTTTCATTATATCTTTCTGAAACTTTGTATGTGTATTACCCACATACTGAAGTGGTGCCTTTTGATATTTTCAGATTTCTGAAAAAAAATTTTTTTTCGTTTCCATGGAAACAAGTTGGATTTGGACTCTGTACAGAGAGGTTCATTTCCGGAGCACAACTCAAAAACCGTTCAATATATCTTACTCAAACCTTGCATGTGTATTACCCACATACTGAAATGGTGCCTTTTGATATTTTCAGATTTCTGAAAATAAATTTTTTTTTCATTTCCATGGAAACGAGTTGGATTTGGACTCTGTACAGAGATAGGTTTGTTTCTGGAGCACAACTCAAAAACTGTTCATTATATCTTTCTGAAACTTTGTATGTACATTACCCAAGTACTGAAGTGGTGCCTTCTCATATTTTCACATTTCTGAAATTATTTTTTTTTCCTTTCCATGGAAGCGACATGGATTTGGACTCAGTCGCAGGGCTGGGTTTGTTTCCGGAGCAGAACTAAAACACTGTTCATTAATGACCCTTGTTTTTTTATTGCCTT
This sequence comes from Gymnothorax javanicus, assembly GCA_029692085.1. NCBI lineage: Eukaryota > Metazoa > Chordata > Actinopteri > Anguilliformes > Muraenidae > Gymnothorax > Gymnothorax javanicus. Next base: position 102,985,857 of record CM056194.1, on the reverse strand, counting down.
TGCCAACGTGTGCTTCATAGTCTTTGCTAGATGTTGCCAGTACATACTTCCAGATCATTCCAGAGGAAAATCACCTCAACATTCTTGTTTGAATTTCTTTGAAGGTGTAGGATTGACATGACTTTCGCAAATAATCAGGGGCCGGGGGGATATGTCATCTTCTGATGACTCTTGTTTCATTGGTTCATCATGTTCTTCATGATTTACGTAAGTTCCTGTGTTTTGTTTCCCATCCCCTGGATTGTTAACTCTTTGTTGTGCTTTAAGCCTGTTCCATCTAAATGCTCTCATAACCTGTGGCTACTCTCCCACAAGAAACATTGACTATGCTGAGAACATACCGTGACATGAAAAATATTTGCCCGCTTCCCAATTTCTTCTATTTTGGCCTTTTTGTGTATTCAGATGTTTCACATCATCCAACAAATTTCAGTTAAAGACAAATACAAAGTGAGCAGTGTGATGGATTGGTTTCTTTTGAGACGCCAAATGCTGTGGCCGGAACGAAATGAAGAACAGCAAAACGAGACAAACACAGACAGAAAACAGAGAGAGATGCTCGCGCTTCCAAGGACCCAGATCCAGTCCGTGTAACAATACGGAAGCTAAGCGAGTTAGACAGAACGCAATGAAAGGGAAAAAAAAATCTCGGAAACCGAGATAAAAGAATAAGCACCAGACGGTGCTCAGGAAGAGGAAAAACAGAAAGATTCCCTTGCTATCTAGCACTTTCCTCTTTTGCAGCTAATGCCTCAACAACTTTCTCACTAGAGACCTTACCGGCTAAAGAGCAAACAAACACTGACACTCTAGCAAGGGTGGTGAGGAGGAACTAGGGCTTAAATAGAATCCAGGCGCCACCCCCAATTAATGCCAGCTGGCCCAAGAATCCGATTGTGGGCAAAACGATATCGTCCTGGACGAGAGCAACCAAGAAAGCTCTCAAAGCCACCACTAGCCTCACAAAACCATGACAAGTAGAGAAATAAATACAGCTTTTAAATGATGTCATTTATTGAAAGTAAAGTGTTATTCAAAACTTGTATCACCCATATGATAAAATAATTGCCCTCCTAGACATCGTAACTGGTTACGCCTCCTTTGGTGGCGACAACTGCATTGAAACATTTGTGGTAACTGGCATGGAAATTCAGCCTGCTATTATTTGCAGAATTGTTTTAATTTAGCCTCATTGGAGGATTTTTTCTGTTTAGGATCATAAAGCACAAACGCCCGCACACCGTCCTACTTGCAAAAATATTTAATCGAGAAAAGCAACGTTTCAGTCAAAAGACCTTCATCAGGCAAAAAATTTATTCAGAAGGGCAGGGCATTATAAAGGGTTGTAGATGCAAGCCTGCAACCAATCAACATTCTAATAACAAATCTGAGTCAATTAACGAGTATACAAAAGAAAATAACCTTCAGTTACCTGACTCAGAATAAAAGATACACAGAAAGTAGTCGATAACAAGATACAAGTTTAACAAATTTCAAGAATTAGATCAGAGATTAAAATGTACAATCACAATTCTAATATTGTCAATAGTAATTGCCCCACACCCAGTGAAGAAAAATCCCAGAGGCCCCCCTTCCCCCCAAAAAAAAAAAAAAAAAAAAAAATGCACAGTTATAGTAAACAAAAAATATTTGTACAAAATGAAAATTCCATTTAATGAATACACACAGATGAACACACAAAGAGATGGCCACTTTTATATAAAAATAAACTCACAGAAAAATATTAAAGACCAATTCATCGTTAAGCCCTTTGGGAGCCAGAGTTTGGAGACTATAAATCCAATAGGCTTCACATTGTTTAAGCAATTTATCAAGATCTCCGTCTCTGAAAGGAAGGGTGACTTGTTCAATACCACAAAACCGTAACGGGGAAATGTCATGATGTAAATCATTGATATGTACAGCAATAGGGTCATTCCTACTAATAATGCTTTTGTGCTCACTAATCCTCCGTTTGAGTTTTCTGATTGTTTTCCCTACATAAGCTAACCCACAGGGGCAGCGTATAATATAAATAACATGCGCGGATGCACACGAAATGACACGGTTGATGGAAAATCTTTAACCTGTATGGGGATGAGAAAAATGAGCTGTTTTCCTTGTATTATTACACTGAGCACAGTGGCGTAACAATGGGGAGTGCAGGGAGTGCACCGGCACAAGGGCCCGGGGGTAGGGGGAGCCCACTGATGAGCATTTGAGGGCCCCAACAGGCGACAGATATAGCGTTTACTTATTGTTAAAGTTACCACAGTAATTTGTAATTATTTAGTAAAAAAATCTTCTCCGTGCTACTGCATATTTATACCACTGCAACAGCATTCATTTCTCAGTCATGGTGCTGGCAAGTTGACGTCATCATGGTACATTCATAATTTTAACTTAACAAAAGTCGTTAACATGAAATAATTTAGATTTCTTTTTGGAAAATGCTTAATAAAACAAACAATGATAAGTTTATTCTGCTGTTGAAATCATCATTGAGACAGCAAGCGTTTCTGGGTAATGTACAACATTCCATAGACCACCCAATGACGATGTCACGGTCCGATCGTTTAATCCAAGGACAGTCTGTGGTTTAATCTTGCATACAAGATAGGCTACAAACGAAGTATTTATGCAGGAAGCGGCAAGAGCGTAAGGAGCAGGAGGAAAGGTTGGCCAAGGTGCCGAAATTAAGCACATTTGGTTTCATAGCTAAAAGAGGCTTAAAAGCCGCTGTCCCCTTTTCAGCATGAGCGTGAGCACAGATCAACTGTTTTTACGATGCTCACTCGCTCGCTGATTATTGCTCCCACAATTCCTTGCTGTTCACAAAATTTCAGATCATCCCAATAAAGTTATGTTAATGTGTTGTCCATTTACTCATTATGCGCCTGCAGCAATGCAGACACATATTATAATCCTGCATACTTCTTTATTATTATGTGCCTGCAGCAATGCAGACACATATTATAATCCTGCATACTTCTTTATTATTAGTGTGCATGAAAATGCACACTATTGTTATTCCAGTTCTTCTTCTTATTATTATTAGTGTGCATGAAAATGCACACTATTGTTATTCCAGTTCTTCTTATTATTAGTGTGCATGAAAATGCGCACTATTGTTATTCCAGTTCTTCTTATTATTAGTGTGCATGAAAATGCACACTATTGTTATTCCAGTTCTTCTTCTTCTTCTTATTATTGTTATTCCAGTTCTTCTTCTTCTTCTTCTTCTTCTTCTTATTATTAGTATTATTCTAACGCACTTAATGTGGCTTCAACCGTTTAACGTAGAAACTTCGTTCAAACTGCGTTGCGTAGGTCTGACTTAGGACACCTGTGCAATGTATTTTTCATCTTTGTAACTTTTATACTTTTTGAGTTATTAATAAAAAACTATTAATTTTTTTCCCTCCATAGACTTAACATTGGGCTGATGATATCACAACTATTTAACTGTTCAGCCATTCCAACTGTCAGTTCTCATCAACTTTGACTCCCGCCAACTGTATTCTCTTTCTACAAATGTTACAAAATGGAAGAATTCTTTCTTTCTTTCTTCCATTCCCTTTTTCTTTCTTAATTTCTTTCCTTCCTTCCTTCCTTTCTTCCTTATTTATTTACTTCTTTCTTTCCTTCATTCCTTTATTTCTTTCTGTCCTTCTTACTTTCTTTCCTTCCTTCCTTTTTTCTTTCTTTCTTCCTTCCTTCCTTTTCTTCCTTCCTTTCCTTCCTTTTTTGCTTCTTTCCAGACTTCCTTCTTTCTATCTTTCTTTCTCCTTTCCTTTCTTCCTTCCTTCCTTCTTTCCTTCCCTCGTTCTATCTTTACTTCCTGCTTTTTCTTTTTCCATCCCATTCTTTCGCTCTTTCATTTTCCTTGATAGCGAGCTATGCACACTTTGAGCTTAGCTACCAATACTTGCTAAGTTAGCTGAGTAACGTGGTTAGCATGGTTATCTGAGTAACGTGATTAGCATGGTTAGCATCGTTAGCATAGTTAGCATGAGTGCTAACAACATTAGCTAAGTTAGCTGGATAATGTGGTTATCATGGTTAGCACTTTTAGCATTGTAAGCACACATGCTAATAATATTAGCTAAGTTAGCTGAGTAACATGGTTAGCATGGATAGCGCTGTTAGCATAGTTAGCATTGTTAGCATACATGTTAACATTAGCTAACATTAACTAATTTAGCTGAGTTAATCGTTAGTTAGCATGGTTAGCATTAACATTAGCATTAGTTAGCATCGTTAGCATTGTTAGCGTACATGCTAATAACATTAGCTAAGTTAGCTGAATAACGTGGTTAGCATGTTAGCATGGTTAGCATTGTTAGCATACATGCTGATATCATTAGCTAAGTTAGCTGAGTAACGTGGTTAGCACTGTTAGCATAGTTGGCATTGTTAGCGCACATGCTAATAACATTAGCTAAGTTAGCTGAGTAACGTGGTTAGCATGGTTAGCATTGTTAGCATACATGCTAATAACATTAGCTAAGTTAGCTGAGTAAGGTGGTTAGCATGGTTAGCATTGTTAGCATAGTTAGCATAGTTAGCATAACTGCTAACAATATTATTCAGTTAAATAACATGGTTAGCACTACAGTTTGCATTTTCATGCACTCGTAATTCCCTGGAATTACATTCTCTAGTTATTATTATTCTTCTTCTAATGCACTTAATGCGGCCTCAACCGTTTAACGTAGAAACTTCATTCAAACTGCGTTGCGTCGGTCTTACTTAGGACACCTGTGCAATGTATTTTTCATCTTTGTAACTTTTATACTTTTTAAACTATGAATAAAAAATTACTAATTTTTTTCCCCATAGACTTAACATTGGGCTGATGACATCACAGTAGGGCCATTAAGCAAATGGAATCTTGTGCCAGATGTTCTGACCACCTGCAGCAACTGTCAGTTTCTCAGGCTTTCAGACTACAGTCTGGCTCTCTTAACACTACAGATCCTGTTCAACTGTTTCCTCTGCCTACAACTGTTTCAAAATAAAAGTCCTCACAACAAGAAATCACTCTTAAATAATTTAACTATTTAAACTACTCAAATATTTAACTGTTCAGCCATTCCAACTGTCAGTTGTCATCAACTATGACTCCTGCCAACTGTTTCACCTGTCCAAAACTGTTTCAAAATAAAAGTCCTCACTGAAATAATTCACTGTTAAATAATTTAACTATTTAAACTACTCAACTGTTCAACCGTTCAGCCATTCCAACTGCCCATTGTCATCAACTATGACTCCCGCCAACTGTTTCCTCTGTCCAAAACTGTTTCAAAATAAAAGTTCTCCCTGAAATAATTCACTGTTAAATAATTTAACTATTTAAACAACTCAACTATTTAACTGTTCAGCCAATCCAACTGTCAGTTGTCATCAACTATGACTCCTGCAAACTGATTCCTCTGTCTACAACGGTTTCAAAATAAAAGTCCTCACTACAATAAATCATAATTAAATAATATAACTATTTAAACTACTCAACTTTTCAACCGTTCAGCTATTCCAACTGTCCGTTGTCATCAACTATGACTCCAGGCAACTGTTTCCTCTGTCCAAAACTGTTTCAAAATAAAAGTCCTCACTGCAATAATGCACTGTTAACTAATTTAACTATTTAAGCTACTCAACTATTGAACTGTTCAGCCATTCCAACTGTCAGTTGTCATCAACTTTGACTCTCGCCAACTGTTTCCTCCGTCCACAACTGTTTCAAAATAAAAGTTCTCACTATAAGAAATCACAATTAAATATTTTAACTATTTAAACTACTCAACTATTCAACAGTACAGCCATTTCAACTGCCAGTTGTCATCAACTATGAGTCCTGCCAACTGTTTCCTCTGTCCAAAACTGTTTCAAAATAAAAGTCCTCACTCCAATAAATCATAATTAAATAATATAACTATTTAAACTACTCAACTTTTCAACCGTTTAGCCATTCCAACTGCCCGTTGTCATTAACTATGACTCCAGCCAACTGTTTCCTCTGTCCACAACTGTTTCAAAATAAAAGTCCTCATTGAAATAATTCACTGTTAAATAATCAAACTTTTTAAACTAAAAAACTATTTAATTGTTCAGCCATTCCAACTGTCTTCAACTATGACTACCGCCAACTTGTTTCCTCTGCCCACATTCCACCTTATGCAACTACAGTTTGCATTTTCATGCACTTGTAATTCCCTGGAATTACATTCTCTAGTTATTATTATTATTCTTCTAACGCACTTAATGCGGCCTCAACCGTTTAACGTAGAAACTTCATTCAAACTGCGTTGCGTCGGTCTTACTTAGGACACCTGTGCAATGTATTTTTCATCTTTGTAACTTTTATACTTTTTAAACTATGAATAAAAAACTACTAATTTTTTTCCCCATAGACTTAACATTGGGCAGATGACATCACAGTAGGGCCATTAAGCAAATGGAATCTTGTGCCAGATGTACTGACCACCTGCAGCAACTGTCAGTTTCTCAGGCTTTCAGACTACAGTCTGACTCTCTTAAAACTACAGATCCTGTTCAACTGTTTCCTCTGCGTACAACTGTTTCAAAATAAAAGTCCTCACAACAAGAAATCACTCTTAAATAATTTAACTATTTAAACTACTCAAATATTTAACTGTTCAGCCATTCCAACTGTCAGTTGTCATCAACGATGACTCCTGCCAACTGTTTCACCTGTCCAAAACTGTTTCAAAATAAAAGTCCTCACTGAAACAATTCACTGTTAAATAATTTAACTATTTTAACTACTCAACTGTTCAACCGTTCAGCCATTCCAACTGCCCATTGTCATCAACTATGACTCCCGCCAACTGTTTCCTCTCTCCAAAACTGTTTCAAAATAAAAGTTCTCCCTGAAATAATACACTGTTCAATAATTTAACTATTTAAACTACTCAACTGTTCAACCGTTCAGCCATTCCAACTGCCCATTGTCATCAACTATGACTCCCGCCAACTGATTCCTCTGTCCACAACTATTTCAAAATAAAAGTCCTCATTATGATAAATAACAATTAAATAATTTAACTTTTTAAACTACTCAACTTTTCAACCGTTCAGCCATTCCAACTGTCAGTTGTCATCAACTATGACTCCTGTCAACTGTTTCCTCTGTCCAAAAGTGTTTCAAAATAAAAGTCCTTACTGAAATAATTCACTGTTAAATAATTTATCTGAACTACTCAACTATTTAACTGTTCAGCCAATCCAACTTTCAGTTGTCATCAATTATGACTCCTGCCAACTGTTTCAAAATAAAAGTCCTCACTACAATTAATCACAATTAAATAATTTAACTATTTAAACTACTCAACCATCCAACTGTTCAACCATTCCAACTGCCCATTGTCATCAACTACAACCCCCGCCAACTGTTTCCTCTGTCCAAAACTGTTTCAAAATAAAAGTCCTCACTGAAATAATTCACTGTTAACTAATTTAACTATTTAAACTACTCAACTATTTAACTGTTTGGGCATTCCAACTGTCAGTTGTTATCAACTATGAGTCCTGCCAACTGTTTCACCTGTGTACAACTGTTTCAAAATAAAAGTCCTCATTACAACAGATCACAATTAAATAATTTAACTATTTAAACGACTCAACTTTTCAACCGTTCAGCCAATCCAACTGCTGGTTGTCATCAACTATGACTGCCGCCAAGTGTTTCCTCTGTTCAAAACTGTTTCAAAATAAAAGTCATCGCTGAAATAATTCACTGTTTACTAATTTAACTCTTTAAACTACTCAACTATTTAACTGTTCGGGCATTCCAACAGTGAGTTGTCATCAACTATGACTCCTGCCAACTGTGTCACCTGTCCACAAATGTTTCAAAATAAAAGTCCTCATTACAATAGATCACAATCAAATAATTTAACTATTTAAACTACTCAACTTTTCAACCGTTCAGCAATTCCAACTGCGCATTGTCATCAACTATGACGCCCGCCAACTGTTTCCTCTGTCCACAACTGTTTCAAAATAAAAGTCCTCATTGAAATAATTCACTGTTAAATAATCAAACTTTTTAAACTAAAAAACTATTTAACTGTTCAGCCATTCCAACTGTCTTCAACTATGACTCCCGCCAACTTGTTTCCTCTGCCCACATTCCACCTCATGCAACTACAGTTTGCATTTTCATGCACTCGTAATTCCCTGGAATTACATTCTCTAGTTAGTGTGCATGAAAATGCACACTATTGTTATTCCAGTTCTTCTTCTTCTTCTTATTATTATTATTATTATTCTTCTAACGCACTTAATGCGGCTTCAACCGTTTAACGTAGAAACTTCGTTCAAACTGGCGTTAAATAGGTCTTACTTAGGACACCTGTGCAATGTATTTTTCATCTTTGTAACTTTTATACTTTTTGAGTTATTAATAAAAAACTATTAATTTTTTTCCCCCCATAGACTTAACATTGGGCTGATGACATCACAACTATTTAACTGTTCAGCCATTCCAACTGTCAGTTCTCATCAACTTTGACTCCTGCCAACTGTATTCTCTGTCTACAACTGTTACAAAATGGAAGTCTTCTTTCCTTCTTTCCTTACTTCCATTCCCTTTTTCTTTCTTAATTTCTTTCCTTCCTTTCTTCCATCCTTATTTATTTCCTTCCTTCTTTCCTTCTTTCCTTTATTTCTTTCTTTCTGTCCTTCTTACTTTCTTTCCTTCCTTTTTTCTTTCTTCCTTCCTTCCCTTCCTTTCATTCCTTCTTACCTTCCTTACTTCCTTCCATCCTTCTTTCCTTCCTTCCTTTTTCCTTTCTTTCATCCTTTCCTTCCTACTTTCCTTCCTTTCTTTCCTTACTACCTTCCATCTTTCTTTCCTTTCTTCCTTCCATCTGTCCTTCCTTCTTTCCTTCCCTCTTTCCTTCTTTCCTACCTTTCTTACTGCTTTCGATCCTTCCTTCCATCTTTCCTTCTTTCCTTCCTTCTTTCTTTACTTCGGTCCTTATTTCCTTCTTTTCTTCCATTCCTCCTTCTTTTTTCCTTCTTTCCTTTTTTCCTTCCTTTTCTTCTTTAGTTTCTTCCACCCATCTTCCCTTCCTTCATTCCTTCCTTCTTTCCTTCCTTATTTCTTACTTCTTGCCTTCCTTCCTCCCTTCCATCTCCTTCCTTCTTTCCTTCCTTCATTCCTTTTTAATTTCCTTCCTTTTTTCTTTCCTTCCTTCTTCCCTTCCTTTCTTTTCCTTCTTTCCTTCCTTTCTCCCATCTTTTCTTCCTTCCTTCCTTGTTTCCTTTTTTATTTCCTTCCTCCTTCCTACTATTTTTCCTTCCTTACTTCCTTCCTTTCCTTCCTTTACTGCTTCTTTCCTGACTTCCTTCTTTCTATTTTTCTTTCTCCTTTCCTTTCTTGCTTCTTTCCTTCCCTCGTTCTATCTTTCCTTCTTTTTCTCTTTCCTTCCCATTCTTTCACTCTTTCATTGTCCTTGATAGCGAGCTATGCACACTTTGAGCTTAGCTACCAACATTTGCTAAGTTTGCTGAGTAACGTGGTTAGCATGGTTACCATTGTTAGCATAGTTAGCATAAGTGCTAACAACATTAGCTAAGTTAGCTGAGTAACGTGGTTAGCATGGTTAGCATAGTTAGCATTGTTAGCATACATGCTAATAACATTAGCTAAGTTAGCATAGTAACGTGGTTAGCATAGTTAGCATACATGCTAATATCATTAGCTAAGTTAGCTGAGTAACGTGGTTAGCATGGTTAGCATAGTTAGCATTGTTAGCATACATGCTAATTACATTAGCTAAGTTAGCAGAGTAACTTGGTTAGCATGGTTAGCATAGTTAGCATACATGCTAATATCATTAGCTAAGTTAGCTGAGTAACGTGGTTAGCATGGTTAGCATAGTTAGCATTGTTAGCATACATACTAATAACATTAGCTAAGTTAGCAGAGTAACTTGGTTAGCATGGTTAGCACTGTTGGTATGGTTAACATAAATGCTAATAGCATTAGTTAATTTAGCTGAGTAACGTGGTTAGCATTGTTTGCATAGTTAGCAGTTAGCATACTTGCTAATAACATTAGCTAAGTTAGCTGAGTAATGTGGTTAGCATGGTTAGCATTTTTAGAATAGTTAGCATACATGCTAATATCATTAGCTACGTTAGAGTAACGTGGTTAGCTTGGTTGGCACTGTTAGAATAGTTAGAATTGTTGGCATACCTGCTAATAACATTAGCTAAGTTAGCTGAGTAACGTACTTAGCATGGTTAGCATTGTTAGCATAGTTAGCATAGTCAGTGTACATGATAATAACATTAGGTAATTTAGCTGACTAACGTAGTTAGCATAGTTAGCATAACTGCTAACAACATTATTCAGTTAAATAACATGGTTAGCACTACAGTTTGCATTTTCATGCACTCGTAATTCCCTGGAATTACATTCTCTAGTTATTATTATTATTATTATTATTATTATTATTCTAACGCACTTAATGCGGCCTCAACCGTTTAACGTAGAAACTTCATTCAAACTGCGTTTGCGTAGGTCTTACTTAGGACACCTGTGCAATGTATTTTTCATCTTTGTAACTTTTATACTTTTTAAACTATGAATAAAAAACTACTAATTTTTTTCCCCATAGACTTAACATTGGGCTGATGACATCACAGTAGGGCCATTAAGCAAATGGAATCTTGTGCCAGATGTTCTGACCACCTGCAGCAACTGTCATTTTCTGAGGCTTTCAGACTACAGTCTGGCTCTCTTAACACTACAGATCCTGTTCAACTGTTTCCTCTGCCTACAACAGTTTCAAAATAAAAGTCCTCACAACAAGAAATCACTCTTAAATAATTTAACTATTTAAACTACTCAAATATTTAACTGTTCAGCCATTCCAACTGTCAGTTGTCATCAACTATGACTCCTGCCAACTGTTTCACCTGTCCAAAACTGTTTCAAAATAAAAGTGCTCACTGAAATAATTCACTGTTAAATTATTTAACTATTTAAACTACTCAACTGTTCAACCGTTCAGCAATTCCAACTGGCCATTGTCATCAACTATGACTCCCGCCAACTGTTTCCTCTGTCCAAAACTGTTTCAAAATAAAAGTTCTCCCTGAAATAATACACTGTTATATAATTTAACTATTTAAACAACTCAATTATTTAACTGTTCAGCCAATCCAACGGTCTGTTGTCATCAACTATGACTCCTGCCAACTGATTCCTCTGTCCACCACTGTTTCAAAATAAAAGTCCTCATTATGATAAATAACAATTAAATAATTTAACTTTTTAAACTACTGAACTTTTCAACTGTTCAGCCATTCCAACTGCCAGTTGTCATCAACTATGACTCCTGTCAACTGTTTCCTCTGTCCAAAACTATTTCAAAATAAAAGTCCTCACTGAAATAATTCACTGTTAAATAATTTATCTGAACTACTCAACTATTTAACAGTTCAGCCAATCCAACTGTCAGTTGTCATCAACTATGACTCCCGCCAACTGTTTCAAAATAAAAGTCCTCACTACAATTAATCACAATTAAATAATTTAACTATTTAAACTACTCAACCATGCAACTGTTCAACCATTCCAACTGCCCATTGTCATCAACTACGACTCCCGCCAACTGTTTCCTCTGTCCAAAACAGTTTCAAAATAAAAGTCCTCACTGCAATAATTCACTATTGAATAATTTAACTATTTAAACGACTCAACTATTTAACTGTTCGGGCATTCCAACTGTCAGTTGCCATCAACTATGAGTCCTGCCAACTGTGTCACCTGTCCACAACTGTTTCAAAATAAAAGTCGTCATTACAATAGATCACAATTAAATAATTTAACTATTTAAACTACTCAACTTTTCAACGGTTCAACCAATCCAACTGCCGGTTGTCATCAGCTATGACTGCCACCAACTGTTTCCTCTGTTCAAAACTGTTTCAAAATAAAAGTCATCACTGAAATAATTCACTGTTAACTAATTTAAATATTTAAACTACTCAACTATATAACTGTTCGGGCATTCCAACAGTGAGTTGTCATCAACTACGACTCCTGCCAACTGTGTCACCTGTCCACAACTGTTTGAAAATAAAAGTCCTCATTACAATAGATCACAATCAAATAATTTAACTATTTGAACTACTCAACTTTGCAACCGTTCAGCCTTTCCAACTGCCCGTTGTAGTAAACGTTGACTCCCGCCAACTGTTTCCTCTGTCCAAAACTATTTCAAAATAAAAGTCCTCACTGAATTAATTGACTGTTAAATAATTTAACTACTTAAACTACTCAACTATTTAACTGTTCAGCCATTCCAACTGTCAGTTGTCATCAACCATGATGCCCGCCAAGTGTTTCCTCTGTCCAGAACTGTTTCAAAATAAAAGTCCTCATTACAATAGATCAAAATCAATTAATTTAACTATTTAAACTACTCAACTTTTCAACCGTTCAGCCATTCCAACTGCCCGTCGTCATCAACTTTGACTCCTGCCAACTGTTTCCTCCGTCCTTAACTGTTTCAAAATAAAAGTCCTCACTACAATAAATCATAATTAAATAATATAACTATTTAAACTACTCAACTTTTCAACTGTTCAGCCATTCCAACTGTCACTTGTCATTAACTTTGACTCTCGCCAACTGTTTCCTCAGTCCACAACTGTTTCAAAATAAAAGTCCTCACTGCAATATTTCACTATTAAACAATTTAACTATTTAAACTACTCAACTATTTAACTTTTCGGGCATTCCAACAGTGAGTTGTCATCAACTATGACGCCCGCCAAGTGTTTCCTCTGTCCCGAACTTTTTCAAAATAAAAGTCCTCATTATGATAAATAACAATTAAATAATTTAACTTTTTAAACTACTCAACTTTTCAACCGTTCAGCCATTCCAACTGCCTGTTGTCATCAACTTTGACTCCCGCCAACTGTTTCCTCCGTCCTTAACTGTTTCAAAATAAAAGTCCTCACTGCAATAAATCATAATTAAACAATATAACTATTTAAACTACTCAACTTTTCAACCGTTCAGCCATTCCAACTGCCCGTTGTCATCAACTATGACTCCAGCCAACTGTTTCCTCTGTCCACAACTGTTTCAAAATAAAAGTCCTCATTGAAATAATTCACTCTTAAATAATCAAACTTTTTATACTAAAAAACTATTTAACTGTTCAGCCATTCCAACTGTCATCAACTATGACTCCCGCCAACTTGTTTCCTCTGCCCACATTCCACCTTATGCAACTACAGTTTGCATTTTCATGCACTAAATAATTCCCTGGAATTACATTCTCTAGTTATTATTATTATTATTCTTCTAACACACTTAATACGGCCTCAACCGCTTTACGAGAAACTTCATTCAAACTGCGCTATGAGGTCTTACTTAGGACACCTGTGCAATGTATTTTTCATCTTTGTAACTTTTATACTTTTTTTGAACTATGAATAAAAACTACTATTTTTTTTTTTCCCCATAGACTTAACATTGGGCTGATGACATCACAATAGGGCCATTAAGCAAATGGAATCTTGTGCCAGATGTTCTGACCACCTGCAGCAACTGTCAGTTTCTCAGGCTTTAACACTACAATCTGGCTCTCTGAAGACTACAGATCCTGTTCAACTGTTTCCTCTGCCTACAACTGTTTCAAAATAAAAGTCCTCACAACAAGAAATCGCTCTTAAATAATTTAACTAATTAAACTACTCAAATATTTAACTGTTCAGCCATTCCAACTGTCAGTTGTCATCAACTATGACTCCTGCCAACTGATTCCTCTGTCCACAACTGTTTCAAAATAAAAGTCCTCATTATGATGAATAACAATTAAATAATTTAACTATTTAAACTACTCAACTTTTCAACCGTTCAGCCTTTCCAACTGCCCGTTGTAGTCAACGTTGACTCCCGCCAACTGTTTCCTCTGTCCAAAACTGTTTCAAAATAAAAGTCCTCACTGAAATAATTCACTGTTAAATAATTTAACTACTTAAACTACTCAACTATTTAACTGTTCAGCCATTCCAACTGTCAGTTGTCATCAACTATGACGCCCGCCAAGTGTTTCCTCTGTCCACAACTGTTTCAAAATAAAAGTCCTCATTGAAATAATTCACTGTAAATAATCAAACTTTTTAAACTAAAAAACTATTTAACTGTTCAGCCATTCCAACTGTCTTCAACTATGACTCCCGCCAACTTGTTTCCTCTGCCCACATTCCACCTTATGCAACTACAGTTTGCATTTTCATGCACTCGTAATTCCCTGGAATTACATTCTCTAGTTATTAGTGTGCATGAAAATGCACACTATTGTTATTCCAGTTCTTCTTCTTATTATTATTATTATTATTATTATTCTTCTAACGCACTTAATGCGGCCTCAACCGTTTAACCTAGAAACTTCAAACTGCGTTGCGTAGGTCTTACTTAGGACACCTGTGCAATGTATTTTTCATCTTTGTAACTTTTATACTTTTAAAACTATGAATAAAAAACTACTAATTTTTTTCCCCATAGACTTAACATTGGGCTGATGACATCACAGTAGGGCCATTAAGCAAATGGAATCTTGTGCCAGATGTTTTGACCACCTGCAGCAACTGTCAGTTTCTCAGGCTATCAGACTACGGTCTGGCTCTCTTAACACTACAGATCCTGTTCAACTGTTTCCTCTGCCTACAACTGTTTCAAAATAAAAGTCCTCACAACAAGAAATCACTCTTAAATAATTTAACTATTTAAACTACTCAAATATTTAACTGTTCAGCCATTCCAACTGTCAGTTGTCATCAACTATGACTCCTGCCAACTGTTTCACCTGTCCAAAACTGTTTCAAAATAAAAGTCCTCACTGAAATAATTCACTGTTAAATAATTTAACTATTTAAACTACTCAACTGTTCAACCGTTCAGCCATTCCAACTGCCCATTGTCATCAACTATGACTCCCGCCAACTGTTTCCTCTGTCCAAAACTGTTTCAAAATAAAAGTTCTCCCTGAAATAATACACGGTTAAATAATTTAACTTTTTAAACAACTCAACTATTTAAATGTTCAGCCAATCCAACTGTCAGTTGTCATCAACTATGACTCCTGCCAACTGATTCCTCTGTCCACAACTGTTTCAAAATAAAAGTCCTCATTATGATGAATAACAATTAAATAATTTAACTTTTTAAACTACTCAACTTTTCAACTGTTCAGCCATTCCAACTGCCAGTTGTCATCAACTATGACTCCTGTCAACTGTTTCCTCTGTCCAAAAGTGTTTCAAAATAAAAGTCCTCACTGAAATAATTCACTGTTAAATAATTTATCTGAACTACTCAACCATTTAACTGTTCAGCCAATCCAACTGTGAGTTGTCATCAACTATGACTCCCGCCAACTGTTTCAAAATAAAAGTCCTCACTACAATTTATCACAATTAAATAATTTAACTATTTAAACTACTCAACTATTCAACAGTACAGCCATTTCAACTGTCAGTTGTCATCAACTATGAGTCCTGCCAACTGTTTCCTCTGTCCACAACTGTTTCAAAATAAAAGTGCTCATTATAATAAATCACAATTAAAAAATGTATCTATTTAAACTACTCAACTTTTCAAGCGTTCAGCCATTCCAACTGCCCGTTGTCATCAACTTTAACTCCCACCAACTGTTTCCTCCATCCTAAACTGTTTCAAAATAAAAGTCCTCACAACAATAAATCACAATTAAATATTTTACCTATTTAAACTACTCAGCTTTTCTACCATTCAGCCATTCCAACTGCCCGTTGTCATCAACTATGACTCCCGCCAACTGTTTCCTCTGTCCACAATTGTTTTCAAAATAAAAGTCCTCACTGAAATAATTCACTGTCAAATAATATATCTTTTTAAACTACTCAACTATTGAACTGTTCATCCATTCTAACTGTCAGTTGTAATCAACTATGACTCCCGCCAACTATTTCCTCTGTCCACAACTGATTCAATAAAAAAGTCCTCATTACAATAAATCACAATTAAATAATTTATCTATTTAAACTACTCAACTTTTCAACCGTTCAGCCATTCCAGCAGCCCGTTATCATCAACAATGACTCCCGCCAACTTGTTTCCCCTGCCCACATTCCACCTTAAGCAACTACGGTTTGCATTTTCATGCACTTGTAAATCCCTGGAATTACATTCTCTAGTCATTATTATTAGTTTGCATGAAAATGCACACTATTGTTATTCCAGTTCTTCTTCTTCACTTCTTATTATTATTAGTGTGCATGAAAATGCACACTATTGTTATTCCAGTTCTTCTTCATTATTATTATTAGAAAAATGCACACTATTGTTATTCCAGTTCTTCTTATTATTATTATTAGTGTGCATGAAAATGCACACTATTGTTATTCCAGTTCTTCTTCTTATTATTATTATTATTAGTGTGCATGAAAATGCACACTATTGTTATTCCAGTTCTTCTTCTTATTATTATTATTATTCTTCCTCTAACGCACTTAATGCGGCTTCAACCGTTTAACGTAGAAATCTCGTTCAAACTGCGTTGCGTAGGTCTTACTTAGGACACCTGTGCAATGTATTTTTTCATCTTTGTAACTTTTATACTTTTTGAGTTATTAATAAAAAATTATTAATTTTTTCCCCCCATAGACTTAACATTGGGCTGATGACTTCACAACTATTTAACTGTTCAGCCATTCCAACTGTCAGTTCTCATCAACTTTGACTCCCGCCAACTGTATTCTCTGTCTACAACTGTTACAAAATGGAAGTCTTCTTTCCTTCTTTCCTTTCTTCCATTCCCTTTTTCTTTCTTAATTTCTTTCCTTCCTTCCTTTCTTCCTTCCTTATTTATTTCCTTCCTTCTTTCCTTCATTCCTTTATTTCTTTCTTTCTGTCCTTCTTACTTTCTTTCCTTCCTTTTTCTTTCTTCCTTCCCTTCCTTTCATTCCTTCTTACCTTCCTTCCTTCCTTCTTTCCTTCCTTCCTTTTTCCTTTCCTTTCATCCTTTCCTTCCTTCTTTCCTTCCTTTCTTTCCTTACTACCTTCCATCCTTACTTCTTTCCTTTCTTCCTTCCATCTTTCCTTCCTTTTTTCCTTCCCTCTTTCCTTCTTTCCTACCATCCTTACTGCTTTCCATCCTTCCTTCCATCTTTCCTTCTTTCCTTCCTTCTTTCTTTACTTTGGTCCTTCCTTCTTTTCTTCCATTCCTCCTTTTTTTCCTTCTTTCCTTTTTTCCTTCCTTTTCTTCTTTAGTTCCTTCCATCCATCTTCCCTTCCTTCATTCATTCCTTCTTTCCTTCCTTATTTCTTACTTCTTGCCTTCCTTCCTCCCTTCCATCTCCTTCTTTCTTTCCTTCCTTCATTCCTTTTTAAATTCCTTCCTTTTTTCTTTCCTTCCTTTTCCTTCTTTCCTTCCTTCCTTCCTTCTTTCCTTCCTTTCTCCCATCTTTTCTTCCTTCCTTCCTTGTTTCATTTTTTATTTCCTTCCTCCTTCCTACTATTTTTCCTTCCTTCCTTCATTCCCTCTTTTTTGCCTTCCTTCCTTCCTTCCTTCCTTTTCTTCCTTCCTTTCCTTCCTTTTTGGCTTCTTTCCTGACTTCCTTCTTTCTATTTTTCTTTCTCCTTTCCTTTCTTCCTTCCTTCCTTCTTTCCTTCCCTCGTTCTATCTTTCCTTCTTTTTCTCTTTCCTTCCCATTCTTTCCCTCTTTCATTGTCCTTGATAGCGAGCTATGCACACTTTGAGCTTAGCTACCAACATTTGCTAAGTTAGCTGACTAACATGGTTAGCATGGTTACCATTGTTAGCATAGTTAGCATAAGTGCTAACAACATTAGCTAAGTTAGCTGAGTAACGTGGTTAGCATGGTTAGCGCTGTTAGCATAGTTAGCATTGTTAGCATACATGCAAATAACATTAGCTAAGTTAGCATAGTAACGTGGTTAGCATAGTTAGCATAGTTAGCATACATGCTAATATCATTAGCTAAGTTAGCCGAGTAACATACTTAGCATGGTTAGCATAGTTAGCATTCTTAGCATACATGCTAATAACATTAGCTAAGTTAGCTGACTAACGTGGTTAGCATGGTTGGCATTGTTAGCATAGTTAGCATACATGCTAATATCATTAGCTAAGTTAGCTGAGTAACGTGGTTAGCATTGTTAGCATAGTTAGCATTGTTAGCATACATGCTAATAACATTAGCTAAGTTAGCTGAGTAACTTGGTTAGCATGGTTAGCATTGTTAGCATAGTTAGCATACATGCTAATATCATTAGCTAAGTTAGCTGAGTAACGTCGTTAGTATGGTTAGCATTGTTAGCACAGTTAGCATAGTTAGCATAACTGCAAACAACATTATTCAGTTAAATAACATGGTTAGCACTCCAGTTTGCATTTTCATGCACTCGTAATTCCCTGGAATTACATTCTCTAGTCATTATTATTATTATCATTATTCTTCTAACGCACTAAATGCGGCCTCAACCGTTTAACGTAGAAACTTCATTCAAACTGCGTTGCGTAGGTCTTACTTAGGACACCTGTGCAATGTATTTTTCATCTTTGTAACTTTTATACTTTTTGAACTATGAATAAAAAACTACTAATTTTTTTTTAACATTGGGCTGATGACATCACAGTAGGGCCAATAAGCAAATGGAATCTTGTGCCAGATGTTCTGACCACCTGCAGCAAATAGGCCTGCAGCGACGCGTCGATGACGTCGACGCGTCGACTTTAAAATATCATCGACGTCATATTTTGGCGTCGACGCATCGCCACACATACGTGCATCAGCCAAAACAAGCAGTTAGCGCAGCACTTTACAGAATGGAGACCAAACCTGCGACCTCCTCACAGGGTGCCCAACAAACCCCTATAAAAAGCCCCAAAAAAGCAGCTCGCCCTGAATCATCTAAAGTGTGGGAATACTTTAAATTCAGTCCCAAACGAAAAGGTATCGTTATCTGCAGCCTTTGCCAAACTGAGCTGGCATACCACACCAGCACAACCGCGATGTTGGAGCATCTAAAGCGGAGGCACCCCCTTGTATCTCGTGGAGGGGACAATAATAAGTAAGTACAAAGTTCGGCTAAACTAATTTTAAGTTTGTGTAGTGTGTGGTGCAGCTTAAGCACTGTGCACTTAGGTGTTCGTGCTTGTTTGGTTAGTAGTTAAAGTTAGCTAGCTACTAGCGGCTGGATACGGTAGCTGTGCTCTGCAGCCGTAAGCTGTAACTCCAGCTAGCATTAAATGCTAACAGACTTTAACTAATGTACAGCTGTCTAGCCGCTAGCTAACATTATTTGGCTCCGTTTGTTGACAGCAAGCTAATCATACCATAGCACAGCAATAAGTTTAAGATAGGGGTGTAACGATTCTGAATCGCGGTTTTTTTAAGGCATAGTACCACCACCTATTGCCATAAACGAACATCCGAGCATTCCTTCTCCTTTATTAAACCCGACGCAGTCTTGAACGAAAGTGCCAAACATTAAAGGGCATGAGAAATGCTTCCGGAAAAAAAAAAACTTGACTGACATTAGTATTTTTCGGCGACATGCTGCATGGAGCCAAGTAAAGGACTACAGAATCGTCTCCTTTTAACCAATTAGGCAACTCTAATCCTGTCCCTGTTTACTTTGCTCAATTAGCAATCAAACAGGGATTCGCTTATTTACTTTTGCTGTATGAGTAGAACTCTTTATTAAGACAGCATGTTTGATTGCTGCATTCTGAAAGTTAAATGGCCGTGAGAGCAGCACAGAACGCCAGTATTTGGCCATTTCCTGTGATTATGCGATAATTTATAGCTCACATTCACGTTTCATCCGCTTTACAGAATGTTATCCACCTTGTGTATTTTTTAGACCCTTGAAATCCAGGGCGATCTGAAAATAAATCTCTTTATTTTTATTTAATCATTATAGATCTAAAAATACTACAATGAGAGATGAAATGCTGAATTGGGATGTGGCGATGTTGACTGCAGCTGCAGCAGAGATTGCTTCAAGGTTAGTTTAAAATTCAGCTTTTTAAATCTCTTGTAGTGAACTAACTGAATATTTGAATTAAACTTCATCAGTTTGAATCTTTCAATGTTTTCCCATTGTGATTCTATCATGTTGAGCTATTGATTCAGCAGTTATCTTTCTCTTGAAGCACCTTGATTTTTTTTTTATTAAAGTTTACAAATTTAATCTATTATTTCTCAGATGGAAGGATCTGACTACATATGATGAAGACGGGAACAATGTCTGCATCTTTGCCGCGGCCCTTGATCCAAGATTCAGAAAACTCAAGTTTCTGTCCACAGATGACATCCTGAAGGTGAAAATCAAACTTCAGACCCTTGCACTTGAAGCCAGACGAGTGCGAGTGAGGGAAGAGCCTGACTCCCCCAGTGGCCAGCTAGATCACTCAAAAAGACAGAAGCCAAAGTCTGTCCTGGACATATTGCTTGGGTCAGATGAAGATGAAGCGGAGCTGGAAGACCCAGCCCATGACCAGAGGGAAGATACTGTTAGGAATGAGGTGCTTGTGTACTTTGGGGAGAAAGCCATTCCAAAGGACAAAAACCCACTCCAATGGTGGAAAGAGAATGAAACAAAGTTCCCTGCACTGGCTGTTCTGGCGAGATCTTATCTGGCTGCCCCTGCAACATCCACGCCTTCAGAGCGTCTGTTCTCAGCAGCAGGGACCATTGTGAGCAAAAAAAGAGCAAGCCTCACCAAAGAGCATGTGGACATGCTCACCTTCCTTCACAGTAATTCAGAGTAGGTAGTGTAGAAGGAAAGAGTTGTGATGGAGGAGAGGCAGGTTCTATGTTCTATGTCTGTTATAGTGTGTTAAAAACACTCAGGTATTTTTGTACTGTGCATGGCACAGTGTTTGTTTTTGCACTGCAATTTTTAGATTTTGTAATTTTGCACAGGAGAGATTTTTTGTTTGGACTGCAAGAGTAAACAGGCTGGCCTATTTATTTTGTATAATTTTATTCTATATTATACATTTTGCTGTGCAAAACAATGTTGTTTAATAAACTCTATTATCAATTTTTTTTGCATTTATTTGGGATACATTATGGTTTTAAAATAATCGGACAACAAAAAATTGTTAGACTAATCATCCAACTAATCGTTAGATTAGTCGACTAATTAGTCAATAAAATAATCGCCAGATTAATCGTTTTAAAAATAATCGTTTACCCCCAGTCCTAGCAGCAACTGTCAGTTTCTCAGGCTTTCAAACTACAGTCTGACTCGCTTAACATTACAGATCCTGTTAAACTGTTTCCTCTGCCGACAACTGTTTCAAAATAAAAGTCCTCACAACAAGAAATCACTCTTAAATAATTTAACTATTTAAACTACTCAAATATTTAACTGTTCAGCCATTCCAACTGTCAGTTGTCATCAACTATGACTCCTGCCAACTGTTTCACCCGTCCAAAACTGTTTCAAAATAAAAGTCCTCACTGAAATAATTCAGTGTGAAATAATTTAACTATTTAAACTACTCAACTGTTCAACCGTTCAGCCATTCTAACTGCCCATTGTCATCAACTATGACTCCCGCCAACTGTTCCCTCTGTCCAAAACTGTTTCAAAATAAAAGTTCTCCCTGAAATAATTCACAATTAAATAATTTAACTATTTAAAAAACTCAACTATTTAACTGTTCAGCCATTCCAACTGTCAGTTGTCATCAACTATGACTCCTGCCAACTGATTCCTCTGTCCACAACTGTTTCAAAATAAAAGTCCTCATTATGATGAATAACAATTAAATAATTTAACTTTTTAAACTACTCGACTTTTCAACCGTTCAGCCATTCCAACTGCCAGTTGTCATCAACGATGACTCCTGTCAACTGTTTCCTCTGTCCAAAACTGTTTCAAAATAAAAGTCCTCACTGAAATAATTCACTGTTAAATAATTTATCTGAACTACTCAACTATTTAACTGTTCAGCCAATCCAACAGTCAGTTGTCATCAACTATGACTCGCGCCAACTGTTTCAAAATAAAAGTGCTCACTACAATTAATCACAATTAAATAATTTAACTATTTAAACTACTCAACCACCCAACTGTTCAACCATTCCAACTGCCCATTGTCATCAACTACGACTCCCGCCAACTATTTCATCTGTCCAAAACTGTTTCAAAATAAAAGTCCTCACTGCAATAATTCACTATTCAATAATTTAACTATTTAAACAACTAAACAATTTAACTGTTCAGGCATTCCAACTGTCAGTTGTCATCAACTATGAGTCCTGCCAACTGTTTCACCTGTGTACAACAGTTTCAAAATAAAAGTCCTCATTACAGTAGATCACAATCAAATAATTTAACTATTTAAACTACTCAACTTTTCAACAGTACAGCCATTTCAACTGCCAATTGTCATTAACTATGAGTCCTGCCAACTGTTTCCACTGTCCAAAACGGGTTCAAAATAAAAGTCCTCACAGCAATAATTCACTATTCAACAATTTAACTATTTAAACTACTCAACTATTTTACTTTTCAGGCATTCCAACAGTGAGTTCTCATCAACTATGACTCCTGCCAACTGCGTCACCTGTCCAGAACTGTTTCAAAATAAAAGTCCTCATTATAATAAATCACAATTAAATTTAACTATTTAAACAACTCAACTTTTCAACCGTTCAGCCATTCCAACTGCCCGTTCTCATCAACTTTGACTCCTGCCAACTGTTTCCTCCGTCCTTAACTGTTTCAAAATAAAAGTCCTCACTGCAATAATGCACTGTTAAGTAATTTAACTATTTAAACTACTCAACTATTGAACTGTTCAGCCATTCCAACTGTCAGTTGTCATCAACTTTGACTCTCGCGAACTGTTTCCTCCGTCCACAACTGTTTCAAAATAAAATTTCTCACTACAAGAAATCACAATTAAATATTTTAACTATTTAAACTACTCAACTATTCAACAGTACAGCCATTTCAACTGCCAGTTTTCATCAACTACGAGTCCTGCCAACTGTTTCCTCTGTCCAAAACTGTTTCAAAATAAAAGTCCACACTCCAATAAATCATAATTAAATAATGTAACTATTTAAACTACTCAACTTTTCAACCGTTCAGCCATTCCAACTGCCGGTTGTCATCAACTTTGACTCCTGCAAACTGTTTCCTCCGTCCTTAACTGTTTCAAAATAAAAGTCCTCACTACAAAAAATCATAATTAAATAATATAACTATTTAAACTACACAACTTTTCAACTGTTTAGCCATTCCAACTGCGCGTTGTCATCAACTATTACTCCAGCCAACTGTTTCCTCTGCCCAAAACTGTTTCAAAATAAAAATCCACATTACAATAAACCACAATCAAATTTAACTATTTAACCTACTCAACTTTTAAAGCGTTCAGCCTTTCCAACTGCCGGTTGTAGTCAATGTTGACACCCGAAAACTGTTTCCTCAGTCCAAAACTGTTTCAAAATAAAAGTCCTCACTGAAATAATTCACTGTTAAATAATTTAACTACTTAAACTACTCAACTATTTAGCTGTTCAGCCATTCCAACTGACAGTTGTCATCAAACATGTCGCCCACCAAGTGTTTCCTCTGTCCAGAACTGTTTCAAAATAAAAGTCCTCATTATAATAAATCACAATTAAATTTAACTATTTAAACTACTCAACTTTTCAACAGTTCAGCCATTCCAACTGCCCGTTGTCATCAACTTTGACTCCCGCCAACTGTTTCCTCCATCCTTAACTGTTTCAAAAAAAAAGTCCTCACTACAAGAAATCACAATTAAATATTTTAACCATTTAAACTACTCAACTTTTCAACCGTTCAGCCATTTCAACTGTCAGTTGTCATCAACTTTGACTCTCGCCAACTGTTTCCTCCATCCACAACTGTTTCAAAATAAAAGTTCTCACTACAAGAAATCACAATTAAATATTTTAACTATTTAAACCACTCAACTATTCAACAGTACAGCCATTTCAACTGCCAGTTGTCATTAACTATGAGTCCTGCCAACTGTTTCCTCTGTCCAAAATGGTTTCAAAATAAAAGTCCTCACGGCAATATTACACTATTCAACAATTTAACTATTTAAACTACTCAACTATTTAACTTTTCGGGCATTCCAACAGTGAGTTGTCATCAACTATGAATCCTGCCAACTGCGTCACCTGTCCAAAACTGTTTCAAAATAAAAGTCCTCATTACAATAGATCACAATCAAATAATTAAACTGTTTAACCTACTCAACTTTTCAACCCTTCAGCCTTTCCAACTGCCCGTTGTAGTCAACCTTGACTCCCGCCAACTGTTTCCTCAGTCGAAAACTGTTTCAAAATAAAAGTCCTCACTGAAATAATTCACTGTTAAATGATTTAACTACTTAAACTACTCAACTATTTAACTGTTCAGCCATTCCAACTGTAATTTGTCATCAACTATGACACCCGCCAAGTGTTTCCTCTGTCCAGAACTGTTCCAAAATAAAAGTCCTCATTACAATAGATCACAATCAAATAATTTAACTATTTAAACTACTCAACTTTACAACCGTTCAGCCATTCCAACTGCCCGTTGTCATCAACTTTGACTCCCGCCAACTGTTTCCTCCGTCCTTAACTGTTTCAAAATAAACGTCCTCACTACAATAAATCATAATTAAACAATATAACTATTTAAACTACTCAACTTTTCAACCGTTCAGCCATTCCAACTGCCCGTTGTCATCAACTATGACTCCAGCCAACTGTTTCCTCTGTCCACAACTGTTTCAAAATAAAAATCCTCATTGAAATAATTCACTGTTAAATAATCAAACTTTTTTAAACTAAAAAATTATTTAACTGTTCAGCCATTCCAACTGTCTTCAACTACGACTCCCGCCAACTTGTTTCCTCTGCCCACATTCCACCTTATGCAACTGCAGTTTGCATTTTCATGCACTCGTAATTCCCTGGAATTACATTCTCTAGTTATTATTATTATTCTTCTAACGTACTTAATGCGGCCTCAACCGTTTAACGTAGAAACTTCATTCAAACTGCTTTGCGTAAGTCTTACTTAGGACACCTGTGCAATGTATTTTTCATCTTTGTAACTTTTATACTTTTTAAACTATGAATAAAAAACTACTAATTTTTTTCCCCATAGACTTAACTTTGGGCTGACGACATCACAGTAGGGCCATTAAGCAAATGAAATCTTGTGCCAGATGTGCGGACCACCTGCAGCAAAAGTCAGTTTCTCAGGCTTTCAGATTACAGTCTGACTCTCTTAACACTACAGATCCTGTTCAAATGTTTCCTCTGCCGACAACTGTTTCAAAATAAAAGTCCTCACAACAAGAAATCACTCTAGTTATTATTCAATATTCTTCCGTAATCGCACAGTTCACTACTCCTCCCACAGTTTTCACCAGATCCCCACACATTACACATGAAAACATGCGGCTCCCTTGTTAGGAGAGTGCTATGACTTTTATAAGCGATCCGACTTACGGATTTCCCACAATTCCCGAAAAACATGGAATTCTGAAACCTTGTTATAATGGAAGTCAATGAGAAAACTCAGTCATCTTCACCCTCTCACCGTGAACTCATATATTCACGTAGAAACTGTGTTCCAACTCCCAAACATTGACAAACAATGCACAAGCAACCATTAGGAACAAAATAGCAACCGCCTAGCAACGACCTAGCAACCACCCAGAACACCATAGCAATCACCCAGAACGCCCTAGCAACCACCCAGAACACCATAACAACCAACTAGCAACGCCCTAGCAAACACCCAGAACACCATAGAAACCGCCTAGCAACGCCCTAGCAACCACCCTGAACACCATAGCAACTGTCTAGCAACGCCCTAGCCACCACCCAAAACACCATAGCAACCGCCTAGCAACGCCCTAGCAACCACCCAGAACACAATAGCAACCGCCTAGCAACGCCCTAGCAACCACCCAGAACACCATAGCAACCGTCCAGCAACGCCCTAGCAACCACCCAGAACACCATAGCAACCACCTAGCAACGCCTTAGCAACCACCCAGAACACAATAGCAACTGCCTAGCAACGCCCTAGCAACCATCCAGAACACCATGGCAACCGCCTAGCAACACCCTAGCAACCACCCAGAACATCATAGCAACTGCCTAGCAACGCCCTAGCAACCACCCAGAACACAATAGCAACCGCCTAACAACGCCCTAGCAACCATCCAGTACACCATAGCAACCGCCTAGCAACGCCCTAACAACCATCCAGTACACCATAGCAACCGCCTAGCAACGCCCTAGCAACCAACCAGAACACCATAGCAACCGCCTAGCAACGCCCTAGCAACCACCCAGAACACCATAGCAACTGCCTAGCAACGCCTTACCAACCACCCAGAACACCATAGCAACCGCCTAGCAACGCCCTAGCAACCATCCAGAACACCATAGCAACCGCCTAGCAATGACCTAGCAACCACCCAGAACACCATTGCAACCGCCTAGGAACGCCCTAGCAACCACCCAGAACACCATAGCAACCTCCTAGCTACGCCCTAGCAACCACCCAGAACACCATAGCAACCGCCTAACAATGCCCGAGCAACCACCCAGAACACCATAGCAACTGTCTAGCAACGCCTTAGCAACCACCCAGAACACCATAGCAACCGCCTAGCAACGCCCTAGCAACCACCCAGAACACCATAGCAACAGCCTAGCAATGACCTAGCAACCACCCAGAACACCAGAGCAACCGCTTAGGAACGCCCTAGCAACCACCCAGAACACCATAGCAACCTACTAGCTACGCCCTAGCAACCACCCAGAACACCATAGCAACCGCCTAACAATGCCCTAGCAACCACCCAGAATACCATAGTAACTGCCTAGCAACGCCCTAGCGACCACCCAGAACACCATAAAAACCGTATCTAGCAATGCACTAGCAAATACCTGGAACTCCATAGCAACCACTCAGCAACGCCCTACAGAGCACCCAGAACGCCATATCAACGGCTTACCAGATCTCTGGCAAGCACCTCGAACACTGTACGTGTAGAGCAGCAGGCACATTCAAAATTTCTACCGGAATTTTCTAGTTATTATTATTATTCCATATTCTTCCGTAATCGCACGGTTCGCTACTCCTCCCACAGTTTTCACCCGATCCCCACACATTACACATGAAAACATGCAGCTCCCTTGTGAGGAGTGTGCTATGACTTTTCTAAGCGATCCGAATTACGGATTTCCCACAATTCCCGAGAAACATGGACTTCTGAAACCTTGTTATAATGGAAGTCAGAAAGAAAACTCACTCATCTTCACTCTCTCAACGTGAACTCATATATTCACATAGAATCTCTGTTCCAACTCCCAAACATTGACAAGCAACGCCCAAGCAACCATTAGGAAGAGCATAGCAACCACCTAGCAACGACCTAGCAACCACCCAGAAGACCATAGCAACGAACCAGAAAGCCCTAGCAACCACCAAGAACACCATAGCAACCGCCTAGAAACGCCCTAGAAACCACCCAGAGCACCATGGCAACCACCTAGCAGAGCCCTAGCAATCACCCAGAACACCATAGCAACTGCCGAGCAAAGCCCTAGCAACCACCCAAAACACCATAGCAAACGCCTAGCAATGCCCTAGCAACCATCCAGAACACCATAGTAAACGCATAGCAACGCCCTAACAACCAACCAGCACACCATAGTAACCACCTAGCAATGACCTAGCAACCAAGAAGAACACCATCGCAACCGTCTAGCAACGCCCTAGCAAGCACCGTGAACACAATTGCAACTGCCTAGCAATGCCCTAGCAACTATCCAGAACACCATGGCAACCGCCTAGCAACACCCTTGCAACCACCCAGAACACCATAGCAACTGCCTAGCAACCCCCTAGCAACCACCCAGAACACCATAGCAACCGCCTAGCAAAGCCCTAGCAACCATCCAGAACACCATGGCAACCGCCTAGCAATGCCCTAGCAACCACCCAGAACACCATAGCAACTGCCTAGCAATGCCCTAGCAACCACCCAGAACACAATAGCAACCGCCTAGTAATGCTCTAGCAACCACCCAGAACACCATAACAACCTCCTACCAACGCCCTAGCAACCACCCAGAACACAAAAGCAACCGCCTAGCAACGCCCTAGCAACCACCCAGAACACCAAAGCAACCACCTAGCATCGCCCTAGCAACCACCCAGAACACCATAGCAACCGCCTAGCAACGCCTTGGCAACCACCCAGAACACCATAGCAACCTCCGAGCAACGCCCTAGCAACCACCCAGAACACAATGGCAACCGCCTAGCAACGCCCTAGCAACCACCCAGAACACCAAAGTAACCACCTAGCAACGCCCTAGCAACCACCCAGAACACCATAGCAACTGCCTAGCAATGCCCTAGCACCCATCCAGAACACCATGGCAACCGCCTAACATTGCCCTAGCAACCACCCAGAACACCATAGCAACCGCCTAGCAAAGCCCTAGCAACCACCCAGAACACCATAGCAACCACCTAGCAACGCCCTAGCATCCACCGACAACACCATTGGAACCGCCTAGTAACACCCAAACAACCACCCAGAACACCATAGCAACCGCCTAGCAATGCCCTAGCAACCACCCAGAACACCATAGCAATCGCATTGCAACGCCCTAGCAACCACCGTGAACACAATAGCAACTGCCAAGCAAGCCCTAGCAACCATCCAAGACACCATGGCAACCGCCTAGCAACGCCCTAGCAACTACCTAGAACACCATAGCAACCACCTAGCAACGCCCTAGCAACCACCCAGAACACAATAGCAACCGCCTAGCAATGCCCTAGTAACCACCCAGAACACCATAGCAACCGCCTAGCAATGCCCTAGCAACCACCCAGAACACCATAGCAATCGCATTGCAACGCCCTAGCAACCACCGTGAACACAATAGCAACTGCCAAGCAAGCCCTAGCAACCATCCAAGACACCATGGCAACCGCCTAGCAACGCCCTAGCAACTACCTAGAACACCATAGCAACCACCTAGCAACGCCCTAGCAACCACCCAGAACACAATAGCAACCGCCTAGCAATGCCCTAGTAACCACCCAGAACACCATAGCAACCACCTAGCAATGCCCTAGCAACCACCCTGAACACCATCGCAACTGCCTAGCAACGCCCTAGCAACCACCCAGAACACCAGAGCAATCGCCTAGCAACACCCAAGCGACCACCCAGAACACCATTGCAACTGCCTAGCAACGCCCTAGCAACCACCCAGAACACCACAGCAACCGCCTAGCAACGCCCTAGCAACCACCCAGAACACCATAGCAACCAACAAGAAAGCCCTAGCAATCACCCAGAACACCATAGCAACCACCTAGAAACGCCATAGAAACCACCCAGAGCAAAATGGCAACCACCTAGCAAAGCCCAAGCAACCACCCAAAACACCAAAGCAAATGCCTAGCAATGCCCTAGCAACCATCCAGAACACCATAGCAACCGCCTAAAAACGCCCTAGCAACCACCCAGCACACAATAGTAACCGCCTAGCAATGACCTAGCAACCACGCAGAACACCATAGCAACCGTCTAGCAACGCCCTAGCAACCACCGTGAACACATTTGCAACTGCCTAGAAACGCCCTAGCAACCATCCAGAACACCATGGCAACCACACAGCAACGCCTTTGCAACCACCATGAACACCATAGCAACTGCCTAGCAACACCCTAGCAACCACCCAGAACACAATAGCAACCGCCTCGCAACGCCTTAGCAACCATCCAGAACACCATGGCAACGGCCTAGCAACGCCGTAGCAACCACCCAGACCACCATAGCAACCGCCTAGCAACACCCTAGCAAACACCCAGAACACCATAGCAACCGCCTAGCAACACCCTAGCAAACACCCAGAACACCAGAGCAACCGCCTAGCAATGCCCTAGCAACCACCTTGAACACAATAGCAACTGCCTAGCGACGCCCTACCAGCCATCCAGTACACCATGGCAACCACCTAGCAACGCCCTAGCAACCACACAGAACACCATAGCAACTGCCTAGCAATGCCCTAGCAACCATCCAGAACACCATGGCAACTGCCTAGCATTGACCTAGCAACCACCCAGAACACCATAACAACCGCCTAGCAACGCCCTAGCAACCACCCAGAACACCATAGCAACTGCCTAGCAACGCCCTAGCAACCACCCAGAACACCATAGCAACCACCTAGCAACGCCCTAGGAACCACCCAGAACACTATAGCAACCGCCTAGCAACACCCTAGCAACCACCCAGAACACCATAGCAACCGCCTAGCAACGCCCTAGCAACCACCGTGAACACAATAGCAACCACCTAGCAACGCCCTAGCAACCATCCAGGACACCATGGCAACTGCCTTGCAATGCCCTAGCAACTACCCAGAACACCATAGCAACCGCCTAGCAACGCCCTAGCAACCACTCAGAACACCATAGCAACCAACCAGAAAGCCCTAGCAATCACCCAGAACACCATAGCAACCACCTAGAAATGCCCTAGAAACCACCCAGAGCACCATGGCAACCACCTAGCAGAGCCCTAGCAACCACCCAGAACACCATAGCAACCACCTAAAAACGCCCTAGCAACCACCCAGCACACCATAGTAACCGCCTAGCAATGACCTAGCAACTACGCAGAACACCATAGCAACAATCTAGCAACGCCCTAGAAACCACCGTGAACACAATTGCAACCGCCTAGCAACGCCCTAGCAACCATCCAGGACACCATGGCAACCGCCTTGCAATGCCCTAGTAACTACCCAGAACACCATAGTAACCGCCTAGCAATGACCTAGCAACCACGCAAAACCCATAGCAACCATCTAGCAACACCCTAGCAACCACCGTGAACACAATTGCAACTGCCTAGCAACGCCCTAGCAACCATCCAGAACACTATGGCAACCGCCTAGCAACGCCCTTGCAACCACCCAGAACACCATAGCAGATGCCTAGCAACCCCCTAGCAACCACCCAGAACACCATAGCAACCGCCTAGCAACGCCCTAGCAACCATCCAGAACACCATAGTAACCGCCTAGCAACATCCTAGCAACCACCCAGAACACCATAGCAACCGCCTAGCAACGCCCTAGCAACCACCCAGAACACCAGAGCAACTGCCTAGCAACGCCCTAGCAACCATCCAGAACACCATGGCAACTGCCTAGCAACGCCCTAGCAACCATCCAGAACACCATGGCAACCACCCAGAACACGCCCCTAGCAACCACCCAGAACACCAAAGCAACCGCCTAGCAACGCCCTAGCAACCACCCAGAACACCATAGCAACTGCCTACACCAACGCCCTAGCAACCATCCAGAACACCATGGCAACTGCCTAGCATTGCCCTGAACACCAAAGCAACCGCCTAGCAACAAGCATCCACCCAGAACACCATAGCAGCAACCACCCAGAACACCATGGCAACCACCTAGCAACCTAGCAACGCCCTAGCAACCACCCAGAACACCATAGCAACTGCCTAGCAACTCACTAGCAAACACCCAGAACACCATAGCAACCACCTAGCAATGCCCTAGCAACCACCCAGAACACCATAGCAACCACCTAGCAACGCCCTAGCAACCACCCAGAACACCATAGCAACCGCCTAGAACACCATAAACCGCCAACTAGCAACCACCCACCGAACACAATAGCAACTGCCTAGCAACGCCCTAGCAACCATCCAGGACACCATGGCAACCGCCTAGCAATGTCCTAGCAACTACCCAGAACACCATAGCAACCACCTAGCAACGCCCTAGCAACCACCCAGAACACCATAGCAACCGCCTAGCAACGCCCTAGCAACCACCCAGAACACCAAAGCAACCACCTATCAATGCCCTAGCAACCACCCAGAATACTTTTTCAAAATAAAAGTCCTCATTACAATAGATCACAATCAAATAATTTACTATTTAAACTACTCAAATTTTCAACTGTTCAGCCATTCCAACTGCCCGTTGTCATTAACTTTGACTCCGCCAACTGTTTCCTCCATCCTTAACTGTTTCAAAATAAAAGTCCTCACTTCAATAAATCATAATTAAACAATATAACTATTTAAACTACTCAACTTTTCAACCGTTCAGCCATTCCAACTGACCGTTGTCATCAACTATGACTACAGCCAACTGTTTCCTCATTGAAATAATTCACTGTTAAATAATCAAACTTTTTAAACTAAAAAACTTTTTAACTGTTCAGCCGTTCCAACTGTCTTCAACTATGACTCCCGCCAACTTGTTTCCAATGCCCACATTCCACCTCATGCAACTACAGTTTGCATTTTCATGCACTCGTAATTCCCTGGAATTAAATTCTCTAGTTATTATTATTATTCTTCTAACGCACTTAATGCGGCCTCAACCGCTTAACGAGAAACTTCATTCAAACTGCGTTATGAGGTCTTACTTAGGACACCTGTGCAATGTATTTTTCATCTTTGTAACTTTTATACTTTTTAAACTAAGAATAAAAAACTACTAATTTTTTTCCCATAGACTTAACATTGGGCTGACGACATCACAGCACGGCCATTAAGCAAATGGAATCTTGTGCCAGATGTTCTGACCACATGCAGCAACTGTCAGTTTCTCAGGCTTTAACACTACAATCTGGCTCTCTGAAGACTACAGATCCTGTTCAACTGTTTCCTCTGCCGACAATTGTTTCAAAATAAAAATCCTCACAACAAGAAATCACTCTTAAATAATTTAACTAATTAAACTACTCAAATATTTAACTGTTCAGCCATTCCAACTGTCAGTTCTCATCAACTATGACTCCTGCCAACTGTTTCACCTGTCCAAAACTGTTTCAAAATAAAAGACCTCACTGAAATAATTCACTGTTAAATAATTTAACTAGTTAAACTACTCAACTGTTCAACCGTTCAGCCATTCCAACTGCCCGTTGTAGTCAACGATGACTCCAGCCAACTGTTTCCTCTGTCCAAAACTGTTTTAAAATAAAAGTCCTCACTGAAATTATTCACTGTTAAATAATTTAACTACTTAAACTACTCAACTATTTAACTGTTCAGCCATTCCAACTGTCAGTTGTCATCAACTATGACGCCCGCCAAGTGTTTCCTCTGTCCAGAACTGTTTCAAAATAAAAGTCCTCATTACAATAAATCACAATTAAATTTAACTATTTAAACAACTCAACTTTTCAACCGTTCAGCCATTCCAACTGCCCGTTCTCATCAACTTTGACTCCTGCCAACTGTTTCCTCCGTACTTAACTGTTTCATAATAAAAGTCCTCACTGCAATAATGCACTGTTAAGTAATTTAACTATTTAAACTACTCAACTATTGAACTGTTCAGCCATTCCAACTGTCAGTTGTCATCAACTTTGACTCTCGCGAACTGTTTCCTCCGTCCACAACTGTTTCAAAATAAAATTTCTCACTACAAGAAATCACAATTAAATATTTAAACTATTTCAACTACTCAACTATTCAACAGTACAGCCATTTCAACTTCCAGTAGTCATCAACTACGAGTCCTGCCAACTGTTTCCTCTGTCCAAACCTGTTTCAAAATAAAAGTCCTCACTCCAATAAATCATAATTAAATAATATAACTATTTAAACTACTCAACTTTTCAACCGTTCAACCATTCCAACTGCCGGTTGTCATCAACTT
Source organism: Gymnothorax javanicus (assembly GCA_029692085.1). Taxonomy (NCBI): domain Eukaryota; kingdom Metazoa; phylum Chordata; class Actinopteri; order Anguilliformes; family Muraenidae; genus Gymnothorax; species Gymnothorax javanicus. The sequence goes on along the minus strand of CM056194.1, from coordinate 102,952,035 downwards.
TGACTCCCGCGAACTGTTTCCTCCGTCCTTAACTGTTTCAAAATAAAAGTCCTCACTACAATAAATCATAATTAAATAATATAACTATTTAAACTACACAACTTTTCAACCGTTTAGCCATTCCAACTGCCCGTTGTCATCAACTATGACTCCAGCCAACTGTTTCCTCTGTCCAAAACTGTTTCAAAATAAAAGTCCTCATTACAATAACTCACAATTAAATTTAACTATTTAAACTACTCAACTTTTCAACCGTTCAGCCATTCCAACTGCCCGTTGTCATCAACTTTGACTCTCGCCAACTGTTTCCTCCGTCCACAACTGTTTCAAAATAAAAGTTCTCACTACAAGAAATCACAATTAAATATTTTAGCTATTTAAACTACTCAACTATTCAACAGTACAGCCATTTCAACTGCCAGTTGTCATTAACTTTGAGTCCTGCCAACTGTTTCCTCTGTCCAAAACGGTTTGAAAATAGAAGTCCTCACAGCAATATTTCACTAATCAACAATTTAACTATTTAAACTACTCAACTATTTAACTTTTTCGGCATTCCAACAGTGAGTTGTCATCAACTATGACTCCTGCCAACTGCGTCACGTGTCCAAAACTGTTTCAAAATAAAAGTCCTCATTACAATAGATCACAATCAAATAATTAAACTGTTTAACCTACTCAACTTTTCAACCGTTCAGCCTTTCCAACTGCCCGTTGTAGTCAATGTTGACTCCCGCCAACTGTTTCCTCAGTCCAAAACTGTTTCAAAATGAAAGTCCTCACTGAAATAATTCACTGTTAAATAATTTAACTACTTAAACTACTCAACTATTTAACTGTTTAGCCATTCCAACTGTCAGTTGTCATCAACTATGACATCCACCAAGTGTTTCCTGTGTCCAGAACTGTTTCAAAATAAAAGTCCTCATTACAATAGATCACAATCAAATAATTTAACTATTTAAACTACTCAACTTTTCAACCGTTCAGCCATTCCAACTGCCAGTTGTCATCAACTTTGACTCCGCCAACTGTTTCCTCCGTCCCTAACTGTTTCAAAATAAAAGTCCTCACTACAATAAATCATAATTACACAATATAACTATTTAAACTACTCATCTTTTCAACCGTTCAGCCATTCCAACTGCCCGTTGTCATCAACTATGACTCCAGCCAACTGTTTCCTCTGTCCACAACTGTTTCAAAATAAAAGTCCTCATTGAAATAATTCACTGTTAAATAATCAAACTTATTAAACTAAAAAATTATTTAACTGTTCAGCCATTCCAACTGTCTTCAACTATGACTTCTGCCAACTTGTTTCCTCTGCCCACATTGCACCTTATGTAACTGCAGTTTGCATTTTCATGCACTCGTAATTCCCTGGAATTACATTCTCTAGTTATTATTATTATTCTTCTAACGCACTTAATGCGGCCTCAACCGTTAACGAGAAACATCATTCAAACTGCGTTATGTAGGTCTTACTTAGGACACCTGTGCAATGTATTTTTCATCTTTGTAACTTTTATACTTTTTAAACTATGAATAAAAAACTACTAATTTTTTTCCCCATAGACTTAACTTTGGGCTGACGACATCACAGTAGGGCCATTAAGCAAATGGAATCTTGGGCCAGATGTGCGGACCACCTGCAGCAAATGTCAGTTTCTCAGGCTTTCAAACTACAGTCTGACTCTCTTAAAACTACAGATCCTGTTCAACTGTTTCCTCTGCCGACAACTGTTTCAAAATAAAAGTCCTCACAACAAGAAATCACTCTTAAATAGTTTAACTATTTAAACTACTCAAATATTTTACTGTTCAGCCATTCCAACTGTCAGTTGTCATCAACTATGACTCCTTCCAACTGTTTCACCTGTCCAAAACTTTTTCAAAATAAAAGTCCTCACTGAAATAATTCACTGTTCAATAATTTAACTATTTAAACTACTCAACTGTTCAACCGTTCAGCCATACCAACTGCCCATTGTCATCAACTATGACTCCCGCCAACTGTTCCCTCTGTCCAAAACTGTTTCAAAATAAAAGTTCTCCCTGAAATAATTCACTATTAAATAATTTAACTATTTAAACAACTCAACTATTTAACTGTTCAGCCAATCCAACTGTCAGTTGTCATCAACTATGACTCCTGTCAACTGTTTCCTCTGTCCAAAACTGTTTCAAAATAAAAGTCCTCACTACAATTTATCACAATTAAATAATTTAACTATTTAAACTACTCAACCATCCAACTGTTCAACCATTCCAACTGCCCATTGTCATCAACTACAACTCCCGCCAACTATTTCCTCTGTCCAAAACTGTTTCAACATAAAAGTCCTCACTGCAATAATTCACTATTAAATCATTTAACTATTTAAACTACTCAACTATTTAACTGTTCAGGCATTTCAACTGTCAGTTGTCATCAACTATGAGTCCTGCCAACTGTTTCACCTGTGTACAACAGTTTCAAAATAAAAGTCCTCATTACAGTCGATCACAATCAAATAATTTAACTATTTAAACTACTCAACTTTTCAACCGTTCAGCCATTCCAACTGCCCGTTGTAGTCAACGAGGACTCCAGCCAACTGTTTCCTCTGTCCAAAACTGTTTCAAAATAAAAGTCCTCACTGAAATAATTCACTGTTAAATAATTTAACTACTTAAACTACTCAACTATTTAACTGTTCAGCCATTCCAACTGTCATTTGTCGTCAACTATGACGCCCGCCAAGTGTTTCCTCTGTCCAGAACTGTTTCAAAATAAAAGTCCTCATTACAATAAATCACATTTAAATTTAACTATTTAAACTACTCAACTTTTCAACCGTTCAGCCATTCCAACTGCCCGTTCTCATCAACTTTGACTCCCGCCAACTGTTTCCTCCGTCCTTAACTGTTTCAAAATTAAAGTCCTCACTACAATAAATCATAATTAAATAATATAACTATTTAAGCTACTCAACTTTTCAACCGTTCAGCTATTCCAACTGCCCGTTGTCATCAACTATGACTCCAGCCAACTGTTTCCTCTGTCCAAAACTGTTTCAAAATAAAAGTTCTCACTGCAATAATGCACTGTTAACTAATTTAACTATTTAAACTACTCAACTATTGAACTGTTCAGCCATTCCAACTGTCAGTTGTCATCAACTTTGACTCTCGCGAACTGTTTCGTCCGTCCACAACTGTTTTAAAATAAAAGTTCTCACTACAAGAAATCACAATTAAATATTTTAACAATTTAAACTACACAACTATTCAACAGTACAGCCATTTCAACTGCCAGTTGTCATCAACTACGAGTCCTGCCAACTGTTTCCTCTTTCCAAAACTGTTTCAAAATAAAAGTCCTCACTCCAATAAATCATAATTAAATAATATAACTATTTAAACAACTCAACTTTTCTATCGTTCAGCCATTCCAAATGCCGGTTGTCATCAACTTTGACTCCCGCCAACTGTTTCCTCTGTCCTTAACTGTTTCAAAATAAAAGTCCTCACTGCAATAATTCACTGTTAAATAATTTAACTTTTCAAACTACTCAACTTTTCAACCGTTCAACCATTCCAACTGCCGGTTGTCATCAACTACGAGTCCTGCCAACTGTTTCCTCTGTCCAAAACTGTTTCAAAATAAAAGTCCTCACTCCAATAAATCATAATTAAATAATATAACTATTTAAACTACTCAACTATACAACAGTACAGCCATTTCAACTGCTAGTTGTCATCAACTATGACTCCCGCCGACTGTTTCCTCTGTCCACAACTGTTTCAAAATAAAAGTCCTCATTGAAATAATTCACTGTTAAACAATCAAACTTTTTAAACTAAAAAACTATTTAACTGTTCAGCCATTCCAACTGTCATCAACTATGATTCCCGCCAACTTGTTTCCTCTGCCCACATTCCACCTTATGCAACTACAGTTTGTATTTTCATGCACACATAATTCCCTGGAATTACATTCTCTAGTTATTATTCAATATTCTTCCGTAATCGCACTGTTCGCTACTCCTCTCACAGTTTTCACCAGATCCCCACACATTACACATGAAAACGTCGTGCGGCTCCTTGTTAAGAGTGTGCTATGACTTTTCTAAGCGATCCGACTTACGGATTTCCCACAATTCCCGAAAAACATGGAATTCTGAAACCTTGTTATAATGGAAGTCAATGAGAAAACTCAGTCATCTTCACCCTCTCACCGTGAACTCATATATTCACGTAGAAACTGTGTTCCAACTCCCAAACATTGACAAACAATGCCCAAGCAACCATTAGGAACAAAATAGCAACTGCCTAGCAACGACCAAGCAACCACCCAGAACACCATAGCAATCACCCAGAACGCCCTAGCAACCACCCAGAACACCATAACAACCAACTAGCAACGCCCTAGCAACCACCCAGAACACCATAGAAACCGCCTAGCAACGCCTAGCAACCACCCTGAACACCATAGCACGCTGAACTGTCTAGCAACGCCTAGCCACCACCCAGAACACCATAGCAACCGCCAAACAACGCCCTAGCAACCACCCAGAACACCATAGCAACCACCTAGCAACGCCTTAGCAACCACCCAGAACACAATAGCGACCGCCTAGCAACGCCCTAGCAACCACCCAGAACACCATAGCAACCGCCCAGCAACGCCCTAGCAACCACCCAGAACACCATAGCAACCACCTAGCAATGCCTTAGCAACCACCCAGAACACAATAGCAACTGCCTAGCAATGCCCTAGCAACCATCCAGAACACCATGGCAACCGCCTAGCAACGCCCTAGCAACCACCCAGTACATCATAGCAACCGCCTAGCAACGCCCTAGCAACCACCCAGAACACAATAGCAACCGCCTAGCAACACCCTAGCAACCACCCAGAACACCATAGCAACCGCCTAACAACGCCCTAGCAACCATCCAGTACACCATAGCAACCGCCTAGCAACGCCCTAGCAACCAACAAGAACACCATAGCAACCGCCTAGCAACGCCCTAGCAACCACCCAGGACACCGTAGCAACTGCCTAGCAACGCCCTACCAACCACCCAGAACACCATAGCAACCGCCTAGCAACGCCCTAGCAACCATCCAGAACACCATAGCAACCGCCTAGCAATGACCTAGCAACCACCCAGAACACCATAGCAACCGCCTAGGAACGCCCTAGCAACCACCCAGAACACCATAGCAACCTCCTAGCTACGCCCTAGCAACCACCCAGATCACCATAGCAACCGCCTAACAATGCCCGAGCAACCACCCAGAACACCTTAGCAACTGCCTAGCAACGCCCTAGCAACCACCCAGAACACCATAGCAACCGCCTAGCAATGCCCTAGCAACCACCCAGAACACCATAGCAACCGCCTAGCAATGACCTAGCAACCACCCACAACATCAAAGCAACCACCTTGCAACGCCCTAGCAACCACCATGAACACAATAGCAACTGCCAAGCAACGCCCTAGCAACCATCCAAGACACCATGGCAACCGCCTAGCAACGCCCTAGCAACTACCCAGAACACCATAGCAACCACCTAGCAACGCCCTAGCAACCACCCAGAATACCATAGCAACCGCCTAACAACGCCCTAACAACCACCCAGAACACCATAGCAACCACCTAGCAATGACCTAGCAACCACCCAGAACACCATAGCAACCGCCTTGCAACGCCCTAGCAACCACCGTGAACACAGTAGCAACTGCCACGCAACGCCCTAGCAACCATCCAAGACACCATGGCAACCGCCTAGCAACGCCCTAGCAACTACCCAGAACACCATAGCAACCACCTAGCAAAGCCCTAGCAACCACCCAGAATACCATAACAACCGCCTAGCAACGCCCTAGCAACCACCCAGAACACCATAGCAACGACCTAGCAATGCCCTAACAACCACCCAGAACACCATAGCAACTGCCTAGCAATGCCCTAGCAACCACCCAGAACACCATAGCAACCGCCTAGCAACACCCAAGCGACCACCCAGAACACCATAGCAACCGCCTAGCAACGCCCTAGCAACCACCCAGAACACCAGAGCAAACGCCTAGCAACGCCCTAGCAACCACCTTGAACACAATAGCAACTGCCTAGCAACGCCCTAGCAACCATCCAGAACACCATGGCAACCACCTAGCAACGCCCTAGCAACCACCCAGAACACCAAAGCAACCGCCTAGCAACGCCCTAGCAACCACCCAGAACACCATAGCAACTGCCTAGCAACGCCCTAGCAACCATCCAGAACACCATGGCAACTGCCTAGCATTGCCCTAGCATCCACCCAGAACACCATAGCAACCGCCTAGCAACGCCCTAGCAACCACCCAGAACACCATAGCAACTGCCTAGCAACTCCCTAGCAACCACCCAGAACACCATAGCAACCACCTAGCAATGCCCTAGCAACCACCCAGAACACCATAGCAACCGCCTAGCAACGCCCTAGCAACCACCCAGAACACCATAGCAACCGCCTAGCAACGCCCTAGCAACCACCGTGAACACAATAGCAACTGCCTAGCAACGCCCTCGCAACCATCCAGGACACCATGGCAACCGCCTTGCAATGTCCTAGCAACTACCCAGAACACCATAGCAACCACCTAGCAACGCCCTAGCAACCACCCAGAACACCATAGCAACCGCCTAGCAACGCCCTAGCAACCACCCAGAACACCAAAGCAACCACCTATCAATGCCCTAGCAACCACCCAGAATACTTTTTCAAAATAAAAGTCCTCATTACAATAGATCACAATCAAATAATTTACTATTTAAACTACTCAAATTTTCAACCGTTCAGCCATTCCAACTGCCCGTTGTCATTAACTTTGACTCCCGCCAACTGTTTCCTCCGTCCTTAACTGTTTCAAAATAAAAGTCCTCACTACAATAAATCATAATTAAACAATATAACTATTTAAACTACTCAACTTTTCAACCGTTCAGCCATTCCAACTGACCGTTGTCATCAACTATGACTACAGCCAACTGTTTCCTCATTGAAATAATTCACTGTTAAATAATCAAACTTTTTAAACTAAAAAACTTTTTAACTGTTCAGCCGTTCCAACTGTCTTCAACTATGACTCCCGCCAACTTGTTTCCAATGCCCACATTCCACCTCATGCAACTACAGTTTGCATTTTCATGCACTCATAATTCCCTGGAATTAAATTCTCTAGTTATTATTATTATTCTTCTAACGCACTTAATGCGGCCTCAACCGTTTAACGTAGAAACTTCATTCAAACTGCGTTGCGTAGGTCTTACTTAGGACACCTGTGCAATGTATTTTTCATCTTTGTAACTTTTATACTTTTTAAACTAAGAATAAAAAACTACTAATTTTTTTCCCATAGACTTAACATTGGGCTGACGACATCACAGCACGGCCATTAAGCAAATGGAATCTTGTGCCAGATGTTCTGACCACATGCAGCAACTGTCAGTTTCTCAGGCTTTAACACTACAATCTGGCTCTCTGAAGACTACAGATCCTGTTCAACTGTTTCCTCTGCCGACAATTGTTTCAAAATAAAAATCCTCACAACAAGAAATCACTCTTAAATAATTTAACTAATTAAACTACTCAAATATTTAACTGTTCAGCCATTCCAACTGTCAGTTCTCATCAACTATGACTCCTGCCAACTGTTTCACCTGTCCAAAACTGTTTCAAAATAAAAGACCTCACTGAAATAATTCACTGTTAAATAATTTAACTAGTTAAACTACTCAACTGTTCAACCGTTCAGCCATTCCAACTGCCCGTTGTAGTCAACGATGACTCCAGCCAACTGTTTCCTCTGTCCAAAACTGTTTTTTTTAAATAAAAGTCCTCACTGAAATTATTCACTGTTAAATAATTTAACTACTTAAACTACTCAACTATTTAACTGTTCAGCCATTCCAACTGTCAGTTGTCATCAACTATGACGCCCGCCAAGTGTTTCCTCTGTCCAGAACTGTTTCAAAATAAAAGTCCTCATTACAATAAATCACAATTAAATTTAACTATTTAAACAACTCAACTTTTCAACCGTTCAGCCATTCCAACTGCCCGTTCTCATCAACTTTGACTCCTGCCAACTGTTTCCTCCGTACTTAACTGTTTCATAATAAAAGTCCTCACTGCAATAATGCACTGTTAAGTAATTTAACTATTTAAACTACTCAACTATTGAACTGTTCAGCCATTCCAACTGTCAGTTGTCATCAACTTTGACTCTCGCGAACTGTTTCCTCCGTCCACAACTGTTTCAAAATAAAATTTCTCACTACAAGAAATCACAATTAAATATTTAAACTATTTCAACTACTCAACTATTCAACAGTACAGCCATTTCAACTTCCAGTAGTCATCAACTACGAGTCCTGCCAACTGTTTCCTCTGTCCAAACCTGTTTCAAAATAAAAGTCCTCACTCCAATAAATCATAATTAAATAATATAACTATTTAAACTACTCAACTTTTCAACCGTTCAACCATTCCAACTGCCGGTTGTCATCAACTTTGACTCCCGCGAACTGTTTCCTCCGTCCTTAACTGTTTCAAAATAAAAGTCCTCACTACAATAAATCATAATTAAATAATATAACTATTTAAACTACACAACTTTTCAACCGTTTAGCCATTCCAACTGCCCGTTGTCATCAACTATGACTCCAGCCAACTGTTTCCTCTGTCCAAAACTGTTTCAAAATAAAAGTCCTCATTACAATAACTCACAATTAAATTTAACTATTTAAACTACTCAACTTTTCAACCGTTCAGCCATTCCAACTGCCCGTTGTCATCAACTTTGACTCTCGCCAACTGTTTCCTCCGTCCACAACTGTTTCAAAATAAAAGTTCTCACTACAAGGAATCACAATTAAATATTTTAGCTATTTAAACTACTCAACTATTCAACAGTACAGCCATTTCAACTGCCAGTTGTCATTAACTTTGAGTCCTGCCAACTGTTTCCTCTGTCCAAAACGGTTTGAAAATAGAAGTCCTCACAGCAATATTTCACTAATCAACAATTTAACTATTTAAACTACTCAACTATTTAACTTTTCGGGCATTCCAACAGTGAGTTGTCATCAACTATGACTCCTGCCAACTGCGTCACGTGTCCAAAACTGTTTCAAAATAAAAGTCCTCATTACAATAGATCACAAACAAATAATTAAACTGTTTAACCTACTCAACTTTTCAACCGTTCAGCCTTTCCAACTGCCCATTGTAGTCAATGTTGACTCCCGCCAACTGTTTCCTCAGTCCAAAACTGTTTCAAAATGAAAGTCCTCACTGAAATAATTCACTGTTAAATAATTTAACTACTTAAACTACTCAACTATTTAACTGTTTAGCCATTCCAACTGTCAGTTGTCATCAACTATGACATCCACCAAGTGTTTCCTGTGTCCAGAACTGTTTCAAAATAAAAGTCCTCATTACAATAGATCACAATCAAATAATTTAACTATTTAAACTACTCAACTTTTCAACCGTTCAGCCATTCCAACTGCCAGTTGTCATCAACTTTGACTCCCGCCAACTGTTTCCTCCGTCCTTAACTGTTTCAAAATAAAAGTCCTCACTACAATAAATCATAATTACACAATATAACTATTTAAACTACTCATCTTTTCAACCGTTCAGCCATTCCAACTGCCCGTTGTCATCAACTATGACTCCAGCCAACTGTTTCCTCTGTCCACAACTGTTTCAAAATAAAAGTCCTCATTGAAATAATTCACTGTTAAATAATCAAACTTATTAAACTAAAAAATTATTTAATTGTTCAGCCATTCCAACTGTCTTCAACTATGACTTCCGCCAAATTGTTTCCTCTGCCCACATTGCACCTTATGTAACTGCAGTTTGCATTTTCATGCACTCGTAATTCCCTGGAATTACATTCTCTAGTTATTATTATTATTCTTCTAACGCACTTAATGCGGCCTCAACCGTTTAACGTAGAAACATCATTCAAACTGTTTTGCGTAGGTCTTACTTAGGACACCTGTGCAATGTATTTTTCATCTTTGTAACTTTTATACTGTTTAAACTATGAATAAAAAACTACTAATTTTTTTCCCCATAGACTTAACTTTGGGCTGACGACATCACAGTAGGGCCATTAAGCAAATGGAATCTTGGGCCAGATGTGCGGACCACCTGCAGCAAATGTCAGTTTCTCAGGCTTTCAAACTACAGTCTGACTCTCTTAAAACTACAGATCCTGTTCAACTGTTTCCTCTGCCGACAACTGTTTCAAAATAAAAGTCCTCACAACAAGAAATCACTCTTAAATAATTTAACTATTTAAACTACTCAAATATTTTACTGTTCAGCCATTCCAACTGTCAGTTGTCATCAACTATGACTCCTTCCAACTGTTTCACCTGTCCAAAACTGTTTCAAAATAAAAGTCCTCACTGAAATAATTCACTGTTCAATAATTTAACTATTTAAACTACTCAACTGTTCAACCGTTCAGCCATACCAACTGCCCATTGTCATCAACTATGACTCCCGCCAACTGTTCCCTCTGTCCAAAACTGTTTCAAAATAAAAGTTCTCCCTGAAATAATTCACTATTAAATAATTTAACTATTTAAACAACTCAACTATTTAACTGTTCAGCCATTCCAACTGTCAGTTGTCATCAACTATGACATCCACCAAGTGTTTCCTGTGTCCAGAACTGTTTCAAAATAAAAGTCCTCCTTACAATAGATCACAATCAAATAATTTAACTATTTAAACTACTCAACTTTTCAACCGTTCAGCCATTCCAACTGCCAGTAGTCATCAACTTTGACTCCCGCCAACTGTTTCCTCCGTCCTTAACTGTTTCAAAATAAAAGTCCTCACTACAATAAATCATAATTACACAATATAACTATTTAAACTACTCATCTTTTCAACCGTTCAGCCATTCCAACTGCCCGTTGTCATCAACTATGACTCCAGCCAACTGTTTCCTCTGTCCACAACTGTTTCAAAATAAAAGTCCTCATTGAAATAATTCACTGTTAAATAATCAAACTTATTAAACTAAAAAATTATTTAATTGTTCAGCCATTCCAACTGTCTTCAACTATGACTTCCGCCAACTTGTTTCCTCTGCCCACATTGCACCTTATGTAACTGCAGTTTGCATTTTCATGCACTCGCAATTCCCTGGAATTACATTCTCTAGTTATTATTATTATTCTTCTAACGCACTTAATGCGGCCTCAACCGTTTAACGTAGAAACATCATTCAAACTGTTTTGCGTAGGTCTTACTTAGGACACCTGTGCAATGTATTTTTCATCTTTGTAACTTTTATACTGTTTAAACTATGAATAAAAAACTACTAATTTTTTTCCCCATAGACTTAACTTTGGGCTGACGACATCACAGTCGGGCCATTAAGCAAATGGAATCTTGGGCCAGATGTGCGGACCACCTGCAGCAAATGTCAGTTTCTCAGGCTTTCAAACTACAGTCTGACTCTCTTAAAACTACAGATCCTGTTCAACTGTTTCCTCTGCCGACAACTGTTTCAAAATAAAAGTCCTCACAACAAGAAATCACTCTTAAATAATTTAACTATTTAAACTACTCAAATATTTTACTGTTCAGCCATTCCAACTGTCAGTTGTCATCAACTATGACTCCTTCCAACTGTTTCACCTGTCCAAAACTGTTTCAAAAAAAAAGAGGAAACAGTTGGCAGGACTCGTAGTTGATGACAACTGGCAGTTGAAATGGCTGTACTGTTGAATAGTTGTGTAGTTTAAATTGTTAAAATATTTAATTGTGATTTCTTGTAGTGAAACTTTTATTTAAAACAGTTGTGAATGACGGAAGAGAAACAGTTCCTCGAAGTCAAAGTTGATGACAACTGACAGTTGGAATGGCTGAACAGTTCAATAGTTGAGTAGTTTAAATAGTTAGAATTAGTTAACAGTGCATTATGCAGTGAGAACTTTTATTTTGAACAGAAACAGAGGACTTTGAAACAACAGGCAGTTATTTTGAAACAAATAGTTGTATTGTTAATTATGATTTATTGTACAGAGAAACAGTTAAAAGAGGAAACAGTTGGCGGTTCTCCCTGAAAATAAAGTTCTCCCTGAAATAATTCACTATTAAATAATTTAACTATTTAAACAACTCAACTATTTAACTGTTCAGCCAATCCAACTGTCAGTTGTCATCAACTATGACTCCTGTCAACTGTTTCCTCTGTCCAAAACTGTTTCAAAATAAAAGTCCTCACTACAATTAATCACAATTAAATAATTTAACTATTTAAACTACTCAACCATCCAACTGTTCAACCATTCCAACTGCCCATTGTCATCAACTATGACTCCAGCCAACTATTTCCTCTGTCCAAAACTGTTTCAAAATAAAAGTCCTCACTGCAATAATTCACTATTAAATCATTTAACTATTTAAACTACTCAACTATTTAACTGTTCAGGCATTTCAACTGTCAGTTGTCATCAACTATGAGTCCTGCCAACTGTTTCACCTGTGTACAACAGTTTCAAAATAAAAGTCCTCATTACAGTCGATCACAATCAAATAATTTAACTATTTAAACTACTCAACTTTTCAACCGTTCAGCCATTCCAACTGCCCGTTGTAGTCAACGAGGACTCCAGCCAACTGTTTCCTCTGTCCAAAACTGTTTCAAAATAAAAGTCCTCACTGAAATAATTCACTGTTAAATAATTTAACTACTTAAACTACTCAACTATTTAACTGTTCAGCCATTCCAACTGTCAGTTGTCGTCAACTATGACGCCCGCCAAGTGTTTCCTCTGTCCAGAACTGTTTCAAAATAAAAGTCCTCATTACAATAAATCACATTTAAATTTAACTATTTAAACTACTCAACTTTTCTATCGTTCAGCCATTCCAACTGCCGGTTGTCATCAACTTTGACTCCCGCCAACTGTTTCCTCTGTCCTTAACTGTTTCAAAATAAAAGTCCTCACTACAATAAATCATAATTAAATAATATAACTATTTAAGCTACTCAACTTTTCAACCGTTCAGCTATTCCAACTGCCCGTTGTCATCAACTATGACTCCAGCCAACTGTTTCCTCTGTCCAAAACTGTTTCAAAATAAAAGTTCTCACTGCAATAATGCACTGTTAACTAATTTAACTATTTAAACTACTCAACTATTGAACTGTTCAGCCATTCCAACTGTCAGTTGTCATCAACTTTGACTCTCGCGAACTGTTTCCTCCGTCCACAACTGTTTTAAAATAAAAGTTCTCACTACAAGAAATCACAATTAAATATTTTAACAATTTAAACTACACAACTATTCAACAGTACAGCCATTTCAACTGCCAGTTGTCATCAACTACGAGTCCTGCCAACTGTTTCCTCTTTCCAAAACTGTTTCAAAATAAAAGTCCTCACTCCAATAAATCATAATTAAATAATATAACTATTTAAACTACTCAACTTTTCTATCGTTCAGCCATTCCAACTGCCGGTTGTCATCAACTTTGACTCCCGCCAACTGTTTCCTCTGTCCTTAACTGTTTCAAAATAAAAGTCCTCACTACAATAAATCATAATTTAACAATACAACTATTTAAACTACACAACTTTTCAACCGTTTAGCCATTCCAACTGCCCGTTGTCATCAACTATGACTCCAGCCAACTGTTTCCTCTGTCCAAAACTGTTTCAAAATAAAAGTCCTCACTGCAATAATTCACTGTTAAATAATTTAACTTTTCAAACTACTCAACTTTTCAACCGTTCAACCATTCCAACTGCTAGTTGTCATCAACTATGACTCCCGCCGACTGTTTCCTCTGTCCACAACTGTTTCAAAATAAAAGTCCTCATTGAAATAATTCACTGTTAAACAATCAAACTTTTTAAACTAAAAAACTATTTAACTGTTCAGCCATTCCAACTGTCATCAACTATGATTCCCGCCAACTTGTTTCCTCTGCCCACATTCCACCTTATGCAACTACAGTTTGTATTTTCATGCACACATAATTCCCTGGAATTACATTCTCTAGTTATTATTCAATATTCTTCCGTAATCGCACTGTTCGCTACTCCTCTCACAGTTTTCACCAGATCCCCACACATTACACATGAAAACGTGCGGCTCCCTTGTTAAGAGTGTGCTATGACTTTTCTAAGCGATCCGACTTACGGATTTCCCACAATTCCCGAAAAACATGGAATTCTGAAACCTTGTTATAATGGAAGTCAATGAGAAAACTCAGTCATCTTCACCCTCTCACCGTGAACTCATATATTCACGTAGAAACTGTGTTCCAACTCCCAAACATTGACAAACAATGCCCAAGCAACCATTAGGAACAAAATAGCAACCGCCTAGCAACGACCAAGCAACCACCCAGAACACCATAGCAATCACCCAGAACGCCCTAGCAACCACCCAGAACACCATAACAACCAACTAGCAACGCCCTAGCAACCACCCAGAACACCATAGAAACCGCCTAGCAACGCCCTAGCAACCACCCTGAACACCATAGCACGCTGAACTGTCTAGCAACGCCCTAGCCACCACCCAGAACACCATAGCAACCGCCAAGCAACGCCCTAGCAACCACCCAGAACACCATAGCAACCACCTAGCAACGCCTTAGCAACCACCCAGAACACAATAGCGACCGCCTAGCAACGCCCTAGCAACCACCCAGAACACCATAGCAACCGCCCAGCAACGCCCTAGCAACCACCCAGAACACCATAGCAACCACCTAGCAATGCCTTAGCAACCACCCAGAACACAATAGCAACTGCCTAGCAATGCCCTAGCAACCATCCAGAACACCATGGCAACCGCCTAGCAACGCCCTAGCAACCACCCAGTACATCATAGCAACCGCCTAGCAACGCCCTAGCAACCACCCAGAACACAATAGCAACCGCCTAGCAACACCCTAGCAACCACCCAGAACACCATAGCAACCGCCTAACAACGCCCTAGCAACCATCCAGTACACCATAGCAACCGCCTAGCAACGCCCTAGCAACCAACAAGAACACCATAGCAACCGCCTAGCAACGCCCTAGCAACCACCCAGGACACCGTAGCAACTGCCTAGCAACGCCCTACCAACCACCCAGAACACCATAGCAACCGCCTAGCAACGCCCTAGCAACCATCCAGAACACCATAGCAACCGCCTAGCAATGACCTAGCAACCACCCAGAACACCATAGCAACCGCCTAGGAACGCCCTAGCAACCACCCAGAACACCATAGCAACCTCCTAGCTACGCCCTAGCAACCACCCAGATCACCATAGCAACCGCCTAGCAACGCCCTAGCAACCATCCAGAACACCATAGCAACCGCCTAGCAATGACCTAGCAACCACCCAGAACACCATAGCAACCGCCTAGGAACGCCCTAGCAACCACCCAGAACACCATAGCAACCGCCTAGCAATGCCCTAGCAACCACCCAGAACACCATAGCAACCGCCTAGCAATGACCTAGCAACCACCCACAACATCAAAGCAACCGCCTAGCAACGCCCTAGCAACCACCCAGAACACCATAGCAACTGCCTAGCAATGCCCTAGCAACCACCCAGAACACAATAGCAACCGCCTAGCAACACCCTAGCAACCACCCAGAACACCATTGCAACTGCCTAGCAACCTCCTAGCAACCACCCAGAACACCATAAAAACCGCCAAGCAATGCACTAGCAACCACCTGGAACTCCATAGCAACCGCCCAGCAACGCCCTATAGAGTACCCAGAACACCATATCAACGGCTTACCAGATCCCTGGTAAGCACCTCGAACACTGTACGTGTAGAGCAGCAGGCACATTCAAAATTTCTACCGGAATTTTTTAGTTATAATTATTATTCCATATTCTTCCGTCATCGCACGGTTCGCTACTCCTCCCACAGTTTTCACCCAATCCCCACACATTACACATGAAAACGTGCGGCTCCCTTGTGAGGAGAGTTCTATGACTTTTCTAAGCGATCCGACTTACGGATTTCTCACAATTCCAGAAAAACATGGACTTCTGAAACCTTGTTATAATGGAAGTCAGAAAGAAAACTCACTCATCTTCACCCTCTCACCGTGAACTCATATATTCACGTAGAATCTCTGTTCCAACTCCCAAACATTGACAAGCAATGTCCAAGCAACCATTAGGAACACCATAGCAACCACCTAGCAACGACCTACCAACCACCCAGAACACCATAGCATCCACCCAAAATGCCCTAGCAACCACCCAGAACACCATAGCAACCGCCAAGAAACGCCCTAGAAACCACCCAGAGCACCATGGCAACCACCTAGCAAAGCCCTAGCAACCACCCAGAACACCATAGCAACCGCCTAGCAATACCCTAGCAACCACCCAGAACACCATAGCAACCGCCTAGCAATACCCTAGCAAACACCCAGAACACAATAGCAACTGCCTAGCAACGCCCTAGCAACCACCCAGAACACCATAAACACCGCCTAGCAACACCCTAGCAACCACCCAGAACACCATAGCAACCGCCTAGAAACGCCCTAGCAACCACCCAGAACACAATAGCAACTGCCTAGCAACGCCCTAGCAACCACCCAGAACACCATAGCAACTGCCTAGCAACGCTCTTGCAACCACCCAGAACACCATGGCAACTGCCTAGCAACGCCCTAGCAACCACCCAGAACACCATAGCAACCGCCTAGCAATGCCCTAGCAACCACCTGGAACTCCATAGCAACCGTCCAGCAACGCCCTATAGAGCACCCAGAACACCATATTAACGGCTTACCAGATCCCTGGCAAGCACCTCGAACACTGTACGTGTAGAGCAGCAGGCACATTCAAAATTTCTACTGGAATTTTCTAGTATGTCCACTATTCTTACATGCAAAATTGAACATTTTTTATTTTATTTATATTTTAAATTATATTCATATATTTATCTTACTTTATTTTTTTAAATTTTATATTTATTTTTTATTTTCCTGTAAAGTTTATCATTTTGAAGATACAAAGTTTTATCAGCAGGCCGACGTTATGTTTTGTCCATTTCTGTTTATTATATTTCCATATGTTTCTTCTTTACTAGTCTTTTAACGTGTCTGTGTTTACCATGGCTCTTCCTTGCGTCTTCCCTGGTTAAATCCCCTCACTGAATTACTGTCTTTTTTGTAAACACGCTCCTCTGTGCGCTATTTCTGCTTCCCGCAACACCTGTCCCTTGTTCCTAAATCACCTCTCCACCTTTTTGTGAGTTTGTCTCAGATTTTTTTTGCGCTGAGTGTCACAACCCGCCTGTGAATGCCTTTCCTGTCTCTTCCTATTCAGCAGCTTGCATGTCAATACGAATTCTATCTCCTTTGATTGGTTTACATCTTGCATCTTATAATCCCTTTCCCAGCTGCATCTTGTTTCATGGTTACTTCCTGATGGTCTAGTCACATGTATTTAAACCCCCCACTTAATGCAATTTAGGCATTAATTCATCATCACTTTTGTTCATATTTAGCACTGGTGCCAGTATCAGCAGAAGGCACTATCTGTTATCACCGTCATGCTATGGGGTTCCTAGATGTAGTAGGACTCCGAACAGTGGACTGGTGTGTAGCCTTTTAGGTAAGGTTTTGACTGACCCATGGGATTTTGGTGGTACAAGCTCGCACAAAGTTACGAGCATTTCATGCCCATTTCACCCCTGCTATTTCCTGTCAAATGCTTTTGATTCATTAAATGCGCTGGCTATAAAAACAGATGCATTTAATTGCTGAATTTACTCCGACCAACATTGAAAATGCACCACCTATTTCATGGCCAAGATACAAATTATGTATGTTTATGATGGATTATAAAGTGTTATAAAAAAGAAAATCAGATTGATATTTCTGATGATCAAACTGGACACAGACCAAATGATTTAGGTTTAGAAAAACATACATTATAGGAAAACTCCAACCAGTACCCCTGACCAAGGAACTGGCTTAAGAACTGGAGTTGGTCCCCAGGCACTGCTCTGTGGCTGCCCACTGCTCCTAACAAATGGGTAAAATACAGAGGACAAATTACCCCATGGGGTTCAATAAAGAGTATCTTTATCTTTCTTGCCTCTTGTTTGGAGTAACCCTTGCTTTTAAACCATGATACAGTGGTTTCTTTGGTGCAAGTGGGCTCAAGTGGGCATTTAACACTCCATTTATGCAGCTGTAAGGCGACTTGTGACTGTGGATTCGGACACTTGACGCCTTTGACATCATCTTGGTGAGCCAATTGAGTCAATTTGAATGATCTTGATTCTTTAATGTACACTGTGGCTGGCAAACCGTGGACAGTCAGGCACTAGACAGACGTCCCCAAACTTTTGGTTCGTCTTCCCAGTGATGGAATTATGGCAATGCTGCCACGAAGCAAGAGCACAGACGTGTTTGCGGGCTCGCAACATTGTGTTTCTACTCATTTCATCAAGTTCTTGCGTCATTAACCATTAAATGGTAATGTTTATCAACTGACTTAGGGTGGCTTTTGCCTTTCCGCCTTTTGAAAGACCAGATTTCATGAACACACCTAGAAAGACATTATTACATTTACCCTGGTGACAAAAATCTTGATTTTAGCTTTTTTGGCCTGAAATCACATTAAAACGCGCCAAAGACCAGATTTTGCATTTTCCCATCTTGCCAGGAGGCATAATGCACTTTGATATCAATTGCACTTTACAATCATGCATAATTTGTATTTCGGCCTCGAAATTAGGGTGGTGCGTTCTTAATGCTGGTCAGTATATAAATGGAAAAGAAAGCACCTTTTAGAGAGATAAACAATCTTACTGAAAAATGGCTCCAGTGGTAAATAAGCAGAATTGGCTCTGACTTTACTGGGCTTACCCTTTCATTGGTGGATACAGTTTCAAGCATTCTTCTTCTTCTTTCTATTATTATTATTATTATCTGAAAATTTTCACAGCTTTGATGGTCGGCGGACTATCACGTCTTGAGGGCAAGTTATATGTAGCTTTCTGCAACATTTCCACTCTTATTATACAGTAGCTCTAATCTTCGGTGGATGATTTTCCAAACTTTTTGTCACGATTCCCAGAACACCAACCACGATAGGTACAATATAACAGAATTTTTAACTTTCCACAATTTTTCAATTTCTCTTCTCAAGTCCTGATACTTGTCAATCTTCTCCTTCTTTTCTTCCGTAATTCACCCATCTCTTGGCACGGCCAAGTGTATGTATGTGTAAGTTTGCAGGCAGCCAATGAATGAAGCAAAACAGCTCCCGTCAAAATAAGATTTATTTTGAGACTTACCCAGGGGGTGAACGGTATGGATGCATGTGTGTGTGTGTGTGTGTGTGTGTTGAAGGGGGTTGTTCAAAGCGCATGCTTACCCGGGGGGCGAACGGAATGGAAATGTACATATCGTGCCTAAAGTGTTTTTTGTGACTTTGCAACTTAATACATTGCTGACAAACCGGTTCATTATATGGTTAAAATTAAACATAAAATAATAATTAATTTAAGCAATATTATATTCTGATATGCTGATGCGTGACTATTAATAAATCGTTTTCATAAAATTTTAATGCTCCATAAATTTGTTTCACTATATGTAGGACCCTTGTTTAAAAGGCAGTCTGAGTGTCGAAATGTTCCTAGCTAGTTTTTTCTTTAATTAGCTGGGTATTGAAAATGAACCATTTTTATAGAATTTTAATGGTACATAAGTTTGGTTAACTATATGTAGGACCTTTGTTTAAGAGTCTGAGCGTCGAAATGTTCTTAGCTACCTTCTTTTCTTTCATTATAAATAAAAGAGTGGAGCCCATTCATCTATTAATTATGCTATCTGCAGTGTCAAATTTAAGTTCTCTAACTTCTAGAAATTATAAAAATCATCTGTGGAAAGCTGGAAAGCTGGAAAATGCTATGAGTTTCAAAGCCTACTCAAGGATTTTATTTTATGTTGAATATAGGTTCCAACTAAAGATTTTCATTTGAGTTGGCGGGCTTGTGGGCAGCCAATGAATGAAGCAAAGCTGCTGCCGTCAAAATAGTATTTATGTGGGCGCCCCGGTGGCTCATCGGTCTAAGCGCGAGCACCATGAAGACTGTGTCCTTCCTGCGGTGACGTGGGTTTGATTCCGGCTTGGTTCATTTGCCGCATGCCTTCCTCATTCTTCTCCCCAACTTTCCTGTCTCTTGCCACTGTATGGCTATCAAATAAAGGAAAAAATCCCCCCAAAAAAAATAAGATTCATGTTAAGGCTTATCCCCGGGGATGAACGCATATCGCGCCTAAAGTTTTTTTGTGACTTTGCAACTTAATACATTGTAGACTAACTGGTACATTACATTGCTAAAATTAAACATAAATTAATAATTAACTTAAGCAATATCATATTCCGATATGATGATGCGTGATTATTAATGACCCGTTTTCATAAAATTTTAATGCTACATAAGTTTGTTAAACTATATGTAGGACCCTTGTTTAAAAGGCAATCTCAGCATCGAAATGTTCCTAGCTACTTTTTTCTTTAATTAGCTGGGCATTAAAAATGAAGCATTTTTATAGAATTTTAATGCTACTTAAGTTTAATGTAGGACCCTTGTTTAAAAGGCAGTCTGTTTTTCTCTACCTGTCTGATGGCCATTACAACAGCATTAAGTCCTTGAAAGGCTTTCTCGGCTCAAGTTATGTCTGCAAATACTGTTACACTTCGTTCATGTCAAAGTGTCATCACAGCTGCGAGCGCTATTGTAACGTCTGTCTAAGCCCTGAATATTATAAGCATCCGTTGAAATCAATTCAGTGTGAGGATTGAGAATCTGCCGCTCAGAGTTTTGTTTCAGAGAGCACAAAATTGAAAAACCACGGGGGTCTGATGGTGAAACGCGCAGTATATGCGACACGGTAAAGTTTTGCACTAAATGCTGGAAACGATATGAAATCAGTACCAGTGACCCAAAACCACACAGCTGTGCCCCGCAACGTTACCACACCTGCAATGCAATCTTGAGCCCTGAAAGTGCTCATGTTTGTCATTCAGGAGGTGAAGAGCGAACAACCGCACCAGCGTTACGTGTTCTATGATTTCAAGTGTCGTCACGACCATGGAGAACACATTGGAAATTACATTTGCTGTATAAACTTCAATGGAAATTCTTGGTCTTTCGCCGGTGAAAAATGCATCAAGGCCTTTTTTCATAACATTTGGACCCCCTTGTAGAAGGGCTATACATTCTTTGCGCGCAACTCGAAGGGGTATGATGGTCACCTGCTGATGCAATATTTAATAAAACGAGGCGTGACACCCCATTTAATCACACAGGGTAGTGAGCTTTTGTGTATTACAGATGAAGCTTTTGAGCAGCAGTACATTGATTCTCTTTCTTTCCTCACAATGAAATTGAGCGCCATACCGCCTGACCTTGGTTTTGAAAATTCAAAGAAAGCCTACTTTCCCCATTTCTGGAAAAAAAATTGAGAACAAAATTACATTGGACCGTACCCACCTCCCATTAATTATGGTGTTGGCACAATGATGGAAAAGGAGAGGACGGAATTCATGCGATGGTACAACGGCATGGCTGAAGGCTGTTTGACTTTAAAAAAGAAATGGCTGAGTACTGCCAGAATGATGCAGTCATCTTGCAAGAAGAATGTCTGAGATTCCGTGCAGAGGTTCTTAGCACAGGCCTGGACCCTTTCCAGTGTGTGACCATAGCCTTTGCATGCATGAAACAGTACTGTACGAGCTTTTTACAGAAAAACACCATTGCTGTAACATCACCAGGCAATTACATCTGGCCACAGAAGTCGTTTTCCACACCGGCCATTCGGCGGTTACAATATTTGAGCTACTGCGACAACATTTTCATCCATCATACTCTGAATCAGGGGGAGGTTAAGATGGGCCGTTATTATCTGGACGGTTCTTCCGAGTCATCCAGTGTTCGCAAGGCGTTCGAACTGACTGGGTGTTACTGTCATGGTTGTCCAGTCTGCTGCAACCTGAGCATAATTAAATCACAGACTAATTTGAATTTTGGCAAGAAGTGGGATTTGTTAAGGTGCTAAAACTGGAAAATAATGCGAGGGTGAAAGCATGCTGAAATAGCACTGTGTGTGAGAAGAATAAGGAAATAAAAGTATAGTTATAAACCGGTAAAGTCTTGCAGAAAGATGTTAGTAAAAATAGTGGGGTAATGTTGAAAAGTTTCTCTAAGTTAGCTGACAAAAGACTGATGCAAAATAAGGATGGTTACTTAGAGGATCCTGAAGTCTTCTCATTCCGTAGTTCTTTTCTCCTTCTCTCGCTCTCTGCAAAGTTATGGTAAATTAATACGAAAAATGGAGTTAATGGGGCGGGGCTGGCTCTGTGTTTGTGCGGGTAGCCAATGAGCGGCTTCTGGTTTTGTACTGTTTGGTCTAGCCAATGAAAGTATAGAATCATTTGTGACATCATCTGTAGTCAAGAGAGAGGGGAAGCAGAACTGCTGAAATTTCAATAGAATATTTGGGAAAAAAGTGTCCCACTCAGGAAACAGCTTGGTCAATTGAAAAAAAAAAAAAAAAGACTCCATTTAGGGTTTAGATGGATTTCTAACATTTTATTATAAAAGCGCAATCGCTTCATACCCAGCGGTAGGATGTTACGTCCAATTTTAGTATTAACCGAATACATGCGGGTCAACTGATTAATACCAAGCGAATCAAAAGCAGGCCAAGCTTACGATGCATTCAGTACACAAGGGTACGAGTAGTTAAAGGGGACAGGAAACACAAGAAAATGCAGAATAAGTATTGTAGTACTGCTATTTTTAAATATTTTTGGCACTGACAAAAAGCCCAAATCCCCTGTGTTTATGCACCTCGTTAATTTCAAATTTACTGCGCAACGAAGCCCCAGTTCCCACTGCGCGCGCGGTGACGTCATCGGTTGGACTCGTTTCAACACAATTGCCTGCCGTGGCCGAGACTTACATGACAAAAGGCATGAAATAATCGATTTTAATGACAATAATGCTAAAGACCTCTCCTCCCCGGAGTATCTTTCAGCAGAAAGTAGAATTCTTGAAGTGTCTAAAACGCATAGTCGTATAAATTTTAATTTGGTAATAATCCAGTGCAACGCATTTTAACCTCTTAAGATTTGAGCCTCTGGCTCGAAAATGACATGCCCAAAATGAAATGAGTATATTTCTGCAGCGATTTGGTTGATTTGAATAATCTTGGTATCATAATAAAGGTAACACCTTGGGGATTTTTGTCATGGTGTAAAAATCAGTGTATATATCTCTGAGTCAGAGTAAATGAAGACTGAACGCAGCATAAATGAAACATCTCGTGCACCAAACAAGGTTTGACTTTTATCCCTCTTAAATTATTCAGTTGCAGTCTGAAACCTCTAAAAATTACAGCACAGAATCTCACCATTATCTGTGCCAAAGTTTATTCTAATCAAATAAATCAGAGCAAAATTAGAGAGGTTTTATTTCTGGAATGTCTAGGTGCCCGCTGCAAATTAGTACTGTGTGCCTGAGATTTCTCAGGTACCAAACTGTGTAACTCATTCAATTTCACTGAGATGTCACAGCTGGCATACATTCCATCTAATTACAACAATTTTATTTATTTATTTATTTATTTATGTTATTTTTCTGCCAGTCCTGTATACATTTTCCCATTCAAAGAATATACCTACAAAGAAAGAAGTTTAACTCCACTGGAGCAGATTTATTTTCAATAAAACAAGCAAAGAAACAAAATTATTAATCAAAAGATTACTAAACATTGTAACAAGTAAAAAAAACAAACACCCAAGCCATTATTTATACTTGACCTATGGTCCTGCTGCTCAAAAAACAAAAAAAAAAAATCAAGCCAAGCCAAGATTCGAACCACAGATCTTCCACATTTAAGTGCAACGCCTTAATCACTACACTAACTGATTATACACCAATACTTCTGCCACATTGTAAATCTCAGCAGTGAGTCAGCGGAACATATCACGCACCCCATTCTTTCAAAAGACTACTTTGGAAATGACAGTTGAATATTTAGTGGATAATCATCCCAAAAATACTACAAAGAAACCAGTTAAGTCTGCGCAACATGCCAATGGCGCATGGACTCTCAACTTGAAGCACCGGGAACGGAAGGCTCTCTCTCAAGCTAGGTATGTGCTATTAAGGTGGTTTAGGGCTCGTTGGAAACGTCAGAGCCCATAGAATCAAATGGCTTCCCTCAAAGTCTTACCAACAGTATCACAAGCCGATTACAGCGAGGAAAATACATTGAGTGCATGCTGAATGCTCAGGACCTGGCATCCTTTCAAGTAGTGCCACGGAAAAAAAACATGCATTGATACTGGAAGATCTAGTTTCAATATGACATGGACACATTGGGCAACCAATAGCAAGTGCATATTTACCCTCGAACACAGTTTTTTAATTACAAAATATCAAAGGTAAGAAAATACTTTTTCTCATTGCTGTAGAATTCAAAGTGCATGCCTGCTGTTCTTTGAGTGTGGTATTGGTT
The DNA here is from genome assembly GCA_029692085.1 of Gymnothorax javanicus. Taxonomy (NCBI): domain Eukaryota; kingdom Metazoa; phylum Chordata; class Actinopteri; order Anguilliformes; family Muraenidae; genus Gymnothorax; species Gymnothorax javanicus. The sequence goes on along the minus strand of CM056194.1, from coordinate 102,927,418 downwards.
TAAAATGGCATGGCTTATACCGTTGGATTCTGCAAACTTTCCTCCTTCATTTGATGTTTGGTTTGTATACATAGCACAAATTCAGTAGAAACATTAGCGACTGAGCACTGATATTATTTTGTTTTTCTACATGCTTATTAACTTGCTTGGTGCTTGAATTGTGTTCGGTTGAGGTAGAAATGGTCATCATGTGCTTTTTGCTGAGTTTCTTCCCTTTTAATTGGATATACCTTATGACGATGTTGCAATCAGGAAAGATGCTGTATTTATGATACGTAATGGTCGCCCCTGGTAAGGTTTAAGACGTTAAAACCAGCGAGTCTTCAAATTGGTGTCAATATTACGGGGCAGGCATTTTCCAATGACTGAAAGAACAATAAATAAATAAACAGTCGGGTGGGCTTAGCCCTACCGTAGCTCTGGGTACATCTGCCCCTGGCACACAGTGTGCATGCTCGGCAGTTTTTCTGAATATTATCCCAACTATACAGAGAGGGAGAGCATGACACAAGACTCAGCATGGCTCTTTTTGCACATCAGTTAATTTCAAAAATTAATTCAGTACACAAATGCACTTAAATTCAAATTTTTTCAGTCAGATTTGCACTTTTTAAAACAACAAATTCAATAAAACACAGTCACTCTTCTTTCCTGCTCCTGCCTTATCTTTAAATATCCTGTTCATCATGTGATGTCGCCATGAAAATCAAGAATGCATCAGAAACAACATATGATTGGCATAGTGGATCTGGGAAGGTAATTATAAAACAGTTATTTTATGTCATTTGAAATGACGTATAAAACATTATGTAGCATAAAATGGTTGGTTGCAGCTTACTCAACCATCTTCAAGGTAACGTGAGGACAAACCATTTATATAGCTTAAATAGCCATACGACCTATCACAACAGGATTTGGATTTAACAATGTTAAACCAGAGGGTTGGTATGCTATCTACACTCACAAGATCATGTTAAAAAAGTCTAAACTGGTGCAGTGAAGTATAAATAATTTGGATGAATGAAACGGTCTTACAACTATCTTGCTCCAGTCCCACTCACGTATTTCTTTCGGTCTACAACGATCACAAAATGAATGATTTGTAACATACTGTAACACAGAAAGTATACAATTCGTGGGATCGGTAAAACAGCATTTTGGAAAATACTGCTATCTACTGCGCACGGAGCATAAACACCTCTGATTGCCTTTTGTTGCTATTCGCTATTGTGCCGGCCAGCGTACGGGGCGAGATAAACCTATGGTCCCCGTGACATTTACTCAATAGATTGCATTATCAACAATACTGATAAACTTGTGTTATGCTCAGTCATGCCCGATAAATTAATACCCCATACTGTCCAGATAACCCAGGGAGTTAAGAAATGTATTGTGACGTTTTTCGAGTGTCAATGTAACCAAGAGTGACTGCACAAAAATAACTTTCATCAGCCCAATCAGCCCCCTTTTCTTAGCGGAAGGGCACTTATAATATTTAGAAGGACACCCAGTGCAAGTAGAAGGACACCCCTTTCTGCATCTAAACCACACCCGCACCCTTTTCTAAACAGAAGGACACTCAGAGCAAGAAGAAGGACAGCTCTGACCTCATCTAAACTGCTCCCAGCCCCCTTTCATAAACAGAAGGACACTCGGAGCAACTGGAAGGACACCCCTAGCACGTAGAAGGACACCCCTGACTTCATCTTAACTCCCCCCAGCCCCCTTTTATAAACAGAAGGACACTCAGAGCAAGGGGAAGGACACCCCTTAAAATGTAATTTATACTAAAAATGTAAGCCACCACGGGTGCATTAGTATGGCTTTCGCATACGTGTGAAAAATATAATGATGACGGCATATTACGATTGGCCAAAATTACAATACATTTATTTGTCCCTGTACAAGTACTCTAAGTTTAATTGTGGGGAATAGTCGTTCAGACTACATACAAAATTTTAATGGGGGGGATGTTAGTGTTCCATGAAAGTGAGCCAAATCGATGAAATTATGCATAATAATTCTATTGCAGTTATACTTAACAAGACAGAGTTTACAAAACTAGAGGATTGTCTTATGTCCGTCAAGACACTGACCGCTGCGCCCTGGGCCGCCTCCCGCTGATCGCACGTGGTGCCCTCGTCCGCTCTCCCTTCGACCGTGCCTGACCTCCGTCAGTCCTTTACCGGGCTCATATGAAACAGAGAATCGAATTTGGCGTTACCCAACAGTTTCCTTTTGTCTAAACCGAACCGCATATATAAATTAATATCTTCTACGTTCCATCTTAGACTAACGAGTGTCGTGTGACCTGTATATACCCACTGATTCTACTGCAGTTATACTCCATTAACCTGAGATTACAACACCTATAATATGGTGAACTAATTCATTGTGTTGTTTGATGTGGCCACTCTGCTGGGCCGCCTCCCACCCATGACACGTGGCACCCTTGTTCGCTTTCCCATCCACCGCACCTACTGGGCACCTCCGTCTGTTCCCTCTCGGCTCACATGAAACACAAAATCGAATTTGGGGTTACCTGACAGTCTCCTATATTGCATAAACCAAATCTATATGATTCATTAACCAGACTATCTGCCGATTATGAGTCTTTAAATAAAAGGCTATAGAACAAGTTCAACAATGAACAGTTGTATAAGGCTAACACCCGGAAAGACTCACCACGTGCCTCCGCTTCGTGGTGGCTTCCTTACCTCTGCTGCGGTTCTTCAAACCCTGACTTTACTGCCGGGCTCTGCTACGGGCTGTCCGTCACATGGAATCACCCAACAACAACGTGGCGGTCGAACAATCTAACTGAGTTGACGTCAGCGCTGCTTTAACACCTAGACCCAGCCGAGCCACCCAACACTGCCCGCCGATGACAGGCGACGCCGCAGACTTGCCCCCCCCACAGCCAAAGCCCTATTACCTAACGCTGGCCACTGATAAGGGGTAACACCTCCTGCCGACTTGGCCGCCGGAGCCCGTGCTTCCCGGAAATCCTCTCACCTACCCCGTGTGATTACAACAGTTAACACGTGGCTACTGCAGGCACCGCCAGCCAGGGACATGACCCGTTTCCCGCCCCTAAAGTGGAGGAATGGCCCTGAATGTTGATGAAAATACCAAATCTTGTGTTACCAGGATACATCTTCAGAGCATATTGTACTCCTCTTTATACTGCCCCTTGTGGGCTAGGTTTAAAAAGGCTAGCTTACTAAAGCTCCAAGTTTCTTATAATGACTCCATGAGAATACTGTTCAAAAAACCTCGATGGACCAGTGCAAGTGAGTTATTTTCTAATGCAGGAGTTAACACTTTTCAGCCTCTTATGAGAAACTTAATTTACAAATTTATCTGCCAATTGAAGGATTCTCAGAATTCCATCATCGTGCTGTTGAAAAATCCCAGTCATAGTTCTGGGCGGTACCAGTCATCCTTGTGGCGACATTGGTACAGTTGTCTCTTATAATATTGGTGAATATTTTGTCTGTCTGAATGTGTTTTCACCCTGTGTGTTTTTTTTTTTAAATATTTGTTGCTTTTTTGTTTTTAAATGAACTCCTGAGTCTGCCAATAAAGATGATGATGATGATGATGATGACATTAGCAAACACTTTAATTAGAAAGGCCTATAGCAGTTGTGAACAAAACCTTACTCTTAGCCTACCATGCTGTAGGACCAGATACCGACATAACCCTGAGCCTATAATTGTAGGCCTACTGTGTCTAGATGATACTCTCCTGTAACTCCTACCAGGCGTTTGTGACGGGTCCGCCTTGTCTATCCGTCAGCCACGTTGTCATTACTTCGAACATTCCTCGCCAACTGTTCATGGGGCTAGAGTTGTCGTAAACTTGTCACTTAAACAACCTTTACACGAGTTTAGCTCAGCTGGATTTTTTCAGTGTCAGGAAGCCTCAATTGGAGGGGGTTGTTTGTGGGTTGACTGATGAGGGCGGGGTGTCTGGGAGTAGGGTTGGTGTGGAGCAATTAAAACCTATGGGTAACGGGTAGGAGAGTAGGAAGAACACTGGTTTTCACTGTCAGGATTTTACCGCTCAATAGGGGTATGCATTGTGAAATGGGTTTGAGGTGGGCGGAGGGGTACGCAAACAGGCTTTGTAAGTGTTCCTGATTTTTTTTGCTGGTGCTGCCAAGAGATACAGAAATGCAATAATAAGGCACAGGTGTTAAGACAATCGACAATAAATTACACTAAAAAATACAACAATAAAGTACGAGAAAAATCTGCAAGGGGGTACAAATGAATCAAATACTCAAGAGATGGAGGTTCTGCCAACCGGTGCTGCTCGACGTTTGGATAGTGCCATCTTCTTCAGGAACTGCAGTGTTCTGATTAACCTGGCCTGGGTAGCGGTATTTAAAGGCGTTGGTTGGCCGAGTCTGAGCAGGCAGAAGAACAATGGGGTGGGGGTAGAGCATGCCCTCATGGCCCGTGAAGTCCTGCTCGCCCCATGTCCGAAAGATTGGGTAGAGCAAGCTTTTAGTTCAAAGGTCCGGGGCGGCGGTCCCTGTTCCAATTGTCTGTTATTTTTAGAATTTAAAACAATGGGGGTGTGATAGGAGGGAGGGGGTGGGGGTGGCAGCGCGTGGCAGGGACCAAAAGGACTGGCAGTATTGGGATGAGTGGTGATGGACCTGTCGTGGGTGGCTGTCTTTACCCTAGCAGGGACTCTTTGGGGGCGGAAGGGCTGGCTTGGGGTGCGGTTGCCCCAGTGGCTCTTCCACTCCCTCGAGATCCCTCGGGGCTGGGTCGGAGGGGCGTCGGGTACAAGTGGAGGAAGGTTGGGCTTTGAGGGTGCTTTGGTGGGGCTCCATCGGGGGCCGGGGGGCCGGCGTGGGATGCAGTTGCCCCAGTGATCCCTCCACCCCATCAGGGCCCATTGGGGCTGGGGCAGAGGGCTGAGGTGGAGTGAGGGTGTTGGTGCGGAGGTAGCGGCTTGGGGGTGGAGGTGGGGGTGGGGGCGGAGGAGGGTTCCTGGGCTGGACAGCGGGGGGGCTCAGCGTGGGAGGAGAATGAGGGGTTCGTTCGGGGCAGGTTAGTGGGCCGGGGAGTGGTCGGGGGCTGTTGGCTGGGGCTCGAGTTTGGGCAGTGGTCCTCGTTTGATAGTGCATGGTGGCAGTGGGCAAGTGTTGCCAGGATTCCTTGTCCCCTAAGCCCAGTGGGTCACCCTGATAGGCACAGATGGCTTGTTAAACTTACAGCTTCACCAGCACCCAGTGTCCTCCATCCATTAACCTCAGGGGGTCAAATACAGAAAAGATAGACACATCTCAGGAGGATAAATACTCAAAATTTAGCTACTGACACCCAAATCAGACACGTTTCTGCTTCTATACTTACCCCATAACCATTCTGAAAAAGAAGCACACTGGAAATTTAGCGACGGACACCCATAGGCAATCAAATTACACAAATTTCTTCATCTATACTCACCCATTACCCCCTCAGTAGGTCAAATACACATTAGTTAGACACACCTCAGGAGGTTGAATACTCATAATTAAGCCACTGACACCCATAGCCAATTTAATAGCACACATTTCATCTTATGTACTCACCCACTACCCCCTCAGGAGGTCAAATACCTAAAAGATAGACACACTTCAGGAGGTTAAATACCGAAGAGCTTGACACCTCAGGAGGTTGAATACAGAATAGATCGCGTTTCGAGTTGACACCGCTGACTATGAATGACACTCCTCTGTCGTTGACACCACAGATGAAAAATTAAATGAAAAACGCAAAAAAATTCACAGAAGTTACTTCAGCGCCCAACATTTCCTGCAGAAGTGATACTTAGCCAACTGACTTCTTGTACCTGCCTGGTCACAAGCTGGATGGAACCATTTCCGACACTGACAGCAGAGGACTTGTACGTCTGTGGCTGAAAAGCTTCCAGGGCAGGCAGTGGCTGCACACGCAGCCCAGTCCTTAGTGCTGTTCAGTCTGTCCAGGGCTCTGACAAGTTCCCCCACAGCCGGTTTCTCCATTATGCATGGATTAGAGGGTCCAATTTTCTCTACATTCAAGTCGGCAAGCCTCCTCTTTGCCACTCGCGGACACCTCGGTAACAGCTTCCTGATTTGGTGGGCTGTCAAGATTGTTATCTTCAGTCAGCGTCTGACTGCGTCACCGCGGGCTATTAAATATGGCTTATGATTGATAACGCTGTATGCGTTCAGAACAGTGTATACACCGCAGTCGTACCAATTAGGCTGCTGTGGAGTATCCGTTGCGAAGATACACGATCACTCCCTCATTCGGAAGGTGGCGTCTGCCACAGCATGGGCTGCAGCCACAACCCACAAAAGCATGCTGAAAATCTCAAGGCTCCTCTGACTGGTTTCCTTAGCAGCTGAATCAAGAAGAATTACTTTCCTCTCGCGTAAATTTGCAATGCCAAGGACCCAATGTGTCCCCTGTCCTCTTGGGTTTACATTCAGTGGCATAATGAATAGATCCCTGTTGAGTGCCTCATTGCGTCTCAGGAACGCAAATGCTATCTCATGGGTTCCGCTTGCAACCGCTAGTAGATGTAGGTAGGACACAGGAGGCACGAATCAGCAGATGTGGATGATGTTAACAAACCTTGTATACTTTCATCGATGGCGTCGCTGCAGAGCCAGTTCTTGCTGTCGAGGGACGCCACTGCATGGGCGATATACGGAGGTGCGTCTTTCAAAAACGGTTTTAACTGAGACCACGTACCTTCGGTGTTTGACTCCCACGGATCTTTGTGAATTGCCATCGAAGCGACCGTCGTGTCCTCCTTTGCGACAGGTGGTGGAGGAACAGGCTTTTTTTTCTGGACTCTCTAATGCTGACTCATCCAGTTGCACCACAGGTGCTCCTTTGAGAATGGGTGAAGATGTCCAAATATTACAGTTGGACTGATCTCCCAAGGCCAGAATAGAATCTTCTGTAGGTTGCACATCATAATCGTAGTCCTGCAATCGTGCTTTTTTGCGACCTGATTTTGTTTTGGGGGCTCGACCCTCTCTCTTCATAACTGACAGGCAGTAACTTCTCTTGTCTGTGAACGCTTCATCCCCAAGCACCAGACTCACCGCCAGGACATGGTAACATAGGCCAGTGCTCGGGCATGTGCACTTGGACGGCTTGGGGAACAGCCAAACTGCACTGACGCCCTTTCCATCTATGTTTAGCACGGTGAAGGAAGACGTCTGGCTGCAGAAGCCGATGTGTCCCTTCTTAACGCACACCTTCGCCATTAGACGTTGGATTTATCGACTGCTGGATTTTGGTTCAATCCTTGGCCGACCATCACGCTTCTCCCGTACGCTGGACATAATGTCCTCCACGGACTCAAATTGTGATAGAGCACAGTGTTCAATCTTTACCAGGCGGTCGCTGAATTCCCCCTTGAGCCTCTTGTTCCCCAATCCCCTTTATGCATGCTTGAACTTGCACATATAGTACGCCTGCAGATAGTACAGAATCAGCACCATTGTGTCAACAGGTCACTCTTTCCATTGGCTTTGATCCTTCAGTATCCTATTGAAGGACTCGCTGATGTTACTCATGACTGTCCTAACTCCCTGGAAGGCTGGAAATCTGGAAGTTGTGTACTTGCAGACGTGGTTTTAGAGATTGTGCTTCATATGCGATTGCACATATTCCAGGATGGCTTCAAAGTGTCAAGTGGCAAAGTGTCGTCTGTTGGGGCAAAAGTATTTAACGTCAGACGTAATTCCGTATGAAAGCTACAACATATTCAAAAGCCATCCGCTAATATGCTTACGACAAGTAGTTTTGGCTTTTAATGAGAGGATAGCCACTCTCGGACATAGTTATTATACGGCGTGTTTTGATTTGGTGGTATACATACTAGAAAATTGGATGCCTGACTTTTTGGACATTGTTTGTTTGAATGTAACTAAATGGAAGTATCTGGGGGCATTTTCATATTACATGTTACACAATACTTCAGTAAGAACATAATTATTTTGTAATAAGAATGGCATAGTCATTATTTATTCTTCACATAACAGACGGATAGGCCTACTCTGTCTACATAGCATGGATCTAAGCGTCCCCAATGTAATGAATGAGGTACAGGTCCCTGTCCTCTTCGTTACTAAGACTGCATAAGGTGCTTAAAACCCAGGAGAGAATCTTTATATTTCCCAGCGTGGTCCTTTATGTAGAAATATCGCTCGACGACGCTTGGCCTCTTTCTCTTTGAATGGATATTTGACCCCATCGATATCCACCGGTATTGGTCATACTTGAAGTCGTTCCTCTCAAGTATATGCCTGGCCTTAGCTTTGTAGAGGAACACGTCCCCTCCCACTGGCCGTATGGGGAACAGTCCCAGGAACCTATGTATCATTGCCTGATACATATCATTGTTTCAACATCTGGCCATTGCTGGCGAGAACATACGATTACAAATGAGAACAGTACAATAAAAACGGAAATCAGCAAGCCACAGGTTTCACACATCTTTCTATGTAGCAGCATGATGCTAGCTAACAACATAATGCTTGTTGACATCAACGGTGCTTCCAAGTGCGCTTGTTTATATTGACGTCACGACTCTCTGGTTGGTCAATAGTGATTCCTCCATTACTAGCAGACTGGTCAAAATTAGGCAGTAGTTCTCTCTGGTTTAAAGGCCGGAAGTGACGTAGCTCAGCGGGTCCTTGGACGCCTCAAACGTGTGGCAATAATTCGTTTACGAAATAGACGTTTTGATCGTGCAGGAGTTCCTCGTGTTATCGAGCGAAGTGCTGCATGCAGGCAAAATAAAAAATACTTTTGAGGCGTCCAAGGACCCGCTGAGCTATGTCACTTCCAGCCTTTAAACCGGAGAGTACTACTGGGTGCATCTCAAAGCATAGGTTGCAACCTTCGAAGGTTTAGGAGAGAAATCAGAGATGACTCGCTTAAACCAAAGCTGTTTAACAGAGATGAAATGATGTCATGTCAGTTTGGCGGATGGAATTAAGTGACGACCCCCAAAAATGCAGCCTTCGAGGGCTGCAGCCTACGCTTTGGGATGCACCCACTGCCTTATTTTGACCCTAGCAGCCTGGGGAAAAAATTTCGCTTTTGGCTCAGGTCAGAGCAAGCTCTATTGAAGGAATATTGGCTGTATTTCGTTTCCCGACTTTTGTTTAGTAATCATTTAATAAAAAATCAAATAACGACCCGTTTTCCAATTTCCAATTTCCAAACGAAAATCGGGAGACGGCTCATTTTTCGTTTGCCCACATCAAACAAAAAAACGGAAATCAGTTCGTTCTCCGTTTTTATATTACCTTAATCAAAACAAAGAACAAATGGCAGAAAAGTACACGGACCCTAGGCTAGGTCTTAATTGTTTGGTAGAAAAAAGTTAAAATTGATTGATTGTCAATCAGGAAAAGTATGTGGAAACAGGTTGCACGGCTGTTGGGTGTTCCAATGAAACAGGCTATCCAAACCTGACTGCTGTGAGCTACCAGCCCGAGTGACGTAGGCATTCTGTTCTAGCCGAAAAAGCTGTTTTCTCAAAAAGTTATGCTAGGGTGGGGGATTTTTAACGCGTTGTTTTGCACCTATTTGATGACCTTTCGGGCTTAACTGGCAGCCTCATTATGAAATGCAAGCACTTGACGCTGATTGGCTGGCTTTGCTGCCACTCAAAAGAATGTAACTTCGCCCAGAGCGGTAGGGAAAATGGAAAACACTCACTGGCTTCGGAACACAGACAGACTAACTTTATGCAGCTATGGCATATTCAGAGATTCAGCCTTACATGTTTGAGCCCAAATTGGATGAGGACACTGAATTGGAGGAAGAACCAGTCCAGCAAAGGCTGGATTTAAATGTTTCTGAATGTTCAGTATTTTTGAATGTTTTTTTTTTTTCAAACGTAATAATGGTAAAAACGGAGACAGCTAGATAGGCTACTTCAGAGCTGCCAAGGCTTACGCATTTGGAGTGAGTCTCTCGCATTGACGTTCCTGTGCCGTAGTCAGCAAGTATTCAATCAAAGCGCACTGAAGAAATATACGGAATTTAAGTCCTTGTGCAATAAGTGAATCCGTTTCACATGCATTACGGTGGATTTCCCCACTAGTGACAAGGAAATCGATCACAACTCTGGAATTCTCACGCTGGTCTTTACTGAGGGATTGGAAGCAATGGAATTGCATAAAGACGTGCATGCAAATTATTTTGAAGGGGAGGAAACGGAATGAGAGTGGGGGGGCAGTGAGATACATGTGACATCATATGTATCCGTTGTTCAGATTGGCCCGTTTTCTGGCGGTGATTTTTAAAAGAGGAATTTCTTTGAAACGGAGATGTTCAGAATGTCTAGCACTTTTCGTATGTTCTTGAATGTAGGTAGACTACCGTTATTCAACATAGGAAAGGTAAAAACGGTTTATGATTCTATGTCACCTTCAAAATAATGGCTTATCAATTTGAATGGCAGAGATTATGTACTTTATCTGGCAATGTAGGTTTACCATGCATTACTTTTCCTTTAAGATTTGCCTGTTCACTTTTCGAGCCTTGAATAACCTTGCGACTGCTTATCTGAGTTTTTAATTTCAGTTAAGGTAATAACTTTCAATCTCGGGTCATCCAACCAACCAGTGGTGTAGCGAGAACTGAACTGAAAATTTGGTGGGGCACAGATCATCCCTTTAAAACAATTATTAGTCCTGACTTGATCTCAGTCATTTTCATAACAATAACAATAAAATCACTCAGAGAACACTCCACACTATCAGGTGTTGCTAATTCTTCCCATTTAGGTAAAATGACAATCATTTATTTGGATGCGTAATTTAGTGCATTTAAATCAGCGTTATTCAAAATTTAATACCTGTCAAATCTTACGCTTTTTAGTTGTATATCACATTCTCACGCCGTAGTCATCAATCTTACACATAAAAAGGAAAACGAAAATAAAAATGTCGAGACGGAAAGCCCGGGGCAAGGAAATGAAAATGTGGACTATTGTAAAATGTGGAATAGACTTTACAACCACATTAACGGGAACAGTCCCAGGAACCTAGTACCTCAGTGGTGCAGAGTGATCACAGCAATTGAGTTTGTTGATGATTTCATTCTGCTTTACACTGATGCAGTGTGTATGGATAGCAATACTGTCCATTAAAAAATTCAGTTTCCCTTAAAATGATAATGTGAGTCCCCATGTGCAGGGGTTGGGAAGGACAGCAAGGCCCATGGGCCAATGGCCCGTGTCATGGAAAATCAATGGGCCATTTTCAAAATGTATGGGCCATTACCAAAATTCAATGCGCCGATAATTTTAACCATAATCAAAATGTATATTGCGTACACATACATATACATACATTTTGCTTTGTATGTCTGATGCTAAAAACAAACTGATACATACATTTTTCTTTTAATGTTTAACATTACAACATTGCTTAAATCAGTACTTAATACAAAAGACAAGATGAAGTACTCAAATATATTAGAGGGAAATCGGCCGTTTCGGTTTCAATCGTTCAGTAAAACTACTGGCTGTGGCATTAGTCTACTGATACACTAGTAAGTAGCTCGAAGTTGATAGTTTTTAAGTTCACCCTCACTGTTCACTACCATCTTGTACCAGCCCTGGCTGCACCTCTACATTGACGAGTGCGAAAATGATTTGACACAGAAGGAATCATGGCTAGAGGATGAGCCTGGTATCAAAATGTATACTATTCAAAAAAAGTAGGGGATATTGGATTTACAAGTACCATGAAATGCAGATCATGAGGTCAGGAAGGAAACAAATGACATAAAAACATTAAGGAAACATTTGTCAATTTATTCGAAACCCTGTGTACAGTCAGTAAAGGACAGATTCTCCAGAATAAGGGTCGACACAAACACAGGGTCACACAGCAAATTTACCACCATTGTGAAACAGAGTCAGTAGCGGGTAAAACCCCCCTCGGTTGGCTAGACAAGCTCGAATTCGGCGTGGCATACTCCTAACGAGACGTCCCAGGTCATTTTGGGGAACGTTATTCCATTCCTGTTGCAATGCTGCAGCAAGTTCTTGGACATTGGCAGGAGGTTGTTGACGCTGGCGTGGCCGCTGTCCAAGCATGTCCCAGACATGCTCGATGGGGGGAAAGGTCCGGACTGAGTGCTGGCCATGGTAATGTGGTGATATTCTGCTGCTGGAGGTAATCTGTAACGATCCTGGCCCTATGACATCTGGCATTGTCATCTTGGAAAATGAAACGGCGGCCATAACGACGTGCAAACGGCACAACATGGGGTGCCAAGATGTTGTCCAGGTAGTACTGCCCTGTGACACGTCCAGCAACAACATGCAAGTCTGTTCTGCCGGCAGCAGTGATGCCTCCCCACACCATTACAGATCCACCCCCATACGGATCATGTCTAATGACGTTAACGTCATGGAAACGTTCGTTACGTCGGCGCCAAACCCTCCTGCGTCTGTCAAGGAAGTCCACAGTGAACCTCGACTCATCTGAGAACATTACGTTGTTCCATCGGCGATTATCCCAGCGTTGATGATGACGACACCATTGGAGTCTGGCCCTAATGTGACGATCCCTCAAACGGAATGACACGAGGACGTCGGGCGTGTAAGTGAAATCTGTGCAGACGATTCCTGATGGTCTGGCCACTCACTACCAAGCCAGTATCCCTTTGAAGTTGAGACCTTATCTGATTTGCTGTTACCATACGATTTCTCAAGACAATAGTGCGGATGAATCTGTCCTGAGCCTGAGTTGTTGCCCTTGGTCGACCGGATCGTGGTCTATCCTGAACAGACCCTGTAGCACGATGTCTGGACCATAATCTGCTGATGACAGACTGGGAAACATTCATTGCCCTTGCCACAACGACCTGTCTTGTGCCAACCTGTAGCATGCCAAGGGCACGTAACCTCTCCTCCTGTGTTAGGCGGCGATGGTCTCTGTTTAATTAACGACTTCAACCACTGATAATCTGATGCTTTCTCTTCAAAAATCTTCCTTTACAGTGGCTCTAACCTTCCAATTCAGAGTCATGCAAATTTGTGGCACAACCCCCTTGATCATCAATAGCATCCCGTGCAGATCATGAGAGTGTCATTGATGTGTTTGGGTGATGAATTTCTTTGGAATTGCTTCCTCAGTAAGGAACTATACAACATGGTTTCGTATCCCTTTGTATATGTGAAAATTTTGATCTCAAAATAAAATATCCCCTACTTTTTTTGAATAGTATAGATCAAAATGAGATCTTTGATATGCCATAACTTGATTTGAACATCAGCCTATCCCACATGGTGGTACGACCCAGTGAAGTTTCCCTCACACGCCATTTTTTCAAGCTTTCTCTGTTGAATTAAAAGAAAACACATTACACATCCATGGCTCCAATACCTGTTTTTACTACGCTATTTCAATGTTATTAAATTGGTGCAGTGTTGCTTTTTCCACAGTTCCCATGATATTGAAGCTAAAAGTTGGTTGCAGAACAAATCTTGTTGAAGAAAATACAGATTTGGCTAAAGATAGTGACACCTAGAATGCGCATACAGTTCATTTAATCACAGTTAACAGTGCTGCTATATGTCTTTCAGCTCTGAAAATTTCATTTAGACATCTCTAACACAAGTTATGAGGGCTCAGAAATGCTAGAAACTAGAGGCACTCCTAAAGTCCAAACCTCCGCCAAGGCAGCAAAGTCCAAATCTTGGTGAGTGGGAGCAAAGTTCAGTTATCGCGTGTCTAGAATTTCAAGAAGGCTGCCGTGGCGGCCATATTGTTTGACTGATAGCAGTGAAAATCAGTCGGGTCCATCCCTGATGTAACAGTGACCCACCCACAAAATGTCAGAGATATCCGTTCATTACGTTTTGAGTTATCTTGTTCACAAACAAACAAACGACAACGATCACATAACCTCCTGCCAACTTCGTTTGGCGGAGATAAAAATGACGTGAGAGAAGGCACCACATTTCGACCGACTCCAGTGTACTTTTAGAACCTGTACCTCAAAGAAAAAATTCTCAAGATCAAAGTAATATTTCCTCAGGATTTATTAAATATACTACAGTTATTGTACTAGAACAACCAGCTAATTCTGAGGGGGTCTGGAGGGAGGCACTTGTAGATTTTATATGGAATGACCCAATATATTACGTAGGCAACAACAAAGAAAATAACAAAGAAATTTCTAAAGAAATAAATAATAGAAAGCAAATTCATACATAAGGTCTCAAATCGCAACTTAATTGCAATCCTAAATGAACATTAATGCCTCTCGATCGTGGAAACATGCCCAATGCGGCCACATACCGTTTTAAGCGTCATCACACTAATAAACAATTAAATTGTGTTAAAAATACCATAATAAATGGTGAATGTTCCGCAACGTGAAGTTTTAAATGGTGTAATCGCAATGCATGAATAAATGATAGCCTCCATGCAAAAGATGCAAGTCTTATTTGGTTAATTGGCTTTAAGTTTCTATAATGGATTCGGCTGGTCAGACTGGCTTCAGTGACTAGCATCTGTAACCACTCTCTGAGGGCTGAATTCCACAAAACACTGGTGGGCTCCAGCTCCAAGTTCGCATTAAGGCAGTGGCTATTTTTACCACAGTTGATATTTTCAAGTTGCATTTGGACTGCTCGCGATATAATGGAGATGCACCTATAAATACAGTTTCAAATTAAGTAACATATAAATAACTCTGCATAACTATAGGTAACATATAGCAAGAGCCATCAGGAGATGGTATATTCCCCCGACCCCACATCATCAACTTCAGATTAGCAAAAGGCACCATATCAGGTCATGATTAATGTGCACACCAAGTTTTGTGGAAAAATATAGAATGGTTTTCAAGCCATGCTCCGGAAACGAAATGTTCACAGACAAACGGATGTACGGATAGGGGACCGCACCTGTGACTATGGGGGGATAATAACTCAGTTCTTAATGTTCACCAATCAAGCACATAATACACATTAATGTGCGGAAAGAATATTCAGAAAGCTCGCCGATTTGCCGTTCTCAAGAGTAGCCCATGTCATGTCCGTTGTTGAACTGGGTAAGCAAAACTTTGCTTGCAAATTCATTCCAGTTTTTTTTTTTTTTTTTCGAATAGTCTGTGACAAAAAAGAAATGCTGCCAAGCTCCAAAATTTTTGTCAAACATTATGTTTCAAGGCTATATTGAGATGAGCAATTAAATTATGCCTATGCCTATATCAGTCATCTTAACTGTTGCTTCGGGCAAACCAGAAACTACATCTGAAGCACACATTTGCGTGCATATTTGAGAAGGGTATAATGTCCCAGCAAGCATATGTCAGACCATTGTAGATTTTTCCTCAGCAGCCGTAGTCAGTTCTGTCGGGCCAACGTCCGAAACCGACCTCCGCGCCACGGCGGAATGTCCATCGGGCCAGAGTCAGGCAACCGTTGGAAAACAGACCAAAGGCGTGAATGTTTCTTAATCCTCTCCCCATTCATTACTACGTTGGTTTATACCCAATACCAACGATTTCAATGTAGCTAATCATGGGAAGTAGTTTTGTTGCAATGCAAACCTGCACCGAAGCCCCGCATGTTCTAGGACATTGATTCAAAGTGGCCCACAATTTCTGCCTTGGATTCTCTTCAGGCGCACAAAAATTCTCTCAGAAATCGCATTTCACAGTAACAAGAAATTTCACTTCCTCTCAGCCAGCAAGTAGCAAGATGAGCCAAAAGCAGAACAATCGTATGCATTTCAAGTAATAAAGAGGGTATTAGCAGACGATATATTATTTAAAAGGAATGTTGCTTACATGTGTATATTCTACGCAAATATATAAATTTTATTTCTCCCAAAGGATTTTTGTGGCAGACAGTAAATGCGAGCCTCATATAGCCTACGGCCGTTGTGTTGCGTTGCCTTATTCATACGTTGGTTAGAACCAATGCAAAAAAGGCCATTCCAAATAAACTTATCTTTACTAAGCAACAACAGGTCATACGAAGCTGAAGTTGGTTTCCTGTTCGCTGCTTCTTATTCAGAATTCCCGGTCCAGCTTTTATTTATTCTGCAATTTTCCTTGCATATTCAGAAAGATTTTGTAAGACTTATGGACAACAAGTAATACACTGGGTTTATAGGTCATCAAGAAGAGGGCAAACTCTGCAAATGAAGCGAATTGTTCCCTTTTCACCCAGTTACATTTCTTCCCAGTCCAAATGGGTTTCGATCTCAAAATGTGGTGCCAAAAAGGTTATCTCAGCCCGAGGTAGGCCTAGCACTACGGGCCTCGTATAATGTGAACAAAAACAGTCATAAACCGAGTATAAAAGTGATTTTCTCTCGGCCAAGTGTTATTAAACTCAGAAACAAAATATGAAAACCCAGCTAGTTTTTTGTGAATCAGACCTTTGCAGTAAGCTGGATGCAAATTTCACAGTATTACTCACGTTGGACCACTCAATAAGCCAGTTTCAAGTTTAAGCGCTGCAAGGGCTGCTGGGTAATGTCAAAGGTCAAGGCACATAAACATTGCGCACTCCCGGGATCATGGCGGCAAATTATGAACAAGCGAGCCTGTGGAAACGTACGGAGCCCGGGAAGTGCAATGACACGAAAAAAATTTAAGACGTGGGCAAGAGATATAAGTCGTTCCCTCGATTTAATTATCTCGTTCCCACAACTTTTCATTTAAATTTCGTACAAAATACAAGTCGTTCCCACAAAGTAGCTATTTTGTGGCCCACGACATTCAAGTCGTTCCTACAATTTAGCTATTTTAAAGTTGGCCACGAGATACAAGTCATTCCCACGATTTAGCTTTTAATGGCCACGAAATACAAGTCGTTCCCTAAATTTAAATGAACGAAATTGAGGGAACGAGTAATATGTCGTGGCCACGAGTTAACTAAATTGTGGGAACGACTTGTATTTCGTGGCCACAAAATAGCTACGTTGTGGGAACGACTTGTATTTTGTGGCCACGAAATAACTAAGTTGTGGGAACGACTTGTATTTTGTGGCCACGAAATAACAAAGTTGTGGGAACGAGATAATTAAATCGAGGGAACGACTTATATCTCGTGGCCACGTCTTATATTTTTTTCGCGTCATTGCACTTCCCGGGCTCCGTAGTACGACGGGATAGCTTGCAACAGTTCTATGAACTTTCCTTGATAAAATGCAGAAAATAATTTTTTTAATCATCGATTACACATTTTCTTAGTCGAGGGCTTGGGGAACCAACTGTAATTTACTTATTTTCGACTATAGTCAGCACAACACTAGTTAGAACTGTCAGGAAAATAATCATTCAGGAACAATACCACTTTGGGTAAATTTCTCAAAGTTACCCAAATGGGTAACTCTAAATATGAAAGTTTCCCATTCTGGTAACTTTCACCACTATAAAGACAGTTATTAACATTTTTAAAAGATCATTTTAAAATACCCATAACAGAAAATGACAACAACGGTAGCTAATGGCTAGCTAGCGCACAGACAGCTGACGAACCTAGCTTGTTGGCTTACAACAGTCGACTGACTAACGCTAGTTGTGTCGTTTTTTTATTTTTACCTGCGGCTATCTGTCACATTATGAAAGCTAGGCAGTTGGTAGATTAAGCCACTGCGAAACCGATAAATGGTCAGTGACTATGTTTAAATGCACACCATTATTCCAGTATTAATCGGAATATGAGTACATTCCGATTGCGTACCTGTCATGTTAACACGTGCAATAAACCGATTAAGGTCATTTTTAAAATCAAAATATTCCGAATAAGACCCCTGGCATATGCCTGTTTTAATCGCAATATTGGGTCATGTAATCACCTTAATTGGAAAATGCCCCCGAACAGAATATTCAATTACGTCTGCGCCTGTTCAGTTCGCAAGGAATTAGCATTTCTGGAGCGAAGAGGAGACGACTGTGTGCATTCAGATAATGAAAGACATGAATATAATGGAATATATCGATGGGCGAAAGCACCGTAACAACGATATCTTTAAGGTGTGCGAAAAGTGGAGAGAGGCTGGTTTTGTGAGAACTGCCAACCAAGTTAAGCGTCGTTGGAAAACTCTGAAGGCGGCATATTCCAAAGCAAAAAAAAAAAAAAAAAAGGCAGTGGCTATTTTTACGACAATCGTAATCTTTCTCCAATTTGCTATTCTTACGAGCTTCCGTATGTTCATGCACAACGTAGGAAATCTGGACTTAGACCCATAGACTGATTTATACAGTCATTGCTTATATTATGGCATTAACTATAATGTATCAGCTGACGTTAGCTAGCGGGACGGCTGTAACTTTACTTATGTTTTCTAGCTAGTTGCTTAACTTAGCTAACAGGTTAGGTAGTTATGAGAGTGTAATTTTTGGTTCAGCGTTTGCTCACAAATATTTGGGGAACTGTCAGGTCGTCACTCTCCGCAATCAATAGTCAGTAGTGATTTGTGTCATGTAGAACAGCTGATAGCTGCACAAAGTTTGTCCTTGCAAGAAATTTTAGAGTACAAGTTGGCTAATAAGTAACTAACCCTGCCTAACTTGAGTAGAGGACATCCTGACTGTAACTTAAAGTAAGTAAGCCGGCTAGCCGGTCTTGTATTGTTAACCACAAGGCACGCAGCGAAAGCAGGATGTTTTCAATCCAGTTGAGTAGCAGTTTTTTTCTGAGGCTGAATTTCCTATTGTGCATGCGGATACGTAAGTTCTTAAGAATAGCAAATTACAGAAAGCTCACGATTGGCGTGAAAATAGCCACTGCCAAAAACAAAACAATACCAGCGGCCCTAATCCAGCCATTTTCATTTATTTCGCAGACATGGATGAAATTCTGGGACAGAGACCGCTGGCAATGGCAGCGGCCAAGAGAGTGGAGTCGATGTCGGCTTTGAAGCTCTAACTGAAGGCAACCAAAGCCATGATGATTACTTTCGAGTGTTATATTTGCTGAAAACCCGATGTTGAGATTGGACCAATGTGGTGGATATGCTAATTAACATGTAAACGGAATATTCCCATCGCTCAGCGCATATAAACAGCTTATTCGGAATATTAACCCGAATATGGACCTTAATCGGAATGTGGTGTGCATGTAAACGTAGTCAATGTCACTGAGTCTGAGTAAATGAAGATGGAACACTGCATAAATGAAAAGTCTTCTTTGCACCAAACAAAGTTTTACTTTTATCTGTCTTCAAATTATTCAGTTGCAGTCTGAAACCTCTAAAAATTACAGCACAGAATCTCACCAATATCTGTGCCAAAGTTCATTCGAACCAAGTAAATCTGAGCAAAATTAGAGAGGTTTTAGTTCGGGAATGTATAGGTGGCCTCTCCAAGCTGACACTGTGCCGTTTCATATTTTCAGGTACCAAACTGGAAAACTCATTTAATTTCACTTACATGTCACTACAGGCATACATTCCATCCAAATACAACCACTTTTTAATTTTTAGAATATTTATTTTTTTTTATTATTAATAATTCTGCCAGTCCTGTAGCCTATACAAATTTCCCATTCAAAGAAAATGAAGTTTGAATCCACTAGAGCAGATTCATTTTTTTTTTAAATCTAAAACAAAATCATAAATACAAAGGTAATGTAAAGAAATGGTTAAAAAAGTAAAAAGAACTGAAACCCCAGCAATTATTTATACAAATAACATGCTATTTATGCCTAAGAAAGTACATATCTACGTACACCGAGGATTGAACCCTGGTCGCTTGGGATACAGCGCTTCACTCAAACCACATATAATATAAAGAATGAGTCAAAAAAACATGTCACTCACCCCACTTGTGCTGTTGTACTTGCAGTATTCACAAAGATTTTGTCAGAAAACAACTTTGAAAACGACTGTTGAATATTTAGCGGATAATTATACCGAAAATACTGAAAACAAACCAGTTAAGTGTTCATATTGTCCCGCTATTTCAGTACATGTGAATGGCCCATGGACTCAATTTGACACACTGGGAACGCAAGGCTTTCGCTCAGGCTAGGTTTGCGCGATTAAGGTGGTTTGGAGCTTATTGGAAACATCAGAACCCACAGAATCAAATTGTCACCAGCAAAGTCTTACTGACAGCATCTCAAGCCGATCAAAGAGAGGAAAATACATTGCAAGCAAGCGGAATGCTGAGGAGCTGAGATCTTTGAAGCAATGCCCCGGTAAAAAACATGCTTGGAGACTGGAAGATCTAGTTTTGTTATAACATGGACACATAGGGCTAACAATAGCAAGTGCAGATTTACCCTTGAACAGTTTTTTTATTACAAAATATGAAAGGTAAGAAATTTTTTGCTTATCTCTGTAGACTGTAAAGTGTATGCCTGCTGTTCTTTGAGTGTGGTGTCGGTTTAAAATGACAAGGCTTACATTGTTGGATTCTGTGGACTTTCCTCCTTCATCTGAGGTATCGTTTGTACAGGTGTCAATGGCGTGGCATTGTCCGAGTGCACTACTTTGGTTTAAAATAATTTTAAATGATTCATAATGAGCATTATTTTATTCTATAAAACCTGTTTAATTTGAACATATTTCCAGTTTATCATAAAAATGATATATATTTTATGTTTTGCCATCTCAAACCCTCAAAATGTCAGGTAGTGCAACTGTCCGAGCAAGTTAACACTATGTGAAATGTATTAAATATGTAATTCAAAATATGAATTAACATAATATTAATATGGGGGCATAATTTTATATTGAAAAACTTTCAAATAAACAAAGTTTAATAGTTTATTTGTTCTTAAATTGTTTGGAAAACCAAAATACCCGCCCCCTACAATAAAGAATCCATAAGTTACCTTTAATACCCAGCTCAATTACAAAATAGTAATGTTTTAGGCAGAGTAGACACTCTCAGGTATACTTACTAAAAAAATCACTTAGAGAAAAAAGAGGGAGGTGTGTTTTTTTTTCAAGAAACTTTTGATTGCGCCACCTGAAATTTTTTGGCTGCTGTAATTGCAAATACAGTCAAAAACTGTACTAAAACCCTGTAAATGTTGTGCAACCATTAAGACTTGTTTAAACACACTCTTCCAACTTCAAATAAATGTATTCTGTACATTTTTAAAGATTTATTAAAATAACATTTTTAAAGGGCTTATTTGTCATTGACCCACGCATAGCACAAATTCAGTACAAATGCTAGTGACTCAGGGCTGCTATGATTTTATCCTATGTTTTGCTCCAAGCTTATTTACTTGCTTGGTGTTTGAATTGTGTTCGGTTGAGGTAAAAATGGTCAACATGAGCTTTTTGCCGAGTTTCTTTGCGTAAAGTGGATAAGCCGCATGACAATGTTGCCATTAGGAAACAGGCTGTATTTATAATGCGTAGGTTTAAGGGGTTAATGTTTAGAGTGGGAATACCTCATCAAGCTGGTCTTGGGAGCATACATATTTTAGCTTTTTGTATCACAGAGTATTGCACCCATTGACCTCTGTTGTTGTCATTGTTGTCATTGACCATTGATCTCTTCTACTTAGGAGGTTTCTATGTTGAGAATGAGGATAGCAAATGTTGGCCTTTTTGGGTTCCTGCGCTGCTATCGAATATCCCTAAAGAAGTGGCATCCTATGCAACCTCTGAGTTACCGCAGACATCTAATAATCAGCCTGCGATACATGTGCATTTCAGCCGGTTTGACATGCAGTGGTACCAACATACAATGTTCTGAGAGAAGCAATGAAAGTACTGGATTCTTCCGATAATCAAGTCAAAATTCTAAATGATAATGCTTCTGTTCAAATTTGATTTAGTAGAATGAAGTCTGATTAATTACACAAGGTCAAAGATGACTTTTGCAAACTTTTATGAAAATATCTTCTTTCCAACAGTGCCAGGGGGCAATGCACGACAATATCTTTGCCCTGATCAGCTAATTTCCATTGATGGGTTAGTGTAGGGCTTACATCAGGAATAAACAGGAAACAGGTGATTGTGGTGGATGAATGGCTCAGTGTTCAGCCTCACAATATTGTTTAGGTATCTCTGCATTCAAATTGGCATCAGTAAAATGCCCTTTTGCCCTTTATAGCATTTGCCTGCTCATATCATAACTCCACAGCACCATGGTAACCAGTTCCTGTTTCTGACCTCCTAACACAACAACTATGAAGATCTAGTTCTTATTTTGATCCCTTCGGTCACATTAGTTGGTTTGTGTCATTATATTATGATTTCTTTCATCATACTTTGTCCACAGGGGTGGTTTAGTGGGCAGTTCACCTCTTTTCCTGGTTATTGTTTGTTCTGCCAGCTTCATGTTTAGTTCATTCAAAGTTGTCTCCCCAAATAGTGCCACATTTACCCCACAGGCTACAGAGATATAGGGAAATTAATTGTGTGGCTCAGAGCAATAACGGCGTATGCCACAATTTTAGATAACATTGTTTTATTGCTGGAATCGTACTCTTACTCCCGCTGGCTACATGCCCACCTAAGATATGTGGCTTACGCCAAAGCCTCTATATCATATGTTGTAAACACTGTCAATGAGTCTTTGTTACTGACTCCGGGCATTAATGGCTTTTGCCACTAGCCACGGTTGGCATTTTAACTTTTTGAACAATCAGATCCAGTGGCGGGTCTAGAACTGGGAATTAGGATGGCACAGACGCGTCCCTTTTAGTCCTGGTAAGTTCTCAATCATTTTCCTTTATTGAAGCATTTTCCAATTATCGTAATTGGCAACTGAAGACACGGTTTCTCTTCACATGCGATCTAACAGCGATGAAATCATGGGCTAAATTCAGTAGGCTACAGTGGCGAAGCCAGAACTGTGAATTGGGTGCACAAAACATCCGTTTAAAACAATCATTAGTCCTGACCTGTTCTCAGTCATTTTCATAATTAACAAAAGGTTGACTCCGAGAGCACTCCACACTTAACAGGTGCTGCTTGTTCTCCCCAATTAGGTAAGACGATAGTCATTCATCGGACGCATATTTGCTAAATCAACGTTGTTCAAAATTACATACCTGTCGACTCTCAAGCAAATAGCTTGAGCCGCAGGCTTTTTATAGCCTATTTAACTGCCAAGTGCCACTTTTTTTTTAATCAACCCACGCAAAACTGAGAGTGAAAGGCAATATATCATTGGAACGCGGACCGGTTCAATCAACACGAAGCATAGGCCTATTAATAAGTAAATTATTTTTCTGTACTGAATTTAGCCCATGATTTCATCGCTGTTAGATGGCATATGGAGAGAAACTGTGTCCTCAGTTGCCAATTACGATAATTGGAAAATGCATCAATAAAGGAAAATGATTGAGAACTTGCCAGGACAAAAAGGGACGCGTCTGTGCCACCCCAATTCCCAGTTCTAGACCCGCCACTGATCAGATCACTCCTTAGTCCACAGTGCAAGATAGTAAATGGAAGTGAAGGAAATAGTAGAAATATTAAATAGTTATTTAAGTATGTGATGTTTTCGTTGCTGTTAAATCATTCTTAGAGTTACTTTTTCGCCATTCTGATCATTGATTACTACCTCTAAAAAAAGATATAATCTTTAGTATTTGCAGAAATATGGCTGAATGTAATATCATTAAAATGCATATGCATAAAAACTGATAGTTTGCACATTATATGAATGGTTCACAAAATTTGAAAAAGTCATATGTCTCAAAGTTCCAACAGTGACATAAGCAGTTATTGCTCTGAGTAAGACAATTTATGTTGAGACTGGAGCAGTTAAACAATGCAATCATTGTGTTTGTTATCTGCAGGGAAAGAAATGAAAAGTTTCCCCAAATGATTCACATTTTACTGCACTTTCAACCAAATATTTATGCTGAAAAATTTTCTTGTGAGTAGTTTCAATATCTATACTGCTTTGTAAAACTATTAAGCACTTTGCCTCAATATAATAATAATAATAATAATAATAATAATAATAATAATAATAATTAAAGCTGCAAGCAGCGTTGAACGGTCCCTCGCACCCTTGTGCATGTTGGGGGTAGTGGTGAGATCCTGACAGGTGCAGGTGTGCACTCACGACCAGTGGACAGGTCAAGTACAGGCACCAACCTGTGATAAAGTTTCGAGTGAATCGGACAAAGCAGGAAGGAGTTATGAAAAGTTGATAGTTCATCCACCAGGGGGCGCTCTGAGCATAACCAAATGTGGGCAGGTGCATTCAGGGGCAGACCATCAGCACAAATGCGAAGTTTCGAGCAAATCGGCCGATGTCAATGTAAAATATGGCATTTCCTGTTTCCACAAGGGGGCGCTATGGAGACATTTTGCTCCCCCCATAGGTGAGGCCCCTATCAGATTTAAGAGCTTGCCATCCTTGACCTGTGTATTAATTTTTATGACAATACGAGTTCAGTGAAGACATCAAAACCACGAACGTATTTTCATGGCAAGAGATCCATCTTCGCCGCGTTGCCACATGAACGCCATTACTTGTAGCTTCACAGCATTCATAAAGTAGCTTCACCAACTTGTTCTGCATGTTTTAGAAGTGGAATGAAGTTGATGGGTTCAACTATGTGTCATCAGTACATGTTAAAGTAAAAAATGGTCATTTTCTGTTACCACCAGGGGGGGCTATTAGTAAAGTGGGAAGTTATTATATCTTTACGTTCAGGGTGTTGCCATCATCATCTCCAGCAATATTGAAGCTTCTACGGTCAAGTATGTTGGCGTGACAGCATTTTGAAATTTTTTTGGCGAGTTGCTAAACTTTGTCACGCCCTAGCAGCCACGCCCTTTGCCCTACAGACATGCAGAGCACAATTTTTGATCAGCTTGGTCTCTAGCTGATCTGTACCAAATTTGAAGTCAATCGTTAGAAAACCCTAGGAGGAGTTCGTTTTAAAATTCAAAAATTGCAATCAAAATGGCCGACTTCCTGTTGGGTTTAGGGCGTGGCTCCAATGAGTATTTTGTATCTCTGGGTATGATACATATGTGTATCGAATTTCGTCTGCCTACGACAAAGTAACTGAACTGCTCACTTCCTGTTACCACTGGGGGGCGCTATTAGTAAAATAGGAAGTTATGATATCATGACGTTCAGGGCTGAGCCATCATCATTTCCAGCAAGTTTGAAGCTGCTACAATCAAGTATATGGGCGTGAGAGCATTTTGAAATTTTTTAGGTGAGTCGCCAATTTTTGTCACACCCAAGCAGCCACGCCCTTTGACCGACAGACATGCAGAGCGCACCTTTTGATCAGCTTGGTCTCTAGATGATCTGTACCAAATTTGAAGTCAATCGTTAGAAAACCCTAGGAGGAGTTCGTTTTAAAATTCAAAAATTCAAATCAAAATGGCCGACTTCCTGTTAGGTTTAGGGCATGGCTCCAATGAGTTTTGTGTATGTCTGGGTATGATACATATGTATATCGAATTTTGTCTGCCTACGACAAAGTAACCGAACTGGTCACTTCCTGTTGCCACCGGGGGGCGCTATTAGAAAAAAGGGAAGTTATTATATCATGACATTCAGGGTGGAGCCATCATCATTTACAGCAAGTTTGAAGCTGCTACGATCAAGTATGTTGGCGTGAGAGCATTTTGAAATTTTTTTGGCGAGTCGCCAATTTTTGTCACGCCCTAGCAGCCACGCCCTTTGACCTACAGACATGCAGAGCACAACTTTTGATCAGCTTGGTCTCTAGATGATCTATACCAAATTTGAAGTCAATCGGTCGAAAACCCTAGGAGGAGTTCGTTTTAAAATTCAAAAATTCAAATCAAAATGGCCAACTTCCTGTTGGGTTTAGGGCGTGGCTACAATGAGTTTTTTGTATGTCTGGGTATGATACTTATGTGTATTGAATTTCGTTGAAGCTGCTCCGATCAAGTATGTTGGTGTGAGAGCATTTTGAAATTTTTTTGGCGAGTCGCCAAACTTTGTCACGCCCTAGCAGCCACGTTCTTTGACCAACAGACATGCAGAGCACATCTTTTGATCAGCTTGCTCTCTAGATGATCCGGACCAAATTTGAAGTCAATCGGGCAAAATTCCTAGGAGGAGTTCGATTTCAAAGTAAAAACTGGTCACTTCCTGTTACCACCAAGGGGCCCTATTAGTAAAGTGAAAAGTTATGATATGGGGACGTTCAGGGCGGAGACATCATCATGTCCAGCAAGTTTGAAGCTGCTAAGATCAAGTATATGGGTGTGAGAGCATTTTGAAATTTTTTTGTCGAGTCGCCAAATTTTGTCACGCCCTAGCAGCCACGCCCTTTGACCTACAGACATGCAGAGCGTAAATTTTGATCATCTTAGTCTCTAGATGATCTGTACCAAATTTGAAGTCAATCGGTCGAAAACCCCAGGAGGAGTTCGTTTTAAAATTCAAAAATTCAAATCAAAATGGCCGACTTCCTGTTAGGTTTAGGGCGTGGCTCCTTTGTATGTCTGGGTATGATACATATACGTACCAAATTTTGTCTGCCTACGACAAAGTTACCAAATTTCCCTATGGGAATTTTGAAACATGTTTAGGGGGCGCTATTTCGGCATTTCGCGTCGACCACGTGCAAGCCCACAAAAATATCGAATTTCGGATCCGGCCGGACGAATGTGGAAAGTTAGATGCGTTTTCAGCACTGGGAAAGGGGCGAAATTGGCCTTTGAAATGTCGGAAGAATAATAATAAAAAAAAAAATAAATAATAAACAGCGCGATTTCAATAGGGCCCTCCGCAGACGACTTGCAGTCGGCTCTGGAGACTGGAAGATCTAGTTTCATTATACCACGGACACATTGGGATAACAATAGCAAGCACAGATTTACTCTCAAACAGTTTTTTTATTTCAAAATATCAAAAGTAAGAAATTTTTTTGCTCATCTCAGTAGACTGTAAAGTGTATGCCTGCTGTTCTTTGAGTGTGGTGTCAGTTTAAAATGACAAGGCTTACATTGTTGGATTCTGTGGACTTTCCTCTTTCATTTGAGGTATCGTTTGTATGCACAGCACAAATTCAGTAGAAATGCTAGTGACTCAGGGCAGCTGTGAATTTATCCTGTGTTTTGCTCCAAGCTTATTTACTTGCTTGGTGCTTCAATTGTGTTCGGTTGAGGTAAAAATGGTCAACATGGGGCGCCCCGGTGGCTCATCGGTCTAAGTGCGTGTACCATAAAGGGTGTGTCCCTCCTGCAGCGACCTGGGTTCAACTCCAGCTCAGGTCATTTGCTGCATGTCTCCCCAACCTTCCTGTCTCTCTACACTGTATCACTGTCAAATAAAGGAAAAATTCCCCAAAAAAAGCTTTTTGCCGAGTTTCTTCGCGTAAAGTGGATGAGCCGCGTGACAATGTTGCCATTAGGAAACAGGCTGTATTTATAATGCGTCGGTTTAAGTGGTTAATATTTAAAGTGGGAATACCTCATCAAGCTGGTCTTGGGAGCATACATATTTAAGCTTTTTGTATCACGGAGTATTGCACCCGTTGACCTCTGTTAAGTTGATCTCCTCTACTTAGCAGGTTTCTATGTTGAGAACGAGGATAGCAAATGTTGGCCTTTTTGGGTCCCTGAGCTGCTATCAAATATTCCTAAAGAAGTGGCATCCTATGCAACCCCTGAGTTACCGGAGACATCTAATCAGCCTGCGATACATGTGCATTTCAGCCGGTTTGACATGCAGTGGTACCAACATTGTGAGGTAGCGTTCAGGAACCAATCGCGAGACCCAGGAGATCCAGCAAAATAGTATTTTATTAAAGCTGAGGGGTTAACCCCCGCAGGGCAGAAGGCAACGGTACAGAGTCCACAATCCAAAATCAGAATCCCAGGGGCGTAATCCAAATCGTACACAGGGCAGCAAACACAATAATCAGGGTCGGGCAAAACAGGTTCGTTACACGGGTGCAGAGAAATCCAAGACAAAGCCAAAATCAGAAACAGGGACAGTCCAGTCAGAAGTGTAACGCAAAGAGTACAAGGCATAAAAGATCGCAGCACAAGGAAAATGTTCTGACAAGAGCTGGTAGTGAAATGACTGCTTAAATACACGTAGGGGAAGTCACATGCTATGATAGGGAACAGGTGAATTGGATCAGACTAATTAACGAGGGAACAGACATGAGGAAGTATCTTACCACATGAAAATGGCTAAAGCCAAAACGCGGACAAGGATCACAAAGACAGCCTATAACAAACACACGGCTCCGGTTAGGGAGTTCTAAAGTGCACAGATAATGAGAGGCAGAACAGAGTTAAACAGGTGCGGAGGATCTGCTGAAGCGCAGCAAAGTAAATTGAGTAAAGACAAGGGGCGGAGACTAGAATAGAGCGAGTGCTGACAGCTCGTTAGTCAATTAGTCAAAAGTGCAGCTATACAATCCCTAGTGCTCGTTAGTAAGTTAGTACTATAAACAATGTTAGTTTTGGTTTGTAGTTTTAACTAAAATAACAAACTGTTAGTAATGTTAGTAATGACAGAATAGCAAGGCGAAGGAAGCAAACGAGATTAGAAGGAATAATTGAAAACCCAGAAACCATGAAATCACCCGAAAGCGTGGCACGCAATACTGGGGCAATAAGCTGTCACATGACATAAGACTAGACAGGGGAGACAACGTGCAATGCATGGTATGGGAAAAACAAGAACCGGAATAATAACAGTGGCAATGGAAAATGGCAGGAATACAAAATAAAACAAGACAAGGGCAAATCAAAAACGGCATGGAATCAGAATCATAGGCAAAAACATGGTCAGACAGAGCAGAATCATAACAAACATACAATATTCTGAGAGTAGCAACGAAAGTACTGGATTCTTCCTACAATCAAGTCAAAATTCTAAATGATAATGCTTCTGTTCTAAATTGATTCAGTAAAATGAAGTCCGATTAATTACACAAGGTCAAAGATGACTTTTGCAAACTTTTATGAAAAGATCTTCTTTCCAACAGTGCCAGGGGGCAATGCACGACAGTATCTTTGCCCTGATCAGCTAATTTCCATTGATGGGTTAGTGTAGGGCTTACATCAGGAAGAAACAGGAAACAGGTGATTGTGGTGGATGAATGGCACAGTGTTCAGCCTCACAATATTGTTTAGGTATCTCTGCATTCAAATTGCCATCAGTAAAATGCCCTTTTGCCCTTTATAGCATCTGCCTGCTCATATCATAACTCCACAGCACCATGTTTCTGACCTCCTAACACAACAAGCTATGAAGATCTAGTTCTTATTTTGATCTCTTCGGTCACATTAGTTGGTTTGTGTCATTATATTATGATTTCTTTCATCATACTTTGTTCGCAGGTGTGGTTTAGTGGGCAGTTCACCTCTTATCCTGGTTATTGTTTGTTCTGCCAGCTTCATGTTTAGTTCATTCAAAGTTGTCTCCCCAAATAGTGCCACATTTACCCCACAGGCTACAGAGATATAGGGAAAGTAATTTATTTTGAGACTGGAGCAGTTAAACAATGCAATCATTGTGTTTGTTATCTGCAGGGAAAGAAATGAAAAGTTTCCCTCAAATGATTCACATTTTACTGCACTTTCAACCAAATATTTATGCTGAATTTTTTTTCTTTTGAGTAGTTTAAATATCTATACTGCTTTGTCAAACTATTTAGCACCTTGCCTCAATAATAATAACGATGCCTGAAACTATATCCACCAATGAAAAGGTAAGAGCTGTAAAGTCAGAGCCAAATGCAGTACGCCTATTTACCACAAGAGCTGTTTTACAGTAAGATTGTTGAAGACTACAAAGGAAAAATGAGTCCAAATTTTGCATTTTTGTATATTTTATATATTATTATAATATTGTGCTAATATATAATAGTATTATATATTATTATAATATTTCATCTTTTTGCATATTTTTTTCAGTGCTTTGTTTCTAAGATTGTATTGAATTTTTAATTTATAATTTCTCCACAGCGCAAAAAATGTGACTGATAATTTTTCCATGGTGGTCTTCAGTTCATCTCTTTAAAAGCTGCTTGATTTTCCATTCATAAATCAATGGCTAAATGCATTTTTTTAGCCAATACATTAACTGAATCAAAAACATTTCATTGGAACAAGCTGGGGCGAAATGTGCATGACGTGCTGGTGACTTTGTCGGAGCTTGTACCAATATCTCTTTGATCAGGCAAAACCTTACCAATTAGGCTACACACAAGCCCCCTTTTCAGAGTCCAGCTATATCTAGTAGCCCCGTAACATGACTGCTGAGAACACACACATATAGGAGATGACAGAACATGCCTTCCACTAATATTGACACCAGTGATAGATATGAACAAAAGTGGTGATTAATTAATTCCAGAATCGCATTAAGCAGGAGGTTTAAATACATGTCTCTGGACCATTAAGAAGTAAGCATGAAACTAGATACAGCCGGAGAGAGTATCATGAGATGGAAGATGGAAGATGTTAACCAATAATCAAAGGAGAACATACTTCTAATAGACAGGCAAGCTGCTGAATAGAAAGAGACGCAAAAGGCACTCACACATGCAAGGGGCAAAACGGGGTTGCGAGCCATTTTTTTCAATCTTGAATAAAAACCTGAACTTGAAATTTATGCATTTCTTGCTTTGTCATTTTGTTCTTTATGTGCAAACCTTTAATGTTTATACAAGTCTGAGTCCCTTGAATGAATTATACAGATGGGGGGAAAGATCTTTCCTAAGTACCCCATTTTGCCCCAGTTTCCCCTACTTCTCGGTATTTTAGATATCTACAGTAACATTTCTCCCTCTAATGTAGATTGAAACAATCCCAAAAGCAAAAGCAGATTAAAATAATTTTGTTTGGAATGATGTACTGACGTGTGTGTTGCACGTGCGTTCCTCCGATGGGACAGAAAGTCAGCTCGCACAGTGAGTCAACAAAGCATGTCTCTTAATGCAAGAGGGGGGAAAACTCAAAGCTCTCCCTTAAACATTTTGTTTTATTCACCCCGCCTGCAACGGAAGTCGCGGAAGGGGTGTATGTGGTTCTCGCGTTTGGTTGTCGCGTTTATTTATTACTTGCCGGAATCTCGGATTCCGCAAGGATATTACTCTGTTCGTTTGTTTGTGGGTTTGTTACTTGCCAGAATCTCGGATTCCGCAAGTATATTACTCCGTTTGTTTGTGGGTTTGTTTGCACTGTGGTGTCCACAGTTTCAGCTCAATTTAGCTCATATTTCATGATCAACATAGGACAGGCACTAGGCAGGCACTGCACTATTTTGGTAAATCTAGATCAAAGGTCAAGGTCAAGGTCACACAAAAGGTCAAAACACATAAGAAGCCATATCTTCGGTTCT
This sequence comes from Gymnothorax javanicus, assembly GCA_029692085.1. Taxonomy (NCBI): domain Eukaryota; kingdom Metazoa; phylum Chordata; class Actinopteri; order Anguilliformes; family Muraenidae; genus Gymnothorax; species Gymnothorax javanicus. Next base: position 102,896,132 of record CM056194.1, on the reverse strand, counting down.
AATCGTCTTAGAGGCTTCAAACCAAGTGCATATTGTTGATAAACCAAAGGTCTATCTTACATGACCTAGAAACTGCATTATTTTGGTGAATCTAGGTCAAAGGTCAAGATCAAGGTCACACAAAAGGTCAAAAACACATAAGAAGCCATCTCTTTGGTTCGAATCGTCGTAGACACTTCAAACCAAGTGTATATTGTTGATAAATGAAACGAATATCTTACTTCACCTAGGAATCTAGGTCAAAGGTCACACAAAAGGTCAAAACACATAAGAAGCCATATCTTCGGTTCTAATCATCTTTGAGACTTCAAACCAAGTGCATATTGTTCACAAACGAAAGGTCTATCTTACTTGACCTAGGTACTGCGCTATTTTGGTGAATCTAGATCAAAGGTCAAGGTCAAGATCACACAAAAGGTCAAAAACACATAAGTGGCCATATCTTCAGTTCTTATCGTCGTAGAGACTTCAAACCAAGTGCATATTGTTCATAAACGAAAGACCCATCTTACTTGACCAAGTAATCTAGGTCAAAGGTCAAGGTCACACAAAAGGTCAGAAACACATAAGAAGCCATATCTTCGGTTCTAATCGTCATACGGACTTCAAACCAAATGCATATTGTTCATAAACGAAAGGTCTATATTACTTGACCTCGGTATGGCACTATTATGGTGAATCTACATCAAAGGTTAAGGTCACACAAAATGTAAAGAACACATAAGTGGCCATAGCTTCGCTTCTAATCGGTGTACACACTTCAAACCAAGTGCATAATTTGTTGATAAACTCAAGGCCTGCGTTACCTGACCAAAGCGCTACACTATTTTGGTAAATCTAGGTCAAAGGTCAAGGTCACCTAAGCAGCGCTCTCTTTTGGTTTATTTTTTTGTCTGTCTGTCTGTCTGTTTGTGTGCACTCTACAAGCCACAATTTTCACATTATCTTCACCAAACTTGGTGACAACATTGATTAGCCTTGTGCCTAGAGACCGGTCTCTTTTCGAGGCCTAAGGTCAATGGTCAAGGTCAAGCTCAGCAGAAAGGTCAAAAACACATTTTGGTTCACAACTTTGCTACTGTTAAGCTAGAGACTTGAAACCAACTCCATTCCGTTCATTCTGTTTCAGAGATCTGTGCACGATTCCGGCAATTCGTCATTCTATGAATGACCTTTCATTTATTTGTGTCTGTTTGCACTCTACAGGCCACAATTCTGGACGGATTGTCTTCAAATTTGGTAGGGACAATCCTTTGACGGAAGGGAAGAAACCATTAGTTTTTGGTGAAAATCGAGCGACCTTGTAAGGTCAAACTCAAGGTCACCCATTTCTTAGTCTGCTCTAGGGGCCAAACGGTGGGAGATAGAGACATGGTTACTATTAACCACTAATAGGAAGTCATATATGGGAAATCTAATAGTACCGTCACCTTGACCTTGAAGTGATCTTGAAAGGTCAAATGCCGCATCACCATTTTTCCGAGTGCTCTAGCAGCCAAACGGTGCAAGATAGACCCATCATTACAATTGAACACTAATGGGAAGTCATATATGGAGAATCTTATGGCACTGTCACATTGACCTTCAACTGACCTTGAAAGGTGAAAATGGCCGACCTTCATAGTTTTAGCCACTGTAACTGGGAAACCAGCAGAGATACGTCGTTCAGGGCACGGGCGGGGTGATGTGGCCTTCTGGACACACCCTCTAGTTTATCAGTGTGTCTGTTTGCACTCTACAGGCCACAATTCTGGACGGATTGTCTTCAAATTTGGTAGGGACAATTCTTTGGCAGAAGGGAAGAAATGATTAGTTTGTGGTGAAGATCCGGATCATATCCTGGATTCTGGATCAGTTTGAAGATTTCGTTAACACTGGGAGATAGGGCAGACTTTCCACTGCCTATAACTTGAAATTGGTTGGAGATAGGCATGTAGTTACTATTAATCACTAATAGGAAGTTGGGTATGGAGATTCTTTTACCACCAAATGTTATGACCTTCAGCGACCTTGAAAGGTCAAACTCAAAGTCACCCATTTCTCAGGCTGCTCTAGGGGCCAAACGGTGGGAGATAGAGACATGGTTACTATTGGCCAGTATAGGAAGCCATATATGGGAATCTAATGGCGCCATCACCTTGACCTTCAAGTCACCTTGAAAAGTCAAACTCAGCATCACCACTTTTCCGAGTGTTCTAGCAGCCAAACGGTGCAAGATAGACCCATAGTTACTATGAAAGACTAATAGGAAGTCATATATGGTGAATCTAATGGTACTGTGAGCTTGACCTTCAATTGGCCTTGAAAAGTCAAAATGGCCGACCTTCATATTTTCAGGCTGTGTAATTGGGAAACCGCCAGAGATAGGCCCTATATTATGCCCAATCACAAATAGGAAACCATGTATGGGGAGACCAATTGCACCATGACATTGATCTTCACGTGACCTTCAGTGACCTTGAAAGGTCAAACTCAAGGTCACCCCTTTCTCAGGCTGCTCTAGGGGCAAACGGTGGGAGATACAGACATGGTTACTATTAACCAGTAATAGGAAGTCATACATGGGAATCTAATGGCACCATGACCTTCACCTTCAAGTGACCTTGAAATGTCAAACTCAGCATCACCACTTTTCAGAGTGCTCTAGCAGCCAAACAGTGTGAGATAGACCCATCGTTACTATTGAACACTAATAGGAAGTCATATATGGGGAATCGAATGCCACCGTGACCTTGACCTTCAAGTGAACTTGAAAGGTCAAAATGGCCGATCTTCATATTTTCAGGCTCTGTAGCTGGGAAACTGGCAGAGATAGCCCCTATGTTATGCTCAAACACAAATATGAAACCATGTATGGGGACACCAATTCGACCATGACATTGACCTTCACGTGACCTTGAGGGCACGGGCGGGATGATGTGGCCTTCTGGACACACCCTCTAGTTTATTTATCTACACGTTCTAATTTAACATATAAATATTTTTCTTTTGCACACTCTTTTATAACATTTCGTTTTTACTTGTTTTTTTTCCCCACATGCACAATAATAGTGCTCACATTAAATGCGTTGTCTTATTTTTTTCAAGAACAAATGCCGTCATTGTGTGACAACAGATATGAAAAATAAAATAGACAGGTCCAAACCCGTTCACATCATCTGTGGCTAGGCTATATAAATAAAACGCAATAAAAAAATAAAACAAGACCATGTCAGTTTACAATGAATCCCACGAATAAAACCCTGCCCAATATTTTGGTTTTACTTTTTTCAAATGCACAATAATGATGCTCAACGCAGGAAAAATAGCCTGTTACAGTCAAAAACAGTAGGAAATATAATCAACTTATTTAACTCAGCAGCAATGACAAACACCATCTTTGTGCGACGACAGATATGAATGATAAATAAAATAGACGGGTCTAAATGGAGCCATTCACAGCAGCTGTGGCTGTATCAAATAAAGCGCTATTTAAAAATAAAACTAGACCATGTCAGCTTACAATGAATCCAACAAATAGCCTACAACTGTTGGCGCAGGCATTCCTTGGCGTGGAAAATGAATGCTGGCATAAAGTTGAACATTAGATCATAACGGAGGAACTTTAGCACAGCTACCACCAGTTTGCTCAGTTGCTGAGACTAATTGGTCGAATGAAAAACTAGTTCATTTTTGATAGCATTATTGTTAATTGCATCACAAAGTTATTAGGCATTTTTCTATGCACAGAAATGATGGCTTGTCTTTTAAATATTCTGAACACGGGTAGCTCATGGCAAAGATTCACATTTTTTCGCGGCTTGTTGCCATTAAAGCATTTTATCTGTCAACACGGTTTGATAAACCTAAGATTTCTTCCTCATGGAATATATTCGTTTCAATGCTAAAAACAACGGCATATAATTAAATCAGGAGCCATTTAAGGGGTCTTCAGGGTAAAGTGTAAAAATAACCATAACAAGTAGACATGGTCAACAACATCCCCCGCCAAAATGTCTTCTTTAAAGATACTATGAACAGAGGCTCCCAGAAGTGCCACAAGGGCAATAACTGTGGGAAAAATAATAGTGTGCTTCTTATTTTCGAACTCCATCAGGGTCTTTATGGTCTTAAGCTACACACCAAATTTGGTTATCCTATCTGGAATATTTCCCGTGAAAAGTAGTTCCCCTTTACATATACCGTGAACAGAGTTGAAAAAAGTGAATCAAGAGCAATAACTCCGGGAGAAATAATCAGGCGTGTCTCATTTTCGAACTCGATCAAGGTCTTTATGGTCTTAAGCTACACACCAAATTTGGTTATCCTATGGCGAATATTTCTTGTGAAAAGTTGTTCCCCTTTATCCTGGACGGACGGACGGACGGACGCACGCACGGACGGACGGACGGACGAAGGTCAAATCAATATCCCCCGGCCACTTCGTGTGGCGGGGGATAATAATAATGTAAAAACTAAGAAATAAACATTCTCAACACGATTTTAACCTCATAAAATGTAGTATTTTGATAAAAAAATTTACATTGTTGCCATGGAAACGGCACTTTAATGACAAAATCTGAGAATATTTTGTGGCACTGATATTTTAATAAGCCATGGTCAGATTTTACTAAAATTAGTCTCAGATGAAAGGTTTAAGATAGTTCTATGAAATGACATAAGATTTTTTTGTTTTGAACATTTATGAATATTTAATGAACTCCGTTATGTATGTAACCATAACGAAAATCGCCATCATCAACTTGCTTCATTTTCAAAATTCACCCCCTAGGTATGCACCTATCTAAAAAATCCTACGTCATTTCAGAGATCTCCAACAGATACAACTTCAGTCCAAATTTCAAGTCAATCATCTGAATATTAAAGGGGACCTATTATTCTTTTAATACATATTAGTAATGTTATAATGTTAGTTGTCCATGCTCAACCTCTGAGAAGTTTCTAAACATAAGATACAGGGGTTTTGCCGTAATCCAAGAACGTGATTTCGTGAACGTGATTTCCTCTCTGAACAGCTCCTCCCGAGATCTTCGCGAGATCTGGGCAAAATCTGACGTCAGGTTGTGCCGTCCAATTAGTACAGACCTAGCCAGAGCCAATCACGGCGCTGGACCTGCCACACCGTAAACTATTCTAGCAGGCACTAACAACAGCAGATCATACTATACCTTAGTAGCGTTGACACTTTTGGAAATAAAAAGAAGAACCAAAGATCATTTGAGGTGCAGTTTTGTCAGTATCTCTCCCAAAGCTGCTTGTCCGTTTACTTTTGGATGCAAAGAAAAACACTTATTTCTCTTCCAAAAGAGGATGCCACCAGAAATCAGTGGGTAGCTTTTTTTGTTTGCTGGCAGCAAACATCCACGGCCAAAGGGAACGTTAGCTGCTTGTGCTCAGCATTTCACCAAAGACAGCTTGATAAATAAAGGATAATTCGACACAGGATGAGCGTTTCAGCTGCTTCTCAAACCTGAAGCAGCTGCATCGATCAAGTGCTCGGAGCCACAAGCTGTAAGTAACGATATAACAGCAAATAATGTAAGTGAAGCCAACGTGTTATGGGTGGCTAGCAGGACCGCTAGCGATAGTTAGCACTAACAACTGGCCCCAAATGCAGGCTTTGTAAAATATCTGAAGATAAAGCCTGTATTGGTGGCGACTGTCCGTGACTCACAGACACAGAAGCCGTAAGTTGCTTTTACTGCATAAGCTAACCTGACGTGATAGCCAGTTGATTGTGGCTGTAGCACTGCGGCTAACGTAGCTAAGTTACTGTTGCTAATGTTTGTGTCCTAAATATACAAGAGTAATATCAGGGGAAATTCTACAGAAGGTGTGTGAACATAAACCTCATTTGAAGCTAACTTTTAATACTTGTTTGTAATTTGGATGCTTGGTACAACTGTCCACGGTAACGGATCTTGCTGGCTGTAAAACCTGTATTGCAAGGGTTTGTCTCTGTGGTTATGAACGGTCGGTTACCAGCTACTGCATGTTAGTTTACGTGCCGCCGTGCTAATTAAAAATGCTCCTGGTTAACTTATATGCAGTAATTCTGATCGGTATGCTTGTTACTTCGGTAAGCATCAATGTGGCAGTTTCATCATAACGTTGCCCGATTGTAGCCACTACAGTTGAAGCGGCTGCTTGTGATCGCTTCACTTATCCATGACCGGGATCAGCCGGATCCCTATCACAAATATCTGGGCTAGCTCTCTGATTCTACCATGAAAGCAATCGCGAAATGCAGAAGCTCTAATGTGTCTGGTATAACAAAGGATTTCTCTGCACTGCCGTGACATAATTTCATCTCCCTTTAGAAATTGTTGTGGCTAATAAAAAGCCAAAAAAGGTGGAGATTGAATAGGTAATTCTTTCCTGTAGAAGTGATCGATTTGCTGGCTCCACATAAGCAACTTGTCCACGCTAACAGAACTTACGGTCTGCAAAACCTGTATTATGTTCATAACATAACCAAGCTCTCTCTAGCTGTCGCGTACTATCCATAAAGCTGCTTTCACATCGTATGCGAAACAAATTTTTCGCAGGACAGATTACATTCAAAGTCAATGCAAAGACTCGAATACACGAGTTATGGGCATGTCAAGCCGCTTTCACATGGGACGCAAAATGAATTTTTCACGGGACAGATTACATTCAAAGTCAATGCAAAGACTTGAATACACGCGTTATGGGCGCGTTAAGCAGCTTTCACACCGGATGCGAAACTAACAGATTACATTCAAAGTCAATGCAAAGACTCGAATACACGAGTTATGGGCATGTCAAGCCGCTTTCACATCGGACGCGAAATGAATTTTTCGCGCGACAGATTAGCTACATTCAAAGTCAATGCAAAGACGCAGATATACGCGTTATGGGCGCGTTAAGCAGCTTTCACACCGGACGCGAAACTATCGCGCGACATATTAGCTACATTCAAAGTCAATGCAAAGACGCGAATACAGGCGTAATGGGCGCCTTAAGCAGCTTTCACACCAGACGCAAAACGAATTTTTCGCACAAGAGATTACATTCAAAGTAAATGCAAAGACAATGCATTGACTTTAAATGTTATCTGTCGCGCGAAAAATTCATTTCAATCGATTAATGAAAGCGGCTTATCGCGCCCCATGTTCTCCGAAACAAACGCTGGTCATTCCAACGCAATAAGTAAACCATTACCACGGGCAATTTCCGAAAAGGCCGTTTAGCCTGGAGCTTTCGCCCCTTCGTCATACACCAGCGCAGATGCTGTTCGTTACTCCACGTTAACGACACACCACAGCTATGCACATGAACCAGCAGGTCCTTATACACACCGAAGCAGTCCATAAGTTGTTGGTCCACTTTTAGCTGCTCCTCACTGTCCGTGTTTCCCTCTAAACTCAGACCCACCGGATTTCTACGGTCTCCGGTCAACACTTGGGTTTGTCAACCCGTTCTACAAATGTGTCTATATGGGGTGGATTCTAGCTTTCCCTCAATCCTAGCTAGAGTAGAAACACCGGTGTACTCACCATAGTAGCCGTAGGTAGACAGCAAATTCGAGCTTGACCTGCCAGACATTCGCACTGCGTCCTCCACTTTCGCCGTTGCGTTTATTAGAACAAGTTAATTTCATTAGATCTATACATATGTACTGCCTTAGGTTGCAGAATATGCCCGTCGATTCCTTCGGGAGACGCGTCAGTTTCACTCTGTAGAGCCGGACCTGGAAAACTGCGTTCTGCTGCTTCGTCCCGCCTAGATTCGCCTTCCACAGAGCTGGCCAGTCAGAAGAAAGTGGGCACACGGGGAGTGGGGGCCATAGCGGAGGAGCCGCCCCAATGAGGCGTTTCAGGCAGAGACTACTATGGACTACAAATGGGGTTTTTTGAGGATGGCAGTATGAACGAAATAAGTACACTTTTTTACTTTGCGCGATCAGGAGTACTCTAGGGGAGTCAAAGACCAAAATATAAACTTGGAAAAATAGCATAATAGGTCACCTTTAATGATTTTATGAATGCCACAAGGTTGAAAATCAGTCAAAATTGTGATTTTTGGTAATTTGCATTTACACACAAGTCACAAGTAACAATTGAGGCAGAGGAAAAACATAGATTCTTGGTGTTTACTGGCATCTCACTGCATTCCTTTATTTATTGTATTTATTTTATGTGAAAATAAAGAATATTGAAATTTAAAAAAAAAAAGTGAAATTTTTATCCTGAAGACCCCTTAACAATTAAAGCTGCAGTTGGTAAGTCTTATAAAAGGAACTTTTTGTCATTTTTGCTGAACTGTCACTGTGTACAGACAGTATTACATAAAATTAGTACTCTGTAATTAAAAAAAGGCTCCTATAAACCCACCTACTGCTCCTACTGCAATTTAAAAGAATCATTCGGACCGACCAAAAAGAACCAATCAGAGCCAGGATGGTGTCTGACAGCCGTCAAACAGTGCACATGCACGCGCTGCGGACAGCCTTCTCCCCCTTCCTCAGTTCACGCCAGTGCTCAGTCGAGCTCAAATCTCCGAGAGAGGGTTCAGGAGCTTAGAGAAACTAATGGCGCAACAACAGCCATCAGCGAGGAAAAAAATACCGATACCTCCGTTCCCGACAACAGCACACATGAATAAGACAAGTAAGAAGAGGAAGCCAGAAGAAAAAAAAGCACAAAAGAAAGAATTAGACAAAGCCCGGGATAAAACCAGAGTGAACATCGGAGTGGCTTTTCCGAGGTGGAGGGAACTCTGTGATCTGGAAGGATTAAAAACCGACGCAGAGTTGGCGACTTTTCTGCTTGACAGGTAAACCCCTGCTTTATTCGTTGGTTCATTTTTGCTCCGCAATGCTCTGCAAATAAGCAAGTTGGTGTCGCTCACATGCACAGCTGGTACTAACCCCAGCCTAACCGGCATCAATTCATTTTCGCTCTGCAAATAAGCTTAGTGAACGCTAAGCTATACAGTCGACAGTTCAATAGCCAGCATCTTGTAATTGTTACAGCACTGTGAAAGTGCATGTGATGTTACTGTGATGTTGCAGTCGAGCTAACATTAGCTTGTTTCCGCTGCTAGGCTAACGTTATTAGCGCTGCTTTTATTAGAAAAGTAGCAGAAAATATCTTATGAAGTGACCTGGCAGTCTTATCGCTGTGCTGTTATCCTCATAAATATGTGTAATGTTTGTGTTCTCAAAGCTAAATGCCAGTCATATATGGTTTACTGGGCTATTCAGCAGGATTCACGACAGTTTCTGCAATTAAAAAACGGGTAACTTACTGGAAATAAGCGGTACTGGGTTTTACTGAATACATACTGCTGTAGATTACTTTTCATGTCGACATGATTTATTTCTGCTCGTTTGTTGGCCAGCAATGTTGACTGTTCACAACAGTTATGTCTAGCCTCGGCAACTTGGCCGTTTTCATAATGTGAACTTGCAAAATCTCTCCACAGTCGCATGCATAACAGCTTGCGTGCCTTCGCACGGCAGCCTTCTGGGGGAGGGTCTTAGGGCAGGAGTGCAGTGGAGAGGGAGGGATCTGAAAGTTGCATTTTTTCAAATTTTTATGCCAAGTCCTCTCTCTCCTCAAAGTTACCAACTGCAGCTTTAATTAATTAACCCTTTGGCGTGAGAAGCCAAATTTTCCATCTCAGAATCACATTTCCATCCCGCCAACAAGTTTCAGCTCTCCATGAAAGTTCTGGGAGGTTTTTTGTTCTATGCAACCACGCCAGACTGAGCTACGTAAAGTTAACGTAACCCTATTACGCAAGTATTTTAATATGTTTTTTTAGGTCCAATCAATGTCTTTCACTTACCGAGGAAAGCTTATACTGTCTGCAGTTGGATAAAAATAGTGTCAACCAACTGGTAATTACCAGGAGAATTTCACGTGGGCGTGAACTACAGCTGGGCTTTCAGGCAGATACCATTGAATCACCATTAAAGTGATTGGATTTCTATGAGAGCTTACAGGCTCTAAAGACAGCTAAATTCTTCAATCCCGCATATATTCACGCATTAATCCAATAGGAAATTGCATGTTTTTAATATGTGATGACTGAAATTGATAGTAGAATGACATAGTGTCAATACCATGGCGAATTTTTGCCCCAGGAAACTGATTTTTTTTTTTTTAACTACTTGGAATACCATTGGGTCACTGTAATTGAAGTGGTTGCTACAGAGGACAACGGCCCTGTCGAAGAGATCATTTTTTGAACCATGATAGATACTATTGGCATGATATTGAGCAGTTTGGTACATCAGGCTTAGCTGAGGAGTTTAATTCATGCAACTCCTGAAAACAGGGATAGGAGTGAACTCATCAATATTCTAGACTGTGTTCCAGCTCTGCTTGCTTGTGAATATTCAATAACTGATCCGGGGGTGCCATCTAGTGATAGAGTAGTGCAACTGCTTTCATAAAAAGAGCTGCTCTATGTCCGCAGGCGTCTACATCTGCAGAAAAGTGTTAATAAATGCTGCAGAAAATGCAAAAATGAACTGAGATCAAAATTGAGAGAGATATATAATATATGAAATGTATGAATGAAAATCTGGCCCTGCAGGTCTGCTTAGAAAAATTGGCCCATGGACAAAAAATAGTTGGTGACCTTGATATAGACCAAACCTGTCTTAATGCAGGGATACTAACATCACTTTTATCCCAATCATTATCACACAAAATAGACATTCAATTCTCCGTTTCGTCCTGTTTATTGCTATTTTTAAATATGTTCAAAATGTTTAAACATTGAACAATGTCTTACAGAAAAGAACAGTCTGTATTCTACATTTATTGATTCATGCTGATTAAACTTCCCAGTTTGGTTACTTTTGCCCTATAAAATAGGCTCCCAAAAATATCATCTTGAGGTTTTACAGGCAACTGGACCAAGCAATCTGAGATGTGAGAATAGCAGTGGTGTGCTGTGGAAGGCATGAAAAGCCAGCTGTAACCACACCTTTCAAAGCTTTATTACTTCCATTTTTGTTTGCCAGATTCATAATTAAACAATTTATTTGCTGAATGATAAAAACAGACACGAAGCCTAGAATGGTCAAGAAATGGTAATGACATAGTGATTGCCGATTGGCTACATGCATGTAATAGATGTGATATTTTAAGAATGGCAATAATTTGAATAAATGCAAAAAATCCAAAACTTTCTCTTACTTCCATTTCTCAATTTAACATTTTTTCAACAATGCAATTATCAGATTTTTGCATCAGCCCCGTTGCTGGTGGGTCTCCTTGCTTTCCATGCAAATATGGCTGAACAGGTTGCACCTGGACCCCAGGTGGCATAAAAATGTGAACAATCAGTGTCCACAGGCAGTGCTTGCTAGCTCTAAGACTCTCTAAGTGCAAAACCTGGCACTTAACTGTAAATACCTCCAAAACAAAAGTTGTTATTTTTTCAAGAGGGAAAGTGAGATGTAAACCTGTTTTCAAATTCGGGAATGATGAATTTGAGGTGTGTGATGACTATGTATATTTAGGTGTAAAATTCAATTATAATGGTAAATTTTCAAAAGCTATTACTAAACAGGTGTCACAAGCTCGACGTGCTATGCATAGTTTAAAATAAAAAATTCACAGACTTAACCTTCCCATTGACCTACAACGTGAACTGTTTGATTCGTATGATTCTGCCTGTCTTTGTTATAAGGGGAGTGAAGTCTGGGGATTAAAAATTTTACCTAAATTTAATGTATTTCATCGAAATTTCTAAAGTCTTCATGTGAACAAGGCAACAGCTAATTGTATGGTATACGGAGAACTCGGTAGGAAATCTTTGAATAGTTTTATTGAAAAAGAGTGATTAATTTTTGGATAAGAATTCTTGATGGTAAGACCTGTAAACTTTCTAATGTGATGTACCATTTACTCAAATCCATGTATAATAGAAATATTTTTAAATCAAATTGGTTATCTAAAATCAAGAGTATCATAGATAACTGTGGGTACTCGAATTTGTGGTCTGATGATATGTTTGTGAATCATAAGTGGATGAAACTTAGTATCGAACAAAGAATCGATGACATATGCAAACAAAATTGGCTATCTGACATTGCTACAAACAGCTCATGTAACAGCTATCGGCTCTTTAAAAAAGATTGTCAATTTGAATCATATATTTATATATCTCCTTGTGATCGAATAATTTTGTCTCACTTGCTGTGCAACAGTAAACCCCGGTCAACATTAGTCGATTTGAGAAAGATGATCAATTAAGATACTGTACTTTGTGTAACAGTGGTGATATAGGAGATGAGATGCATTATATTTTAATCTGCTCAAATTTTAATTCTGAACGTGCAACATTTATTAAAAATGGTACTACTGAAGACCTAGTATAATTATATTTGGGAACTTTTTCAGACTGGAAATGTTAGTGAATTATCCAACTTGGTCAATTTCATTAAAACTATCTTATCAAAATTTTGATCTCTTTAGACCAATATCTTCTAAATTATATAATGTGTTACTGTGTAATTGTCTCTCATAATGTTTATGTTGCTTGTAGTTTTATGTTGAAACATCGATTTGGATTAAGATTACCTCTTGTAAAAGGCTTACTATGTTGGTAAACTAGTCCCGCCCGCTACTGCCATTTATTGTTATTTTGAAAAATTAATCTGTGTGTATTTCTGTAGTTCTCTCATACCCCGGAAGGGGTCGTAAGAGTCAATAAATTCATTCATTCATTCATTCACTTGAGGTGGCTTTTCATCAACCTTTTCACCCAATAAGTCCCAAAACCACTTCACTTTAATTCGGCAGTTGGAAAATAGAAGGAGTTTTTGTGTATGTTTACTTTGCAAAATATGGCTTCTTTGAGAATTCCAAAATTTTGGACACTATTCAAACAAGTAAATTATTCTCTTTTCACTTCTTACTGTTTACCTTTTACAAGATTCAATTTGAGATTATATAGAGAAGTTAAGATGTTTAAATTTCTCTATGAATAGAGAGCTGTGACATTAGCCAAGTGTTTGGCCTAACTGACTGATACTGTAACATTGAATTATTTTGTGTGAAACATCAAAAGAAAGATAAGAATATGCGCTTTCTTTTTCTTTTTTTTGGCCTCTCCAATCCCACCCGAATCTGGAACGCCCAATTCGAGAATTATGTACAAGACTTGCTCGTATGCGACCCCAAGTTGCCAGCTCAGGAGAGAGAGACAGTTCGTGGCTCTCCTCCGCAGTACGCGCCTGTCAGTCCCTGCATCTTTACACTCATTGGTCAAAACTTTTGCAAGTTCAGAACGAGGGCGGAGGATATCCGAACATGAGCGAGCTTAGAATCTCACTGACGAGCGCCCGGCTGGCCAACAGGAGGTGCTTGAGCAACGAACAAGGCAACCATTTTAATATCCCTTCCCGGCAGTCCCTTCCCAATTTGCATACCCGCAGCGCTATAGCCAATCGTGCGCTGCCCTGAAAAGCTGTCAATCATCAAGCGGTTGGCACAACCGATCTAATGAATATGCGCTTTTCTGATCATATCTGAACGGGGGAAATGTTTATTATTGTCAGAATAGCTCAGCTCTTCTCAGTGCTACTAGATGTCATCTGTTTGTCTTCCTAACATTTCAAATAATATCTTTTTCAAATTTGATGACTTTTGTGAATATATCTTTGGATATCTATCAAGATATTCATGAGTGCTAATTTGCATAATGTGTTACACAGTAGACGTGGCAAATTCTATCATTATCATACTAGAAAGAAACTTGAGTTCTAAATTTATAAGGTATCATGTTGGACATAAGAAAAGGACATAAAATATATTAGTGAATTTTTTTTGCATGGCAGTGTTTTTCATGTGAGCCAGTTGGGAAGGAGTTAATGCACCAGCAGTTCTCTGCCTTGTTAGGACTGTGATTTGAGGAACAGGATCGTGGGGTCGCACAAAACAATACAATCAATCCTCTATGCACCAGGAATTAAAACAAGGGGCTCTACCTTACACCTGGCACAAAGCGCAGCAAACGTGAGCAACAAACAAGTTCTTCACTAGTTTATGACTGACGCAATTGATGTTTTCCTGTCCAGTGCTTAGGTTGCTTAAATGTGTACAAGCAAGTGTACCAGGGCCTCCGGGTGGCTCACAGCTAAGACGTTCATCTGTGAGCCCTGTGGCCGGGTCTCAAATCCCAGCCACTCCATTATCAGCTGTGGCCCGCATGAGCGCAATTGGCGCAGCCTTGCTAGGGATGATAGGGATTGAGCCATTTAAAAAAAATTGTCAGCCATCACTCTGTAGCAACCACTTCTGGCTGGCCAGGCCTATGTGGCTGAACAAACTAAATGGTAAATTACTATGTGATCCCTGTTAATAGGCAGTGTGTACCTTGGTGGTGATTGCATATGCAAAAGAAGATAATAGTCATCACTTGAATCGAGAAATCACTTGCCACCGTGAGATTTTTTCTCCTGAGCCAATGTATGATCACTTTGCAGTGGCTAAAGTCAATTTCGGTCAGCGTTTGGGTGAGAAAATATTAAATAAATAAACAAAACAAGATTGTCTTAACTGAGCACCAATATAATCTAACCTCTTATGTTCGGTGACTCGCCACCAGAGGTTTAAATATCCTCAAGTAACTTTAACACCCAAATTATCAACTAAAACACTTTGCTCATTTGTGATGACTTAAGTTGCAGTCATTCGAAAAGATTCACGGCTATGGTTTTGACGGCAAAATATTCTTAGTTGATGTTGGACCTCAGCTGCTTAACACTTCATGGCCTCTTTTGCTATATTTTTTGTTTATGATATGGCAAATATTTTAAATGGGTGACTAGTCTGTGCTGGTGTTAGAGGTCAGTTTATTCAACAACGGATTCCATGTCATTGTAGTGCATGCAGTATGAGGTGTTTGGTGTGTCTTGCTGAAATAAGCAAGGCAATCTCTGAAAAGACTTCTGGATGGCAGAATATTTTGCTCCAAAACCTGTATATGTCATTAAGCATTAGTATTGTTTTCACAGATGTGTAAGTTAACTGGTGCTATGGTTAGTACTGCTGCCTCTCACAGCAAGAAGGTGGTGGGTTCGTGTCTGGGTCAGGGCCTTTCGTGTGGAATTTTCTATGTCTTCCTGTTCTATTATAAGCTTCCTCCGGTATCTTGCTTCCAGCCAATTGCTAACGAATTTTCAAATTCAATTTTTATTCACCACCAATTAAAACATATAAAAGAAAAGACGAGGGAAAAGACATATACATGAAATAAAATACATACAAAGTCAAGAATAAAGCAGAGTAATGATGGTGGGAACCCCAGGAGAAGCAATACTTATAGACAGGGGCCCCAGTAAACATAATACATACATAGATGAATAACCAGAAAAAATCTGTACAAATCAAGACAGTACTGAAAAAGATAAAATAGCCGGGAGAGTAGAGGAGAACCAAGAAAAACATGCATCATCATAGGAATAAGAATGCTCTTACCAGTACCCCTGACCAAGGTACTGGCTTTAAGACTGGAGTTGGTCCCCGGGTGCTGCTCTGCGGCTGCCCACTGCTCCGAACAATAGGATGGGTTAAATGCAGAGGACAAATTAGAAACATCAGCTTTGCATTCTAAATAAAATCCAACTCTCACAAACCTGTCTCCAGTGAGCCAGCCAGTCTATTTCCAGTAATTGTACACTAAGATAGCCTCCAGCAAGTTTGCAAAAAATATTCAGTTTATAGAAATCTTACCCCTCCTTGAATCGCCACCTTATCGTGGTGGAGGGGTTTGAGTACCTGGATGATCCTAGGAGCTATGTTGTCTGGGGCTTATTGCCCCTGGTAGGGTCTCCCAGGGCAAACAGGTCCTAGGTGACGGGTCAGACTAAGAGCGGTTCCAATGCCCCCAGTGAAGAAAATTACACCAAGGACATTTATGTCGCCCGGATTGGCGTCACCGGGACCCCACCCTGGAGCCAGCCCGGTTAGCTGCAGGCGCAGTGCCTGGTGGCTTTGGCTCCCACCCACAGGACCTGCCGGGCACAGCCCGAACGTAGCGACGGGCCCGCCATCACCAGAGGCCCATCACCCGCGGGAGGGTTCAGAAAGGGCCGATGCTATATGCTTTTTGGGTGGCAGTTGTGGGCGGGGCCCCGACGACCCAATCCCTGGACATGGAATCTGGTTATGGGGACATGGATAATACCTTGTTGGGGGAAGGAGCTGAGCCAGGCGGGAGGTCGAGCGTACCGGCTAGAGATAGTCGGCTCACTCTCCACGACAGTCTGGGGCTCTGAAACCCAACTACTCGAGAGAGGCTGGACTCTTCTATTCTGGAGCGTTCTTCCATAGAGAGGTGCAGCGGCTGGTGTGGGCTTGCTTATAGCCCCCAGCTTAGCTGCCATGCTGAGTTTTCCCGTGAACGAGAGGGTCGCTGCCTTGCGCCCTTGGGTCGGGGGACAGGTGTCTTCACAGTCGTTTTCGGGCTGATGAGCTAATGGTGCAGAGTATCTTGCCTCTTGGAGTCCGTGGAGGGGTACTGGAAAGTGCTCCCACTGGGGACTCCATCGTTTCATGGGGCCCCCAACGCCCACATGGGCAGCGCATAAAGTTGGAGGGCTGGCCAGAGGAACGGCTCGCCCAATCTGCACCGAGTGGTGTTCTGTTATTGGACTTCTGTGCTAGTCACAGTTTGTCCAGAATGAACACCATGTTCAAACAAAAGGGCTGCCCATCATGCGCACATAGATGAGGAGGTACCTGAGGCCGGAGGTCAATGATCTAATTTTTGTGGTCATGTCATCTGACCTTCGCCAGGTGATGTCTTGGACACTGGTGAAGAGAGGCTGAGCTGTCCACCGATCATCACCTGGTGGCGAAAGGCTGGATCCGCTGGCGGAGGAGGAAGCGACAGACTTGGCAGGCCCAAATGTGTTGTGAGGGTCTGTTGGGAATGTTCATGGTACCTGTCAGGAGGGGTTTTCAACTCTCACCCCAGGAGAGCTTTGACCAGATCCTGGTGGAGTGCTGGAGACATTGAGTCTGAATGGGACCATGTTCTCCACCTCCTGTTGACGCTGCCGCTCGAGCTGTACAGAAGCTTTTCTCGCACCTGTCGAGCCGCAATCCCTAACTCGGGTGGTGGACATCGGAAGTAAGGGATGCCGCTGCTGAAGAAGGAGTCCTATCAGCTTGGTTGGCAGCTGACAGGTACCGCAGGCTAAGCATGCTGCGTGCCTGGGTGGTGACGTGAAGCAAAAATCTGGGTATGGGGAAAAGTCAGAGGCCATGGAGGAGGATTATTGGTCGCCCTCAAGAGCCCTGGGCATACCGTCCGGCGCCTCAGAAGGGGGAAGTAGTGTCTGCCAACACCGTTTACAGTGGAGGTGGAGCTGTTGACTTCGACCAGATATATTGTCGGCCGTGGAAGGAATACTGAGGATCTCAATCCCGCTGACACGCTTCTCCGTGAAGCGAAGCAGAGGGGCTGGGGGACCCAGAGGCTGATTCCATCCATCACTCGGGCTGAATCTACTGAGGTAGTTCGGCAGCCTCGGGTGGCAGGCACCGGGTGGATGAGATCTGCTCTGAGTACCTCAAGTCCCTGGATGCTGTAGGGCTGTCTTGGGTTGACATGCCTCTGCAACATCGCTGCGGGTGCTGGGGGGGACAGTGCCTCTGACTGGCAGACCGCAGTGGTCCTCTATTTAAGAAGGGGACTGGAGGGTGTGCTCCAACTACAGGGGGATCACACTCCTCAGCATCCCTGGTAAAGTCTATTCCAGGGTGCTGGAGAGGAGAATAGTCGAACCTCGGATTCAGGAGGAACAATGCGGTTTTCATTCCGGTCAGAACACTGACCAGCTCTATACCCCTCCGCAGGGTGCTTGAGGGTTCATGGGAGCTTGCCCAACCAGTTCACATGTTTTGTGGACTTGGAGAAGCGCATTCACCGTCCTCGTGAGCATTCCCAGGAGGTGCTTCGGAGTATGGAGTCTGGGGCCCTCTATTAAGGGCCGTGCAGTCTCTGTATTATCAGAGCAGGTGCTTGGTTTGCATTGCCGGCAGTAAGTCAGACCTGTTCCCGGTGCATGTTGGACTCCGGCAGGGCTGCCCTTTGTCACCGGGGTTCTGTTCATCGGCCCTCTGCTGTGGAAACGCTCAATTATTATTCCAGTGCCAAAATGGCAACCCATGAATATAACGACGAAATAATGCATTAACGCTGAAGAGTTATGAAATGTTTAGAAAAATACGTAGTAAGCAAGCTGGAGGACGTTAAGGCAAACTTGATCCACTCCAGTTTGCTTACAAACAGGGTCGCTGCACTGAGGATGCCATCACCAGCATTTTGCACTTAGTCTTAAAGCATCTTGAGGACAAGTCATCTTATGCACGCTTACTTTTTATTGATTTTAGTTCTGCGTTCAATACGCTTCAGCCTCATTTATTAATTCGGAAACTTAGTCAGTTAGAAGTTAATCCTTCAGTGATAAAATGGTTTCATTCTTTATTAACAAATAGGTCCCAGCAGGTGAAAGTTAACAACAGCCTATCTGAAATTATAAACATAAGTACAGGAGCACCACAAGGCTGTGTTAGCTCACCTGTGCTTTTCACCTTGTATACAAATGTGTGTTCAGCCAAACACCCACAAAACTATATTTTTAAATATTCAGATGACTCAGCTATATTGAGTCTTCTTCATAAATCTGATGATCTTAATATCTATAAGACTGAGGTGAATCAGTGTGTTGAGTGGTGTGACTCTAATCACCTCGTTTTAAACACAAAAAAGACAGAGGAAGTTATCTTTGATCCCAAGCAGATTGGCAACCATACATTAGTTACTATACACAACCAGCCAATCACACAGGTACAATCTTACAAGTACCTTGGGGTCCATATTGACAGTAACTTGACATGGAATACACACATAGATTAGTTATGCTCCAGACTGCTACAGAGATTGTATTTTTTGTGAAGGTTGCGTCTGTATGGTGTGGAACAGCGAATTATGTTCATGTTTTACCAGGCTACCCTGGAGAGCATAATTAGATATGGCATGACGGCCTGGTTTGGGAATCTTCCTGTGGCTTTAAAAACAAAACTAACATATCTAGTTCAGACAGCAATGAAAATAATGGGCCAGAAGAACTATAATAGCCTCCAGTCCATCTTTGACCAATGTGTGCTAAAACAAGCAGATCGAATACTTTGTGACCCCTCCCATGTCCTGTATTCAGAGTATGAGATGTTGCCATCGGTAAACGCTACAGAGCTAAATACTGCAAATTAAATAGATTTAAAAATTCCTTTGTTCCAAGATCAATTATCGCTCGAACAACCACCTTAAATGAGCCAGGGCAACATCTTAGGGCCTAGTGTATTTTTTAACTTGGGTTTATTACTTTTTAACTGACTGCTTAATATTTATCTATTTATTTATTTGTATCTTTGTAACATTTGGTGTTCATGGGCTCCTGTGCATTTTGTATGTTGCATGTGTGACTATTTATTGTAAAATGTCTTTGTCACTGTATGTCCATCTCTGGGTTTGCTGCGTGGAGTCCAAGACAAATTTCCCTAAGGGGACATTAAAGTATATTCTATTCTATTCTATTCATTATTTTTATGGACAGAATTTCTTGAAGAGCCAGTCGGGGGACTCCGGTTTAGAGACCACAGGATCTCATCTCTGCTTTTTGTGGATGGTGTTGTCCTGTTGGCTCCTTCGAACCAGGACCTTCAGCATGTATTGGGGCGGTTTGCAGCTGAGTGCGAAGCAGCTGGGATAAGAATCAGCACCTCCAAGTCCGAGGCCATGGTTCTCGACCGAAAAAGGTGGCTAGCTCTTCGGAGGAGGCCCTGCCTCAAGTGGAGGAGTTTGGCATTCTGGGTCTTGTTCAAGTAGTAAGGAAGGATGGAGCATGAGATTGATATGGATTTGGTGCAGCGGCAGCAGTAATGCGGTCATTGTACCGATCTGTTGTGGTAGAAGAAGGAGCTGGAGCCAAAGGCTAAGCTTCCTAATTTACTAATCAATCTACGCCTCATTTCACTCTATGGTCATGAACTTGGGTCATGACCGAAAGAACGAGATCTCGGATACAAGCGGCTGAAATGGGTTTCCTCTGCAGGGTGGTGGGGCTCTCCCTTAGAGATAGGGTGAGGAGCTCTGTCACCCGGGAGGAGCTCAGAGTAGAGCCGCTGCTCCTCCACGTCGAGAGGAACCAGGCTGAGGTGGCTCGGCATCTATATTGGATGCCCCTGATCGCCCCTGGGAAGGTGTTCCCAGGCTCCGGCTGGCTCAAATCTCGATACCCCGAAGAACTGGAGGAATTGTCCAGGAGAGGGAAGTCTGGGCATCCTCGCTTAGCCTGCCCCCGCGACCCAGCCCTGAATAAGCGGGAGAAGATGGATGGATGGATGGAAAGAAATCTTACCCTCAAAGCCTTTTATTCAGGGACTATTGTAGGCTATGTATCATCTTGTAGCCTACAGTGCTCACCTTCCTCCCATTCAACTGTATCTTTTGTATGGGGTTGAGGGAATTTCAGGGGCTGCATCTGTGCATAACGGCATTTAATATTAAAGGTGCATTTCGGAAAAATACGTTTTTGTCGATTTCCGGTCTTTTTAAAACATGAACGTGTTCTAGGGATCAAAGTAAATAATCCTACCGAAGAACGTTATCCATCAGGACAGAAAGTAAGAGATTGATGTTGACAAGCCGGTGGATGCACGCGCCCAGGCAAATGGTTTTGATGAATAGCTCCTTTCAACATCAAAATCCAAACCCCATCCCAATAAGGCCTGACGACTTCCACCTGGATCTGAATTCTTCGCATGTACATGATTATTCACTACATGTATGAAATCGTGACTGGTTGGTCCGAGTGCAAGGTGATTACCAAGGAGAGTATGATAAAGATGAGAAAAGCTGTGGTTTCTTGAGAGTCTGTTTTCTTTAGTTCCAATAATTGTCTGAAGCGGCCAGTAGAATCGAATTGGTAACACTTTACAATAAGGGTACAACAATTAACATTAATTAACATTAGTTCATTAACTATCAGTTAATTGCAGGCGGGGTTGATGTCCTTCCTCTAGTCAGACAGAATAGACCAAAGTGATACCAGTTTATCATCTTAGTGACTAAGTGAATTAATCACTAGAACCGCAAGCATTCTAACGCTAAAAGTATCTCCAGGTAATAATTATTTAGAATCGCCACGTCTCCCAACTTGCCCCCCCCAAGAAAAATTTCTTTTAACAGAAAGTAAGAGAAAACAGTAAATGTAAAACAGTGGATTTATATGCTCCTGGCCAATTATTCTACAGCTGGTCTTCCAGGCTACCACAGTAATGATTGCTTAAATGTCATGGTGTAAAGTTAAATATTGTATAACGAAAGAAAACATGCAGTATTTTAATTCATTTCATTTTGAGCTAAAGTATTGCAAACCGCTTTTGTTTGTCTTATAGTTTTCAGTGCTTCATGGAACTCACTGGAAGAATAAAAGTTGCTTTCATTTTGAATGTATGAACTAATTCTCAAGACGACAGATTACATTCAAAGTCAATGCAAAGACGCGAATACACGCGCATCGCGTCTTTGCATTGACTTTGAATGTAACCTGTAGTGTGAAAAATTTGTTCCGCGTCTGGTGTGAAAGTGGCTTAAATGTAAACGTGGACATCTGTAAAAACCGTGGACTCTTCTCAGACCAGTAGAAGAGTAGACATGTTGACATTAATTCTGACTCTTTGCTGCTTCCATAGTGGTAATGATTTTTAGAGGAGGTGCCAGAGAGTACTAGGGTTGTTTGTATTTTCCTATTAGCGCCCACTCAGATGGGAGTAATCAGTTTTTTTTTTTTTTGTTTCTTCTCCTTGCTGTAACTGTACCATGAGTACGAAATAAAGCTATATATATAAAGTGTCCGTATATTTTATTTACAAAAGTTTATAATAATAAAAGTATCCTCTGTGGGGCCCCTGTGAATGTTAAATTTCTAGAAATCACCCATGGTTACCCCCCCTACAGCGCCCCTGTGTATAGGAATATGAAATGGTTTTTAAAAGGTCTGTCCTTGTTCTATTAGTTAATAGAAACTTTATGGTACTTCTGCAGTTTTCACGCGACTGACTATGTCAAATTTTAGGTTTAAAAAACCAATTAATTTGGTACCAGCGTAAAGTGCCTAAAATCTTAATCCAGAGAGCTAAAAGCCTGATGCTCCAATAACTTACAGTTTTCTACCTGCAGGATTTCAATTTTGATCAAAATGACTTTGGGACTTTTTACGGTTTGGTTGTTTTAAGCCCTAATTTGGGGGGGAAATTGCCACTAGGTGGTGCTGTTTCCCATATTTCATTTCTGCTTTAATCCAGATATATACCAAAACAAAACCTTTGAAATTGAAATCAGAGGGATTGTTTCATTCAGTATACAAGTTTTTGCCGCGGCAAAATGTTGGATTACACTTCTGTAGTACAAAGGGTGGCGCTATTTTGGTTTTTGGCCTTTGGGTTCCTCTATAAAATTTTTTGGATTCTTTGAATTTTAATGATATGATGTACCGTGGTTAGAACTGTAAATCCTCAAATTTTTCAGATTTTTGATGGGTGTTATCATCCTCAATTTGTTGAAATATTTCCCCATATTTCCTTCAGAGTGATGAAGCCCTTGCCATCTTTACCTCTGAAAGACTTGTTATTCCCTTTCATGTTACTCACCTGCTGCCAATTAACCTAATTAGCTCTGAGGTGTTCCACCAGGTGTATTGGTAAAGCATCACTCAACTTTTCCAGTCTTTTGTTGAACCTGTCCCAACTTCTTTGAAAGGTGTTGGTGGCATTAAATTGAAAATGAGCAGATATTTTTCAAAAACCAAAAATTATTTTCAGCCTCAACATTTGATATGCTGTCTATGTACTATTTTTCAATTAAATATAGGGTTTTAGTAATTTACAAACGTTGCATTCTGTGTGTATTTACATTTCATGCAATGTTCCAACTTTTTGGGAAATGGGGTTGTATAAATTTTGTTTGAAGGTTGCCACAGTTCTTGTCCTTTCATCAAAACCATTGTTGGTGTTTTAGGAGCTTACGCGGGGTTGCATTCACGCTCATTAATGAATTCAATTACTATGTACATAAGGGCTGGTAAGTAAAAGGAAACACAAAGTTTTATTTGGTCATTTTAATGCATAGGCCTACATGGAAGAAAATATGTGCAGGAATAGAGGGAGACGCCAAGCGCAGAGTAGCAGGCAAAATGACTGGTTTATTTGACCTTGCGCAAAGTACACAGTGTGCACACAAGCACAAAGAACAATGGCAATAAGGAATACAAAATGGATGAGCTTAAACACTCCTGAAAGGGAGAGATAGCCAATTCCAAAATAGTAGTAATAAAAGTAAGGAGACGCGGATACGCAAGCTCCAAAATAGAGATAAATTTAGGAAGGCAAATTTAGAAATGCAAATTCAGAAAAATTAAACAAAGCAGGAACTTCCAGTGATGCGAGCGACCGAGTAGTCACGCTTTACTTGAGCTCCGGCACATCCTACTGTTTTATAATGTTATATCATTATTTTCACAACCTAGTTGAGGTATTACAGAGTATTAACTCCGCGCTATGTCTTTGGAGCACTTTTGGGGCAGTTTTACTGGCACAATGCCTCCGAAATCAAGCAAGAAGAACCCTACTGCTGAAAAATCTCATTCCTGCCAAAATGGCGGTATCACATGTGATGTACCTGAACCTGCCCCAGCATTCGCCAAAGCTATAGAGGCATTGACGGCTAATATCAGCAGTGTGATTGTTGAGAAGCTGGAACGTATGCTAATATATCTCAGCATCTCAAGGAAATCGGTGACCAGGTTGGGGAGGCTGAGGACAGGATACTGGCGGTGGAGAACACTACATCTGAGGCAGAAAAGCATATTGCGAGAGCTGCCGGATAGCTCACTCGGTAAAGCATTGCGTTGCAAAGCAGAAGTGACTATCACGGCGCGGGTTCGATCCTCACCGCACCAGCTGGCAGTGGTCGGCAGCTCTTTTCAGAGTAGCTGCGATTGGCCAATGCGCTACAGGGATGCAAATTGGGAAGGGTCTGCCGGGATAGGGTATTGTAAATAACAAGTTCTCAGGCACCTCCTGTTGGCCAGACGGGCGCTCGTTAGGAAGATTCTAAGCTTGTTTATGTTCAGGTATCCTCCGCACTCGTTCTGAGCTTGCAAGGTTCCGACCAATGAGTGTATAAGAAGCGGTGGCGATGGGCGCGTGCTTCGGAGGAGAGCCGCAAGCTCTCACTCTCCTGAGTTGGCAATAGGGGGCCGCATATGCGAAAGCCTTGTACATAGTGCCCCAATTGGACATTCCAGATTCGGGTGGGATTGGAGATGCCAAATAAAAAAAAAAAGAAAAGCATATTAAGTGGGCCCACGAAGTCAGTTAACGAAGCCACCGATGCCAGGTGATTGCGAAAATCGAGGACGCCGAAAATCTGAGGATCCTGGGAATACGTGAAAAGGCAGAGGGCAGTGAAGTCATGGAGTTTATGGGGAAGTGGATCTACAGGATTCTGGATGTGAAAACGGAGGCTGGCCGGGTTAAGCTGGAGCGAGCTCACCGTGTATCCGGCCCCCACATTGGAGGCTTCTATCAAGTGATCGGCCAGATTCCACAACCCTCCACCAGAGAGTCGATGGAGGCTGCCCGAGGCAAAAAAGGAAAATTCTGCCGAGGGATCCAAATTTTTTTCTTCCAAGCATCAGCAGAGACACTTAAACGGAGACGAGAATTTGTGGATGTTAAGAGGAAATTGCAAAACATTCCCGGAGCCCGTTATGCTATGCTGTACCCGGCTTTACTCAGGATCAGGGTGAATGATACTACCAAAACTTTTCAAACTCCGTGTGAAGCATTTGTGTTCATTGATTCTCTGGATCTACTGTAGACGTTCCCCAGTGTGGTGAGCATTATCGCGACTGCTCTGTACTGTATGTTTTAGTAAGTTTATATGCTGCCTCTAAGATTGCTTCTTTGAGTATTTTCCTTACTGCTTTGTGCGAGAGAGAGAACGAGTCTATTTCATATTAAAACAGGCATCCCATTTTGCTTTTGTGTTTTGTTTTGGGTCCGCATCACGCAATGAATTACAGCCTGCACTCGAGTTGTGGATCTTAAATGATTGCGGAAACTGTAATGTTTAAGCTCCTGAAGCTTTATCTTTTGTTTTATTTTGATGGTAAACGGAAAACGCCATTTTAGATGGCACTCTGACAGAGCTGCCCCTCCCTACACACAGAACATGCACTGTGTGTGGGGCCCCACGATCCCTGGGGGGGCCCCCATTTTGCACGAGAAGACGCATTCTCCGCAAATGTGCAAAGGATGCGCATCGCTGCAGTCGGACAGCACCAAGTCAGTCCAGGCAGGAGAGAAAAAAAGAGACGAGCGCTGCCGCAATGACTGACAGCAAGTGGCAACTGACCAATCAATGGTCAGATGCGCCGATAGGCATTTGGAGAGCTACAGGTGGAGCGATGGCCTCGAAGCGTCACGGGTGAGTGAAAGGGAAAAGGAAAAGAAAAAGTCTAAACTAAGAGGAGGCCTGCCTCTCTCAAGGTGTGTGCTGTTGTTGAAATAAAATGTAAAACTTTGTGGCATAAACACCTCAGCTGCTACTCACGAAGAGAGGCTAATTCTGTCTAGATGTGAACTGGATGTGAAATTTTCCAGCAGCCCTGATCACCATTTGTTAAAATGTCTTGTTTAACGCCTTGGTCTGCATGCATTCACCTCTGTTGAAAAGGAGTAGTAAAGTGACCAGTTGGCCGTCGTATATTGGCCCAACTTTATAGCCTATCAATCTATGCTGGTATCAATAGAAGTTTTGGGCAATTTTTATGGAGGTGAAATGTCGTCATCTTCTGTTGAATTTAATTCATAACAGTCATGGATAAGATAGTTTCTATTTTTCATACCATTCAAGGACAAAATGTAAAAATAAGTATTAAAAAATATTAAAATATAGAAATATAATCAAATCATAATGATTTTTATTATTAGTTATAGTAGTATTTGCATTAATTGCATTTTAATCTTTTTGAGGATAGTATTTACATTTATTTCATTCTGTAGTTTACCATTAAGACCAAACCAAATCTTAGTAATCTGCTTCTATGATGGATTTCTTGTCATAACAGGGTCAATACTGAAGTTTGTCACTAAAGGTGACACAGAGCCAGCGCCCAGCACATCGCCAGGGCCATCAAGCACCATGTCTGCAGGTCCAAATGCAGCAGTGCTCAGCATATCATCAGGCCCATCACAACATCTCTTTCATCTACAGATGCTAGTATCACTACCTGGGTGCACAACCAGTTGGAGCCTGCTCTATGGCTAGCACACACCTAACAGACGCCTGACTGGGTCGAATTTGTGCACTGAGGGCCTTTTAAAGTTGTGTCAGATTTCACTTTCCCAAAGATAGATGGAAGAAGTTTTCATAGTAGTCTTTCCTACAGGTCACTTGCAAATGGAGACAAGGTAACAAGAAGTTCGCTTTTGTATTCAAAGCACAACAACTCTGTGTTTTGTTTTGTTTGCAAACTTTTTAGTGCTCAAGATACAAAGCTGTCTACAGAGGGCCTTAGTGATTGGTCAAATATTAATGCTGCTTTAAAGGGTCATGACAACAACCCAGAACACACAAAATCAATGCTTAAATGGAGGGAACTTGAGCTTCGTCTGAGGAAGGGCAAGACAATTGACCAGCAGGAACTGACTCTATTAGAGGAAGAGAGGAAAAGATGGAGAAATGTCCTCACACGTCTCGTTGCTATTACCCTGTCACTTGCCTCAAGAAATCTGGCTTTCAGGGGCTCTTCACAACACCTTTATGAGCCAGATAATGGTAACTTCTTGAAGGAAGTTGAGCTGCTAGCAAAGTTCGATCCTGTGATGGAAAATCGTCTTGCCAGAATAAAAGATGAGAGCACCCGCACTCACTATCTTGGACAGAGAAAACAAAATTAACTGATACAGATCATTGGTTACAGAGTCCTGCAAACCATTGTCTCCTGTGTGCAAGAGGCAAAATACTATTCCATTATCCTTGACTGCACCCCAGATACAAGTCATAAAGAACAAATGTCAGTTGTACTGTGCGGTGTGGCATTGAAACCCAAGCCAGAGGTTAAGGAATACTTCTTGGGATATCTGGTAGTTGAGGAAACTACTGGCCTGAACCTATTAAATGTCATACTGGACAAACTTGAAGAGCTGCAGATTCCCTTCGACAAATTGCAGAGGAATCGTGGGCTTATGGACAATGGGGCAAACATGAAAGGAAGAAGGCGTGTACAAGACTGCTCTACAAAAACCCAAGAGCCCTGTTTGTATCTTGTGGCGCACATACCGTGAATCTTGTCATCGCAGATTCAGCAAAGTCCTCCGAGGATGCGGTAGCTTTTTTGCAGAAGCTGTTCACTTTTTTTCTCAGGAGCCACACAGCGATGGAGCATCTTGACTAAGCATGTCAACGTGACGCTGAAGTCCTGGAGTGATGTTAGATGGGAGAGCAGACTTCAGAGTGTTGCAGCTGTCAGACATCAAACAAAAGTAATCTGGGATGCCCTCCTTGAGGCTAGGCGAACTGTTAATGATCCAACTACTAAAGTACAGGCTCAGGCTCTGACAGAGGAAGTGGCTTCATACAGGTTTTTTATTTG
Source organism: Gymnothorax javanicus (assembly GCA_029692085.1). Taxonomy (NCBI): domain Eukaryota; kingdom Metazoa; phylum Chordata; class Actinopteri; order Anguilliformes; family Muraenidae; genus Gymnothorax; species Gymnothorax javanicus. Next base: position 102,868,414 of record CM056194.1, on the reverse strand, counting down.
CTCAGTTGTGTGGTTTGACATTCTGACCTCCATAAACCAGGTGAACAAGCTGCTTCAGTTAAGTTCAATGCAACTTGACACTGCTGTCAAACTCATTGGAAAGTGGAAAAACTCTCTCTTTCTGAGTACAGACAGATCATTGCTAGCTGATGCTCAAATAACTGCCAAGGAACTCTGTGGAGACCCTGCAACCTTGAGTGCCAATACATTTCCAAGGAATTAAAAATGTAGTTATCCTGAGCTGTTGAAAATCTATCATGTGGCAATTTGTTTAAAAGAGCTCCCCGCGAGGGGAGCTCTTTTAAACAAGTTGCTACATGATAGGTTTTCAACAGCATCTGATTTTGATATCTTACATCATTGGGCAACTATAGCGTTCTCACGCAATCGAAAAAGGCTAAGATAGAGCCAGAACCAAGGAGAAGAGACTGAGAAGTACTCAAAGGCAGTTTGCCTATGAGGCCGCAGATGAGCTCTATGAATGATGCCCCAGAAGAAGCTTGAGGTTCAACATCATTGTCGTGGGACTCTGGCTCTCACATCACTGCAAGAGAGATTTGAGACCTTTGCTGAGGTGAAGGAGAACTTTGGTGTGCTGCTTGATTTCAGCCAGCTTAACCCTCATCAGTAAAACCTAAAAACTTAGGTTGGCGTAAAATGTGGGTCAGAACTGACCCAAATTTTTAAAAATTCACACAAAATCTAATACTGCTCCTATTTTAATGATCAATAGCTCATTTGAAACGATAAACTCTCTACTTTTATGCATGCTTGAAATAAATGGTATTAAAACCATATGGAAGTTTCACATTTCTCCGTATATGTAGAAAAGTGTGAAACTGAAAATGTGTTTTCCTAAATAACTCAAACATTGAAATTACAATCTTGTTGACACTTCATTTCATGCTTGGGACACTAATAATGAAATTATATACCAAATAAAAGAAGTATCACAAGCAGTTTCTTTTTTATGAATTTTTAACTAACGTAAAGTAATGATTTTGACTGGATTTTGGCACCTCATACCAGTCAAACCATTCCATGAAAATTACTATTTATAAGGAGGTAAACAAAAGTTTGTTTTTCAGATATTTAAACAATCTTTTCAATAACTCAGCTTGAATGAAATGAGGTAATAAGCAAGATAATATCCACTGAATATGAATCAATAGTAACTGATTGACACAAATAGCTTTATAATTGCAAGCACAGTTAGATAAAGCATGACTATTATTTTGGGTTGTATATCTTGTTCTTTTACTTGCCATGGTTCACTTCTTTACATTCCTGCAAAAGAAAACCAATATTAGCTGACAAAATCAGAATTTCAGCATGAAATAAGTGACAACATTCGCTCGGGTCAGTACTGACCCAGTTGACAATTTTATTAATGCATAAAAACCACTCAAGTGATCCTAAAAATTTTTTACACAATCAGAAAAATGTGGGCCTCTGGTCTACAAAATTTTTTTTTTTTTTCCACAAATAAAATTTTTTCCCTTAATCTGATCATTGGCTCTGACGTTTACTGCTTTCCTGTATGGATGCCCAAAACTGCCAATATAAATAAATAAATAAATAGATAGATAAATAAATGACAGTGTAAATAAATAAAAACATAAATAAACATAAATGCACTAAAATGCTAAAATAAAAATAAAATGAAATTTTTAAAATTTGTGTATATATAACTTAATGAATAAATGCTTATCCAGGCATTTATTTATTGTACTATTTATTTATTTATTAATAATTCATTTATTTATTCATTATTTATTTATTTATTTATTTATTTATTAATGGCCATATTTATTCATTCCTTGATTTTTGTAATTCCATATATATTTATTTATTTTTTGATTTCTTCGTAATATGGTAATGACTACAACTATGTCATTGTATCACCTCAGTCCCTTTGGTTGATCCATACCAGGGTTTTTAGATCGGCTACACAGGCTGCCACTCCACATCCGCCTCAAGACTGGCAGTGCATAGTCACCTGCCTCCTGGGCAGTCGCAGCAGCCTTCACAAGTCCCAACTAACAATAGGCCTATTTCACATTTCCGGGTCTGAAAAACGGATGTGGGCAGATTGTTTTTCCGGTTAGCATCTGTAACTGTTGTTTGAGTACAGGACTGGTCTGCATGGGGCCGGGACATTTCTCTAAATGCCTTCTTTCACTCCACTAATGTGGTTATAATTGTTTCTTAGATGTTCGATGGACAAGAGATGCAAGTATTTTTTTGCGTAGTTCTTTTATGATTACGATGGTTAATGATAGAAAAATACAGATAGTGGTGGCTAACAGGTAGTAGCTACATAACTAAGTCACTAGCAAGTAACTTTGATCCTAATCAATTTATTCACAACATTTTAACCTCAGACAACGTTTTTTTTTCAGATTTAGTTTTAGATTTATTTTTAAACTGACCGTAAGTTGTTTGTTTACTGTGTCGTTTGATTCTGTGAAACGTCTATTGCTGGTTGTCCGTTTAACCTGCATTTGTTTACATTAAAGTTTCCTGCCAGAATGTCCATTATGCAGCTATGGGAGACCTTGGTAGCTATGCCTGTCTGGTTTGTTAAATAATAATAATGATAATAATGCGTCAGTTTTATATAGCGCTTTTCTGGACACTCAAAGACGCTTCACGGTGGATACATTATTCATTCACTCATACACACACATGATGGTGGTAAACTACGTTTTTGTAGCCACAGCTGCCCTGGGGCCGACTGACGGAAGCGTGGCTGCCAGTATGCGCCTACGGCCCCTCCGACCACCACCAAACATTCGCACACAGGGGTGAGGTGTCTTGCCCAAGGACACAACGACACATGACTCAGACAGAGCGGGATTTGAGCCGCCAACCCTTCGGTTATTTGACAACCCGCTCTACCTCCTGAGCCACGGTCGCCCGCGACTTGCGGTTGCCTGCGAAGAAGAGTGCGCCAGCTTGGCTAAGCTTACCGATACCTAGCTATAACTTCACAACAACGGGCATAGCGTAGAAAGCTGTAGTAAGCGTGGCCCAGTCACATAGCCAACACTTTGTCTTTCATATTCAGTTGTGAAACGTTCATAGAGCGCATGTTAGATCGCCTGATGTGCTGATAAAGTAGCTCAGAAGTTGCAGAGCAGTTTGTCTTTCATAAAGCATAGGCCTGTTTTTATTTTTCAGTACTGAATTTAGCCCATTATTTCGCCGCTGTTAGATGACATAGGGAGAGAAGGCGTGTCTTCAATTGCCAATGGATCATTACTATGATTGAAAAACTTCCTTATTGACAACTAGACAGGACTAATCGTTGTAAAAATAAAAATAAAAAAGGATGCATCTGTGCTCCCCCAAAGTCCAGTTCTGGCGTCGACACTGACTCGAGGTCAATAAAACCGGCGATCGCACGTATTGCTGACATTTAAGTCTAACAATAGGAATGTAATGCTTTGCTTCATGTTTAGGGTAATGTTGGACTATGTAATCAAGGCAAACCAGCAACGCTATGCGTGTCATTCACGATAATTACATACAATTGCGCTTTCTGACTCTCCGCGATCAAGCAAATTTGCCTTGCTACATTTCTTTAATCAGAAATTAGGGAGAAAGCGCAGCCCTAGCTATGAATAACTACAATGCCTCGTATTATATGATCAATGATGAGAGTCACGCAAAGGCTGTCAGCATAATTAAACAGGCTAATTCTGCACCGCAATGACCATAAACCATAATTAGATAGCTTGACGACTAGACAAACATTGTATTCACTCAACACCCAAGCTATATGCCTCAATACTAATGGGTCTTGTGAGTATTAATCCAAAATTGGGACTGAAAGCTGGACATTTGTCTTCACTGTGAAACACAATGCGGAATTGTTCATATGACCAAGTATTGCATCTGTTCCGAGCATTATTTTGTTAGCCACATAGCATAATTCATAATTTTTATGAAATGTACCATTTCCATGCTGAGAAGCCATATAGCTACAGCCACAGAAGCTAACCGGAAAAACAAGGCGCCCACATCCGGTTATGAACGCCATATTGTGAGATAGGCCTATTCGTTTGGAGTCTCCACCATGATTCATTTATACTGTAATAAAATCACTCTAAACTATTGGATAAAATAACCCATAAAGCTACGTCATCGACCATTTAAAATAATCCGCTATTGTCAGTTGTCATGGCAGTCGTTCATTAGCTAGCAAAATACACTTTGTGTTGCCATCGAAGGAAAAAAGTAACACTATCTAATATTGTTAATTATCCTGTGGTCAGTATTTCCTCCAAAACGGGAATCACTTTTATAAGCCATGAATAAACAGAAAATTAGGAGAAGTGCCAACATGAACCAAGTCAAGATACCAAAGTGAAACCAGCCAATTCCAATAAATCCCTCTCCATATTTGATTTCTTTTTGATTTCTCCATCTAGATGTGGTATGAAAGGATTGTTAAATCTTTGTGATGAATTTGCCAAGGAATATTGTGTCATCTTTAACCCCTCAAAGAGTGCCAGTGTATCATTTAATTGTAATCCTGGTCCCTCATTCAAAATTTGTGATGTTCCTATTAAGCAAGATGACTCCGCTGTACATCTCGGTCATATTATAGGTCATGATTGTAACATCAGGAACATTAATCAAGGGATCAATCACCTCATTTCCAGCTCAAATACCAATTGGCTAAATTTAATATGTGTGCCTCGAGTACAAAGGCCAGGTTATTCCATACATATTGTACCTCATTTTATGGCTCGGTGCTGTGGAATTTTAATAGCAATCATATTCAGCGTTTCTAAGTTTCATGGCGTAAGGTGTTGCGGCGTATTTGCCGTCCCTAATAACACGCACTGCAGTTTTCTTCCTCTCTTATGTCTGTTCCTAGCATTGAAAATCAGTTACTGTGTCGGTTTGCCATGTTTATGTGCAATATTGCTAATAGTGTTAACAGTTTAGTTAGTCTGTTTTACAATGGACTTATGTATAGTCAATCATCAGCAGCTGTCAACATGAGACATCTTATGTTCAGATTGAATGTCAGTACTCTGTGCTGTGATCGTTTTGCTTTGAAATGCAGTTTAACAGGTGATGGTAATGATGAAATTGCCATGTGTATTGCCAAACTTTGTGATGTAAGGGATGGCCTGAGAGTATGCGACTTTGAAATGAATGTTATTTTATGTATGATCACTTTACTGGCATGTATGTAAAGCTTACAACTACTGTATCTGATGAATGCTTCTCTTCCTTTACTGTACTTTTTTCTGTGCAAATAAAATTATTATTATTTTTAATTATAAGCCAAATGAAGCAACACAAGCCAACAGGATGATACGGTATAAATGACCAAGCAAGAAGCTACCCGTAGGAAAACTCTTTCGCCTCTAGAAACAGTCATCTACCTCAATAAGCTCAAATCGGCCACCAGAACTGCCAGGAAGGCAAGCTCTCTGCGACAGGAAAACCCGCCAGACAGTGATCCCAGCTTTTCATTTTTTTCATTTAACCCTTATTTAGCTATCTGATGTCTTCTGCCACTAACACAGCCAGGAGTGCTGGCGTGCTCTGGCCTGAGCTGTCACTCCTCACACGCCGCAAGGCTGGCCGTCAGCTGTCACCTGCCTCACAGGCAGTCAGAGCGGCCTTCACAAGCGCCAACCAACAATGTGTATGGAATATACTCTCCACAAATTGTTCTGCAATAAAATCACTTAATAATACTGTTGGATGAAATAACCATCCAACACCAATATTGCGTTAGTTCGTTCACCAAATACATTTTGCGCTGACATCAAACGAATATGGTCACGCTCTCTAATATTCATTACAGAATTGAAGATTTCCCCATGGCCAGTATTTCCTCCAAATTCCAAAAAATCCCTCTGTGTATTTAATTGTAAGCCAAGTGAAGTATGACTCGCCAACAATATGATACAATACGGATAACAATGCAGGAAGCAACCTGTAAGAAAATCCTCCTGCCTCTCGAAACTGTCATCTGCCGCAGTCAGATCTAATTGGCTACGAGAACTGGCCACTAGAACTGCCAGGAAGGCAAGCTTTCTGTGGCAGGAAAAGCCGCCTGCCAGCAATCCCGGCTGTTAAAGCAAACACTGACCATGGGAAAATTTTCAATTCTGGGGGATTTTCAACGCATTACCGTGTTCGCTCAATGGCAACGCAAAATGCATTTACCTAATGAATTAACGCTATAATGACAACAAGCAATAACTGGCCAATTATTTTAAATGGTCAACGACATTGATAATGTTGGTTATTTTTGCCACTGAATATAATCACTTGCTCTGGGTTCGATTGCTGTAGCTAGACGTGAAAGCCACAACCCCTCATTACCATATAGACGAATAAATCGAGAAATAAATAAATATGGCCATTAAAAAATATATAAATGAATTATTAAGAAAATAAATAAATAGTGAAATAAACAAATGCCTGGATACCCATTTATTTATTCATTTTATTTATAAATTTATTTATTTACGAGTATGTATTTTCATTTTTGCATCTTTATTGCATTTATATTTATTTATTTATGAATTTACTAATTTGTACTGTTATTTATTTATTTCTTATTTTGGCAGTTTTGGGCCTCCATATTCCTGGGGGGTGGGAGATGAAGTGAGTGACTTGTATTTCCAACAGTGATATTGAACAGAGAAACTGTAGAGGCACAGTTTTGCAAAAAATACCACTTCACACTTCATGTGGCTTCAAATGCCATTGAGTTGAAAGATAAGATAAATAGCTTTGAGATAAATACATATTTTGATATTCATATTGCTTTGAAGGTGGACATCAGAGTACTGTCAGTGCAAATTCTTACTAAATCTTCACAATGGGTAGAAAATTACATGAGATTAAGTAGTCACACACCCCCCCCACCCCCCATCCACCTCATTTCCAGAATGGAAATGAATGGAATGGAAAATGAATGGAATGGAAAACATGGTTATTTTGTTGTACTTCAGATAGGGGTATCTGAAAAACAAAAGCCCGTTAATTTGCACCAGAAATGTGTCCCCCCACCCCCCACCTTTGAGATCAAAATGACGCCCATGCAGTGAACACACCATATTAAAGCTAACTGCAGTAATTCTAAAGAATCTGAGTTTTTGAAAATTAGTTATTTATTTACAAAGCGCTATATTACTCGCACAGATTCAGACCGCTTCTGATCAAATAAATTTTACCTTATACTTTGGGGTCACATTCAAATTATATTTTGCAAAAGGGCCAAGGCGTGTCAAACAAACAAAAGGAATTAATGCAATTCAAACCGATACTGGCTCAGTTTCATATAATCCAACGGAGATTAACAGCACATTTAAGCAATTTTATGCAGACTTGTATACATCAGAACTTCCAGGGGATCTTGCCAAAATTGATGAATTTCTGTCCACTTTTGAACTGCCCAAACTTGACCAAGAAGACCAGGAAAAACTCAACTTACCCTTCACTTCAAAGGAGATTGAAAAGGCACTGAGCTTATTGCAGTCCAATAAATCACCAGGGGAGGATGGTTTCCCTCCTGAATTGCAGAGAGAATTTAAGGATGTACTCATCCCGCTTATCATGGATGTAATAAATTTGGCATCTAGAACCCAATCTCTTCCTGAGTCATTCTCTGCAGCCATAATCACTGTAATCCATAAAAGAATAGAGACCCATTAAAGTGCTCCACGTATCGGCCTACTTCACTATTAAACACTGACTATAAGTTGATTTCTCAGGCTTGGCCAAAACTTGCCACAGCTAATAAATCCAGATCAGTGTGGTTTTATACAAAAACGCTTGTCATCTAATAATCTATGTCGTCTTTTCAATATTATCCACCTAGCAAAGTCTAGAACTGAGCCGAGTATTGCTGAAGCACTAGATACTGAAAAGGCCTTCGATAGGCTAGAGTGGCCGTATTTGTGTTGACCAAGTTTGGATTTAGCCATTTGTTTATTGATTGGGTGAGAACTCTTTATCATAGACCCCTTGCTAAAATAACCACAAATGGACAAACCTCAGTGGCATTCCCTTTAAGTAGATCTAGCTGACAAGGTTGTCCCTTGTCACCAGGGCTCTTTGTTCCGGCTATTGAGCCACTTGCTGAAGGAATTAGACAAGATTCTGGGATAAGGGGCTTCAGGGTGGACCAGACAATTCACAAGGTTAATCTTTTGGCAGATGATGTCATTTTATATTTAACAGATCCAGGTAACTCTAATTAATCTAAAGACTTTACTAGACACTTACAGTGCCATTTCGGGATACAAGGTGAACCTGGAGAAAAGTGAAATTATGCCATTATGGAGCTTTGATTACACTGAATACCAGCAGGCAAGCCCGTTTCAGTGGCTACAGAAGGGTTTAAAATACCTTGGCATCAATGTGGATAATGACACTAAGAACTAACAGCGCCCTCCATAATTATTGGCACCCCTGGTTAAGATGTGTTAAAAGCCTTAAAATATATATACTACTCAAAATTTGATAGGGATCATCGGAATTTTTTTGTGAAATGACACGCAAATTTGGTAACTGCCACTGATGAACAATATATTGGATAAATGACATGCAGTCAGACACAAAACACATTTGCACGTGCATTTCATGACATTAAATTAGCGTGCAGCCTCACATTTTGGCTTTGACTAACACTTCACCATTTCAACTCAGACGTGTGTGTTGCTTGTTGGTGAAAATTTGGACGTTCCCAAATTTTTTGCATTACATTTAGCAATAACAATGTCCTCTCAACGTCTTAGACGTCGATTGACTTCAGAGCAATTGGGAAGATGCATCGGAATGCTGGACTCTGGCTTCTCATAACGTCACGTTGCTAATGCACTTAACGTCAGCCAAAGCGTTGTGAACAGAGCGTGGAACCGGCATCAAACGTTTGGTACAGCAGCACACCGTCCATGGATGATAACGCCCGTCCCCATTGTGCTAGGGTGGTGAATGAATTCCTAGAGCAGGAGACAATTGTCCGCATGGACTGGTCCGCGCGTTCGCCAGACCTAAACCCTATCGAGCATGTGTGGAACATGCTGCAGGTTGCCATTTCCGGTCGTAGGGCACAACCCACAACTCAAGAAGAACTCGGAAATGCCCTTGTTGAAGAATGGAACAACATTCCAATTGCAAGCATCCGGGTTCTGATTGACAGTATGACCCGACGTTGTCAAGCCGTCATTCAAGCTAGGGGAGGCCATACCCGTTATTGACATTAACTGTGGTAATGAAACATCAAACGAACACTGTCTGTTTTCACTTTACATGTCAAAGGTGAAACCATGAAGTGTTCGTGAAAGCCAAAAGTGTGAGGCTGCACGCTCATTTAATGTCATTAAATGCACTTGCAAATGTGTTTTGTGTCTGACTGCATGTCATTTATCCAATATATTGTTCATCAGTGGCAGTTACCAAATTTGCATGTCATTTCACAAAAAAATTCCTATGATCCCTATCAAATTATATATATATAAATTCAGTTTTTATTGCAGAAGCATACTCTCACACTGAAAATTGTAGAAAAATGTAACCTTCAACTCAAGTGAATTTTAAGGGGAAAAAAAAATCCCTGACTAAGAAATAATTATGTTTCATAAAATCACCTGTTCAACAATTATTGGCACCCCTAACAATTTCTAGGAAATAAATGTAATTGAAGTATTTCTGTCATTTCTACAGTAGTTTACAAAGTTGATCAGAGTATCTAGGAACATTTAATTAGTAATTCATCACTTCCTGTTTCCCTGGGGTATAAATATGACGTGACACAGAGGCCATTTCTCTTATCCACTCTTCAACATGGGAAAGACAAAGGAACACACCATTCAAGTAAGGCAGATGTGTGTCGACCTTCACAAGTCAGGCAATGGCTACAAGAAAATAGCCACTCGCCTGCACCTGCCCATATCTACTGTCAGAGGAATCATTAAGAAGTTTAAAACAACTGGAACAGTGGTAAACAAGCCTGGACGAGGACGCAAGGTTATTTTGCCACCACGCACAGAGAGGAGGATGGTAAGAGAAATAAAAAGTTCTCCAAAGCTCACTGTTAAAGAATTGCAACAAATGGTAGCATCTTGGGGTCACAAAGTCTCCAAAACAACCATCAGGCGCTGTCTACATGCCAACAAGCTGTTTGGGAGGCATGCACGGAAAAAACCTTTTCTCACTCACAATCATAAACGCAAACGTCTGGAGTTCGCTAAGCGGTACTGGGACTTCAACTGGGACCGTGTGCTTTGGTCAGATGAGACCAAGATAGAGCTTTTTGTTTTTTTACACTCTAAGTGGGTCTGGCGGAACACAAAAGATGAGTATGCAGAAAAGCACCTCATGCCCACTGTGAAGTATGGGGGAGGATCGGTGATGCTGTGGGCCTGTTTCTCTTCCAGAGGCCCTGGGAACCTTGTTAGGGTGCATGGCATCATGAACGCTTTGAAATACCAGGACATTTTAAATCAAAATCTGGTGGCCTCTGCCCGAAAGCTGAAGATGGGTCGTCACTGGGTCTTTCAGCAAGATAATGACCCTAAACATGTGGCCAAATCTACACAGAAATGGTTCACCAGACACAGAATCAAGCTCCTCCCATGGCCATCTCAGTCCCCAGACCTCAACCCCATTGAAAACCTGTGGAGTGAGCTGAAGAGGAGAGTGCAGAGGAGAGGACCCAGGTCGCTGGATGATTTAGAGAGATTGTGCAAAGAGGAATGGTCGGAGATCCCTCTTTCTGTTTTCTCCCATCTTGTGAAACATTATAGGAGAAGATTAGGTGCTGTTTTGTTGGCAAAAGGGGGTTGTACAAAGTATTAACATCAGGGGTGCTAATAATTGTGGCACACATGATTTGATGTAAAAGAATTATTTCTTAATGTGGGATTTTTTTCCCACTGAATTAATGCACTTGAATTAAAGGTTGGATTTTCCTCTTTTTTTCATTGTGGTCCTATATTATTTAAAAAAAAACTGAATTTATTAGAAGCTAAAGAACACATCTTAACCAGGGGTGCCAATAATTATGGAGAGCAGTGTATACAGGTTGAACTATCTCCCATTGCTTACTGGAATTGAAAATGATTTATCTAGGTGGATGAACCTACCCAGTACTTTAATTGGTAGAGTTAACTGTATTAAAATGAATATCTTTCCAAGGCTACAATACCTTTTCCAGTCCTTGCCAATCCCACTGCCTAAGGCCTTTTTTACAATCCTAAACAAGCATGTTAGACAATTTTTTATGGAACTGAAAGGTACCCAGAGTATCTATGGAAAAATTAACATGGGATTTCGGATCAGGGGGCCTTCAATTACCGAGCTTTAAAAAATATTATTTGGCAGCCCAAATGAGGTTTATCTTATCATTTTTTTTGAAGGATGGCCCGCCCTCCTGGATGCAAATTGCATTGCATTCCCTGAAAGAAAATGTTCCTTTAAGAGTTTATTTATAAATGGAACTCTGAAATTATATTTAAAATGACAGGTAACCCCATTTTAAAGCACATGTTCACAATATGGCGTGAGGCTCATGGGAACCTTGGACTGAAAGTGGGACTATCACCCAAAACACCTCTGAAGCAAAATGGACTTATACCTATGACTCTGAATAACAAGATTCTAGAGACTTGGCACCGGAAAGGAATTCAGCATTTGGAGGACTGTTATGAGAGAGGATTTTTCATGTCGTTTGAACGACTGAAGGACAAATATGACCTGTCCAGCAAGTCTTTCTTCTGCTATCTTCAATTGAGATCTTTTCTCAAATCCATCCTGGGCCCTGAGATGGCTATGCCTGCAATAAGTGATGTGGAGAAGATACTTTTGGAGGGGAATGCATGTAAATTTATTTCTCAAATGTATGCCTTACTTCTGAATAAGAGCCCAAAGCTAAGTTTGAATAAATCTCGAGTGAGATGGGAATCAGATCTTAATATTACGATTGACGAACACACCTGGGCAGACTGTGCCAGGACAGTATTTCGGCTACAATTAATGCCCGGTATAGATTAACACATTATAATTTTCTTCACCAATTGTATTTTACGCCAGTGAAAATCCATAAATCTAAACCTGAATTGTCAGATATATGTTTCAGGTGTGGCATAGAGGTCGGTTCCTTTCTACATTGTACCTGGCTTTGTAATAAAGTGAGGCCCTTCTGGCATGACCGCTGTGACACATTAACCAGAATTACAGGAGTTATACTCCAATTAGATCCAGAGTTGTGCTTATTAGGGAATTTTGCAAACATTAGTGACTCTTTAACTAGAACACAAATAAAATTTATGAGTATTGCTTTATGTGTGGCCAGGAAATGCATATCCCTGACATGGAAATCTGATTCCCCTCTACTTATTGATAGGTGGTCCTCAGAAATGAACAGCTGTGTTCCTCTAGAAAAAGTTACATATAACCTGAGGAGAAGATACAAAACTTTTCTTGAAATTTGGCAGCCTTATCTGGATTATATAGATCACTTAACTTCTTAATAATGTTCTGATGCACTGACCTTATTTCTCTTTTTTTTTTTTTATATTTTTAATTTTGTTTAGGGGAGGGGGGATTTGGGACTTTGTTTGTATTATTATGTATGTACCAAAATTGAAAATAAAAAACACAATATTTCCAAAAAAAAAAAGCCAAAAAAAACAAACAAAAGGCGCGCCAAAATCCATTCTCCCCTCATTAAAATTTTTGGGAAGGGACACTCTTTCTGGCCCACCACGTAAATTGCGATCCTGTTGCTAACTAGAGATTTTAAATGCACAAATCAAAATACAAAATGAACAGATGAATGTTTCAAAAACATTCTTGAATCAGGACAATGCAGTAAGAACGCTCTCTGAACAGAATTTTTCGACGCCAGATGCATGGGGCAATTGCTGACACCTGTCCCCAATTACCCTGTGAAGACCTTGATGAGGGAAACAGCCCCTCCCATGCATACAGTGTACACTACATGCATTTGTTTCATGGGAACGTGTTATATACTGTGATATATACTGAATCTATGCAACCAGTAATATCAGTGATACATTCAGTTTTCATCAACAAAACATAACATTTACCTCAAAACCAGAGTTTGAGGGTCAGATTTACCTTTCCAATGGATATAATTGTCTTTGAGAGACAAAAGAACAACATGCGACTACTGTGCAAACCATGTGGCTACCATGCAAACACGTTTTCCACCCTAAATTGCCTTGCGCAAGAAGGTGAACGCCATCTCTCGGGAACTACATAGCCCCAAGTGACCCGCATCTGGCAGGTCAGACCTGCAAATTGCAGAACCCGCAGTGGAGTGAAATAAACCCACAATTGGCGCAGGAGATCAAAAATTGATTTTCAACCCCCCAGTGACAAAATAGACCCGCAATTGGCGCAGGAGATTGAAAATTGACTTTCTACCCCCCCAGTGACAAAATAAACCCACAATTGGCGCAAGAGATCGACAATTGATTCCGTACTTACACCACGCCCCCCCAATAATTGGACAATAATTGTCAGCAATTGGCGCAAGACATCGCAAACTGATTTTTTACTCCCACCCCTGGGCTAGTATTTGGTTATGTGGTTATGGACCAGCATTTCCATCCTTCAAACTTGGGACCCACAAAATAGGAGAAATGGGCGAGTCCGTTATTACCCCGTTCTTCCCCAAATTCAAATGTGCAGCACATACACATAACAGTCATATCAAGCAGATTCTTTTCAGACATCGGACTCTTTTTTTTATCCCAAATTTAACTTTATTTTTAGTTTCTTTGAAGAGGAGAATCTGCAAGTTTTCAGCCTGAGGGCAAGCCCCACCTTGATCCCACTCAGTTTTGCTAATTGCACAGAAAAACTGCTGACTTCGTCTGGCCACACTGAGGGGAGTTGGCGGAGAGGCCTGTCACCTCAGAATTCTCGATCTCTCCTGGCTTCGCTCGCCAAAAAATGTGGAACTATATTTTTCCGTCCTTTTTGCTCACCCCATTCAGGGCTAGTTGACTGGGGGTCTCTCCCGCACTGAATTACAATTTGTTTTAATAACAGAAAACAAACCAAAAAGAGTCCAATGTGATTTGGATGTATTGTACATAAGTCAAAAGTAACAAACAAGAACCCGGGCTGATCTGCGTAGATCATGAAAGAATCACACACTCCACAAACAAAAAGACACAGCGTCTCACACTGCGGTCAAGCTATCCGCGCTTCCGCGCTTCTCAGTGAAGCCATCAGCGGCAAAAATTTAACATGCGCATATATACGTAAAATTGCGGTAGCAAACGAAACTGGGACGTCGCGACTGAACAGAATTTCAAGAATGAGCGCTTTTAGCAGATGTTCCATAAATTAAACTGTCCTTCCCGTCTAAATTCCTCATTAACTCTAATTATTCTATTGAACTATTATTATGATTACCTATTTCGGTTATGTCAAACTTGATTGATAGTTTATCAAAATTTATCAAAGGTCTGTCCAAATTGACGCGATATTGTCAGTGAACAAGGTATGTACTGTCACATGGTTAACCTGAAATTTTACGGTGTTGTTTTTCATGATATTTTTTTTACATTTCTATAAATATCTCAGTGACTTATGTCAAATTTGACTGACGGTTTATAAAACATTTTCAAAGGTCTGTCTAAACTGACATGATATTATCATAGATCAAGGCATTATTAGACCGGGAGCTGGCTCATTTTATTTATGTGAAAAGGGTAAAAAGGTTTGACCCCTACAAGTCAAGCTATTCTATGTGATGTATATAAATCACCATTGCTGGCTGCTGGACTCCTGTACGTTTGACCCCGGCACCCTTTTTAAAGGGTCCCAAAAGAGGTTTTATTTATGTGAACGCCGACAATGAAATCAACTACATAAGCTTGTGGGGTGATGATGTGGCATCATAAATTTGTCAACGCCAGCAACTTCAGCTTCAACCCTTGCAGGGACAGTGGGCATTTAAGGGGTAAAAAAAGTCAAATATTTATGTGAAGGCCGACAAACACGTGGTTGACCTTTTCTTGAAGCTAGAAGAGCCCGCTACTTGAAAACCGAAGTGCAAGCAAGTTTTGAGTGTACCAAACCCTCGCCAGCAAGACCCTTTGTAAGGGGTGAAAAAATCAAAATATTCACGCAAAGGTTGATATACACGCGATTTACCTTTTCTTGAAGCTGGAAGGGTCCGCTATTCGAAAACCGAAGTGCCAGCAAGTTTTGAGTGTACCAAACCCTTGCCAGCAAGACCCTTCTTTTTAAAAGGGTAACCAATTTCAACTCGGTCATCACATAAAAAGTAACAATATCCAAATTAATTTTCAGTCAGTACAGTATTTAGAACATAAAATGCCTTTATTTTTATATTAATGACATTACAGAGATGGAAAAATAACAAAAAATCATAATAGGGAGCCTTACAATGTTGGAACATCAAGAAACAGAAATTTTATGTCCCACAATTTCTGATATACACGGTTGTCGGTGATTTGTACCTGGTTACTGACGATAAAAAAAAGAACAGACATACACTGGTCCCAGAATAGTTAAGTGGCACGACTGGCCATTCAAGTACCTTACTTACAACCCCAATTCTGAAATAGTTGGGACAAAGTGTAAATTGTGAATAAAATCAAAATGCAATGACTTTCAGATCACATGAGCCAGTATGTTATTTACAATAGAACATACATAACATTTCAAATGTTGAAACTGAGACATTTTACATTTTTATCCAAAAAATGAGCTCATTTAAAATTTTCTGGCTGCAACAGGTCTCAAAAAAGTTGGGACACAGGCAAAAAAGGGCTGAAAAAGCAATTAATACATAAGAGAATCAGCTGAAAGAACATTTAGCAAGTAATTAAGTTAACTGGCATCAGGTGTGTAACATGATTGGCTATAAAAGGGATGTCTTAGAGAGGCTGGGTCTCTCAGAAGTAAAGATGGCCAGAGGCTCTCCAACCTGCGAAGGCTTGCGTAAAAAAATGTGGAATACTTTAAAAACAATGTTCCTCAACATCAAATTGCAAAGGCTTTAAAGGTCTCGTCATCAACAGTGCATAACATCATAAAAAGATTCAGAGAAACTGGGAAAATCTCTGTGTGTAAAGGACAAGGCCGAAGACCTTTACTGGATGCCCGTGATCTTCGGGCCCTAAGACGCCACTGCATCACTCACCGGCATGATTTTGTCATTGACATTACTACATGGGCCCAGGAATACTTCAAGTAAACACAGTCCGCCGTGCCATCCACAGATGCTACCTAAAACTCTATCATGCAAAAAGGAGTCCATTGTTGAGCATGATCCAGAAGCGCCGCCATGTTCTGTGGGCCAAGGCTTATTTAAAATGGACTGTAGCAAAGTGGCAAAGTGTCCTGTGGTCGGACAAGTCCCAATTTGACATTCTTGTTGGAAATCATGGGCGTCGTGTCCTCAGGGCTAAAAAGGAGAAAGACCACCCCTCCTGTAATCAGCGTTCAGTTCAAAAGCCAGCATCTCTGATGGTATGGGGATACATTAGTGCATATGATGTGGGACACTTGCATGTTTTAAAAAGCACCATGAATGCTGAAAGGTATATAAAGGTTTTAGAGCAACATATGCTCCCCTCCAGACGACATCTATTCCAGGGAAGGCCTTGTGTATTTCAGCAGGATAGTGCAAAACCACATACTGCAGCTATTACAACAGCATGACTTCGTAGTAGAAGAGTCTGTGTGCTGAACTGGCCTGCCTGCAGTACTGATCTTTCACTAATTGAGAACATTTGGTTCATAATTAAAAGAGAAGTCTGTCAAAGGAGACCCAAAACTCTCCAGCAGCTGGAAGCCTGTATTAAAAACAAGAGTGGGATCAAATTCCAATGGCTAAACTCAAGAAACTTGTCTCCTCAATGCTCAGACACCTCCAATCTGTGTTAAAAAGAAGAGGGGATGCTACATTATGGTAAACAGGCCCCTGTCCCAACTTGTTTGAGACCTGTAGCAGCCATCAAATTTGAAATGAGTTTATTTTGTGGGTAAAATTGTAAAATTTCTCAGTTTCAACATTTGCTATGTTATCTCTGTTCTATTGTGAATAAAATACAGGCTGGTGTGAGTTGAAAGTCATTGCATTTTGATTTTATTCACAATTTACACTTTGTCCCAACTATTTCAGAATTGGGGTTGTCTAAATTAAAAAATTGCTGAACTCCCTGAACACTTCCCTGAATTTCTAAACACACTTATCTCTCTGCATCTGCCCATACTTAGCCTCCATTAAACAGTGTTGTATTTTGGGCAGTGCCACCCTTCATCAGAACTGATGGCTGTTTCCTGAAGGTTACACAAGTGGGGTGGTACCATTCCTTACAGTCATTGCACTCTGCTAACTAACTCACTAAAGAGAAGAGCATGAGGGCAAACTTGTTCTGTTCTTTCAAAAAGAAAGCAGCCCCAGTATTTCAATTCGAACTGAAGGAACAGGAAAGTCAAGAAAGTCACCTCTGGTTCATGTGTACTGTGTGTGCCGAACAGCGCACAATGAAGAAGTGATGGTGGAGTGCAAGGACTGTAAGGAATGGTACCACCCCACTTGTGTAACCTTCCAGAAATAGCCATCAGTTCTGATGAAGAACTTCACAATCACTTCTTCATTGAGGAAAAACAGTGGTGTGTATATTGGAAACGGTACAGATCGTTGTTTGTTTTGGTGGTAACACAGACATATGGGTATATTGGGAATTGCAGACAAGAACAGTTTCAGTCAAACATGGATATCACCGCATTTTTCTTACAATACATGTCCAAAAAAAGAAATAAGCATCTAAGATCTAATTCTTAAATCCATCTAACTTGCATTTGTTGTCATAATAGCTAAGCATACTCATTTGTTTTTTTTTTACAAGGACAGTTATATGGCTATAATAAGTTTGCTTCTCATTGACCTTTTTGCCCAATCATTACTAAAACAGCTTGACTTTAATTCAGTCAGAGGAAAACGATGTAAGGCCACGCCTCCAGCCGTCCAGCTCACCGGTCTACAAAGACCCAGACTGCACTTCGCCCCAATATTAAATTCTTACCTGCACCTGTTGTTTGTTTTCACTGTGCAGTAGCAGTGTGCTGTTTAAGAGTAAGCTTTGCACTTAGTCTTGTTCAATACATGCCTGTGCTGTATTTCTAGACTTGTTTAAACGTATTTTCCGCATGTCGCTTGAATTATTCTCAAACTCTAAGTGCTGTTTATTGTTTTATACCAGCACTTTATTTAAAGGAACCTCGTTTCGGTTCGTTTTCTATTTTGTATAGGCATGGGCAATACAAATGAATAAAATGACAACATTTCTTGAGTTGCTGAGAACAAAGTTTTTATTATTTTCTAATGATTTTTTGCAGGTAAGTACAGAAGACACAGACGAAGAGTTTGCCACAAGTCCAACGCCTTTACAGGAAAGAGTCTCAGAGCCACAGGGTCCCAAAATGGCTGATTTCGCATTTTTCAACAAAACCCATTGTGAAAATTGGGGGGTGAAGCCTGAGGGCATTTTCGAAAATACAGTCTATTCAGAAATAAACCAGGCCAAATTATCCATTAGGGTACCCTAACAGAAATAATTGATGCTAAAGTCATCTACCCCTTTTCTGAAGTACAGCAGCACCCCCTAGGCCCTTTTTAATGGAAAATGCATTGAATTTCACCCAATTATGTTCAACAAACATTAGGTTTTGCATTGATATTAAAAAATGGTATGAATGGGTTGCCTGTGAAGTTTTTTTTGGATCAATGGCCTGCAAAAGTGTCTAAATTATCGGTGCAAACATGAACGCTACTCGCCCATTACTATATAAAATGCAGTGAGGTCGCTGATGCCGGCAGTTGTTTGCCCTCCCACTGCTACAAAATGAATCAAACGTCCCCCCTTCAATAACCCGTGGTGATTTTAAAAAAAAACTTTGCACTGTTTTTTACTATGTCCATATACCCTCCTCCCATGATAGTTTCAATGAGCTACTGTGAATAATTCATAGTAAAACACAGTGACGTGCAGTCGGAGGTTAGTTTGGTGAGGCAGAAACCTCCCCTTTGCTTGATTAGCAATCAGACGATTAACTAGTTTAGTAAGACTATTCAGCAGAATGACGGGCCAGTTTAAGTTTCCGCGGCGTTATTACTCAGTACATCGAACCTGAAATGCTCAATAGACAGCAGATTTGTGTGTACTTGCTTCCAGGAAGCCGAAGCAACGTCATCAAAAAATATTAAAACAGTTCAACTTATGCTGAGTTCAATGCTCAATCAATATACAATGTATTCTCCTTTAAATACGCGCTTTTACATCCAAACAAAAAGCGGTCGCTTATTTTCAGTCTTCTTTCATAATCCGATTAACAAAATGTTTAAACGATATACAGAATTACCGAGAACCGAGAATTTTTCCTAATTGATTATTCAGATTTCCATCCTTGCAGTCTCGAATTGAAGCGTATATGTGAATGAATCTTGTGACCGGTGGGCTTCAAAGGCCTGGCGCCGGTTTATTCCTTGGTATATTTTACTGAAACTTCACAAATAGGGTCACAGGATATTCTGTCAACAAACTATGTAGGGTAGAGTAAAAATACGCTCACCTTTCTTGCTATTGTTGAGAAGAAAAACACGGCGAACTCGCGATGAACTTCACCAACTTCTGTCGAACTTATTTCACATCCCCTGGAGGTCTAGCCTGGACGAACAGACTCGCATCCATCCAACGGGCGAACAATAGCTCTGTTCAAATTGCATTTTTGGCCATAATACGCAGAGTTCATGTATGAAATGCGGGTATCCTCTTGAAAAGGTTGCTTTTAATCAAACCATGGTGTTCTTTTTGTATGAAAATGGTATTTACGTCATTTTTTATAAGTTTTCTGAGGCTTGTTTACCGCCCCAGTTCAGCTGTTATGCATTCCATTAGAGTTTATGTAGAGCGTTGCCCATGCCTATTTTGTAATACATTGTTACTGCAGCTAAAGCTCAGAGTCTGTATTACTAATAGTACTAAGGAACCTTGTTCCCATTTTATTTTGTGTTGCAACGTCTGTGCCGTCTGTTGTGCAGTAGGCATAATAAATACCACCAACTCCATCCTTGCATCTGAGTCCAGTCCTTAACTTCCTGTCCTCCGTGCATCTGAACGGTGCACGAACAAGGACTGTATAAAACATGGACGATGCGTCTCCATTCACTCCGATTGAACAAAAATGGAGCCAAAATATCCTCGATACGGGCGCTGCCATGTTGCACATTTGGAGCCTGAGTCGGCGCAGTAGTGATTGGGGGGTAGAGCCGCGCTATCGAATCCCGCCCACACACCACCCGAACAGCCCCCTGAACTTCTATGCGGATGGAAATGGCCCTGCCTCCTAACACCCACGGAGATGATTTCACCATTGGGCTCCTGGCCCAGCCAAAATCCAAGCCCCGGCCCAAGGTGGTTTGCCCCCAGATGCCGCCCATTATCGGCTACGCCCGACATGATTGGGGGAATCCGGTCGCCGCCAGGTCCCCAGCAATCGCGTCTGCGCCGTATTCCACCGTCGAGGGCTGGGAGTGGGATAAAGGCGTCCCGCCCATTGAAGACGCGGTGAGGTGGTGTCTGGTCCCCACAGCCTCTATGTGGCCAGGCGGTCGGCCGCTGCATCCGTCCGAGAGGGACAGGATGACAGCGAGCCTCCTCGACCGCTGTTATGCCAACGCGGCCCAGGGGGTCGCGTTGGCTAACAATCTGGCTTTCCTGGCTGGCTCCCTGGATCTGCTCACTCATCAAAAGGCGGAGCTGGCACCCAAACAAATCGAGGAGATCCAGACCACGGCCGCTACGATGCTCCGGATGTCCCAAGCATTCGCCATCACCGGGGGACGGAGCATGTGCGCAGCCCAGGTGGGTCACCGTCACCTGTGGCTGGGGCTGTCCTCATTGAAGGAGCGGGATAAGCGGACGCTAATCAATGCGCCCATTTCCACCACCTCGCTGTTTGGGCCGGACGTCCAAACCATGGTGGACCGGTTGGAGGCAGCCTAGAAGGCAGCAGAACAGCTGGGCTCCCACCTACGCCCACAGCAGTCCACCAGCGGCCCCCGCTACTCCCAACCTCCGCCCAGCCGCCGCCGCCGCAGGTCGGATGATCGGCCGCTCCTCGGCCCCAGCCAGTCAAGCCTGGAGCCACGCCGACCACAGCCTCCGTCTCACCAGGTCCGCACCAGGGGTGGGAGCCCTCGGCGGTCAGCCTTGGGGAGAATCGAAAATAAAAGGAGTTTTCAGTATTTAGGCTCTGAGTCTTTCTATTGCCACATTGCACACACTGACGCGCTGGCTGTTTCAGGTGGTATCAATCAAGGTGAATTGGGTCAAGAACCTACCGGAGACAGAGTGGTAGCTCTGCCTGCCGTGGATACGGTTATTGAGGAATCGAGACGTGAAGCTCGTGTTCCCTCACCGCCTCCATTAAAACGTGCTCTTAAAACTGGGGCTTCACCGGCTAATAGCCTGTTTATGAGGTACTGGCTCACTAACCGCCAGCATGGTTTGCGTCGCGCTACGCATGGTGGTAGTGTACGACCAAACTTGGCAGCTAAACTAAAAGTTAACCCCCTAGCTCACAGTGCTGCAATTGCTCAAAACGAATCTCTAAAACTGAGAAACACGTTTTCCAAGCGCATCACCAGCAAAAAAACGTTCATAAGCTAAAAGCCTGCATGTTGCTAATTCAGCTTGCTCAAGCAATTCGATCAGGACACGTCAGCAGACTTTTGCTTCCGGGTCACACGGAAGTGGGGTGGTCCGCCATTTTGGCTCCATAGCTCCTGAGGTGTCACACAGTACTCACTATGCATCCCAGTGGCAAGAGGCGGGTTGTGTACACGAACGTAATTCTGATGCTGGGGCTTTCGAACCCGTGGTAGAAAGTGTCACTCGTTCTGTCCCACAGCTCGAGGTGTGTTTGGATGCCAATGTTTCTGAGGGCAAACGTCAGGAAGGGCTTTCGCTTGACTCAGAAACAGCTGCAACCCCACCACCCACGGTGAATGAGTCACCAGGTGACGTGCTCGGGGTTGCAGCGGAGGCACTATTGTCGTCGACCTCTCAGCCCTTTCGAGCAGGGCCCCCCGGTCGAACCCTCCCACAAGGGGCGGGGCGTCGCAGGAGGGCCCGGGCTTGCGGAAACCATGGAATTGTCTGCTTCGCCACTCACGAGCCACTATCAGTCGTGGGTGAGCTTGTGCGCCCCCTTCCCAGTCTGGCTGGACAGAATACTGCGAAAGGGATACGCATTGCAGTTTCGCTGCCGTCCTCCCCCATTCAAAGGCATTGTCCAGATGAAGCCTCCCGATTCCACCCAAATGACGGTCTTGGAGGAGGAGGTGAGCTCGCTTCTACAAAAAGGGGCCGTAAGACCGGTTCCCCTATCGGAAGCTCGAGCGGGATTTTATTCCTCTTATTTCTTGATCCCCAAGAAATCGGGAGGCCTGAGGCCCATTCTGGATCTTCGAGATCTAAACGGTTATATTGCGCGCAGACCATTCCGAATGCTGACAGTGAGGGCTCTGCTGGAATGTGTCAGGCCGGACGACTGGATGACATCAATAGATCTGACAGACGCCTATTTTCATGTCCCAATCCTGCCGCGCCATCAAAAGTTCCTTCGCTTTGCATTGCAGGACCGGATCTTTCAGTTTTGCCGCCTCCCGTTTGGATATTCCCTGGCACCACGGACTTTTTCCAAATGCGTGGAGGCAGCGCTAGTGCCGCTTTGGCAGAGAGGGATACGGATTCTGACCTATCTGGACTATTGGCTGATCCTGGCCCCTTCCGAACAGATGGCGACCGCCCATACGAGGTTGGTGATGCAGCACATTGCGCAGCTGGGCTGGGCTATCAACTACGACAAAAGTACCCTGCAGCCCAGCCAGACAGCACGGTACTTAGGAACGCTGTTGGACTCTCGGGCCATGACCGCACGCCTGTCTGTGGAGAGAGTGGAAGCGATCCTGTCTTGTGCTCAGCGATTACGGGACGCAGTCTCGGTGCGGGCAATAGCAGTCATGTCGCTATTGGGGATGATGTCTGCTGCCCATCTAGTGGTCCGCTTAGGGCTACTGCACATGAGAGATCTGCAGCGCTGGTTCATACGCCTGCGACTAGACCCGAGGCGAGACCAGCAGTGCATGCTCCGCATACCAATGCAAGCACGGCGGACTTTGGCTTTTTGGGCCTCACGCAGCTGGCTCCGCGAGGGAGTTTGGATGGGGTGCGTGGCTCACTATACCCATGTGTTTGTGGATGCCTCCCTCACAGGGTGGGGCGGAACTTGCGGCCCTGCTTCTGTCGCTGGTACATGGCAGGGGCCCCGACGGCACATCAACCTACTGGAACTCATAGCAGTTCAGAGGGTGCTGCACCATTTTGCCCCGCAATTGGAGGGGAGGCACGTCCTAGTGAGATTGGACAACACAACGGCGGTAGCCTATCTCAACAGGCGAGGGGGGACCAGGTCGGCGGCCCTACACAAGATAGCTGCTTCCATCCTGATATGGGCGGATCACCATCTCCACTCCCTGAAGGCCCAGCATGTTCCTGGCATCCTCAACACTCGGGCAGATGGGCTGTCCAGGGGGGCGCTGCCCGAGGAGGATTGGAGCCTCCCACCGGCGACAGCCAAACAGATCTGGAGGCTGTTCGGACGACCGAAGGTGGATCTGTTTGCGAGCAGGGAGAACGCTTTGTGCCCGCTGTGGTTCTCCCTGAGGCCTACCGACAATCCTCCCCTGGGGATGGATGCGTTGGCCCATCCAGTTTGGCCAGCCGGCCTGCTGTATGCGTTCCCGCCCCGGCGGCTGTTAATGCCACTGCTTCGCAGAGAGAGGGAGCAACACATGTCCATTATAGTGGTGGCGCCACTATGCCCAAGTGCCAGATGGTTTCCGGATCTCATCCAGCTGGCGTTGAGGAGCCCATGGTAGATTCCGGACCTCCCCCTGACCGGGACTCGGCTGCCAAGCGCCATCCGCGCCCGCCCCCTCCTGGTCTGGAAGTTGAAAGTGTAAAATTAACTGAATTGGGCCTGTCCGAGGCGGTGGTGTCCACAATTCAGTGCGCGCGTGCCCCAGCCACGTCCAAGGCTTATGCGACTCGTTGGCGGATTTTTGTCGGCTGGTGTCAGGCGAGAGGCCTGAACCCGCGCTCATGCCCCCTTCAAGGGGTGCTCGATTTCCTTCAAGGGCTCTTCGAAGGAGGCCGCGCAGCATCCACTCTGGGGGTGTTCGCGGCTGCCATCGCGGAGGGACATGATGGGTTTGACCGCTTCACTGCCAGAAGTCACCCCCTGGTAAAGCATTTTTTGAGAAGAGTCTGCAGGATAAGACCCCCGACGCAGCGCGTGGTCCCGTAATGGGATCTGCAGACGGTGTTGGACGGCCTGGCAGGACCACCATTCGAACCCCTAGATCAGGTGGACCTGCATATTTTTTCAATCAAGACGGCCCTCCTTTTGGCCTTGGCGTCAGCCAGGAGGGTGAGTGAGCTGGGCGCCCTCTCCGTGCACCCGTCATGTCTGACCCTAAGTGAGGACAATGGGTCAATGGAGCTTCGCCCTAATCCGTCCTTCCAACCTAAGGTCATCACCACAGCCTTCAAATCGTCGGTGATCCGGTTACAGGCCTTCTGCCCGCCGCCTCATGCCACCAGCGAGCAGGAACGGATGCACAAACTGTGCCCAGTGCGCGCGCTCAGCCTGTACGTGGAACGCACGGCAAGCCTTAAGAAATCGGATCAGCTGTTTGTGGGCTATGGCGGGCGGGCTCAGGGGGCCCCTCTGTCATCGCAGCGCCTCGCCCACTGGATCTGTGATGCTATCTGCAGAGCCTATTCGGCAGTGGGCCTCATCGCCCCGGTGGGGCTGACCGCACACTCTACCCGGGGCATCGCATCCTCCACAGCGCTATTTAAGGGAGTATTCGTGGAGGAGATTTGCAAGGCGGCCTCGTGGTCTTCCACGTCAACCTTCGTGCAGTCATATCTGAGGGACATGACCGCCAGTTCGGTCGCACATTCAGTCCTGGGAGCCCTATCAGCAGGGTTCCCCTCTGACGCTGACTAGTGTGATACCACACCCTGAGGCGGTGCGCTCGGGAGGCGCCCTGCTGGCAGGCGTGGGAGGGGGGCGAGCTGGCTCGCCGGCGGGACATGTCAGCTGCTAGCGCCCCCCCATGCATTCATCATTTTTTATTCTGGAAGAGGCCCTATCAGGACGGGCCCTCTGGCACCAACTTGGGTCTGGTGTGGTTCGAGTGTGTTACGACCTGGGTCGGGGTACGCAGCCTGGCGGTGCTCGCCCCAGGGAACGCACAGGCTTCTCTGGTTTCTGGATAGAACTCTGAGGTGCAGGGCCACCTGGGAGTACATTCATCCCTAATGGCCTTCGCCTTAGGTGTAAACCAATAGCGAAGCCCGTTAGAGGGTGGAGCACGTACGAGATAGAACTACCAGTTACCTGGATGTAACTCCAGTTCTATGAGTACGTGCGTAGCCCTCTAACAGCCTGCCCAGCTGGCCCCGAGTGTGAGATGCTGAGTTTCAAAGGGAGACGAGCATTGGCTCCACTGAGGCTTTATAGGAGGTGAGCATGCTACCCGCTCCGACGGAGCAGGTGAGTCCAATTTTCTTCTCAGGCACCGAGGCAGAGCCTCGGAAGGGTAAACCAATAGCGAAGCCCGTTAGAGGGCTACGCATGTACTCATAGAACTGGAGTTACATCCAGGTAACTGGTAGTTTTTATAGCTTAGTCCTAATTAGGATCAACAGGCCAAACTCTTTAGCTCAAGAATTAAATAATAAAATCATTAAAATTTCTCAAAAACATAAAACAATCAAAATTTGATAATATTATGCATTTTAATATTTAGGTTTTAAAACTTGTGTTTTTGTGCATTGGACAAGCAATTTGTGAACAGAGATAACAGTTTTCTGTTTTCTCTTATCTCGGTAAGAGTGCTCTTGACCACTCGTAAATTGTTCTCTTACCTAAGAGAACAGCAAAAATAAGAACACATTGGTGCATCCCAGATATCAATGGCAGTGGGGTAACGTGACCCACGTAGGCCCGTGTGCACACTTGACGATATGAGCCCCCCCCCACACTAAAATGCCATTATATTACTTTGTGTTTTCTAGATGGATAAATGTATTTATTGTTTTTTCCATGAAACGCTTCTCCGATTTTTATAGGGTCTATGTAGGCTACAACACACACTAAGGGTTACTAAACTATTTCATTCTATTATATATATATATATATATATATATATATATATATATATATATATAATATATAAAGTTTCCTATTTATTTCTTAACATTATTATCTTAAAATTATTATCTTAATAATGGTCATCATTAAGAACAATAAGGCATAATAAGTAAATGCACAACACATTAACATAACTTTATTGGGATGATCTGAAATTTTGTGAACAGCAAGGAATTGTGGGAACAATAATCAGCGAGGGAGTGAACATCGTAAAAACAGTTGATCTGTGCTCACGCTCATGCTGAAAAGGGGACAGCGGCTTTTAAGCCTCTTTTAGCTATGAAACCAAATGTGCTTAATTTCGGCACCTTGGCCAACCTTTCCTCCTGCTCCTTACGCTCTCGCCGCTTCCTGCATAAATACTTCGTTTGTAGCCTATCTTGTATGCAAGATTAAACCACAGACTGTCCTTGGATTAAACGATCGGACTGTGACATCGTCATTGGGTGGTCTATGGAATGTTGTACATTACCCAGAAACACTTGCTGTCTCAATGATGATTTCAACAGCAGAATAAACTTATCATTGTTTGTTTTATTAAGCATTTTCCAAAAAGAAATCTAAATTATTTCATGTTATAACGACTTTTGTTAAGTTAAAATTATGATGTACCATGATGACGTCGACTTGCCAGGACCATGACTGAGAAATGAATGCAGTTGCAGTGGTATAAATATGCAGTAGCACACTTGTAAGACTGACTACTACATAATTACAAGCGGACTAAAATTGCTTTTGGAACTTTAACAATAAATTAATTCTACATCTATCGCCTTTTGGGGCCCGTAAGTGCCTGTCTGCGGACCTCCCCTGTCGCCGTGCCGTTGCACTCCCTGTACTCCTCATTGTTACGCCACTGATCAGTGGGTAAGAACAAAAAATCGGAGCTACGAATAAGATAAGAGAAAACCTGTTCTTATATGGCTTCTTGCATGAGGCCCATTGTTCTCAACTGTCACTTACCCAATGTTGCGAGTGGCGAGCATATTAACGCCGACTTTCGTTGTATTTTCTAAATCACGTTCCGCCGGGAAAGTGTCATTTCCTATGTGCATGTACTAGCTGAGTAATGAGTCGAACTTTTAATTTTTCAACACGTTAGAACGGTAGATCGAATTTTGAATTAAAATAAACTGTCCTTCTCACCAAAGTTAGCTTGCTGTGTTTAATAAGTCGCGTATCTTACCGTTAGCTAATGTTGTATTTCTTAAAAATGTAACATAATCGCAATGGAAGATAACCATCATGGCTTGGGGGACCGGCAATTCATTCTCTGTGATAATTAACTTAGCAATCCAACACCCCTACACTTTCTTTTATGTGGACTCGATGTCTTTGAATGCATAGATAGTAATTGTTTGAGTTTTGGTATCCTCATTTTTAGACGACGAAATGGACTTGGCAATTCTTGCATCCTCCACAGTGGCCAAGAGTCTGTATAAATCTCGCGGGAATATCTGGAAACCGACGCCTGTGGTTATTTAAGCATAAGACTTTTCACTGGAGAATGTCATAAAAAACTGAAGTTTATAACATTAAGTCACATCTATTTCGTGCATAAAAAGCACAATAACACCTGATAAAATATGGAATAATAGAATATAAACATGAAATATGTTAAATTGCAGAAAAAAGCCAGCAGAAGTGACATTTAAAGGTGACATTTGCATTTTACAACCAACAGGGTCAAAAGTTTACATTATCGGGGACAGCTACATTCACCGTAGGGAAAAACGAGCAAGGGAGACCATCGAGACCAACCTTGGTCTGGATGCCCTGGTCCAGTGGTGTGGCTGGGGTGGCATGGTTTGGGGAAACCTCCTCCTCTTTATCCATCAGTGCCTGAGAG
The DNA here is from genome assembly GCA_029692085.1 of Gymnothorax javanicus. Classification (NCBI taxonomy): domain Eukaryota; kingdom Metazoa; phylum Chordata; class Actinopteri; order Anguilliformes; family Muraenidae; genus Gymnothorax; species Gymnothorax javanicus. Next base: position 102,840,219 of record CM056194.1, on the reverse strand, counting down.
GAAGAGCTGTGCCGGAGGTCCTGCCGATCCACTGTGGTGGGAATGACCTCGGAAGAATCAAGAGTGTGAAGCTTGTCGCAGGGATCAAGTAGGACTTGGAAATTCTCCATCGGCAGTTCCCTCGGATGAAGATCATCTTCTCTGCCATCACCCAGCGATGCTGATGGAGGTCTTCCCACCCAAAGATTGACAAAGCCCGGTAATATGTCAACAGTGTGATGGCTACCTTTGTTTTGTCTATTGGTGGAGACATCTTGCATCATCCTCAGATAAAGCATAGAGATCCTGGCCAATTTTTGCATGATGGGAGTTCATTTCACCCTTATGGGAAATTATATATTTTTAAATAATATTGTGGCTGTGTCTGAAAGACCAAATCCAGTAGGGTGATGCTGGATTTGGATTTTCAACATCAGCTATGGGCACAAAAAAAGTCATAGTTTTTTTGCTTTATGTGATGTTTGATGCGCTTTCTATTCATTTATTTATTTATTTTTATATTAGGGTGGTAGCCATCATACTTATTGTTTTCCCAGCTCTTCCTCTCCATCCACCTTCCTTTCTTTCTTCCTCTTCAATCTTTTCTCCAAACCATTTGCTTTCCCCCAGCCTTTCCACCTGATGGACTTCATTAATGTTTCCCCACAGCAAATGTAGCCAGAACTCTATGCTGTGTGTAGTTTTTGTTTAAATAAATAAAAAATGTTTAACTTATTTGCATGCCTCTGATTTACTGCAGCAAAGGACATAGTATATGTGAAAGAATTCCAGAGTGAAGTTTTTGCTGGACGTAAATGTAAAGACCTTTATTGTACATTAGAGGTTCAATTTACCACCATCACAGAAAATGTACATTGAATTACAAAATATTTCTCATGTACTCCCAGTCCAAGGACAGATGACTGGAGTCTCTGTTGGAAAACTGAAGGCTTAGAAGTCAAGATGAACGGCTTTTGAATGTATTATTAAACAAACAAAAAAAAAAGGAATGACAGTTTCTGCCAATATTTGAAGATGACATACAAGGAAAATGACACAGACGGAACAAGCATATATAAGAGAAGCCAGTTACATGTCCATTATTATTCAATCAACATGGACTTGTCTACCTCCAAGTGTAAATTACCGTCTAACAGAACCATTACAAGTTTCAGAGACAATGCATAGTTGAGCAGTTTTGACAAGCATTTTCATCAGTTTTTCATTTATAAATTACTTCAGAAGTATTCTCCAGCAATAAAACAAAAGAATTGCTTGTAGCATCCTCCGAGTCTTCACTGGACCGGGGTAACCTCAGCGTTACCCAGTGGTTTGGCGGCTTCTGTAATCACATGGTAAAAAAAGAAAACATATCTAATTATTTGTGAAGCTTATATCTGAAACCTGAAGTGCAGTCTGCCCTACCATGACAGCAGTAAAATTGACTTGCACATTCCAACTCACACATCTGGCAATTTTGCAAACGGCAGGTTTGACATGAAAAAAAAAAAAACTAGAATGGAGATATATGGAGCTTTATCTACTTTGAAATTAAATTCTTTCTGCTACCAATTTACATTCTTTTTTATGTGGGGTCACATGCACCTATTCCGACTTATTTGAAACGTGTTTCAGACAGACTGTATATGAAGAGACATCAAATTTCAAAATAACTTCCTATAATTTTCAAGAAATTACAAAGCTGATCAAGGAAAATATTATTTTGTCATTGTGCAACGCCCAAACTCAGCTCTGACCTTTTAAATTAAGATACTGAAAGCATTACCTTAACAGATATGTTTCAGTGGCTGAACTAATTAACCATCAATTGCCGAGTGCAAGGTAATATGTGAGTTAACGTTAACTGAAGTCAGCTAGCTTGCTAGTTAACGTTAAAGTCACTCGATAGCAAACGCAGCAATAATTAACGAGGTGACTATTCGCACTTATTTATGTGCGTCCAAGCACAAAGATTGATCGAAATTCGCTTTAGACGCACTTATAAGTGTGGCCAAGATGCACATTGCTCCATTGCCCACACTTACTTTAAGTGTGCCCTACGCAAAAATTTTTTTCCTTTTTTTTTTTTTTTTTGGCGAAACGTATTTTAAGCGGTACTTTCTAAGCGGAATGGTCAGTGGCAGTCGTGTGAGACGCTGTCTTTTTGTTTGTGGAGTGTGTGATTCTTTCATGATCTACGCAGATCAGCCCGGGTTCTTGTTTGTTACTTTTGACTTATGTACAATACAGCCAAATCACATCGGACTCTTTTTAACAAATTGTAATTCAGTGCGGGAGAGACCCCCAGTCAACTAGCCCTGAATGAAGTGAGCAAAAAGGACGGAAAAATATAGTTCCACATTTTTTGGCGAGCGAAGCCAGGAGAGATCGAGAATTCTGAGGTGACAGGCCTCTCTGCCAACTCCCCTCAGTGTGGCCAGACGAAGTCAGCAGTTTTTCTGTGCAACTAGCAAAACTGAGTGGGATCAAGGTGGGGCTTGCCCTCGGGCTGAAAACTTGCAGATTCTCCTCTTCAAAGAATCTAAAAATAAAGTTAAATTTGGGATAAAAAAAAGAGTCCGATGTCTGAAAAGAATCTGCTTGATATGACTGTTATGTGTATGTGCTGCACATTTGAATTTGGGGAAGAACGGGGTAATAACGGACTCGCCCATTTCTCCTATTTCGTGGGTCCCAAGTTTGAAGGATGGAAATGCTGGTCCATAACCACATAACCAAATACTAGCCCAGGGGTGGGAGTAAAAAATCAGTTTGCGATCTCTTGCGCCAATTGCGGGTTTATTTTGTCACTGGGGGGTAGAAAATCAATTTTCAATCTCCTGCGCCAATTGCGGGTCTATTTTGTCACTGGGGGGTTGAAAATCAATTTTTGATCTCCTGCGACAATTGTGGGTTTATTTCACTCCACTGCGGGTTCTGCAATTTGCGGGTCTGACCTGCCAGATGCGGGTCACTTGGGGCTATGTAGTTCCCGAGAGATGGTGTTCACCTTCTTGCGCAAGGCAATTTAGGGTGGAAAACGTGTTTGCACGGTAGCCACATGGTTTGCACAGTAGTCGCATGTTGTTCTTTTGTCTCTCAAAGACAATTATATCCATTGGAAAGGTAAATCTGACCCTCAAACTCTGGTTTTGAGGTAAATATTATGTTTTGTTGATGAAAACTGAATGTATCACTGATATTACTGGTTGCATAGATTCAGTATATATCACAGTATATAACACGTTCCCATGAAACAAATGCATGTAGTGTACACTGTATGCATGGGAGGGGCTGTTTCCCTCATCAAGGTCTTCACAGGGTAATTGGGGACAGGTGTCAGCAATTGCCCCATGCATCTGGCGTCGAAAAATTCTGTTCAGAGAGCGTTCTTACTGCATTGTCCTGATTCAAGAATGTTTTTGAAACATTCATCTGTTCATTTTGTATTCATTTTGATTTGTGCATTTAAAATCTCTAGTTAGCAACAGGATCGCAATTTACGTGGTGGGCCAGAAAGAGTGTCCCTTCCCAAAAATTTTAATGAGGGGAGAATGGATTTTGGCACGCCTTTTGTTTGTTTTTTTTTTTTTTTTTTTTTTTTTTGGAAATATTGTGTTTTTTATTTTCAATTTTGGTACATACATAATAATACAAACAAAGTCCCAAATCCCCCCTCCCCTAAACAAAATTAAAAATATAATTAAAAAAAAAAGAGAAATAAGGTCAGTGCATCAAATCCAATAAAATAGAGTAGAGAGGCACTGCATCAGAACATTATTAAGAAGTTAAGTGATCTATATAATCCAGATAAGGCTGCCAAATTTCAAGAAAAGTTTTGTATCTTCTCCTCAGGTTATATGTAACTTTTTCTAGAGGAACACAGCTGTTCATTTCTGAGGACCACCTATCAATAAGTAGAGGGGATCAGATTTCCATGTCAGGGATATGCATTTCCTGGCCACACATAAAGCAATACTCATAAATTTTATTTGTGTTCTAGTTAAAGAGTCACTAATGTTTGCAAAATTCCCTAATAAGCACAACTCTGGATCTAATGGAAGTATAACTCCTGTAATTCTGGTTAATGTGTCACAGCGGTCATGCCAGAAGGGCCTCACTTTATTACAAAGCCAGGTACAATGTAGAAAGGAACCGACCTCTATGCCACACCTGAAACATATATCTGACAATTCAGGTTTAGATTTATGGATTTTCACTGGCGTAAAATACAATTGGTGAAGAAAATTATAATGTGTTAATCTATACCGGGCATTAATTGTAGCCGAAATACTGTCCTGGCACAGTCTGCCCAGGTGTGTTCGTCAATCGTAATATTAAGATCTGATTCCCATCTCACTCTAGATTTATTCAAACTTAGCTTTGGGCTCTTATTCAGAAGTAAGGCATACATTTGAGAAATAAATTTACATGCATTCCCCTCCAAAAGTATCTTCTCCACATCACTTATTGCAGGCATAGCCATCTCAGGGCCCAGGATGGATTTGAGAAAAGATCTCAATTGAAGATAGCAGAAGAAAGACTTGCTGGACAGGTCATATTTGTCCTTCAGTTGTTCAAATGACATGAAAAATCCTCTCTCATAACAGTCCTCCAAATGCTGAATTCCTTTCCGGTGCCAAGTCTCTAGAATCTTGTTATTCAGAGTCATAGGTATAAGTTCATTTTGCTTCAGAGGTGTTTTGGGTGATAGTCCCACTTTCAGTCCAAGGTTCCCATGAGCCTCACGCCATATTGTGAACATGTGCTTTAAAATGGGGTTACCTGTCATTTTAAATATAATTTCAGAGTTCCATTTATAAATAAACTCGCAAGGAACATTTTCTTTCAGGGAATGCAATGCAATTTGCATCCAGGAGGGCGGGCCATCCCCTTCAAAAAATGATAAGATAAACCTCATTTGGGCTGCCAAATAATATTTTTTAAAGCTCGGTAATCGAAGGCCCCCTGATCCGAAATCCCATGTTAATTTTTCCGTAGATACTCTGGGTACCTTGCAGTTCCATAAAAATTGTCTAACATGCTTGTTTAGGATTGTAAAAAAGGCCTTAGGCAGTGGGATTGGCAAGGACTGGAAAAGGTATTGTAGCCTTGGAAAGATATTCATTTTAATACAGTTAACTCTACCAATTAAAGTAATGGGTAGGTTCATCCACCTAGATAAATCATTTTCAATTCCAGTAAGCAATGGGAGATAGTTCAACCTGTATACACTGCTCTCCATAATTATTGGCACCCCTGGTTAAGATGTGTTCTTTAGCTTCTAATAAATTCAGTTTTTTTCTAAATAATATAGGACCACAATGAAAAAAAAGAAAAAATCAACCTTTAATTCAAGTGCATTAATTCAGAGGGAAAAAAATCCACATTAAGAAATAATTCTTTTACATCAAATCATGTGTGCCACAATTATTAGCACCCCTGATGTTAATACTTTGTACAACCCCCTTTTGCCAACAAAACAGCACCTAATCTTCTCCTATAATGTTTCACAAGATGGGAGAATACAGAAAGAGGGATCTCCGACCATTCCTCTTTGCACAATCTCTCTAAATCATCCAGCGACCTGGGTCCTCTCCTCTGCACTCTCCTCTTCAGCTCACTCCACAGGTTTTCAATGGGGTTGAGGTCTGGGGACTGAGATGGCCATGGGAGGAGCTTGATTCTGTGTCTGGTGAACCATTTCTGTGTAGATTTGGCCACATGTTTAGGGTCATTATCTTGCTGAAAGACCCAGTGACGACCCATCTTCAGCTTTCGGGCAGAGGCCACCAGATTTTGATTTAAAATGTCCTGGTATTTCAAAGCGTTCATGATGCCATGCACCCTAACAAGGTTCCCAGGGCCTCTGGAAGAGAAACAGGCCCACAGCATCACCAATCCTCCCCCATACTTAACAGTGGGCATGAGGTGCTTTTCTGCATGCTCATCTTTTGTGTTCCGCCAGACCCACTTAGAGTGTTTGTTGCCAAAAAGCTCTATCTTGGTCTCATCTGACCAAAGCACACGGTCCCAGTTGAAGTCCCGGTACCGCTTAGCGAACTCCAGACGTTTGCGTTTATGATTGTGAGTGAGAAAAGGTTTTTTCCGTGCATGCCTCCCAAACAGCTTGTTGGCATGTAGACAGCGCCTGATGGTTGTTTTGGAGACTTTGTGACCCCAAGATGCTACCATTTGTTGCAATTCTTTAACAGTGAGCTTTGGAGAACTTTTTATTTCTCTTACCATCCTCCTCACTGTGCGTGGTGGCAAAATAACCTTGCGTCCTCGTCCAGGCTTGTTTACCACTGTTCCAGTTGTTTTAAACTTCTTAATGACTCCTCTGACAGTAGATATGAGCAGGTGCAGGCGAGTGGCTATTTTCTTGTAGCCATTGCCTGACTTGTGAAGGTCGACACACATCTGCCTTACTTGAATGGTGTGTTCCTTTGTCTTTCCCATGTTGAAGAGTGGATAAGAGAAATGGCCTCTGTGTCACGTCATATTTATACCCCAGGGAAACAGGAAGTGATGAATTACTAATTAAATGTTCCTAGATACTCTGATCAACTTTGTAAACTACTGTAGAAATGACAGAAATACTTCAATTACATTTATTTCCTAGGAATTGTTAGAGGTGCCAATAATTGTTGAACAGGTGATTTTATGAAACATAATTATTTCTTAGTCAGGGATTTTTTTTTTTTCCCCTTAAAATTCACTTGAGTTGAAGGTTACATTTTTCTACAATTTTCAGTGTGAGAGTATGCTTCTGCAATAAAAATTGAATTTATTTTTAGGCTTTTAACACATCTTAACCAGGGGTGCCAATAATTATGGAGGGCGCTGTAAGTTCTTAATGTCATTATCCACATTGATGCCAAGGTATTTTAAACCCTTCTGTAGCCACTGAAACGGGCTTGCCTGCTGGTATTCAGTGTTATCAAAGCTCCATAATGGCATAATTTCACTTTTCTCCAGGTTCACCTTGTATCCCGAAATGGCACTGTGAGTGTCTAGTAAAGTCTTTAGATTAATTAGACTTACCTGGATCTGTTAAATATAAAATGACATCATCTGCCAAAAGATTAACCTTGTGAATTGTCTGGTCCACCCTGAAGCCCCTTATCCCAGAATCTTGTCTAATTCCTTCAGCAAGTGGCTCAATAGCCGGAACAAAGAGCCCTGGTGACAGATCTACTTAAAGTGAATGCCACTGAGGTTTGTCCATTTGTGGTTATTTTAGCAAGGGGTCTATGATAAAGAGTTCTCACCCAATCAATAAACAAATGGCTAAATCCAAACTTGGTCAACACTCTAAACAAATACGGCCACTCTAGCCTATCGAAGGCCTTTTCAGTATCTAGTGCTTCAGCAATATTTGGCTCAGTTCTAGACTTTGCTAGGTGGATAATATTGAAAAGACGACATAGATTATTAGATGATAAGCGTTTTTGTATAAAACCACACTGATCTGGATTTATTAGCTGTGGCAAGTATTGGCCAAGCCTGAGAAATCAACTTATAGTCAGTATTTAATAGTGAAGTAGGCCGATATGTGGAGCATTTTAATGGGTCTCTATTCTTTTATGGATTACAGTGATTATGGCTGCAGAGAATGACTCAGGAAGAGATTGGGTTCTAGATGCCAAATTGATTACATCCATGATAAGCGGGATGAGTACATCCTTAAATTCTCTATGCAATTCAGGAGGGAAACCATCCTCCCCTGGTGATTTATTGGACTGCAATGAGCTCAGTGCCTTTTCAATCTCCTTTGAAGTGAAGGGTAAGTTGAGTTTTTCCTGGTCTTCCTGGTCAAGTTTGGGCAGTTCAATAGTGGACAGAAATTCATCAATTTTGGCAAGATCCCCTGGAAGTTCTGATGCATACAAGTCTGCATAAAATTGCTTAAATGTGTTGTTAATCTCCGTTGGATTATATGAAACTGAGCCAGTATCGGTTTGAATTGCATTAATTCCTTTTGTTTGTTTGACACGCCTTGGCCCTTTTGTACTAGCAAAATATAATTTGAATGTGACCCCAAAGTATAAGGTAAAATTTATTTGATCAGAAGCGGTCTGAATCTGTGCGAGTAATATAGCGCTTTGTAAATAAATAACTAATTTTCAAAAACTCAGATTCTTTAGAATTACTGCAGTTAGCTTTAATATGGTGTGTTCACTGCATGGGCGTCATTTTGATCTCAAAGGTGGGGGGTGGGGGGACACATTTCTGGTGCAAATTAAAGGGCTTTTTCAGGTACCCCTTTCTGAAGTACAACAAAATAACCATGTTTTCCATTCCATTCATTTTCCATTCTGGAAATGAGGTGGATGGGGGGTGGGGGGGGGGGGGGGGGGTGTGACTACTTAATCTCATGTAATTTTCTACCCATTGTGAAGATTTAGTAAGAATTTGCACTGACAGTACTCTGATGTCCACCTTCAAAGCAATATGAATATCAAAATATGTATTTATCTCAAAGCTATTTATCTTATCTTTCAACTCAATGGCATTTGAAGCCACATGAAGTGTGAAGTGGTATTTTTTGCAAAACTGTGCCTCTACAGTTTCTCTGTTCAATATCACTGTTGGAAATACAAGTCACTCACTTCATCTTCCACCCCCCAGGAATATGGAGGCCCAAAACTGCCAAAATATGAAATAAATAAATAACAGTACAAATTAGTAAATGCATAAATAAATAAATATAAATGCTATAAAGATGCAAAAATGAAAATACATACTCGTAAATAAATAAATTTATAAATAAAATGAATAAATAAATGGGTATCCAGGCATTTGTTTATTTCACTATTTATTTATTTTCTTAATAATTCATTTATATATTTTTTAATGGCCATATTTATTTATTTCTCGATTTATTCGTCTATATGGTAATGAGGGGTTGTGGCTTTCACGTCTAGCTACAGCAATCGAACCCAGAGCAAGTGATTATATTCAGTGGCAAAAATAACCAACATTATCAATGTCGTTGACCATTTAAAATAATTGGCCAGTTATTGCTTGTTGTCATTATAGCGTTAATTCATTAGGTAAATGCATTTTGCGTTGCCATTGAGCGAACACGGTAATGCATTGAAAATCCCCCAGAATTGAACATTTTCCCATGGTCAGTGTTTCCTTTAACGGCTGGGATTGCTGGCAGGCGGCTTTTCCTGCCACAGAAAGCTTGCCTTGCCAGTTTCGAGAGGCAGGAGGATTTTCTTACAGGTTGCTTCCTGCATTGTTATCCGTATTGTATCATCTTGTTGGCGAGTCATACTTCACTTGGCTTACAATTAAATACAGAGAGGGATTTTTTGGAATATGGAGGAAATACTGGCCATGGGGAAATCTTCAATTCTGTAATGAATATGAGAGAGCGTGACCATATCCGTTCGATGTCAGCGCAAAATGTATTTGGTGAACGAACTAACGCAATATTGGTGTTGGATGGTTATTTCATCCAACAGTATTATTGAGTGATTTTATTGCAGAACAATTTGTGGAGAGTATATTCCATACACATTGTTGGTTGGCGCTTGTGAAGGCCGCTCTGACTGCCTGTGAGGCAGGTGACAGCTGACGGCCAGCCTTGCGGCGTGTGAGGAGTGACAGCTCAGGCCAGAGCACGCCAGCACTCCTGGCTGTGTTAGTGGCAGAAGACATCAGATAGCTAAATAAGGGTTAAATGAAAAAAATGAAAAGCTGGGATCACTGTCTGCCGGGTTTTCCTGCCGCAGAGAGCTTGCCTTCCTGGCAGTTCTGGTGGCTGATTTGAGCTTATTGAGGTAGATGACTGTTTCTAGAGGCGAAAGAGTTTTCCTACGGGTAGCTTCTTGCTTGGTCATTTATACCGTATCATCCTGTTGGCTTGTGTGGCTTCATTTGGCTTATAATTAAAAATAATAATAATTTTATTTGCACAGAAAAAGTACAGTAAAGGGAAGAGAAGCATTCATCAGATACAGTAGTTGTAAGCTTTACATACATGCCAGTAAAGTGATCATACATAAAATAACATTCATTTCAAAGTCGCATACTCTCAGGCCATCCCTTACATCACAAAGTTTGGCAATACACATGGCAATTTCATCATTACCATCACCTGTTAAACTGCATTTCAAAGCAAAACGATCACAGCACAGAGTACTGACATTCAATCTGAACATAAGATGTCTCATGTTGACAGCTGCTGATGATTGACTATACATAAGTCCATTGTAAAACAGACTAACTAAACTGTTAACACTATTAGCAATATTGCACATAAACATGGCAAACCGACACAGTAACTGATTTTCAATGCTAGGAACAGACATAAGAGAGGGAAGAAAACTGCAGTGCGTGTTATTAGGGACACGGCAAATACGCCGCAACACCTTACGCCATGAAACTTAGAAACGCTGAATATGATTGCTATTAAAATTCCACAGCACCGAGCCATAAAATGAGGTACAATATGTATGGAATAACCTGGCCTTTGTACTCGAGGCACACATATTAAATTTAGCCAATTGGTATTTGAGCTGGAAATGAGGTGATTGATCCCTTGATTAATGTTCCTGATGTTACAATCATGACCTATAATATGACCGAGATGTACAGCGGAGTCATCTTGCTTAATAGGAACATCACAAATTTTGAATGAGGGACCAGGATTACAATTAAACGATACACTGGCACTCTTTGAGGGGTTAAAGATGACACAATATTCCTTGGCAAATTCATCACAAAGATTTAACAATCCTTTCATAGCACATCTAGATGGAGAAATCAAAAAGAAATCAAATATGCAGAGGGATTTATTGGAATTGGCTGGTTTCACTTTGGTATCTTGACTTGGTTCATGTTGGCACTTCTCCTAATTTTCTGTTTATTCATGGCTTATAAAAGTGATTCCCGTTTTGGAGGAAATACTGACCACAGGATAATTAACAATATTAGATAGTGTTACTTTTTTCCTTCGATGGCAACACAAAGTGTATTTTGCTAGCTAATGAACGACTGCCATGACAACTGACAATAGCGGATTATTTTAAATGGTTGATGACGTAGCTTTATGGGTTATTTTATCCAACAATAGTTTAGAGTGATTTTATTACAGTATAAATGAATCATGGTGGAGACTCCAAACGAATAGGCCTATCTCACAATATGGCGTTCATAACCGGATGTGGGCGCCTTGTTTTTCCGGTTAGCTTCTGTGGCTGTAGCTATATGGCTTCTCAGCATGGAAATGGTACATTTCATAAAAATTATGAATTATGCTATGTGGCTAACAAAATAATGCTCGGAACAGATGCAATACTTGGTCATATGAACAACTCCGCATTGTGTTTCACAGTGAAGACAAATGTCCAGCTTTCAGTCCCAATTTTGGATTAATACTCACAAGATCCATTAGTATTGAGGCATATAGCTTGGGTGTTGAGTGAATACAATGTTTGTCTAGTCGTCAAGCTATCTAATTATGGTTTATGGTCATTGCGGTGCAGAATTAGCCTGTTTAATTATGCTGACAGCCTTTGCGTGACTCTCATCATTGATCATGTAATATGAGGCATTGTAGTTATTCATAGCTAGGGCTGCGCTTTCTCCCTAATTTCTGATTAAAGAAATGTAGCAAGGCAAATTTGCTTGATCGCGGAGAGTCAGAAAGCGCAATTGTATGTAATTATGCGTGAATGACACGCAACGTTGCTGGTTTGCCTTGATTACATAGTCCAACATTACCCTAAACATGAAGCAAAGCATTACATTCCTATTGTTAGACTTAAATGTCAGCAATACGTGCCGCATCGCCGGTTTTATTGACCTCGAGTCAGTGTCGACGCCAGAACTGGACTTTGGGGGAGCACAGACGCATCCTTTTTTATTTTTATTTTTACAACAATTAGTCCTGTCTAGTTGTCAATAAGGAAGTTTTTCAATCATAGTAATGATCCATTGGCAATTGAAGACACGCCTTCTCTCCCTATGTCATCCAACTGCGGCGAAATAATGGGCTAAATTCAGTACTGAAAAATAAAAACAGGCCTATGCTTTATGAAAGACAAACTGCTCTGCAACTTCTGAGCTACTTTATCAGCACATCAGGCGATCTAATATGCGCTCTATGAACGTTTCATAACTGAATATGAAAGACAAAGTGTTGGCTATGTGACTGGGCCACGCTTACTACAGCTTTCTACGCTATGCCCGTTGTTGTGAAGTTATAGCTAGGTATCGGTAAGCTTAGCCAAGCTGGCGCACTCTTCTTTCGCAGGCAACCGCAAGTCGCGGGCGACCATGGCTCAGGAGGTAGAGCGGGTTGTCAAATAACCGAAGGGTTGGCGGCTCAAATCCTGCTCTGTCTGAGTCATGTGTCGTTGTGTCCTTGGGTAAGACACCTCACCCACCTTGCCTCCAGCGTCACTCACACTGGTGTATGGCTGTGTGCGAATGTTTGGTGGTGGTCGGAGGGGCCGTAGGCGCATACTGGCAGCCACGCTTCTGTCAGTCTGCCCCAGGGCAGCTGTGGCTACAAAAACGTAGTTTACCACCATCATGTGTGTGTATGAGTGAATGAGTAATGTATCCACCGTGAAGCGTCTTTGAGTGTCCAGAAAAGCGCTATATAAAACTGATGCATTATTATCATTATTATTATTTAACAAACTAGACAGGCATAGCTACCAAGGTCTCCCATAGCTGCATAATGGACATTCTGGCAGGAAACTTTAATGTAAACAAATGCAGGTTAAACGGACAACCAGTAATAGACGTTTAACAGAATCAAACGACACAGTAAACAAACAACTTACGGTCAGTTTAAAAATAAATCTAAAACTAAATCTGAAAAAAAACGTTGTCTGAGGTTAAAATGTTGTGAATAAATTGATTAGGATCAAAGTTACTTGCTAGTGACTTAGTTATGTAGCTACTACCTGTTAGCCACCACTATCTGTATTTTTCTATCATTAACCATCGTAATCATAAAAGAACTACGCAAAAAACAATACTTGCATCTCTTGTCCATCAAACATTTAAGAAACAATTATAACCACATTAGTGGAGTGAAAGAAGGCATTTAGAGAAATGTCCCGGCCCCATGCAGACCAGTCCTGTACTCAAACAACAGTTACAGATGCTAACCGGAAAAACAATCTGCCCACATCCGTTTTACAGACCCGGAAATGTGAAATAGGCCGATTGTTAGTTGGGACTTGTGAAGGCTGCTGCGACTGCCCAGGAGGCAGGTGACTATGCACTGCCAGTCTTGAGGCGGGTGTGGAGTGGCAGCCAGTGTAGCCGATCTAAAAACCCTGGTATGGATCAACCAAAGGGACTGAGGTGATACAATGACATAGTTGTAGTCATTACCATATTACGAAGAAATCAAAAAATAAATAAATATGGAAATAAATATATATGGAATTACATAAATCAAGGAATAAATAAATATGGCCATTAATAAATAAATAAATAAATAAATAAATAATGAATAAATAAATGAATTATTAATAAATAAATAAATAGTACAATAAATAAATGCCTGGATAAGCATTTATTCATTAAGTTATATATACACAAATTTTAAAAATTTCATTTATTTTTCTTTTTACATTTTTAGTGCATTTATGTTTATTTATGTTTTTATTTATTTACACTGTCATTTATTTATCTATCTATTTATTTATTTATTTATATTGGCAGTTTTGGGCATCCATACAGGAAAGCAGTAAACGTCAGAGCCAATGATCAGATTAAGGGAAAAAAAATTTTATTTTGTGGAAAAAAAAAAAATTTTGTGAACCAAATTTTGTTTTACGGTGTGTAAAAATTTTTTAGGATCACTTGAGTGGTTTTTATGCATTAATAAAATTGTCAACTGGGTCAGTACTGACCCGAGCGAATGTTGTCACTTATTTCATGCTGAAATTCTGATCTTGTCAGCTAATATTGGTTTTCTTTTGCAGGAATGTAAGGAAGTGAACCATGGCAAGTAAAAGAACAAGATATACAACCCAAAATAATAGTCATGCTTTATCTAACTGTGTTTGCAATTATAAAGCTATTTGTGTCAATCAGTTACTATTGATTCATATTCAGTGGATATTATCTTGCTTATTACCTCATTTCATTCAAGCTGAGTTACTGAAAGGATTGTTTAAATATCTGAGAAAAACAAACTTTTTGTTTACCTCATATAAATGGTAATTTTCATGGAATGGTTTGACTGGTATGAGGTGCCAAAATCAGTCAAAATCATTACTTTACGTTACTTAAAAATTCATAAAAAAGAAACTGCTTGTGATACTTCTTTTATTTGGTATATAATTTCATTATTAGTGTCCCAAGCATGAAATGAAGTGTCAACAAGATTGTAATTTCAATGTTTGAGTTATTTAGGAAAACACATTTTCAGTTTCACACTTTTCTACATATACGGAGAAATGTGAAACTTCCATATGGTTTTAATACCATTTATTTCAAGCATGCATAAAAGTAGAGAGTTTATCGTTTCAAATGAGCTATTGATCATTAAAATAGGAGCAGTATTAGATTTTGTGTGAATTTTTAAAAATTTGGGTCAGTTCTGACCCACATTTTACGCCAACCTAAGTTTTTAGGTTTTACTGATGAGGGTTAAGCTGGCTGAAATCAAGCAGCACACCAAAGTTCTCCTTCACCTCAGCAAAGGTCTCAAATCTCTCTTGCAGTGATGTGAGAGCAGAGTCCACGACAGTGTTGAAGAAGGACACCTCAAGCTTCTTCAGGGCATCATTCATAGGCTCATCTGCAGCCTCATAGGCAAACTGCCTTTTAGTACTTCTCAGTCTCTTCTCCCTTAGTTCTGGCTCTATCTTAACCTTTTCAGTGCCGTGGGCAACTATAGTTGCCCAATGATGTAAGATATCAAAGTCAGATGCTGTTGAAAACCTATCATGTGGCAACTTGTTTAAAAGAGCTCACCTGCGGGAGCTCTTTTAAACAAGTTGCCACATGATAGGTTTTCAACAGCTCAGGATCACTACATTTTTAATTCCTTGAAATGTATTCGGCACTCAAAGGGTTACGGGTCTCACAGAGTTCCTTGGCAGTTGACTGAGCATCAGCTAACCCAGTCTGTCTGTACTCAGAAAGAGAGGTTTTTCCACTTTCAATGAGTTTGACATCAATGTCAAGTTGCATTGAACTTGACTGAAGCAGCTTGTTCACCTGGTTTATGGAGGTCAGAATGTCAAACCACACAACTGAGCAAATAAAAAACCTGTATGAAGCCACTTCCTCTGTCAGAGCCTGAGCCTGTACTTTAGTAGTTGGATCATTAACAGTTCGCCTAGCCTCAAGGAGGGCATCCCAGATTACTTTTGTTTGATGTCTGACAGCTGCAACACTCTGAAGTCTGCTCTCCCATCTAACATCACTCCAGGACTTCAGCGTCACGTTGACATGCTTAGTCAAGATGCTCCATCGCTGTGTGGCTCCTGAGAAAAAAAGTGAACAGCTTCTGCAAAAAAGCTACCGCATCCTCGGAGGACTTTGCTGAATCTGCGATGACAAGATTCACGGTATGTGCGCCACAAGATACAAACAGGGCTCTTGGGTTTTTGTAGAGCAGTCTTGCTTGTACACCTTGCTTCTTCCCTTTCATGTTTGCCCCATTGTCATAAGCCGGTCCTCTGCAATTGTCGAAGGGAATCTGCAGCTCTTCAAGTTTGTCCAGTATGACATTTAATAGGTTCAGGCCAGTAGTTTCCTCAACTACCAGATATCCCAAGAAGTATTCCTTAACCTCTGGCTTGGGTTTCAATGCCACACCGCACAGTACAACTGACATTTGTTCTTTATGACTTGTATCTGGGGTGCAGTCAAGGATAATGGAATAGTATTTTGCCTCTTGCACACAGGAGACAATGGTTTGCAGGACTCTGTAACCAATGATCTGTATCAGTTAATTTTGTTTTCTCTGTCCAAGATAGTGAGTGCGGGTGCTCTCATCTTTTATTCTGGCAAGACGATTTTCCATCACAGGATCGAACTTTGCTAGCAGCTCAACTTCCTTCAAGAAGTTACCATTATCTGGCTCATAAAGGTGTTGTGAAGAGCCCCTGAAAGCCAGATTTCTTGAGGCAAGTGACAGGGTAATAGCAATGAGACGTGTGAGGACATTTCTCCATCTTTTCCTCTCTTCCTCTAATAGAGTCAGTTCCTGCTGGTCAATTGTCTTGCCCTTCCTCAGACGAAGCTCAAGTTCCCTCCATTTAAGCATTGATTTTGTGTGTTCTGGGTTGTTGTCATGACCCTTTAAAGCAGCATTAATATTTGACCAATCACTAAGGCCCTCTGTAGACAGCTTTGTATCTTGAGCACTAAAAAGTTTGCAAACAAAACAAAACACAGAGTTGTTGTGCTTTGAATACAAAAGCGAACTTCTTGTTACCTTGTCTCCATTTGCAAGTGACCTGTAGGAAAGACTACTATGAAAACTTCTTCCATCTATCTTTGGGAAAGTGAAATCTGACACAACTTTAAAAGGCCCTCAGTGCACAAATTCGACCCGATCGGCGTCTGTTAGGTGTGCTGGCCATAGAGCAGGCTCAACTGGTTGTGCACTTGGAGTGGTGATACTAGCATCTGTAGATGAAGAGATGTTGCTTGATGGGCCTGATGATATGCTGAGCACTGCTGCATTTGGACCTGCAGACATGGTGCTTGATGGCCCTGGCGATGTGCTGGGCGCTGGCTCTGTGTCACCTTTAGTGACAAACTTCAGTATTGACCCTGTTATGACAAGAAATCCATCATAGAAGCAGATTACTAAGATTTGGTTTGGTCTTAATGGTAAACTACAGAATGAAATAAATGTAAATACTATCCTCAAAAAGATTAAAATGCAATTAATGCAAATACTACTATAACTAATGATAAAAATCATTATGATTTGATTATATTTCTATATTTTAATATTTTTTAATACTTATTTTTACATTTTGTCCTTAAGATAGTGTAGAAAAATAGAAACTATCTTATCCATGACTGTTATGAATTAAATTCAACAGAAGATGACGACATTTCACCTCCATAAAAATTGCCCAAAACTTCTATTGATACCAGCATAGATTGATAGGCTATAAAGTTGGGCCAATATACGACGGCCAACTGGTCACTTTACTACTCCTTTTCAACAGAGGTGAATGCATGCAGACCAAGGCGTTAAACAAGACATTTTAACAAATGGTGATCAGGGCTGCTGGAAAATTTCACATCCAGTTCACATCTAGACAGAATTAGCCTCTCTTCGTGAGTAGCAGCTGAGGTGTTTATGCCACAAAGTTTTACATTTTTATTTCAACAACATACCCACCTTCGAGAGAGGCGCGAGCCTCCTCTTGTTTAGACTTTTTTTTTTCCTTTACTCGCTCTCGACTCGTAGTGACGCTTCAAGGCAATCTCTCCACCTGTAGCTCTCCAAATGCCTGCTGGCGCATCTGACCACTGATTGGTCAGATGCCACTTGCTGTCAATCATTGCGACATCTGACCACTGATTGGTCAGTTGCCACTTGCTGTCAATCATTGTGGCAACGCTCGTCTCTTTTTTTCTCTCCTGCCTGGACTGACTTGGTGCTGTCCGACTGCAGCGATGCGCATCCTTTGCACATTTGCGGAGAATGCGTCTTCTCGTGCAAAATGGGGGCCCCCCCAGGGATCGTGGGGCCCCACACACAGTGCATGTTCTGTGTGTAGGGAGGGGCAGCTCTGTCAGAGTGCCATGCTACTCGTAGCGTTTTTCCCCGTTTACCATCAAAATAAAACAAAAGATAAAGCTTCAGAATAAACATTACAGTTTCCCCATAATCATTTAGATCCACAACACGAGTGCAGGCTGTATTCATTCACGTATTAACGGACCCAAAACAAAACACAAAGCAAATGGGATGCCTGTTTTAATATGAAATGAGCTACGTTCTCTCTCTCGCACAAAGCAGTAAGGAAAATACTCAAAGAAGCAATCTTAGAGGCAGCATATAAACATACTAAAACATGCAGTACAGTGCAGTCGCGATAATGCTCACCACACTGGGGAACGTCTACAGTAGATCCAGAGAATCAATGAACACAAATGCTTCACACGGAGTTTGAAAAGTTTTGGTAGTATCATTCACCCTGATCCTGAGTAAAGCCGGGTACAGCATAGCATAACGGGCTCCGGGAATGTTTTGCAATTTCCTCTTAACATCCACAAATTCTCGTCTCCGTTTAAGTGTCTCTACTGCAAAGTCTTGGAAGAAAAAAATTTGGATCCCTCAAACAGAACCTCCTTTTTGCCTCGGGCAGCCTCCGTGACTCTCTGACGGTCGGAGAAGTTGTGGAATCTGACGATCATGACCCGGGGAAGCCTCAATGTAACAGGACCGGATACACGGTGAGCTCGCTCCAGCTTAACCCGGCCAGCCTCCGTTTTCACATCCAGAATCCTGTAGATCCACTTCCCCATAAACTCCATGACTTCACTGCCCTCTGCCTTTTCACGTATTCCCAGGATCCTCAGATTTTCCGGCGTCCTCGATTTTCATAATCCTGCAAACGCTCCGTTAGCTCGTTAACTGACTTCATTAGGCCCGCAATATGCTTTTCTTTTTTTTTTTTATTTGGCATCTCCAATCCCACCCGAATCTGGAATGTCCAATTGGGGCACTATGTACAAGGCTTTCGCATATGCGGCCCCCTATTGCCAACTCAGGAGAGTGAGAGCTTGCGGCTCTCCTCCGAAGCACGCGCCCATCGCCACCGCTTCTTATACACTCATTGGTCGGAACCTTGCAAGCTCAGAACGAGTGCGGAGGATACCTGAACATAAACAAGCTTAGAATCTTCCTAACGAGCGCCCGTCTGGCCAACAGGAGGTGCCTGAGAACTTGTTATTTACAATACCCCATCCCGGCAGACCCTTCCCAATTAGCATCCCTGTAGCGCATTGGCCAATTGCGCGCTACTCTGAAAAGAGCTGCCGACCACTGCCAGCTGGTACGAGGCGGGGATCGAACCCGCGCCGTGATAGTCATTTCTGCTTTGCAACGCAATGCTTTACCGAGTGAGCTATCCGGCAGCTCTCGCAATACGCTTTTCTGCCTCAGATGTAGTGTTCTCCACCGCCAGTATCCTGTCCTCAGCCTCCCCAACCTGGTCACCGATTTCCTTGAGATGCTGAGATATATTAGCATACGTTCCAGCTTCTCAACAATCACACTGCTGATATTAGCCGTCAATGCCTCTATAGCTTTGGCGAATGCTGGGGCAGGTTCAGGTACATCACATGTGATACCGCCATTTTGGCAGGAATGAGATTTTTCAGCAGTAGGGTTCTTCTTGCTTGATTTCGGAGGCATTGTGCCAGTAAAACTGCCCCAAAAGTGCTCCAAAGACATAGCGCGGAGTTAATACTCTGTAATACCTCAACTAGGTTGTGAAAATAATGATATAACATTATAAAACAGTAGGATGTGCCGGAGCTCAAGTAAAGCGTGACTACTCGGTCGCTCGCATCACTGGAAGTTCCTGCTTTGTTTAATTTTTCTGAATTTGCATTTCTAAATTTGCCTTCCTAAATTTATCTCTATTTTGGAGCTTGCGTATCCGCGTCTCCTTACTTTTATTACTACTATTTTGGAATTGGCTATCTCTCCCTTTCAGGAGTGTTTAAACTCATCCATTTTGTATTCCTTATTGCCATTGTTCTTTGTGCTTGTGTGCACACTGTATACTTTGCGCAAGGTCAAATAAACCAGTCATTTTGCCTGCTACTCTGCGCTTGGCGTCTCCCTCTATTCCTGCACATAACACTATTCATGTAGGCCTATGCATTAAAATGACCAAATAAAGGCTTTGTGTTCTTTGCCATAGCCAACATGTACATAGTAATTGAATTCATTGTGAACGTGAATACAGCACGTAAGCTCTAAAGCAACAATGGTTTGATGAAAGGACAAGAACTGCCAACAACAGCCTTCAAACAAAACTTATACAACTCCATTTCCCAAAAAGTTGGAACACTGCATGAAATGTAAATACACACAGAATGCAACGTTTTGTAAATTACTAAAACCCTATATTTAATTGAAAAATAGTACATAGACAGCATATCAAATGTTGAGGCTGAAAATAATTTTTGGTTTTTGAAAAATATCTGCTCATTTTCAATTTAATGCCACCAACACGCTTCAAAGAAGTTGGGACAGGTTCAACAAAAGACTGGAAAAGTTGAGTGATGCTTTACCAATACACCTGGTAGAACACTTCAGAGCTAATTAGGTAATTGGCAGCAGGTGAGTAATGTGAAAGGGTATAACTCGTCTTTCAGAAGTAAAGATGGAGAGGGCTTCATCACTCTGTGAAGGAAAATATGGGGAAATATTTCAACAAATTGAGGATGATGTTTCTCCAAATAAAAATGCGAAGAATTTGGGGATTTCATTCTGTACGGTACATCATATCATTAAAAAATTCAAAGAATCCAAAGAAATTTCTGCGAGAAAGGGACAAGGCCAAAAACCAAAATAGCGCCACCCTTTGTACTACAGAAGTGTAATCCAACATTTTGCTGCGGCAAAAACTTGTATACTGATTGAAACAATCCCTCTGATTTCAATTTCAAAGGTTTTGTTTTGGTATATATCTGGATTAAAGCAGAAATGAGATATGGTGAACAGCACCATGTAGGGGCAGTTTTTTCCCCCTAAAATTAGGGCTTAAAACAACCAAACCATAAAAAGTCCCAAGTCGTTTTGATCAAATGCAAATCTATAAGGTAGAAACTGTAGATTATTGGAGCATCAGGCTTTTAGGCTCTCTGGATTAAAATTTTAGAGCACTTTGCAACTGGTACCAAATTAGTGGTTTTTACTAAACCTAAAATTTGACATGATCAGTGCGTGAAAACTGCAGAGTACCATAGAGATTTCTAAGGCACTAATAAGAACAAGGATAGACCTTTTAAAAACCATTTTCATATTCCCTATACACAGGGGCGCTGTATAAATCACGGATGATTCTAGGGGCCCAGCATTCACAGGGACCCCCACAGAGGATACTGTTATGAATATTTGTAAATGAAATATAGGACACTTTATATATATATATAGCTTTATTTCGTACTCATGGTACAGTTGCAAGGAGAAGAAACAAAAAAAAAAAAAGCCGCAGTGTGTGAGAGAATTATCCCATCTATGCATAGAATGCAAACAACCTAGTACTCTCTGGCACCTCCCCTCTGTTGGGCTATTACCACTATGGAAGCAGCGAAGAGTCAAGAATGTGTCAACATGTCTATAACTACACTGGTCACAGAAGAGTCCACGGTTTTTACAGATGTCCACGTTTACATTTAAGCCATTGAGGTCAGATATTATCCATTTTCACACGAGACAGATTACATTCAAAGTCAATGCAAAGACGCTGAGCGCGCCAGGTATTCGCTTTGCATTGACTTTGAATGTAATCCATCGCATGAAAAAAATCTGCTCCATGCCCAGAGTGGAAGGCAGCTTTTATTCTTCCAAGAAGCCCCGGTTGTGGTTTTCTATCCAGACATATTTTCAGATTATGAGGTTCTATCCCCAAGCAATTGGAGAGAGATGATTCTTCAGACGATTAGGGCTTATTGAGGCATATTGATAAATGTGAAGCCGAAGTTTCAAGAAGAAGAACTGATTTCTTACTCTTCACACCCAGCTTTTATACCTTTATCACAGAAAATATCTTTCCAAATATGGCCTTCCGACCTCATTCGCCACATAATTGGCCAGGCTAACCAAACGCCTACTACCTAATCCTTCAGAATTAAAGCAAAGATGAGCTGCATATGATTGGGTAAGGAGCGGAAAGTTCCAAGAGATGAAAAGCATGTACGTGCTGAATAGGATACAAGTGGATACATAAATGATCCAATTCTTTTTTTTTCAGTGTAACAACTAATGATTTTACTGAACAAAACATTGATCAAAGCTACAGAAATCAAAATGCATCTGCCTGGATTATGTTTTTCAAATCAACTAAACAGAAGCCTGCTTATTAATCAAAGCTACAGAAGCCTGCTGCTTATGTGTGTGTGCTGCTCATGCATGTGTGAATTGAATTGCTTGTATGTGTGTGTGTCTGTGTGTGAACTGCTTGTATGTGTGTGTGTGTGTGTATGTACATGTTTACATGTGTTTTTGCACTGCTCATGTGTGTGCAAACTGCTTGTATGTGTGTGTGTGTGTGTGTTTTATGTGTATGTTTCTGTATACAGCACCCCATCCCCCTCACTATGCTAATGTGAACTACTTGTGTGTGTGTGTGTGTACATTGCTAAGCTTATATAATATGGTTATTGGATTATGGTTATTAAACATGGCAATTAATCTACTGATGAATATGATGAGAAATATTGAAATATAATCTTTAACTTTCCATGAAGCACTGTGAAAACTATAAGACAAACAAAACGGTTGCAATCGCACAGCTCAAAATGGGCGATTAAAATACTCTGCATGTTTCTTTGCGTAATACAACCAACTACAACTTTACACGAAAACGACATTTAAGCAATCATTACTGTGTTCGCCTGGAAGACCAGCTGTAGAATAATTGACGGGAGCATATTAATCCACTGTTTACATTTGCTGTTTCTCTTACTTTCTGTTTAAAAGAAAGTTTTCTTGGGGGGGGTTGGGGAGACTTGGGAGACTTGGTGATTCTAAATAATTATTACTTGGAGATACTTTTTAGCTGCTAATGGTTATATTTAGTGATTAATTCACTTAGTTACTAAGATGATAAACTGATATCACTTTAGTTTATTCTGTCTGACTAGAGGGAGGACATCAACCCCCCCACCTACTAATTAACTGATAGTTAATGAACTAATGTTAATTAATGTTAATTGTTGTACCCTTATTGTAAAGTGTTACCAATTCGATTCTACTGACCGCTGGACAGTTATTGGAACCCCAAAAGAAACAGACTATCTATAAGAAACCACAGCTTTTCTCATCTTTATCATACTCTCATGAAAATAAATCACCTTGCACTCGGACCAACCAGTCACCGATTTCATACATGCTTCGTGAATAATCATGTACATGCGGGACTTCAGATCAGAGTGGAAGTGCGCATCCGATCTAATCAATCAGATAGAGGTTTGTGATTGATGCTGAAAGGAGCCGCCAATAAAACCATTTGCCACTGGACGATGCATCCATAGCTTCTGTAACAAACATCAATCTCTTACTTGTCCTGATGGATAACGTTCTTTCGGTAGGATTATTTACTTTGATCCCTAGAACACGCTCATGTTTAAAAAAGACCGGAAATCAACTAAAAACGTGATGCTTGCAATGCACCTTTAATATTAAAATCGCCGTTATGCACAGATGCAGCCCCGACCTTTCCCTCAACCCCCCATACACAAGGAGATACAGTCGAATGGGAGTGGGGCAGACGCTGTAGGCTGACAAGATGATACATAGCCTACAATAGTCCCTCGAATAAAAGGCTTTGAGGGTAAGATTTCTTTCCATCCATCCATCCATCTTCTTCCGCTTATTCAGGCCGGTCGGGGCAGCTTGCTTAGGATGCCCAGATTCTCTCCCTGACACCTCCAGTTCTTCCGGGGTGAATCCTGAGGCGCCCGCAGCCAGCCGAGTTCAAACACCTTCCAGGAAGGCCCAGGGGCATCCAATATAGATGCCTGAGCCAATTTCAGTTGAGCCTTACCAGCGGTTTCATTTGAGCTTCCTCTCCCGGTGACAGAGCTCCTCACCCTATCTCTAAGGGAGCGCTTCCCCACCACTCCCATGGAGGAAACCCATTTCAGCCGCTTTGTATCCGAGATTTCAGCCGGGTCATGACCCAAAGTTCATGACCAGGGTGAGGGAAGTAGGAACGTAGATGGATTTCAATTGAGAGCTTTGCCTTTAAGCTCAGCTCCTTCTTCACCACAACAGACCGGTACAATGCCCGCTTCACTGCAGATGCTGCACCAACTGTCCTGTCAATCTCATGCTCCATCCTACTCTTACCTCGTGAACAAGACCCCAAGATACTTAAACTCCACTTGAGGCAGGAGCTCTCTCCAACCTCGAGGGGCTAGCTTACCTTTTTTCTGGTCGAACCATGGCCTCGGACTTGGAGGTGCTGATTCTCATTTCAGCTGCTTCGCACTCAGCTGCAAACCGCCGCAATACATGCTGAAGGTCCTGGTTCGAAGGCGCCAACAGGACAACACCATCCACAAAAAGCAGAGATGAGATCCTGTGGTCTCTAAACCGGAGTCCCTCCGGCCCCTGGCTGCGCCTAGAAATTCTGTCCATAAAAATAATGAATAGAATAGAATAGAATAGAATATACTTTAATGTCCCCTTAGGGAAATTTGTCTTGGACCCAGAGATGGACATACAGTGACAAAGACATTTCACAATAAATAGTCACACATGCAACGTACAAAATGCACAGGAGCCCATGAACACCACATGTTACAAAGATGCAAATAAATAAATAGATAAATATTAAACAGTCAGTTAAAAAGTAATAAACCCAGGTTAAAAATACACTAGGCCCTAAGATGTTACCCTTGGCTCATTTAAGGTGGTTGTTCAGAGCGATAATTGATCTTGGGACAAAGGAATACTGAAATCTATTTAATTTGCAGTATTTAGCTCTCAGAAGGCGCATTCGATGACAAATATCTCATACTCTGAACACAGGACATGGAGGGTCAAAGTATCTGATCTGCTTGTTTTAGCACACACTGGTCAAAGATGGACTGGAGGCTATTATAGTTCTTCTGGCCCATTATTTTCATTGCTGTCTGAACTAGATATGTTAGTTTTGTTTTTAAAGCCACAGGAAGATTCCCAAACCAGGCCGTCATGCCATATCTAATTATGCTCTCCATGGTAGCCTGGTAAAACATGAACATAATTCGCTGTTCCACACCATACAGACGCAGCCTTCGCAAAAAATACAATCTCTGTTGCAGTCTGGAGCATAACCAATCTATGTGTGTATTCCATGTCAAGTTACTGTCAATATGGACCCCAAGGTACTTGTAAGATTGTACCTGTGTGATTGTCTGGTTGTGTATAGTAACTAATGCGTGGTTGCCAATCTGCTTGGGATCAAAGATAATTTCCTCTGTCTTTTTTGTGTTTAAAACGAGGTGATTGGAGTCACACCACTCAACAAACTGATTCACCTCAGTCTCATAGATATTAAGATCATCAGATTTATGAAGAAGACTCAATATAGCTGAGTCATCTGAATATTTAAAAATATAATTTTGTGGGTGTTCAGCCAAACACACATTTGTATAAAGGTGAAAAGCACAGGTAGCCAACACAGCCTTGTGGTGCTCCTGTACTTATGTTTGCAATTTCAGATAGGCAGTTGTTAACTTTCACCTGCTAATCTGTTTTGTTAATAAAGAATGAACTATTTTATCAATGAAGATTAACTTCTTACTGACTAAGTTTTTGAATTAATAATGAGGCTGAAGGATAACCAAAGAGAACTAAATCAAATAAAAGTAAGCATGAAGTGGGGACTTGGTCTCAAGATGCTTAAGTCCAAGGCAAAATGCTGGTGATGGCATCCTTCAGCTTGCTTACTACGTATTTTTCTAAACATTTCATAACAACTGACGTTAATGCAACTGGTCCAAAATCGTTATATTCCTTAGGGTTACCTTTTTTTGGCATTGGAATAATAATTGAACGTTTCCACAGCAGAGGGACCGCAATGAGAATCAGACAAAGGGTGCCCTGCCGAGTCCAACATGCACCGGAACAGGTCTGACTTACTGCCGGTAATGTGAAACCACACCCTGCCCCGATCATACAGAGACCGCGACAGCTCCTTAATAGGAGGTCCCCAGACTCCATACTCAAGCACCTCCCACAGAATGCGTTACGGAAGTCGCATCGCCTTCTCCAAGTCCACAAAACACAAATAAACTGGCTGGGCAAACTCCCATGAACCCTCAAGCACCCCACGGAGGGTATAGGCTGGCCTAGTGTTCCACCCACCAGGACGAAAACCGCATTGTTCCTCCTGAATCCGAGGTTCGATTATTCTCCTCTCCAGCATCCTGAATAGACTCTTACTAGGAGGCTGAGGAGGTGATCCCCCTGTAGTTGGGAGCACACCGGCTCCTTCTAAATAGAGAGGGATCTAATTCACCCCGGTCTGCCAGTCCAGAGTAAGCATTGTCCCATCTGTTACACGCTGAGCAAGTTGCAGAGGCACAACCAAGACAGCCCTACAACATCATAGGGACTTGAGGTACTAGGCAGATTCATCCACCTCGTGCCTGCCACCAGGAGCTGCCAAACCACTCCTCAGTGACTTCAGGCCCGAAAGTGATGAATCTCAGCCTCTGGGTCCTCAGCCTCTGCTTCTCTACGAAGGCGTATAGCTGGGATTGAGGAGATCCTCGGTATTCCTTCCACCGTCGGTCAATATCCCCAGTCGGAAGTCAACAGCTCCCAATTCTACTGTAAAACAGTGTTGGTGAAAGCACTGCTTCTGAGGCGCCGGACGGTATGCCAGGACCTTCGGGCCACCGACAATCCTCCCCTCCCATGGCCTCCCCCAAACTTTTCCCATACCCAAGTTTTGCTTCTGTCACCACCCAGGTCAAGAGATGCTTAGCCTGTCGGGTACCTGTCAGCTGCCCCAGGAGTCCCATGAGCCAACCAAGCCCAATAGGACTCCTTTCAGCTTGACGGCATCCCTACTCCGATGTCCACCACCGAAGTTTAGGGATTGCCGCCATGACAGGTGCCGAAAGCTTAAGGCCACAGCCCGAATGGTCACAGCCATCAACGGAGGTGGAGAACATGGTCCATTCAGACTAATGTTCTTAGCCTCCCTTGGGATCGGTCAAAGTTTCTCCGATCCAACTCACCACCAGTGATGATCAGTGACAGCTCAGCCCCTCTTCACCCGAAAGGTCTGGACATACGGTCAAGGTCAGATGATGATGACCACAAAGTCGGTCATTGACCTCCGCCCGGGGTGTCCTCGTGCCATGTGCACTGATGGACGCCCTTTTGTTTGAACATGGTGTTCATTCTGGACAAACTGTGACTAGCACAGAAGTCCAATAACAGAACACCACTGGTGCACAGCAGAACGATGGAGTCCCCAGTCGGAGTACTTTCCAGTACCCCTCCCACGGACTCCAAGAAGGCCGGGACTTCAGACTGCCATTCGCCTATAAGTCGAACGACTCAGGAGGCACCTGTCCCGACCCAAAGGCGAGGGCAGCGACCCTCTCTGCTCACCCCGGGAAAACCCAACACAAGGCAGCTAAGCTGGGGCTAGCAAACAACCCACACCAGGCCCGCTTGCCTCTCGAACAGACTGCTGGCAACTCCAGAACAGAAGAGAGTCCAGCTTTCCTCTCGAGGAGTTGGGTTCCAGAGCCCAGATCAAAGGCAGGAGGTGAGGTGAGGTAAAAATTGAATTGAAAATTGAATTGAATTGGTTGGGGGAAACCGGAGTACCTGGAGGAAACCCATGCTAACACGGGGAGAACATGAAAATTCCACACAGAAAGGCCCCAGGCCAGATTTGAACCCACAACCTTCTTGCTGTGAGGCAGAAAAGCAATCCACATGGCATGGGTTAATTCACATATCTATGAATATCAAATATAAAGCTGAATGACATATGTTGGTGTTTTGGAGTAAAATATACTGCCATCCAGACGTCTTTTTTAAGGAAGGCTTGGTTATTTCAGCAAGACAATGCCAAACACCACATCCTGCATGCACTACAATGACATGAATCCGTTGTTAAAGAATCAAACTGGCCTGTCAACAATACAGACTGGTCACCCATTTAAAATATTTGCCAGATAATATACAGAAAATATGACAAAAGAGGCCACAAAGTGTTAAGCAGCTGAGATCCAACATCAACCAAGAATGGGAGAATATTTTGCTGTCAAAACCGCAACAATGAATCTTTTCAGATGACCGCTTAGTCATCACAAATGAGCAAATTAATTTTTAGTTGATAATTTGGGTGTTAAAGGGAGGTTACTTGAGGATATTTAAACCTCTGATGGCGAGTCCTGGGCATAAGAGGTTAAGACCAACAAGTCAATGGGTGCTCAGTTCGGGACAAGTACACATTTTTATTTATTTATTTATTAATTTATTTAATATTTTTCTCCCACCCCCAAACGAGCTAAACTGTTTAGCCTACCACAAAGTGACCTACTCCCATTGACTCAGGAGGAAGATGCGTGGCACGTGATTCCTCCGACTCACGTGATGACTAGCCCTCACTTCTTTACACTATGCAGTCACACCACCAATTACACACTGCCTATGGTTGGAGGATCACATAGTCAGTGTACAATTTAGCTTGTACAGCTACATGTGCCTGGCTAACCAGAAGTGGTTGCTACAGAGTGATGGACTGACAATTTTTTTTAAATGGCTCAATCCCTATCATCCCTAGCGAGGCTGCGCCAATTGCGCTCATGCGGGCCACAGCTGATAATGGAGTGGCTGGGATTTGAGACCCGGCCACAGGGCTCACAGATGAACGTCTTAGCTGTGAGCCACCCGGAGGCCCTGGTACACTTGCTTGTACACATTTAAGCAACCTAAGCACTGGACAGGAAAACATCAATTGCGTCAGTCATAAACTAGTGAAGACATTCGTGCTATGTTGCTGCCGCTTGTGCCAGGTGTAAGGTAGCATTCTTGTTTTAATTCCTGGTGCATAGAGGATTGATTGTATTGTTTGTGCGACCAATGCATCCTGTTCTCAAATCACAGTCCCAACAAGGCAGAGAACTGCTGGGTGCACAATCCTTCCCAACTGGCTCACATGAAAAACACTGCCATGCAAAAAAAATTCACTAATATATTTTATGTCCTTTTACTTATGTCCAACATGATACCTTATAAAATTTAGAATTCGGGATTTCTTTCTAGTATGATAATGATAGAATTTGCCGTCTACACTGTGTAACACATTATGCAAATTAGCACTCATGAATATCTTGATAGGATATCCGAGAGATATTTCACCAAAAGTCATCAAAATTGGACAAAATATACTTTGAAGTGTGTTGAAGACAAACAAGATGACATCTTGCTTTGAGGAGCTGAACTATTTGACAATAGCCAAACATTTCCACATTCAGATATGACTCAGAAAAGCCGTGATATCTGACTGGATCCCCGGGTTGTGCCTAAATCCAGCAGGGCTTGGCAGCTTTTAATATACAGCGCATCGACACATATAGAAGCGGTGCAGGTATGCAAATTGGGAAGGGACTGCCGGGAAGGGATATTAAAATGGTTGCTTTGTTCGTTGCTCAAGCACCTCCTGTTGGCCAGCCGGGCGCTCATCAGTGAGATTCTAAGCTTGCTCATGTTCGGGTATCCTCCGCCCTCGTTCTGAACTTGCAAAGTTTTGACCAATGAGTGTAAAGATGCAGGGGCTGACAGGCGCGTGCTTCGGAGGAGAGCCATGAACTGTCTCTCTCTCCTGAGCTGGCAACATGGGGTCGCATACGAGCAAGTCTTGTACATAGTTCTCGAATTGGGCATTCCAGATTCTGGTGGGATTGGAGACAAAAAAAGAAAAGTAAAAAAGAAAAGAAAGCGCATATTCTTATCTTTCTTTTGATGTTTAACACAAAATAATTCAATGTTACAGTATCAATAAGTTAGGCCAAACACTTGCTAATGTCAAGGTGTTAAATCTATTCATAGAGAAATTTAAACAGCTTAACTTCTCTATATAATCTCAAATTGAATCTTGTAAAAGGTAAACAGTAAGAAGTGAGAAGAGAATAATTTACTTGTTTGAATAGTGTCCAAAATTTTTGAATTCTCAAAGAAGCCATATTTTGCAAAGTAAACAGACAAAAAACTCCTTCTATTTTCCAACAGCCGAATTAAAGTCAAGTGGTTTTGGGACTTATTGGGTGAAAAGGTTGATGAAAAGCCACCTCAAGTGAATGAATGAATGAATGAATGAATGAATTTGCTGATTTACGATTCTTCCGGGGTATGAGAGAACTACAGAAATACACACAGATTAATTTTTCAAATAACAATAAATGGCAGTAGCGGGCGGGACTAGTTTACCAACATAGTAAGCCTTTTACAAGAGGTAATCTTAATCCAAATCGATGTTTCAACATAAAACTACAAGCAACATAAACAATAAGAGACAATTACACAGTAATACATTATATAATTTAGAAGATATTATTCAAAGAGATCAAAATTTTGATAAGATAGTTTTTAATGAAATGGACTGCTTGGATAATTCACTAACATTTTCAGACTGAAAAAGTTTCCCAAATTTAATTATACTAGGTCTTGAGTAGTACCATTTTTAATAAATTTTGCACGTTCAGAATTAAAATTTGAGCAGATTAAAATATAATGCATCTCATCTCCTATATCACCACTGTTACACAAAGTACAGTATCTTAATTGATCATCTTTCTCAAATCGACTAATGTTGACAGGATTTTAAGCATTATTTGCACAAACGAAATTTAATAAAATTATCTGATCACAAGGATAGACTATTTATATATGATTCAAATTGACAATCTTTTTTGAAGAGCCAATAGCTGTTACATGTGCTGTTTGTAGCAGTGTCAGATAGCCAATTTTGTTTGCATATGTCATCAATTCTTTGTTCGATACTAAGTTTCATCCACTTCTGATTCACAAACATATCATCAGACCACAAATTCGAGTACCCACAGTTATCTATGATACTCTTGATTTTAGATAACCAATTTGATTTAAAAATATTTCTATTATACATGGATTTGAGTAAATGGTACATCACATTAGAAAGTTTACAGGTCTTACCATCAAGAATTCTTATCCAAAAATTAATCATTCTTTTTTCAATAAAACTATTCAAAGATTTCCTACCGAGTTCTCCGTATACCATACAATTAGCTGTTGCCTTGTTCACATGAAGAAGACTTTTAAGAAATTTCCGGTGAAATACATTAAGTTGTTCAAAATTTTGAAATCCCCAGACTTCACTCCCATATAACAAGACAGGCAGAATCATAGAATCAAACAGTTCACATTGTAGGTCAATGGGAAGGTTAAGTCTGTGAATTTTTAATTTTAAACTATACATAGCACGTCGAGCTTGTGACACCTGTTTAGTAATAGCTTTTGAAAATTTACCATTATAATTGAATTTTACACCTAAATATACATAGTCATCACACACCTCAATTTCATCATTCCTGAATTTGAAAACAGGTTTACATCTCACTTTCCCTCTTGAAAAAATAACAACTTTTGTTTTGGAGGTATTTACAGTTAAGTGCCAGGTTTGCACTTAGAGAGTCTTAGAGCTAGCAAGCACTGCCTGTGGACACTGATTGTTCACATTTTTATGCCACCTGGGGTCCAGGTGCAACCTGTTCAGCCATATTTGCATGGAAAGCAGGGAGACCCACCAGCAACAGGGCTGAGGCAAAAATCTGATAATTGCATTGTTGAAAAAATGTTAATTTGAGAAATGGAAGTAAGAGAAAAAGTTTGGATTTTGCATTTATTCAAATTATTGCCATTCTTAAAATATCATCACACATCTATTACATGCATGTAGCCAATTGGCAATCACTGTCATTACCATTTTCTTGATTCATTCTAGGCTTCGTGTCTGTTTTTATCATTCAGCAAATAAATTGTTTAATTATGAATCTGGCAAACAAAAATGGAAGTAATAAAGCTTTGAAAGGTGTGGTTACAACTGGCTTTTCATGCCTCCCACAGCACACCACTGATATTCTCACATCTGAGATTGCTTGGTCCAGTTGCCTGTAAACCTCAAGATGATATTTTAGAGCCTATTTTAGGTGCAAAGTAACCAAATTGAGAATTTTAATCAGTAAATCAATAAATGTAGAACAAAGACTATTCTTTTTGCTTTTGTAATATTATTGATCAATGTCATTAAACATTTTGAACATATTTAAAAAACAGCAATAAACAGGACAGGAAACAGAAGAATTGAATGTCTCTTTTTGTCTGATAATGACTGGGGATAAAAGTGATGTTAACATCCCCTGCATTAAAGACAGGTTTGCTCTACGTCAGGGGTCACCAACTATTGATGTCTAAGGACCAATTTTTTTCTAAGCAGACACTGTGGGGGCCAGATTTTCATTCATACACGTATTATATATATCTCTCTCAATTTTGATCTCAGTCTCTCATTTTTGCATTTTCTGCAGCATTTATTAATTAATTAAAGCTGCAGTTGGTAACTTTGAGGAGAGAGAGGACTTGGCATAAAAATTTGAAAAAAATGCAACTTCCAGATCTCTCCCCCTCCCTCTCCACTGCACTCCTGCCCTAAGACCCTCCCCCAGAAGGCTGCCGTGCACGCTGGCTGTTACCTAAGCTGTTATGCATGCATCAGGAGAGATTTTGCAAGCACACATTATGAAAACGCTGGTTGTCGAGGCTAGACATAACTGTTGTGAACAGTCAACATTGCAAATGAGCAGAAATAAATCATGTCGACATGAAAAGTAATCTACAGCAGTATGTATTCAGTAAAAACCCAGCACACGCTTATTTCAGTAAGTTACCCATTTTTTTGAGTACAGAAACTGTCGTGAATCCTGCTGAATGGCCAGTAAACCATGTATGACAGCATTTAGCTTTGAGAGCACAGAAACGTTACACATATTTATGAGGATAACAACACAACCGATAAGACTGCCAGGTCACTTTATAAAGATATTTTCTGCTATTTTCTAATAAAACGATGCTAATAATGTTAGCCCTAGCAGCGGAAACAAGCTAACATTACCTCGACTGCAACATCACAGTAACATCACATGCACTACGGAGTACTGTAACAATTACAAGATGCTGGCTATTCGAACATCGACTGTGCTTGTAAGCAACGTTCACCCGCTTTTATTTGCAGAGCTTAAAAATGAATTGATGTCAAGCTAGGCTGGGGTTAGTACTACAGTATGTGAGCAACGCCAACTTGCTTATTTGCAGAGCATTATGAGCAAAAATGAACCAACTTAATAAAGCAGGGCTTCATCTATTACAGAAAAGCCGCTAACTCTGCGCCGTTTTTAATCCTTCCAGATCAAGGAGTTCTCCATTTCGGAAAAGCCACCGATGTTCCTTTTACCTGGTTTTTATCCCCGGCTTTTGTCCACCTTTTTCGTGCTTTTTTTTTCTTCTGGCTTCCTCTTCTTACTTGTCTTAGCCGTGTGTGCTGTTGTCGGGTAACGGTGGAGGTATCGTGTATTTTTTCCTCGCTGATGGCTGTTGTTGCCTATTAGTTTCTAAGCCCCTGAACCCTCGAGATTTGAGCTTGACTGAGCACTGGCATGAACTGAGGAAGGAGGAGGCTGTCCGCAGCGCATGGCATGCACTGCTTGGATCTGCCGTCAGACACCATCCTGGCTCTGATTGGTTCTTTTTGGTCGGTCCAAACAATTCTTTTAAATTGCAGTAGGAGCAGTAGGTGGGTTTATAGGAGCCTTTTTTTAATTACAGAGTACTAATTTTATGTTATACTGTCTGTACACAGTGATGTCTGTAAGCAAAAATGACAAAAGTTCCTTTTATAAGATCTCTACCAACTGCAGCTTTAATTGTTAAGGGTCTTCAGGGTGTAATTTCTAATTTTTTTTTGTAATTTCAATATTCTTTATTTTCACATAAAAATAAATACACAAATAAAGGAATGCAGGAGATGCCAGTAAACACCAAGAATCTATGCTTTTCCGCCTCAATTGTTACTTTCAGACTTAAATGCAAATTTACCAAAACTACAATTTTTACTGATTTTCAACCTGGTGGCATTCATAAAATCATTAATATTCAGATGATTGACTTGAAATTTGGACTGAAGTTGTATCTGTTGGAGATCTATGAAATGACGTAGGATTTTTTAGATAGGTGCATACCTAGGGGATGAATTTTTAAAATGAAGCAAGTTGATGATAGCGATTTTCGTTATGGTTACATACATAACAGAGCTCGTTAAATATTCATAAATGTTCAAAACAAAAAAATCTTACGTCATTTCATAGAACTATCTTAAACCTTTCATATGAGACTAACTTTAGTAAAATCTGACCATGGGTTATTAAAATATCAGCGCCACAAAATATTCTCAGATTTTGTCATTAAAGTGCCGTTTCCATGGCAAAAATGTAAATTTTTTATCAAAATACTACATTTTATGAGGTTAAAATCATGTTATGTTTATTTCTTAGTTTTTACATTATTATGGTTATTTTTACACTTTACCCTGAAGACCCCTTAAATGGCTCTTTTGGATTTAATTTTATGTCAAGTTGTTTTTAGCATTGAAACTTAATAATATATTCCATGAGGAAGAAATCTTAGGTTTATCAAACCGCAAGGACAAGTAAAATGTTTTAATGGCAACAAGTCATAAAAAATGTGAATCTTGCCATGAGCTACATGTGTGTTCAGAATATTTAAAAGACAAGCTATAATTTCTAGCATAGAAAATGCCTATCAACCGGTGGGATGCACTCAATAATAATGCTATCAAAATGAACTTAGTTCGGTTATTCGACCAATTAGTCTCAGCAACTGAGCAAAACTGGTGTAACTGTGTGAAGTCTGCTAGATCTAACGTTCAACTTTATGCCGGCATTCATTTTCCACGAGGAATATTGCCCAACAGTGTGAAGGCTATTTGTTGATTCATTGTAAGCTGACATGGTCTAGTTTTATTTTAAAAGACTTTATTTGATGCAGCCACAGTTGCCGCGGTAATGGCCTCGCTTTTGGACCCGCTTATTTTATTTTATCATTCATATCTGTCGTCATATCAAAGATGGTGTTTGTCATTGCTGCTGAGTTAAATAAGCGATTATATTTCACTGTTTTTTGACTGTAACAGGCTATTTTGCCTTATGAGCATCATTATTGTGCATTTGGAAAAGTAAACCGTAAATATTGGGCAGGGTTTGCCCAGGATTCATTGTAAATCCCATTATGGTCTAGTTTTATTTTTTATTGTGTTTTATTTATATAGCCTAGCCACAGATTATGTCAACGGGTTTGGACCTGTCAATTTTATTTTTCATATCTGTTGTCACACAATGACGGCATTTGTTCTTGAAGAAAATAAGACGACGCATTTAATGAGACCAGGCTGTGAGCACAGTTATTGTGCATGTGGGGAAAAAACAAGTAAAAACGAAATGTTATAAAAGAGTGTGCAAAAGAAAATACTTATATGTAAAATAAGAGCATGAAAATAAATAAACTAGAGGGTGTGTCCAGAGGCAACATACCCCGCCCTCAAGGTCACGTGGAAGGTCAATGTCATGGTGCAATTGGTGTCCCCATATATGGTTTCCTATTTGTGATTGAGTATAACATTGGGCCTATCTCCACCAGTTTCCCAGCTACAGAGCCTGAAAATATGAAGGTCGGCCATTTTGACCTTTCAAGTTCACTTGAAGGTCAAGGTCACGGTGGCATTCGATTCTCCATTTATGACTTACTTTTAGTCTTGAATATTACCTATGGGTCTATCTTGCACTGTTTGGCTGCTAGAGCACTCGGAAAAGTGGTGATGCTGAGTTTGACATTTCAAGGTCACTTGAAGGTGAAGGTCATGGTGCCACTAGATTCCCATATATGACTTCCTATTAGTGGTTAATAGCACCATGTCTGTATAAGTTCTAATCGCTTGCCCTTAGAAGCCTGAGAAAGGGTGACTTGAGTTTGACCTTCTGGTCACTGAAGGTTTAATGTCAATATGGTGCAATTGGTTTCCCCATATATGGTTTCCTATTTGTGATTGGGCATAACATAGGGCCTATCTCTGGCGGTTCCCCAATTACACAGCCTGAAAATATGAAGATCGGCCATTTTGACCTTTCAAGGTCAATTGAAGGTCATGGTCACAGTACCATTAAATTCACCATATTTGACTTCCTATTAGTCTTCCGTAGTAACTATGGGTCTATCTTGCACCGTTTGGCTGCTAGAACACTCGGAAAAGTGGTGATGCTGAGTTTGACCTTTCAAGGTAACTTGAAGTTCAAGGTGATGGCGCCGTTAGATTCCCATAGATGACTTCCAATTAGTGGTTAATAGTAACCATGTCTCTATCTCCCACCGTTTGGCCCCTAGAGCAGACTGAGAAATGGGTGACCTTGAGTTTGACCTTACAAGGTCACTCGATTTTCACCAAAAACTAATGGTTTCTTCCCTTCCGCCAAAGGATTGTCCCTACCAAATTTGAAGACAATCCGTCCAGAATTGTGGCCTGTAGAGTGCAAACAGACACAAATAAATGAAAGGTCATTCATAGAATGATGAATTGCCGGAATCATGCACAGATCTCTGAAACAGAATGAACGGAATGGAGTTGGTT
The DNA here is from genome assembly GCA_029692085.1 of Gymnothorax javanicus. Taxonomy (NCBI): domain Eukaryota; kingdom Metazoa; phylum Chordata; class Actinopteri; order Anguilliformes; family Muraenidae; genus Gymnothorax; species Gymnothorax javanicus. The sequence goes on along the minus strand of CM056194.1, from coordinate 102,803,788 downwards.
TCAAGTCTCTAGCTGTAATAGTAGCAAAGTTGTGAACCAAAATGTGTTCCTGACCTTTCTGGTGAGCTTGAACTTGGCCTCGAAAAGAGACCGGTCTCTAGGCACAAGGCTAGTCAATGTTGTCACCAAGTTTGGTGAAGATAATGTGAAAATTGTGGCTTGTAGAGTGCACACAAACAGACAGACAGACAAAAAATAAACCACAATAGAGCACTGCTTAGGTGACCTTGACCTTTGACCTAGATTTACCAAAATAGTGTAGCGCTTAGGTCAGGTAACGCAGGCTTTGAGTTTATCAACAAATTATGCACTTGGTTTGAAGTGTGTACACCGATTAGAAGTGAAGCTATGGCCACTTATGTGTTCTTTACATTTTGTGTGACCTTAATCTTTGACGTAGATTCACCATAATAGTGCCGTACTGAGGTCAAGTAATATAGATCTTTCGTTAATGAACAATATGCACTTGGTTTGAAGTCTCTACAACGATTAGAACCAAAGATATGGCTTCTTATGTGTTTTCGACCTTTTGTGTGGCCTTGACCTTTGACCTACATTCCTAGGTCAAGTAAGATGGACCTTTAGTTTATGAACAATATGCACTTGGTTTGAAGTCTCTAAGATGATTAGAACCGAAGATATGGCTTCTTATGTGTTTTTGACCTTTTGAGTGACCTTGACCTTTGACCTAGATTACTAGGTCAAGTAAGATGGACCTTTCGTTTATGAACAATATGCACTTGGTTTGAAGTCTCTACGACGATTAGAACCGAAGACATGGCCACTTATGTGTTTTTGACCTTTTGTGTGATTTTGACCTTGACCTTTGATCTAGATTCACCAAAATAGCGCAGTACCTAGGTCAAGTAAGATAGACCTTTCGTTTATGAACAATATGCACTTGGTTTGAAGTCTCTAAGATGATTAGAACTGAAGATATGGCTTCTTATGTGTTTTGACCTTTTGTGTGACCTTGACCGTGACCTTTGAGCTAGATTCCTAGGTGAAGTTAGATATTTGTTTCATTTATCAACAATATGCGCTTGGTTTGAAGTGTCTACGACGATTAGAACCGAAGAGATGGCTTCTTCTGTGTTTTTGACCTCTTGTGTGACCTTGGTCTTGACCTTTGACATAGATTCACCAAAATAGTGCAGTATCTAGGCCATGTAATATAGACCTTTCGTTTAGCAACAATATGCACTTGGTTTGAAGTCTGTACGACGATTAGAACCGAAGATATGGCTTCTTATGTGTTTTTGACCTTTTGTGTGACCTTGACCTTTGACCTAGATTACTAGGTCAAGTAAGATAGACCTTTCATTTATGAACAATATGCACTTGGTTTGAAGTCTCTACGACGATTAGAACCAAAGATATGGCCACTTATGTGTTTTTGACCTTTTGTGTGATTTTGACCTTGACCTTTGATCTAGATTCACCAAAATAGCGCAGTACCTAGGTCAAGTAAGATAGACCTTTCATTTATGAACAATATGCACTTGGTTTGAAGTCTCTAAGATGATTAGAACCGAAGATATGGCTTCTTATGTGTTTTGACCTTTTGTTGGACCTTGACCGTGACCTTTGAGCTAGATTCCTAGGTGAAGTAAGATATTTGTTTCATTTATCAAAAATATGCGCTTGGTTTGAAGTGTCTACGACTATTAGAACCGAAGAGATGGCTTCTTATGTTTTTGACCTTTTGTGTGACCTTGGTCTTGACCTTTGACCTAGATTCATCAAAATAGTGCAGTATCTAGGTCATGTAAGATAGACCTTTCGTTTATCAACAACATGCACTTGGTTTGAAGCCTCTAAGACGATTAGAACCAAAGATGTGGCTTCTTATGTGTTTTGACCTTTTGTGTGACCTTGACCTTGACCTTTGATCTAGATTTACCAAAATAGTGCAGTGCCTGCCTAGTGCCTGTCCGATGTTGATCATGAAATATGAGCTAAATTGAGCTGAAACTGGACACCACAGTGCAAACAAACCCACAAACAAACGAACAGAGAAATATGCTTGCGGAATCCGAGATTCTGGCAAGTAACAAACCCACAAACAAATGGACAGAGTAATATACTTGCGGAATCCGATATTCCGGCAAATAATAAATAAACGCGACAACCAAACGACAACCACATACACCTCCTCCGCAACTTCCGTTGCAGGCGGGGTGAATAAAACAAAACGTTTAAAGGAGAGCTTTGAGTTTGCCCCCCTCTTGCATTAAGAGACATGCTTCGCTGACTCACTGCGCGAACTGACTTTCTGTCCCATCGGAGGAACGCACGTGCAACACACACGTCAGTACATCATTCCAAACAAAATTATTTTAATCTGCTTTTGCTTTTGGGGTTGTTTCAATCTATATTAGAGGGAGAAATGTTACTGTAGATATCCAAAATACCGAGAAGTAAGGGAAACTGGGGCAAAATGGGGTACTTAGGAAAGATCTTTCCCCCCATCCGTATAATTCATTCAAGGGACTCAAACTTGTATAAACATTAAAGGTTTGCACATAAAGAACAATATGACAAAGCAAGAAATGCATAAATTTCAAGTTCAGGTTTTTATTCAAGATTGAAAAAAAATTGCTCGCAACCCCGTTTTGCCCCTTGCATGTGTGAGTGCCTTTTGCGTCTCTTTCTATTCAGCAGCTTGCCTGTCTATTAGAAGTATGTTCTCCTTTGATTTCTGGTTAACATCTTCCATCTTCCATCTTATGATACCCTCTCCGGCTGTATCTAGTTTCATGCTTACTTCTTAATGGTCCGGAGACATGTATTTAAACCTCCTGCTTAATGCGATTCTGGAATGAATTAATCACCACTTTTGTTCATATTTATCACTGGTGTCAATATTAGTGGAAGGCATGTTCTGTCATCTCCTATATGTGCGTGTTCTCAGCAGTCATGTTACAGGGTTACGAGATATAGCTGGACTCTGAAAAGGGGGCTGATGTGTTGCCTAATTGGTAAGGTTTTGCCTGATCAAAGAGATGTTGTTACAAGCTCCGACAAAGTCACCAGCACGTCATGCACATTTTGCCCCTGCTTGTTCCAATGAAATGTTTTTGATTCAGTTAATGTATTGGCTAAAAAATAGATGCATTTAGCAACTGATTTATGAATGGAAAATCAAGCAGCTTTTAAAGAGATGAACTGAAGACCACCATGGAAAAATTATCAGTCACATTTTCATGCTGTGGAGAAATGATAAATTAAAAATTCAATGCAATCTTAGAAACAAAGCACTGAAAAAAATATGCAAAAAATATGAAATATTATAATAATATATAATACTATTATATATTAGTACAAATATTATAATAATATATAAAATGTACAAAAATGCAAAATTTGGACTCATTTTTCCTTTGTGGTCTTCAACAGTCTTACAGTAAAACAGCTCTTGTGGTAAGTAGGCGTACTGTATTTGGCTCTGACTTTACAGCTCTTACCTTTTCATTGGTGTATATAGTTTCAGGCATCGTTATTATTATTATTATTATTATTATTTTCAGGCAAGGTGCTAATAGTTTGACAAAGCAGTATAGATATTGAAACTACTCAAAAGAAAAAAATTTCAGCATAAATATTTGGTTGAAAGTGCAGTAAAATGTGAATCATTTGAGGGAAACTTTTCATTTCTTTCCCTGCAGATAACAAACACAATGATTGCATTGTTTAACTGCTCCAGTCTTAACATAAATTAATTTCCCTATATCTCTGTTGCCTGTGGGGTAAATGTGGCACTATTGGTGGAGACAACTTTGAATGAACTAAACATGAAGCTGGCAGAACAAACAATAACCAGGAAAAGAGGTGAACTGCCCACTAAACCACCCCTGCGAACAAAGTATGATGAAAGAAATCATAATATAATGACACAAACCAAATAATGTGACCGAAGGGATCAAAATAAGAACTAGATCTTCATAGCTTGTTGTGTTAGGAGGTCAGAAACAGGAACTGGTTACCATGGTGCTGTAGAGTTATGATATGAGCAGGCAGATGCTATAAAGGGCACAAGGGCATTTTACTGATGGCAATTTGAATGCAGAGATACCTAAACAATATTGTGAGGCTGAACACTGAGCCATTCATCCACCACAATCACCTGTTTCCTGTTTCTGCCTGATGTAAGCCCTACACTAACCCATCAATGGAAATTAGCTGATCAGGGTCAAGATACTGTCGTTCATTGCCCCCTGGCACTGTGGGAAAGAAGATCTTTTCATAAAAGTTTGCAAAAGTCATCTTTCACCTTGTGTAATTAATCGGACTTCATTTTACTGAATCAAATTAGAACAGAAGCATTGTCATTTAGAATTTTGACTTGATTGCAGGAAGAATCCAGTACTTTCATTGCTACTCTCAGAATATTGCATGTTGGTACCACTGCATGTCAAACCGGCTGAAATGCACATGTACCTCAGGCTGATTAGATGTCTCCGGTAACTCAGGGGTTGCATGGGATGCCACTTCTTTAGAGATATTCGATAGCAGCTCAGGGACCCAAAAAGGCCAACATTTGCTATCCTCGGTCTCAACATAGAAACCTGCTAAGTAGAGGAGATAAACTTAACAACAGAAGTCAATGGGTGCAATACACCGTGATACAAAAAGCTCAAATATTTATCCTCCCAAGACCAGCTTGATGAGGTATTTCCACTTTAAATATTAACCCCTAAAACCTACACATTATAAATACAGCCTGTTTCCTAATGGCAACATTGTCATGCGGCTTATCCACTTAACGCGAAGAAACTCGGCAAAAAGCTCATGTTGACCTTTTTTTTTTTTTTTTTTTAAAAAGATTTTTTTTGGGAATTTTTCCTTTATTTGACAGTTATACAGTGTAGAGAGACATGAAGGTTGGGGAGAAGAATGGGGGAAGACATGCAGCAAATGACCTGAGCTGGAGTCGAACCCAGGTTGCTGCAGGAAGGACACAGCCTTTATGGTACGCGCGCTTAGACCGATGAGCCACCGGGGTGCCCCATGTTGACCATTTTTACCTCAACCGAACACAACTCAAGCACCAAGCAAGTAAAAAAGCTTGGGGCAAAACATAGGATAAAATCATAGCAGCCCTGAGTCACTAGCATTTGTACTGAATTTGTGCTGTGCATACAAACGACACCTCAAAAGAAAGAGGAAAGTCCAAAGAATCCAACAATGTACGCCTTGTCATTTTAAACTGACACCACACTCAAAGAACAGCAGGCATACACTTTACAGTCTACTGAGATGAGCAAAAAAATTTCTTACCTTTGATAATTTGAAATAAAAAAACTGTTTGAGGGTAAATCTGCGCTTGCTATTGTTATCCCAATGTGTCAGTGGTATAACGAAGCTAGATCTTCAAGTCTCCAAGCATGTTTTTTACCGGGGCATTGCTTCAAAGATCTCAGCTCCTCAGCATTCAGCTTGCTTGCAATGTATTTTCCTCTCCTTGATCGGCTTGTGATGCCGTCAGTAAGACTTGGCTGGCGACAATTTGATTTTATGGGTTCTGATGTTTCCACTGAGCTCTAAACCATCTTAATCGCACAAACCTAGCCTGAGCTAGAGCCTTGCGTTCCCAGTGCGTCAAACTGAGTCCGTGGGTCATTCACATGTACTTAAATAGCGCGACAATATTAAGGCTTACTGGTTTGTTTGTGGTATTTTTGGCATAATTATCCACTAGATATTTAACAGTCGTGTTCAAAGCTGTTTTCCGGCAGAATCTTTGTGAATACTGCAAGCACAACAGTACAAGTGGGGTGAGTGACGTGTTTTCTTGACTCAATTATTATTATTATTATTATATTGAGGCAAAGTGCTTAATAGTTTTACAAAGCAGTATAGATATTGAAACTACTCACAAGAAAATTTTTCAGCATAAATATTTGGTTGAAAGTGCAGTAAAATGTGAATCATTTGGGGAAACTTTTCATTTCTTTCCCTGCAGATAACAAACACAATGATTGCATTGTTTAACTGCTCCAGTCTCAACATAAATTGTCTTGCTCAGAGCAATAACGGCTTATGCCACTGTAAGAACTTTGAGAAATTTGACTTTTTCAAATTTTGTGAACCATTCATATAATGTGCAAACTATCAGTTTTTATGTATATGCATTTTAATGATATTACATTCAGCCATATTTCTGCAAATACTAAAGATTCTCTTTTTTTAGAGGTAGTAATCAATGATCAGAATGGCAAAAAAGTACTAAACTCTAAGAATGATTTAACAGCAACGAAAACATCACATACTTAAATAACTATTTAATATTTCTACTATTTCCTTAACTACCATTTACTATCTTGCACTGTGGACTAAGGAGTGATCTGATCAGTGGCGGGTCTAGAACTGGGAATTGGGGTGGCACAGACATGTCCCTTTTTGTCCTGGCAAGTTCTCAATCATTTTCCTTTATTGACACATTTTCCAATTATCGTAATTGGCAACTGAGGACACGGTTTCTCTCCATATGCCATCTAACAGCGATGAAATCAAGGGCTAAATTCAGTTCAGAAAAATAATTTACTTATTAATAGGCCAATGCTTCGTGTTGATTGAACTGGTCCGCGTTCCAATGAAATATTGCCTTTCACTCTCAGTTTTGCGTGGGTTGATTAAAAAAAGAAAGTGGCACTTGGCAGTTAAATAGGCTATTAAAATGCTGCGGCACAAGCCATTTGCTTGAGAGTCGACAGGTATGCAATTTTGAACAACGTTGATTTAGCAAATACGCGTCCAGATGAATGATTATCGTCTTACCAAATTGGGGAGAACAAGCAGCACCTGTTAAGTGTGGAGTGCTCTCGGAGTCAACCTTTTGTTAATTATGAAAATGACTGAGAACAGGTCAGGACTAATAATTGTTTTAAACGGATGTCTTGTGCACCCAATTCTCAGTTCTGGCTTCGCCACTGAAGCCTACTGAATTTAGCCCATGATTTCATCACTGTTAGATCACATGTGAAGAGAAACCGTGCCTCCAGTTGCCCATTACGATAATTGGAAAACGCATCAATAAAGGAAAATGATTGAGAACTTGCCAGGACTAAAAGGGACGTGTCTGTGCCACCCCAATTCCCAGTTCTAGACCCGCCACTGGATCTGATTGTTCAAAAAAGTTTAAATGCCAACCGTGGCTTGTGGCAAAAGCCATTATTGCCCGGAGTCAGTAACAAAGACTCATTGACAGTGTTTACAACATATGATATAGAGGCTTTGGTGTAAGCCACATAGCTTAGGTATTTCATGGGCATGTAGCTAGAGGGAGTAAGAGTATGATTCCAGCAAAAAACAATGTTATCTAAAATTGTGGCATACGCCGTTATTGCTCTGAGCCACACAATTAATTTCCCTACATCTCTGTAGCCTGTGGGGTAAATGTGGCACTATTTGGGGAGACAACTTTGAATGAACTAAACATGAAGCTGGCAGAACAAACAATAACCAGGAAAAGAGGTGAACTGCCCACTAAACCACCCCTGTGAACAAAGTATGATGAAAAAAAATCATAATATAATGACACAAACCAACTAATGTGACTGAAGGGATCAAAATAAGAACTAGATCTTCAAAGCTTGTTGTGTTAGGAGGTCAGAAACAGGAACTGGTTACCATGATGCTGTGGAGTTATGATATGAGCAGGCAAATGCAATAAAGGGCATAATGGCATTTTACTGATGGCAATTTGAATGCAGAGATACCGAAACAATATTGTGAGGCTGAACACTGAGCCATTTATCCACCACAATCACTTGTTTCAAGTTTCAACCTGATGTAAGCCCTACACTAACCCATCAATGGAAATTAGCTGATCAGGGAAAAGATACTGTCATGCATTGCCCCCTGGCACTGTTGGAAAGAAGATATTTTCATAAAAGTTTGCAAAAGTCATCTTTCACCTTGTGTAATTATTCGGACTTCATTTTACTGAATCAAATTAGAACTAAAGCATTATCATTTAGAATTTTGACTTGATTGTAGGAAGAATCCAGTACTTTCATTGCTACTCTCAGAGCATTGTATGTTGGTACCACTGCATGTCAAACCGGCTGAAATGCGCATGTACCACAGGCTGATTAGATGTCTCCGGTAACTCAGGGGTTGCGTAGGATGCCACTTATTTAGGGATATTCGATAGCAGCTCAGGGACCCAAAAAGGCCAACATTTGCTATCCTCGTTCTCAACATAGAAACCTGATAAGTAGAGGAGATAAACTTAACAATAGATGTCAATGGGTGCAATACTCCGTGATACGAAAAGCTTAAACATGTATCCTCCCAAGACCAGCTTGATGAGGTATTCCCACTTTAAATATTAACCCCTTAAACCTACACATTCGAAATACAGCCTGTTTCCTAATGGCAACACTGTCATGCGGCTTATCCACTTTACGCAAAGAAACTCGGCAAAAAGCTCATGTTGACCATTTTTACCTCAACTGAACACAATTCAAGCACCAAGCAAGTAAATAAGCTTGAAGCAAAACATAGGATAAAATCATATCAGCCCTGAGTCACTAGCATTTCTACTGAACTTGTGCTATGCATATAAATGATACCTCAAATGAAAGAGGAAAGTCCACAGAATCCAACAATGTAAGCCTTGTCACTTTAAACCGACACCACACTCAAAGAACAGCAGGCATACACTTTACAGTCTACTGAGAAGAGCAAAAAATTTCTTACCTTTGATATTTTGTAATAAAAAACTGTTTGAGGGTAAATCTGCGCTTGCTATTGTTAGCCCAATGTGTCCGTGGTATAACGAAGTTAGATTTCCCAGTCTCCAAACATTTTGTTTTCCGGAGCATTGCTTCAAAAATCTCAGCTCCTCAGCATTCAGCTTGCTTGCAATGTATTTTCCTCTCCTTGATCGGCTTGTGATGCCGTCAGTAAGACTTTGCCGGTAACCATTTGATTCTATGGGTTTTGATGTTTCCACTGAGCTCTAAACCACCTTAATCGCACAAACCTAGCCTGAGCTAAAGTTTTGCGTTCCCAGTGCGTCAAACTAAGGCCATGGGCCATTCACATGTACTTAAATAGCGCGACAATATTAATGCTTTACTGGTTTGTTTGTGGTATTATCGGTATAATTATCCGCTAGATATTCAACAGTCATGTTCAAAGTTGTTTTCCGACAGAAACTTTGTGAATACTACAAGCACAACAGTACAAGTGGGGTGAGTGACGTGTTTTCTTGAGTCAATTATTATTATTATTATTATTATTATTATTATATTGAGGCAAGGTGCTTCATAATTTTACAAAGCAGTATAGATATTGAAACTACTCACAAGAAATTTTTTTCAGCATAAATATTTGGTTGAAAGTGCAGTAAAATGTGAATCATTTGGGGGAAACTTTTCGTTTCTTTTCCTGCAGATAACAAACACAATGATTGCATTGTTTAACTGCTCCAGTCTTAACATAAATTGTCTTGCTCAGAGCAATAACGGCTTATGCCACTGTAGGAACTTTGAGACATTTGACTTTTTCAAATTTTATGAACCATTCATATAATGTGCAAACTATCAGTTTTTATGTATATGCATTTTAATGATATTACATTCAGCCATTTTTCTACAAATACTAAAAACTATCTTTTTTTTAGAGGTAGTAATCAATGATCAGAATGGCGAAAAAGTACTAAACTCTAAGAATGATTTAACAGCAACGAAAACATCACATACTTAAATAACTATTTAATTTTTCTACTATTTCCTTAACTACCATTTACTATCTTGCACTGTGGACTAAGGAGTGATCTGATCAGTGGCGGGTCTAGAACTGGGAATTGGGGTGGCACAAACACGTCCCTTTTTGTCCTGGCAAGTTCTCAATCATTTTCCTTTATTGACGCGTTTTCCAATTATCGTAATTGGCAATTGAGGACACGGTTTCTCTCCATATGCGATCTAACAGCGATGAAATCATGGGCTAAATTCAGTACAGAAAAATAATTTACTTATTAATAGGCCAATGCTTCGTGTTGATTGAACTGGTCCGCGTTCCAATGAAATATTGCCTTTCACTCTCAGTATTGCGTGGGTTGATTTAAAAAAAGTAGCACTCGGCAGTTAAATAGGCTATAAAAAGCCTGCGGCTCAAGCTATTTGCTTGAGAGTTGACAGGTATGCAATTTTAAACAACGTTGATTTAGCAAATACGCGTCCAGATGAATGATTGTTGTCTTACCTAATTGGGGAGAACAAGCAGCGCCTGTTAACTGTGGAGTGCTCTCAGAGTCAACCTTTTGTCAATTATGAAAATGACTGAGAACAGGTCAGGACTAATAATTGTTTTAAACGGATGTTTTGTGCACCTAATTCTCAGTTCTGGCTTCGCCACTGTAGCCTACTGAATTAAGCCCATGATTTCATCGATGTTAGATCGCATGTGAAGAGAAACCGTGTCTTCAGTTGCCCATTACGATAATTGGAAAACGCAATAATAAAGGAAAATGATTGAGAACTTGCCAGGACTAAAAGGGACGTGTCTGTGCCACCCCAATTCCCAGTTCTAGACCCACCACTGGATCTGATTGGTCGAAAAGTTTAAATACCAACCATGGCTTGTGGCATCAGCCATTATTGCCCGGAGTCAGTAACAAAGACTCATTGACAGTGTTTACAACATATGATATAGAGGCTTTGGCGTAAGCCACATAGCTTAGGTATTTCATGGGCATGTAGCTAGAGGGAGTAAGAGTATGATTCCAGCAAAAAACAATGTTATCTAAAATTGTGGCATACGCCGTTATTGCTCTGAGCCACACAATTAATTTCCCTATATCACTGTAGCCTGTGGGGTAAATGTGGCACTATTTGGGGAGACAACTTTGAATGAACTAAACATGGAGCTGGCAGAACAAACAATAACCAGGAAAAGAGGTGAACTGCCCACTAAACCACCCCTGCGAACAAAGTATGATGAAAGAAATCTTAATATAATGACACAAACCAACTAATGTGACCGAAGGGATCAAAATAAAAACTAGATCTTCATAGCTTGTTGTGTTAGGAGGTCAGAAACAGGAACTGGTTACCATGATGCTGTGGAGTTATGATATGAGCAGGCAAATGCTATTAAGGGCAAAAGGGCATTTTACTGATGGCAATTTGAATGCAGGGATACCTAAATAATATTGTGAGGCTGAACACTGTGCCATTCATCCACCACAATCACCTGTTTCCCGTTTCTGCCTGATGTAAGCCCTACACTAACCCATCACTGGAAATTAGCCGATCAGGGCAAAGATACCGTCGAGCATTGCCCCCTGGCACTGTTGGAAAGAAGATCTTTCATAAGAGTTTGTAAAAGTCATCTTTCACCTTGTGTAATTAATCGGACTTCATTTAACTAAATCAAATTTGATCAGAAGTATTATCATTTAGAATTTTGACTTGATTGTAGGAAGAATCCAGTACTTTCATTGCTACTCTCAGAACATTGTATGTTGGTACCACTGCATGTCAAACTGGCTGAAATGCACATGTATCGCGGGCGGATTAAATGTCCCCGCTAACTCAGAGGTTGCGTAGGATGCCACTTCTTTAGGGATATTCGATAGCAGCTCAGGGACCCAAAAAGGCCAACATTTGCCATCCTCGTTCTCAACATAGAAACCTCCTAAGTAGAAGAGATAAACTTAACAGAGGTCAATGGGTGCAATACTCCGTGATACAAAAAGCTTAAATATGTATGCTCCCAAGACCAGCTTGATGAGGTATTCCCACTTTAAATATTAACCCCTTAAACCTACGCATTATAAATACAGCCTGTTTCCTAATGGCAACATTGTCATGCAGTTTATCCACTTTATGCAAAGAAACTCAGCAAAAAGCTAATGTTGACCATTTTTACCTCAACCGAACACAATTCAAACACCAAGCAAGTAAATAAGCTGGGAGCAAAACATAGGATAAAATCATGGCAGCCCTGAGTCACTCGCATTTGTACTGAATTTTTGCTCTGAATGGGTCAATGACCAATAAGCCTTTTAAAAATGTTATTTTAATAAAGCTTTAAAAATGTACAGAATACATTTATTTGAAGTTAGAAGTGTGTGTTTAAACAAGTCTTAATGGTTGCACAACATTTACAGGGATTTAGAACAGTTTTAGAATGTATTTGCAATTTCACCAGCTGAAAAATGTCAGGTGGCGCAATCAAAAGTTTCTTGAAAAAAAAAAAAAAAAAACACACTTCCCTCATTTTTTTTATCCAAGTGATTTTTTTAGTAAGTATACCTGAGTGTCTACTCTGCCTAAAACATTACTATTTTGTAATTGAGCTGGGTATTCAAAGTAACTTATGGATTCTTTATTGTAGGGGCGGGTATTTTGGTTTTCCAAACAATTTAAGAACAAATGAACTATTAAACTTTGTTTATTTGAAAGGTTTTCAATATAAAATTATGCTCCCATATTAATATTATGTTAATTCATATTTAAAATTACATATTTAATACATTTCACATAGTGTTTACTTGCTCGGACAGTTGCGCTACCTGACATTTTGAGGGTTTGAGACGGCAAGACATAAAATATATCATTTTTATGATAAACTTGAAATATGTTCAAATTAAACAGGTTATGTAGAGTAAAATAATGCTTATTATGAATCATTTAAAATTATTTTAAACCAAAGTAGTGCACTCGGACAATGTCACGCCATTGACACCCATATAAACGATACCTCAGATGAAGGAGGAAAGTCCACAGAATCCAACAATGTAAGCCTTGTCATTTTAAACCGACACCACACTCAAAGAACAGCAGGCATACACTTTACAGTCTACAGAGATGAGCAAAAAATTTCTTACCTTTCATATTTTGTAATAAAAAACTGTTAAAGGGTAAATCTGCGCTTGCTATTGTTAGCCCTACGTGTCCATGTTATTACAAAACTAGATCTTCAAGTCTCCAAGCATGTTTTTTACCGGGGCATTGCTTCAAAGATCTCAGCTCCTCAGCATTCAGCTTGCTTGCAATGTATTTTCCTCTCTTTGATCAGCTTGAGATGCTGTCAGTAATACTTTGCTGATGACAATTTGATTCTATGGGTTCTGATGTTTCCAATGAGCTCCAAACCACCTCAATCGCGCAAACCTAGCCTGAGCGAGAGCCTTGCGTTCCCAGTGTGTCAAACTGAGTCCATGGGACATTCACATGTACTGAAGTAGCGGGACAATATAAACACTTAACTGGTTTGTTTTCAGTATTTTCAGTATAATTATCCGCTAAATATTCAACAGTCGTTTTCAAAGTCGTTTTCTGACCAAATCTTTGTGAATACTGCAAGTACAACAGCACAAGCGGGGGGAGTGACGTGTTTTTTTGACTCATTCTTTATATTATATGTGGTTTGAGTGAAGCGCTGTATCCCAAGCGACCAGGGTTCAATCCTCGGTGTACGTAGATATGTACTTTCTTAGGCATAGATAGCATGTTATTTGTATAAATAATTGCTGGGGTTTTAGTTCTTTTTACTTTTTTAATCATTTCTTTACATTACGTTTGTATTTATAATTTTATTTATTTGATTTTTTTTTAAAAATAAATCTGCTCTAGTGGATTCAAACTTCATTTTCTTTGAATGTATTATCTTTGAATGGGAAATTTGTATTGGCTACAGGACTGGCAGAATTATTAATAATAATAAAAAAAAAATATTCTAAAAATTAAAAAGTGGTTGTATTTGGATGGAATGTATGCCTGTAGTGACATGTAAGTGAAATTAAATGAGTTTTCCGGTTTGGTACCTGAAAATATGAAACGGCACAGTGTCAGCTTGGAGAGGCCACCTATACATTCCCGCACTAAAACCTCTCTAATTTTGCTCAGATTTACTTGGTTAGAATAAACTTTGGCACAGATAATAGTGAGATTCTGTGCTGTAATTTTGAAGGCTTTCAGACTGCAACTGAATAATTTTAAGACAGATAAAAGTAAAACTTTGTTTGGTGCAAAGAAGACTTCTCATTTATGCAGTGTTCCATCTTCATTTACTCTGACTCAGTGACATTGACTACGTTTACATGCACACCACATTCCGATTAAGGTCCATATTCGGGTTAAGTTAATATTCCGAATAAGCTGTATATATGCGCTGAGCGATGGGAATATTCTGTTTACATGTTAATTAGCATATCCACCACATTGGTCCAATCTCAACATCGGGTTTTCAGCAAATATAACACTCGAAAGTAATCGTCATGGCTTTGGTTGCCTTCAGTTAGAGCTTCAAAGCCGACATCGACTCCACTCTCTTGGCCGCTGCCATTGCCAGCGGTCTCTGTCCCAGAATTTCATCCATGTCCGCGAAATAAAAGAAAATGGCTGGATTAAGGCCGCTGGTATTGTTTTGTTTTTGGCAGTGGCTATTTTTACGCCAGTCGTGAGCTTTCTGTAATTTGCTATTCTTAAGAACTTACGTATCCACATGCACAATAGAAAATTCAGCCTCAGAAAAAAACTGCTACTCAACTGGGTTGAAAACCGTGTTGTGGTTAACATTACAAGACCGGCTAGCCGGCTTACTTACTTTAAGTTACAGTCAGGATGTCCTCTACTCAAGTTAGGCAGGGTTAGTTACTCATTAGCCAACTTGTACTCTAAAATTTCTTGCAAGGACAAACTTTGTGCAGCTATCAGCTGTTCTACACGATACAAATCACTACTGACTATTGATTGTGGAGAGTGACGACCTGACAGTTCCCCAAACATTAGCGAGCAAACGTTGAACCTAAAATTACACTCTCATAACTACCTAACCCGTTAGCTAAGTTAAGCAACTAGCTAGAAAACTTAAGTAATGTTACAGCCATCCCGCTAGCTAAAATAAAAAAAACGACACAACTAGCGTTAGTCAGTCGACTGTTGTAAGCCAACAAGCTAGGTTCGTCAGCTGTCTGTGCGCTAGCTAGCTATTAGCTACCGTTGTTGTCATTTTCTGTTATGGGTATTTTAAAATGATCTTTTAAAAATGTTAATAACTGTCTTTATAGTGGTGAAAGTTACCAGAACCATATTTAGAGTTACCCATTTGGGTAACTTTGAGAAATTTACCCAAAGTGGTATTGTTCCTGAATGATTATTTTCCTGACAGTTCTAACTAGTGTTGTGCTGACTATAGTCGAAAATAAGTCAATTACAGTTGGTTCCCCAAGCCCTCGACTAAGAAAATGTGTAATCGATGATTAAAAAAATTATTTTCTGCATTTTATCAAGGAAAGTTCATAGAACTGTTGCAAGCTATCCCCTTTCCACAGGCACGCTTGTTCATAATTTGCCGCCATGATCCCGGGAGTGCGCAATGTTTATGTGCCTTGACCTTTGACATTACCCAGCAGCCCTTGCAGCGCTTAAACTTGAAACTGGCTTATTGAGTGGTCCAACGTGAGTAATACTGTGAAATTTGCATCCAGCTTACTGCAAAGGTCTGATTAGCAAAAAACTGGCTGGGTTTTCGTATTTTGTTTCTGAGTTTAATAACACTTGGCTGAGAGAAAAATCACTTTTCTTCTCGGTTTATGACTGTTTTTGTTCACATTATACGAGGCCTGTAGTGCTAGGCCTACCTCGGGCTGAGATAACTTTTTTGGCACCACATTTAGAAATCGAAACCCATTTGGACTGGGAAGAAATGTAACTGGGTGAAAAGGGAAGGATTCGCTTCATTTGCAGAGTTTGCCCTCTTCTTGACGTCCTATAAATCCAGTGTATTACTTGTCCATAAGCCTTACAAAATGTTTCTGAATTTGCAAGGAAAATTGCGGAATAAATAAAAGCTGGACTGGGAATTCTGAATAAGAAGCAGCGAACAGGAAACCAACTTCAGCCTCGTATGACCTGTTGTTGCTTAGTAAAGATAAGTTTATTTGGAATGGCCTTTTTTGCATTGGTTCTAACCAACGTATGAATATGGCAATGCAACACAACGGCCGTAGGCTATATGAGGCTCGCATTTACTGTCTGCCACAAAAATCCTTTGGGAGAAATAAAATTAATATATTCGCGTAAAATACATACATGTAAGCAACATTCCTTTTAAATAATATATCGTCTGCTAATACCCTCTTTATTACTTGAAATGCATACGATTGTTCCGCTTTTGGCTCATCTTGCTACTTGCTGGCTGAGAGGAAGTGAAATTTCTTGTTACTGTGAAATGCGATTTCTGAGAGAATTTATATGCGCCTGAAGAGAATCCAAGGCAGAAATTGTGGGCCACTGTGAATCAATGCCCTAGAACATGCGGGGCTCCGGTGCAGGTTTGCATTGCAACAAAACTACTTCCCATGATTAGCTACATTGAAATCGTTGGTATTGGGTATAAACCAACGTAGTAATGAATGGGGAGAGGATTATGGTCTGTTTTCCAACGGTTGCCTGACTTTGGCCTGATGGACATTCCGCCGTCGCGTGGAGGTCGGTTTCGGACGTTGGCCCGACAGAACTGACAACGGCTGCTGAGGAAAAATCTACAATGGTCTGACATATGCTTGCTATCTGGGACATTATACCCCTCTCAAATATGCACGCAAATGTGCGCTTCAGTTGTAGTTTCTGGTTTGCCCGAAGCAACAGTTAAGATGACTGATATAGGCATAGGCATAGGCATAATTTGATTGCTCATTTCAATATAGCCTTGAAACATAATGTTAAACAAAAATTTTGGAGCTTGGCAGCATTTCTTTTTAGTCACAGACTATCGAAAAAAAAAAACTGGAATGAATTTGCAAGCAAAGTTTTACTTACCCAGTTCAACAACGGACATGACATGGGCTACGCTTGAAAACGGCAAATCGGCGAGCTTTCTGAATATTCTTTCCGCACATTAATGTGTTTTATGTGCTTGATCAGTGAACATTAAGAACTGAGTTATTATCCCCCCACAGTCACAGGTGCGGTCCCCTGTCCGTATGTCCGTTTGTCTATGAACATTTCGTTTC
Organism: Gymnothorax javanicus; assembly: GCA_029692085.1. NCBI lineage: Eukaryota > Metazoa > Chordata > Actinopteri > Anguilliformes > Muraenidae > Gymnothorax > Gymnothorax javanicus. The sequence continues at coordinate 102,786,810 of CM056194.1, read as the reverse complement.
CGGAGCATGGCTTGAAAACTATTCTATATTTTTCCACAAAACTTGGTGTGCGCATTAATCCTGAACTGATATGGTGCCTTTTGCTAATCTGAAGTTGATGATGCGGGGCCGGGGGAATATACCATCTCCTGATGGCTCTTGCTATATGTTAGCTATAGTTATGCAGAGTTATTTATATGTTACTTAATTTGAAACTGTATTTATAGGTGCATCTCCATTATATCGCGAGCAGTCCAAATGCAACTTGAAAATAACAACTGTGGTAAAAATAGCCACTGCCTTAATGCGAACTTGGAGCTGGAGCCCACCAGTGTTATGTGTAATTCAGCCCTCAGAGAGTGGTTACAGATGCTAGTCACTGAAGCCAGTCTGAGCAGCCGAATCCATTATAGAAACTTAAAGCCAATTAACCAAATAAGACTGGCATCTTTTGCATGGAGGTTCTCATTTATTTGTACATTGCGATTACACCGTTTAAAACTTCACCTCGCGGAACATTCACCATTTATTATGGTATTTTTAGCACAATTTAATTTTTTATTAGTGTGATGACGCTTAAAACGGTACGTGGCCGCATTGAGCATGTTTCCATGATCGAGAGGCATTAATGTTCATTAAGGATTGCAATTAAGTTGCGATGTGAGACCTTATGAATGAATTTGCTTTATATTATTTATTTCTTTAGAAATTTCTTTGTTATTTTCTTTGTTGTTGCCTACGTAATATGTGGAATCATTTTTATATTGATTCATTCAATTATTATTAATTGTTTATCCTTGCTTGCTCTGGCTCAATTTTTCTTAGGCTATGGTAGTGTACTCTTGCCTGTTTCTGATTAGCCTAGGCCTTCATAGCTGTAGCTTCCACGAATTTGAACAATGCGTAATTGCTTATAGTTTATCTGGAGCCATGCAGTCCTGACAGGGCCAAGATGTTCTCTTTCTCTCTCAAGTTTATGTGTTCTCCGGAAAAACAGTACAAGTTGAGCCTGGGATGCTGAACGATACAATGTATGCATACTCCGGGGCCGGCTTTACGTGGGCTGTGTGCGTCTGCAACATTCCTGTTGATACCATGATGCGTAAATCAGCTTGAGGGGGAGGAGGATGTCAAGATGGACTCTTACTTAAACCACAGCAAAATCCTTTTTGGTTATCCTTGCTTTTGCCTGTAACGAGAGTTCTCGCATGTGGCGGGGATCCTTTTTCTGCAGAAAAAGTAAACTGATTTTGGCTTCAAAATTAACTCCTTTGTCTCTGTTTGAGTTCTTTTTGAGAAGGTAACACCAGGAATATAAAATCAAAATTCCCACAACATTGGGGGCTACGTCCGGAATTCCAATATCTCACCTGCACTCCCTGGAGAATCGGCGCCGACTGCAAAACCGTGCACGTCGTCTTGAGAGACGTAAAAGGGGAAAGTCCTCAAACCCGGAGCGACTGGCAAGGCTCTTTGGGTGTGTAGTGAGGCCAGGAGGGAGGTTCTTCAAAGTTTGTGGTGGACGTGCGGGTGAGTCACGGAATTCTTACTGAATTCGGCTTAGTTGCTGTGTGAGACAGAGGAATTAATATTGCCAATTATGGGACGGACGAACAGTAAGGGGTTGTTGTTGTTGTTGTTGTTGTTGTTGTAAGGACTGCTGTTCTGGGACAAATGATGACATGACTTTGACTGAGACTGGGAAATTTGTTGAAAGTTGACATAATGGTTCAGGGAATCATTGTGGGTCTGTGACTGAGGAGTGTGTAGAACGCTGACATTATGGTTCTGGGAATCATTGTGGGTAAAGGCATTTGGCTTTAGTTGAAATAGAGCGTTGTCTGTATGTTATCGAAGCAACAATGGTGTCAGATCATAAGAAAATTAGAGCCTTGGATCTTTTCCAATGTGAATGAATGTGAGAGAGGAAAGTGCACTGAGGTGTGTGTATGTGTGTGTGTGTATGTGCTCTGAGCTCAGATTGAGTGTGTGTGTGTGTGTGTGGAGATCAATGTGAATGAACCGAACTCTGAGTGTCTGTAAACAACTGCATCGCTGGCATATTTGTTAGTTCTGTCTTTGTTAGATTGAATACAGTTGTCATTCTATTCCATGAAGTGCTCATATTGCGGTCTACAATAAAATTAGTATTTATTCAAGAATAATTTAAGGTGCCCGTTGATTAGCCAATATTTACAGTATTTTATGGAATCCTTACTGTAATTACAGGATTGGTAAAAAGTGAAATTTCTAAGAAAAAAGTGCATAATGACAGTGCAAATTTGTAGGAGTTAAGCCATTTTAATGACTGTGGAGTTGTAAAAGGACAAAGTTGCAGAAGTAAACAATAATTATTCCTTATGAAACAGAGCAAAAGTCCCTATTTCTTGATAAAATAAATGCTTACACCACTTAAACGATCAGCAACTATAAACAGAGGGAAATTTAGATGAAGTAACAATTGAATGTAAATTATACAAACATGGACAAGTGTTTCTAAAAATGTAAAGAGCTAGAAAATCTAAGCAGTTTTCTGTAAATAATTAGACTGTGTGAGATTGGTGTGCTAGAAGCATATCTCTGTAAAGAAAATGAAGGAAAAGTAGAAACAAGAATAACACAGTATGTTCAAAATTTGCCAAAGTACTGTTTAACACTGTATACAATGAGACTGTGTGCCAAATTCAATTGATGCAGAGGTTTTTCTATCAAGCATTGAAAAATTTCAATTGCTATCTGAAGGTAAAAAATTCAGGTAAAATGATCAGAAAAGTGCCAGTAAATATAAAATATAATATGAAATTTAATGATACATATTAAATTTATATTAAAAAATCAAGTGAACTATTGTGGGATTAGAGACTGCATGGGTTCTTAAACAAAGGTGCCAGAGTCAAAACAATAGAGCCTTATTGACCAAAGCAGATAAGTGGCACAGAAAGGTGAAGGGTCGACATACAGAAGTCAGAACAGAAGGATGATGAACAAATGTGACTGAAAGCTTTCCTGATCAAAGAAATGCAATTAAAGATCTTTTCTCCACTTTGAACAGGAACTGTCAACGAGTGTCTTCATGGCAAAGGAACTGAGAGGCTGATAACCTTAATCTGTTATTTAACTTTTACAGGAAAGGATCAGAACGAGTTGAATTAAAATAAAATTGTTCATTATTGTTTGTCTCTAACTCCTCTTGGAACTTTTCCACAGAGAGCACTGCTGAAGATAAGTGATAAGCTGGCCAGCTGGGGATTCAACTGTAGGGTTTCAGCTTAAAAGTTTACCTTCTAAAATAGATTTGGGGAAATCCAATTAGAAGTATTAACACAAGACTAAATTCAAAAGGTGGACTACCATATAATTGAAAAAGTCCACTAGTAACGTGATCACATATTACTTTGCCATTTCTAAAATTTTTGATTAAGTGGACAGTCAAATAAAAGGTACTGACTGAGGGGACCTTTATGTGCTGGGAGCCCAATGTGAAAACTATTAGTTGAATATTAAATATGTAGCAATTTTTGTGAATAAAAAAAAATATATATTTTTTTTTTGCAAATTGTAACATGGTCTAAAGTAACTCCACCCGGTTCTGCTGATGATGTGGGAAAAAGTAAGAATGGTTGGGGCTAATAAGCCCTGACTGCGCATTTCCTCCATGCTTTTAGCGGAACCCTAGACTGAGGTGGATTGCTTAATCATAATTCATTGAGAGGAAAAAATAAAAAATAAAAATGTATTCTCCATTGTGTAAAAGAAGTCCTTTCTAATAATGCTGCATGTTCTGGACTTAAGGACACCCCACTATCAAATCCTGATATTGAATACTTTGTTGATGGTTCGGCGTCAAGAGTTGATAAAGGCAACCTATGTGTTGGATATGCTGTCTGTACTCATGATAGCTGTGTTGATAGTGGCCCTCTATAACCTACTCACTCTACAGAAGCAGCAGAGCTGGTGGCTCACATCAAAAAAATGTTGACCCAATCAGTTTGGCTGACGCCTTTGCAGACAGAGAAGCAAGGGACAGCCAAACACACTCTTGTGGGGCTATTACACCAATCTGAAGACTCAATTTCATGTGACCTGCAGCGAGCAGAGCATGATGCTGCTCCTCCACAAGAAAAATGCCAATGGACATCACATGGAACACAGCACACTGATGACGGGTGGGTAGGACCCAATGGTAAGCCTATATTACCAAAATCCCTCTTCCATATTGCTGTAGATTTGGTGCATGGGCAGTGCCATGTACCAAGAGGGGGGACCAAGGGGTTAATAGATCAAAGTACTTTCACTTCTTTACTAAAAAAATTTTTTTAAAGAAATGTCCAACATGATGAAGTTATATAACACACAGGACACACGGGGAGGGGTAGTACCACAGAGGGGGGCAATTCCTGTGCCCCCTGAGCCATTCCATACATGGATGATGGATTTTATACACTTATGTGTTGGTATTGGTATGACTCTTTTCTAGGTGGATAGAGGCCTTCCCAGCCACAGCTATAGATGCAATTACAGTGGCTAAAGTTTTGAGTAGGGAAATTATTCCTAGGTGGGGGATTCCAAAAGCATTATACAGTGATAATGGGCCAGAATTTAGAAATGAAGTACTGGCTCGTTTGGGAGTAAAATTGGGAATAGAATTGAAAAAACATTGCGCATATCATCCACAATCAGGGGGACTGGCAGAAAGGACTAATGGTACCTTAAAAGCAAAACTGCGCAAAGCCATGGCTGAGACTAAATGGAACTGGGTTGCATGTCTGCCGCTGGCATTAACTAGCATGAGAATAACACCACAGCGGGGATAGGGTTGTCACCTTATTAAGTAGTACATGGGAAACCTTTTGAATTATCACATTTTTTGCAGAGAACACAAATAGAAGAAGCAACTCTGGCAGAGTATATGAATAGAATTTTGACCAACAAAAGTGAGATTCGAAATGTGCTTCCTCCCAGATCAGTAGCGGAGCTGCCACCCGGAGAGATAAAGCCTGGAGATTGGATCCCGGTGCGGAGTGTCAGTAAAAAGCAGAAGTGGAGTGACCCGGCGTGGAAGGGTCCATATCAAGTGCTCCTGACCACACCGACTGCAGTAACAATCCAGGAGAGAGAGACGTGGATACATCAGTCACATTGTAAGGTGGTATCTCCTCCTCCAGCTGGTGTGTAGGTACATCTGAATAAGTCAGGATAGACTTGGAGGGAGTCCGATTACAAAGGGGGGCGTGGCATATAGAGCTTGTCCGTCTCAACCTCGGTGAAGAACTTATTTACGCTCCAAGTCAGTAGAGACTCCGGACTTATTCATTAAAAAAAAAAAAAAAAAAAGAGGGGTCTAATAAAATGGCTTACCTCTCCCTGTGTCTGTTCATTTTAAACATATGTAGCGCCTACAATGAATGTGAACAGTATAGTTAAATGCACCATGGCAGTGTCTACTGCTCGTAGTAGATTAGTTTCAATAGACCCCAGTCTAGCCCCACTTAACATAGCACTGTGTTGAAATACCGCACCGATAGGGATGGATATCTGAAGTTGGGAAATATGAGTTTTAATGTCCCACTCATGGTAGTCCATTACAGTTCGGAGCAGAAGTTTTGGCGATGTGTCAAAGGAAATGGCACAGAGTTTTTGGGGGTAACCTAGGGGTGCCAGGGGAAACTATTGATTTTCTGTGGGTATCCACAAATAAGTGACTAGAACAATTCGGAATGACTAACCGCCCTGGGGGAAGGGTTAGCATCTGGGGAGCCATTGCCCTATGATGAAATTAAATTGTTTGCATTAATGGCTGCACCAACGAGTGCTTGGAGAACCCTGATTGTAAATGACACACCAATTACTTTTCTGTGTGACACGGGGGCATGTCGAGCTGTTATCAGAAAAGTAAGTGCAATTTTTCCACATCGGCTCAGCACTGATATGATACAAACTTGTGCTGCGAATGGGGAAATGGACCAGCATAGCAACAGAGGAACTCAAATTTGAGGATCCTGATGAGGGAATTGCTACAGAAATGTTGCAAATTGTGCTGGGAAGAGGACTGAAGGCCCCCGCGTCTGGTGAAGTGGTGTCAGAAGTGGGATGAATTGACACACTGCCGTGGTACTGTCTAGTCGGCATGTTTGTCGCATGTAAGGTTGTGGGCAACACGTGGTACGTGGGTGACAGCCCACGCCTAGCAGAGGGGCGTTGGAGACAACCTCTGTGAACAGGTGAGGCTGGTAAAACGGTCAAAGCGAATGCGTCAGTCGGCGAGTGGTGCTTCTGTGATCAGTGGGAGACACCGGGAAGCAGAAGGCAGAGTTCTCAACCTGGGGGAGCCCGGGCGGAGATCTCTGTGGAAAGGGATCTAGCCTGGGACTGCGCCCTGAATGGGAGGTTCGAAGGATCTAAGTGGTCAAAAATATGTGCCCAAGTTGGAATTGCAGGATGCTACTACTGCTCATTGTATTTGTTGACAGCAGCACAGGGAGGGTCTGCCAGCCTATAGGGCCCACACTGTACCTATATACCAGCTAATGATGAGGCAGGAGGGGTAATTGATCAAGCCTTGTAATGTTTGAAAGATATATCTGATACACAACAGCGAGACCTCGCACCAGCATCAGCAGAATCCTGGTGGGACTGGCTCCTGTCTGGAGGATGGGAAGCAGGAGTTACGTCTGTATTAAGTCTTGTAGCAGGGAGATTTGCAGTACTGCTCTTCTGCAGTTGCTGTGGGGTTCCCATAATTAAAGGATTGATATCAAAAATGTTGAGTGCTAATCCACAATATCAGATGTTTCTGTTACAGGACACCAATGAAGTGTATACTCTCCCCGTGAATGAAGCACAAGGCGAAAATCGAGAGAAGTGGCATGCTGGCGGATAATCAATTATAAACAGGGGGCAAATGTGGAATCATTTTTATATTGATTCATTCAATTATTATTAATTGTTTATCCTTGCTTGCTCTGGCTCAATTTTTCTTAGGCTATGGTAGTGTACTCTTGCCTGTTTCTGATTAGCCTAGGCCTTCATAGCTGTAGCTTCCACAAATTTGAACAATGCGTAATTGCTTATAGTTTATCTGGAGCCATGCAGTCCTGACAGGGCCAAGATGTTCTCTTTCTCTCTCAAGTTTATGTGTTCTCAGGAAAAACAGTACAAGTTGAGCCTGGGATGCTGAACGATACGATGTATGCATACTCCGGGCCGGCTTTACGTGGGCTGTGTGCGTCTGCAACATTCCTGTTGATACCATGATGCGTAAATCAGCTCGAGGGGGAGGAGGATGTCAAGATGGACTCTTACTTAAACCACAGCAAAATCCTTTTTGGTTATCCTTGCTTTTGCCTGTAACGAGAGTTCTCGCATGTGGCGAGGATCCTTTTTCTGCAGAAAAAGTAAACTGACTTTGGCTTCAAAATTAACTCCTTTGTCTCTGAGTTCTTTTTGAGAAGGTAACATCAGGAATATAAAATCAAAATTCCCACAACATAATATATTGAGTCATTCCATATAAAATCTACAAGAGCCTCCCTCCAGACCCCCTCGGAATTAGCTGGTTGTTCTAGTACAATAACTTTAGTGTATTTAATAAATCCTGAGGAAATATTACTTTGATCTTGAGAATTTTTTCTTTGAGGTACAGGTTCCAAAAGTACACTGGAGTCGGTCGAAATGTGGTGCCTTCTCTCGCGTCATTTTCATCTCCACCAAACGAAGTTGGCAGGAGGTTATGTGATCGTTGCCGTTTGTTTGTTTGTGAACAAGATAACAAGATAACTAATGAACGGATATCTCTGACATTTTGTGGGTGGGTCGCTGTTACATCAGGGATGGACCCTACTGATTTTCACTGCTATCAGTCAAACAATATGGCCGCCACGGCAGCCATCTTGAAATTCTAGACACGCGATAACTGAACTTTGTTCCCACTCACCAAGATTTGGACTTTGCTGCCTTGGCGGACGTTTGGACTTAAGGAGTGCCTCTAGTTTCTAGCATTTCTGAGCCGTCATAACTTGTGTTAGAGATGTCTAAATGAAATTTTCAGAGCTGAAAGACATATAGGAGCACTGTTAACTGCGATTAAATCAACTGTATGCCCATTCTAGGTGTCACTATCTTAAGCCAAATCTGTATTCTCTTCAACAAGATTTGTTCTGCAACCAACTTTTAGCTTCAATATCATGGGAACTATGGAAAAAGCAACACTGCACCAATTTAATAACATTGAAATAGCGTAGTAAAAACAGGTATTAGAGCCATGGATGTGTAATGTGTTTTCTTTAAATTCAACAGAGAAAGCTTGAAAAAAATGCGTGAGGGAAACTTCACTGGGTCGTACCACCATGTGGGATAGGCTGATGTTCAAATCAAGTTATGGCATATAAAAGATCTCATTTTGATCTACATTTTGATACCAGGCTCATCCTCTAGCCGTGATTCCTTCTGTGTCAAATAATTTTCACACTCGTCAATGTAGAGCTGCAGCCAGGGCTGGTGCAAGATGGTAGTGAACAGTGAGGGTGAACTTAAAAACTATGAACTCTGAGCTACTTACCAGTGTATCAATAGACTAATGCCACAACCAGTAGTTTTACTGAACAATTGAAACCGAAACGGCCGATTTCCCTCTAAAATATTTGAGTACTTAATCTTGTCTTTTGTATTAAGTACTGATTTAAGCAATTTTGTAATGTTAAACATTAAAAGAAAAATGTATGTATCAGTACGTTTTTAGCATCAGATGTAAAAAGCAAAATGTATGTATATGTATGTGTACGCAGTATACATTTTGATTATGGTTAAAATTATCGGCGCATTGAATTTTGGTAATGGCCCATACATTTTGAAAATGGCCCATTGATTTTCCATGACACGGGCCATTGGCCCATGGGCCTTGCTGTACTTCCCAACCCCTGCACATGGGGACTCACATTATCATTTTAAGGGAAACTGAATTTTTTAATGGACAGTATTGCTATCCATACACACTGCATCAGTGTAAGGCAGAATGAAATCATCAACAAACTCAATTGCTGTGATCACTCTGCACCACTGAGGTACCAGGTTCCTGGGACTGTTCCCGTTTATGTGGTTGTAGCTGAAGTCTATTCCACATTTTACAATAGTCCACATCTTCATTTCCTTGCCCCAGCCTTTCCGTCTCGACATTTTTATTTTCGTTTTCCTTTTTATGTGTAAGAGATTGATGACTACGGTGTAGTGTAGCGGCGAATAGTCTTATTTCAAATTATGTTCGGGTGCCGGGTCGATATACAACCAAAGAAAGAAACTATTCAGCTTCACCACAAATATTAGAAAAAACATCAAACAAGTATATTCATGTGGAAATAGAATGTATTAATATAAAACCAAAAACCACAGAATATCCGCAAAATCTTACTAAACGATATCCGTGAAAAAAAGGAAATAAAAAAAAAAACGTTTTAACATTCAATGTCCATCCATAACATTCCGAAAAGCAATCCAAATTCAGCAATTTCAGTTTTTTTCCACCAGCAAAACTCAGAAAATTAAAGTATTAACGAATCAATCAAAGCATTCAAGAAAAGAAAGAAAGAAAGAAAAAAAACGCAGGAGAAGGCAAGTTACGAGTTCTTTCTCAATCTGACCGCACTCGCAAGACGCGAGTCCCGCACATAAAACAATTTCGTTCCAACAAATCATAAATCTCTTCCAAACAAACTTTAAGTGAGTGCTAAAATAAAGAAGGGTATTTGAATAAACGAAATAAGGGAATGGATATGGAGTAGAAATGGGCCAGAGGGAAAAGTTACTGTGTATAGTTTTGGTGGGAAAGGAAATGTTTAATTGAATTAAGTGCCTCGGCAGAGTCTGATATCAGCGTGGACCAGGGTGCAGGCTTTTGAAAAACTGTGCGTTCGAGAAAAGGATCCAGCTTGATAAAATAGATATAAAAAAATTCTTTCCAAACCATGTAGATGCCGTCTCTCTGTGCGAATGCTGTAAGACGTGATTGAGAATAAACCGTCCCGGACTTGGCTGGTAGGCGCAACTGAAGATCCTCCTCAGGGCAACTCCACAACCAAAGCAGCCGAAGGAATTCTCGTTGCTAATTTCTCTTTTACGGTTATTTATTTATTTATTTATTTAATTCCCGCACCGACACTGGCCTGCAACCCTTTCAGCTACCACCTCCCGAATATCCGCACTTCCTCATCCAACATCACCATCCCATCATTCCCATTAAGGACACCTCACTATATCCCGAGGTCATGGGTTGTAAGGTGGAGTTTTAAAGTAATACGGCGAATGGGAAAAAATGAATGTTATATCCCCACATTTATATACACATAATTTTAAGCATTCAGTAGCTTTTATTATTATTATTATTTTATAATAAAAATAAACCGCTACAACGGCGTGAGAATGTGATATACAACTAAAAAGCGTAAGATTTGACAGGTATTAAATTTTGAATAACGCTGATTTAACTGCACTAAATTACGCATCCAAATAAATGATTGTCATTTTACCTAAATGGGAAGAATTAGCAGCACCTGATAGTGTGGAGTGTTCTCGGAGTGATTTTATTGTTAATTATGAAAATGACTGAGATCAAGTCAGGACTAATAATTGTTTTAAAGGAATGATCTGTGCCCCACCAAATTTTCAGTTCAGTTCTCGCTACACCACTGGTTGGTTGGATGACCTGAGATTGAAAGTTATTACCTTAACTGAAATTAAAAACTCAAATAAGCAGTCGCAAGGTTATTCAAGGCTCGAAAAGTAAACTGGAAAATCTTAAAGGAAAAGTAATGCATGATAAACCTACATTGCCAGATAAAGTACATAATCTCTGCCATTCAAAATGATAAGCCATTATTTTGAAGGTGACATAGAATCATAAAACGTTTTTACCTTGTCTATGTTGAATAATGGTAGTCTACGTGCATTCAAGAACATAAGAAAAGTGCTAGACATTCTGAACATATCCGTTTCAAAGAAATTCCTCTTTTAAAAATAACCGCCAGAAAACGGGCCAATCTGAACTACGGATACATACGATGTCACATGTATCTCACTGCCCCCCCACTCTCATTCCGTTTCCTCCCCTTCAAAATAATTTGCATACATGTCTTTATGCAATTCCATTGCTTCCAATCCCTCAGTAAAAACAAGCGTGAGAATTCCAGATTTGTAATCGATTTCCTTGTCACTAGTGGGGAAATCCACCGTAATGCATGTGAAACGGATTAACTTATTGCACAAGGACTTAAATTCCGTATATTTCTTCAGTGCGCTTTGATTGAATACTTGCTGACTACGGCACAGGAACGTCAATGCGAGAGACTCACTCCAAATGCGTAAGCCTTGGCAGCTCTGAAGTAGCCTATCTAGCTGTCTCCGTTTTTACCATTATTACGTTTGGAAAAAAAAAACCATTCAAAAATACCATTCAGAAACATTTAAATCCAGCCTTTGCTGGACTGGTTCTTCCTCCAATTCAGTGTCCTCATCCAATTCGGGCTCAAACATGAAAGGCTGAATCTCTGAATATGCCATAGCTGCATAAAGTTGGTCTGTCCGTGTTCGGAAGCTGGTGAGTGCGAACTTACATTCTTTTGAGTGGCAGCAAAGCCAGCCAATCAGCGTCAAGTGCTTGCATTTCATAATGAGGTTGCCAGTTAAGCCCGAAAGGTCGCCAAATAAGTGCAAAACAACGCGTTCAAAATCCCCCATCCTAGCATAACTTTTTGACAAAACAGCTTTTTCGGCTAGAACAGAATGCCTACGTCACTCGGGCTGGTAGCTCACATCAGTCAGGTTTGGATCGCCTGTTTCATTGGAACACCCAACAGCCGTGCAACCTGTTTCCACATACTTTTTCTGATTGACAATCGATCAATTTTAACTTTTTTCTACCAAACAATTAAGACCTAGCCTAGGGTCCGTGTACTTTTCTGCCATTTGTTTTTCGTTTTGATTAAGGTAATATAAAAACGGAGAATGAACTGATTTCCATTTTTTTGTTTGATGTGGGCAAACAAAAAACGAGCCGTCTCCCGATTTTCGTTTGGAAATTGGAAATTGGAAAACGAGTCGTTATTTGATTTTCTATTAAATGATTACTAAACAAAAGTCGGGAAATGAAATACAGCCAATATTCTTTCAATAGAGCTTGCTCTGTCCTGAGCCAAAAGCGAAATTTTTTCCCCAGTCTGCTAGGGTCAAAATTAGGTAGTGGGTGCATGCCAAAGCATAGGCTGCAGCCCTCGAAGGCTGCATTGTTGGGGGTCGTCACTTAATTCCATCCGTCAAACTGACGTGACATCATTTCATCTCTGTTAAACAGCTTTGGTTTAAGTGAGTCATCTCTGGTTTCTCTACCCTAGCCTTAACTCTAACCCTAAACCTAGCCCCAAATCTTACCCTTCCACTAAATTTATTCTTGTCTTTAACTGTAGATGTGAGTTTGGTGGATGCAAATACATGACAACCCCTAAAAATGCAACCCTCGAAGGTTGCAACCTATGCTTTGAGATGCACCCAGTAGTACTCTCTGGTTTAAAGGCCGGAAGTGACGTAGCTCAGCGGGTCCTTGGACGCCTCAAAAGTATTTTTTACTTTGCCTGCATGCAGCACTTCGCTCGATAACACGAGGAACTCCTGCACGATCAAAACGTCTATTTCGTAAACGAATTATTGCTACACGTTTGAGGCGTCCAAGGACCCGCTGAGCTACGTCACTTCCGGCCTTTAAACCGGAGCGAACTACTGCCTAATTTTGACCAGTCTGCTAGTAATGGAGGAATCATTATTGACAAACCAGAGAGTAGTGACGTCAATATAAACAAGCGCACTTGGAAGCACCGTTGATGACAACAAGCATTATGTTGTTAGCTAGCATCATGCTGCTACATAGAAAGATGTGTGAAACCTGTGGCTTGCTGATTTCCGTTTTTATTGTACTGTTCTCATTTGTAATCGTATGTTCTCGCCAGCAATGGTAACAATGATGTGAAACAATGATATGTATCGGGCAATGGATGTGTGCGCTTCAAACGAACACGGTTCCATTGTTTGACTCACGTTACATTAATCTTAGCTGGTTAGCTAGCTAGCTACTCTCCTGTGCACTGGCGAACATTACAAACAACAGCTGTGTAAAACTTGCTTCCACTTTATTCTAGTAGATTTCCATCGGTAACCCGAAACTACCAGTCAGGTATTCATATGGTTCGTAACGGTTTTACTAACTTTGTGTTAAATCAGAGTCGATCGTAATTACGGACTGTTTTTCAGTTTTCTGCACAAAAAGTGCAAGGAACAATTCAGCTGTTCAAGAAACGGATAGCTATTGCGATCAAGTCGGTAAGGGAAAACTCGATGCTTGTACCAAGTTTTGCCGTAATAGTTGAAGGATTGAGGCATTTAAGGCTGAATCAAATGATTCTCTTTCCTAACGGCAGGCCCGTAACCGGGGGGGGGGGGGCCTCCCTCCGGACCAAAGGTCCATGTTAGGCCTATGTCACGCAGACAAAGAGTGTGACCAGGGAGTCTACAGTAATGGGAGGTGCCACTATGAGGCTAAAGTGACTCCCTGGAGTGACGCAGATCCATGCTATGTAGACAGAGTAGGCCTATCTGTCTGTTATGTGAAGAGTAAAATATGACTTTGCCATTCTTATGAAAAAAATACTGATGTTCTAACTGAAGTATTGTGTAACGTGTAATGTGAAAATGCCCCAAGATACTTCCATTTAGTTACATTCAAACAAACGATGTCCAAAAAGTCAGGCATCCAATTTTCTAGTATGTATACCACCAAATCAAAACACGCCGTATAATAACTATGTGTGAGAGTGGCTATCCTCTCATTAAAAGCCAAAACTACTCGTTGTTAGCATGTTAGCGGATGGCTTTTGAATATGTTGTAGCTTTCGTACGGAATTACGTCAGACGTTAAATACTTTTGCCCCAACAGACGACACTTTGCCGGGCACACCATTGATGCGCAACCTGACCGAAGAGATGGACATTAAAGAAGTGGAGGAAGTGCTGAAAGCAGCCCAAACAAAACATTCTGAAAGAATACTTTTTGAACCCCCCGTACGGCCAGTGGGAGGGGACGTGTTCCTCTACAAAGCTAAGGCCGGGCATATACTTGAGAGGAAAGACTTCAAGTATCACCAATACCGGTGGACATCGATGGGGTCAAATATCCATTCGAAGAGAAAGAGGCCGAGCATCGTCAAGCGATATTTCTACATTAAGGACCACGCTGGAAAATAGATTCTCTCTTGGGTTTTAAGAGCCTTGCGCACAGTCTTGATAACGAAGAGGACAGGGACCTGTACCTCATTCATTACATTGGGGACGCTTAGATCCATGCTATGTAGACAGAGTCGGTCTATCCGTCTGTTATGTGATGAGTAAATAATGACTATGCCATTCTTATTAAAAAATACTTATGTTCTAACTGAAGTATTGTGTATTGTGTAATGTGAAAATGCCCCCAGATACTTCCATATAGTTATATTCAAACAAACAATGTCCAAAAAGTCAGGCATCCAATTTTCTAGTATGCATACCACCAAATCAAAACACGCCGTATAATAACTATGTCCGAGAGTGGCTATTCTCTCATTAAAAGCCAAAACTACTCGTTGTAAGTAGGGATGTCCCGATCACATTTTTTTGGTCCCGATCCGATCCCAATTTTTTAATGATGAGTAATTGCCGATCCCGATTTTTTCCCGATCCAATCTTTTTTCTTACCTTGAATAAACTGAATCCATTGGATTCAGACTTTTCTCTTGGTGCATCGCAAAATAAATTGGATTGTTTGCAGTGATCAATCCATGCTTTGCTTTTCCTCACCGTTTTGTTTATTTTACAAATCGAAGAACACAGTGAGCATACTATATAAAACATATAAATGAAAAAAAAAAAAATTATGTAAAATTGTGCTTATAAAGTAAGTACATTCATTTTCAAAGTGCATTCGGAGCTTGGTGATGACTTCACTCTTTGCTCAGTAAATACTTTGTACAATGTAAACTTTGTTAAGATAATGTAAACTTCACTGAATCAGTAACTTCAGTTACAGTAAACCACTGATGCAAAATAAACCTGTAAACAATGTAGCAGCTCAAGTTTAACACTCTGCTCAGTATAAAAAAAAGACTAGAGCCATATATAAATAAAATAAAAAAAATTATTATTATGTAAATGTAACTTATCAAGTAAGTACATTCATTTTCAAAGTGTGTTCAGAGCTTGGTGATGACTGCACTCTTTGCTCAGTAAATAAAATTAATCCGTAACTTCAGTTACAGTAAACCACCAATGCAAAATAAACTTAAATCAGTGTAGCAGCTCAGTGTAGCAGCTCAACACTCTGCTCAGTAAAAACAAAAAAGACTAGAGCCGTATATAAATGAAATAAGAAAATAATTATTTAAATTTAACTGGCTCAGAGACAAAGTATAAGGCAAGTATAGCTTAGCTATGTTTTCACCCAACTATTTACTTCATAATGAAGTGAAGGTTCTTTTTGAGAAACACTCGCATCTGTGCCATGTCTGCAGACAGGCGGTTCCCGGTTTCATCAACAACATGCGATACAGAACTAAAGAGTCTCTCGCTGTCCACGCTCATGCAGGGCGCACAGAGAAACTTGGCCGCAGCAGCAGCCAGTGAGGGACTCTTTGTTGCATGTGACTTCCAGTAATGTAGGGGGTTGTCTGACCTTGGGATGGTTGGTTCTGCTAGGTAGGTCTCCACCTGCACAATAGCCGACGATTTGCCTGCAGAATTTGCCTCCTTCTCACTTTCATTCAAAATCTCCTCAAAGACGCTGCTAAGGCCGCTGCCCGCTGTGTCCAGCCCATTGACTGTATAAAACACGGATGTAGCCTCCGTGACGTCACCCATAGGTTTCTGAATATCCATTTTGAAGCAAATTTGGTCGCCATCTTGGCACTTACTTGACTCCGCCTACCTCCCGGATAATCCAAAAATGGGCAAAAAGCTTGATGCTACTTGGTTCGCTAAGGCCGAGATGCAGGGTCATATCTGTCCTAGTAAAGCAATGGATCCTGCCTAGTAGCTTGCGGTGGCGGGTCGAACGCTGTTTATATTCATGAAGCGGTTGCAGGACGAACACTGTTCGTATCCGTGAGGCAGTAGTGCGACGAACGCTGTACACCGCTGGGAAGTCGCGGCGGTTGCCTCACTGAGTATGAGTATCCCCCCAGAGTGCGAGCGGGTGCTCGTCTTAGCTCTTGTACGCACCTTAGCCCAGTCCCATTAACGGTAGTATGGCCAGCCAAACGATAACATTGCATTACGTAACCTTAATGACAAACCTGATGGACCTTTATTTTCCTACCACACTCTCGCACATTCTGATCACAAGTATTATCACCCTACATTTTGACTTCGGTGAATGCTGAATTAATTGGTTACTGTAGCCAGCATACGTGGGCTCATCAATACTAACACAGCTGGGCGTCTGGCTCCTAGGCTCCATGGTTACTTCATCAGCTGCCCAGCTTATCTCTGTCCTTTACATTAGCTAACGATACCACTGCGACGTGCAACTTTTTTTTATCACGTCATAAAACTGACGTTGCTTTGGGAAAAAGCCTTTACTCCAAGCGACAGCTAATATTGGCGAACGTGGCTGGGTAGTAGCACTTTTTCGTTGCCCCCTGGCTTGTTAGTTGCGTTAATGTGGTTAGCTAGTTTGTGGATGATAGACTTCATGTAGAAACACTTTTAGTGACAGCTAGCTAGCTTGCTAGGTAACGTGGGACATGCTAAATTAGCTATATAGCTAGCCTTTCTATTTACAATGATACCGTTCAGTAATCGCACAGAAAATTGAACGAATCCATTGGTGGCAAATGCAGTTCTATAAGATACTGCTGTGTGAATCCACTGAGTGTACAACCACGGCAATCTCCGGTCAAGCCCTCCAAATACTCTGGGGAATCAGCGAAGGAGCTCCGTCATTTGGAAGCATGCTATGGTGGTTCTAATGTTGTAACTGACCAGCCAGTTACGTTGGCAACCTGTTAGGGAAGCCGTGATGGTTTTCCAACCCCTGACTGACAGCTTTTGTTCAAAAATATGTTACCCCTAAATTCAAACACTTTTCTGTTTCGCTATTACTTCGCTGCATGCCTGTGTAATGACTGTGGCAGGCGAACACTCCCGCTGGCACAGCTGAACATCTTGGGCAAAAACTAACCGGGGGGGTTACTGTATTCATTCTCTGGCTAGTTTGCTAGAGAACGAACTAACATTACTTCGTGTTGACTTATAATTTTATATGAAAAAATATCAGAATTTCATCACCTTAGAAAATAGACCGCAAACTCCGAACCACACAGCAAGACATTATCATATTTCGATAAAAATCTCCAGTCAGAAATGCGGCCAATGGATCAAGTTCCATGACTCGAGTGAGCCTAGGTAGGATAACAGCCCAGAGGTGACTAGAAAAGGCCAAGGATTAACGGCTAGGCTAGCTGAGCTGTAGTAACCCCCCTCCCTCAGCTAGCCAGGCTAGGCCCAGGGTTAGCGGCAGGGCTTGGCATTCCGACTCTAAAGCAAGGATGATTTGTAGGCCTGTGCTCTAGCTTAGCCACGACATAACCGCATCATGGATCCTGCCCAGAGACTGTGTAATTCAAGGTTCTGTCACTCAAAGTGGCCAGGCCCTTAATTATGCCAAAATTTAAGCCTGTAAATAGTTGAGTTACAAAAAAATTGCAAAAAAATTCACTTCCCCCACAGTTTTCAAGGAGGGGAAAATTAGCCATAGAGACCAAAACCGAAATTTGAACCAGGCTGTAAACATGTTTATTTTTGCTGTAAAATTGGGCTTTTTGACATGGGGGTCAATGGGGATTGACTCGTTTCTGCAGTCAGCCTCAAGTGGCCATTCGAGGAACTGCAGCTTTTGGCACTTCCGTATTTGCTTCACTGTTCAGCCCCACAGGTTGCCGCTTGGTCCAGCCGTAGTGCCTTTCTGTCAGGCTCCGCCTCTGATGCTTCACTGTCAGGCCTACCGATTTCCACCTTCTCCAGCTCTTCAATGACCGCAGCTTTACCAGCCCTCAGGTCCTCTGGACTCAAGAAATATCTGAAAAGAAACATGATGTGTGTACATTAACAATAATGTTCAAACGTCGCAAGCAGGCACAAACGCACCTACACACACACACAGTCAATGGACACACTCACACACATTTACTTGCCTGTCCTTATATCTGGGATCCAGCAACGTAGCGATGCTGTAGATAGGCTCCTTCTCCACATCTTTAAAGCGTCTGTTCAGCGCCTCCAGAAGAGTGTTCTTCATAGTTCTTATTCCTAGGTCACTGTCTTGTTCTCGAGTAAGAACACGCTTGAGGACAGTGACTGTGGGGATGACATTGGCTGCAGTTGCAGTCTGCGCACTGACTGCCCTAGTGATTTCTTCAAATGGAGCCAAAACAGTTGACATCTTCTCCATTAGTGCCCATTGGTTGGAGGATAGGGTAGCTGGGAGGTTATGCTCTGAAGCGAACACACTGAGTGGCCGCTTCTGCTCCAAGATGCTCTGCACCATGAAGAAAGTGCTATTCCACCTGAGATTAATTGAGAATTGATTGATTGAGATTTATTCAATTTTTAAAATGGGACAATATGTATTTAGTACATTTACATGTAACTACATGAGGCCAGGAGGCTAATTTCCATCTCCAGTCCCATTATCAAGCACATAAAAACAAGAAATAAGAATAACATGAACAAAGCAATAAACAAGCAAACAATATACAGTAGTCAAAAGTTTCTCGCATTGGAAGCTCACCTGACTTCTACATCTTGTTGGAGGCGCTTTTTCGGCATCTTCAACTCAATTTGGATGTCTTGCAGGCGTGCGTAGGACTGTGCTGAGTTTTTGAAGTGCCCAACTATTTTCCTTGCGTTGGCCAGTGTGTCGCTGACACTTCGCTGGGAGAGGACACCTTCATGCACAATTAGTTGGAGTGTGTGCGCAACACAACTAAGGCTTGGCACCCCCATGTCATCCATCGCCTTTTTCATGTTACGCGCATTATCGCGCAATATTACGTGGACTCGCTGTTTCTCAAGCCCCCACTCCTGCAACATGTCGCTGATTGCCTGACACACGTTATCTGCCGTGTGTGCACCGCGGAATTGGTTAGCATGCAGAACAGCTTGCTTCATCTCAAACGTTGCATTAATCCAGTGCGCTGTGAGGCTGAGAAGGGACATCAGGCAGACGTCGGAAGTCCAAAGATCTGTTGTGAATGAGACGGCTGCCCCATCCGACAGAAGATCCCGTACGTGAGTCCAAACTTTGTTATAAAGCTCCAGTATTGCTGTGCTCGTTATGAAGTGCCTAGACGGTAGCTCGTAGCGTGGCTCCAAGAATTCCAAAAGCCGACGAAAGCCGGTGTTCTCTACCACGGAAATGGGCTGGTCGTCTAAAGCAATAAACTCTGTGAGCCTTTGGGTAATCATCCTGGCCTTCTCTCCACCGCGAGGAAACTTGTCTTTTCTTAAACTAGCGAGCAGCGTCTGCTGCTTCAAACCAGGTTTTGATTCGGTAGCAGCGCTGTATTCCTTATATTCTGCTTCGTGTTTCTTGAGATGCCGAATTAAATTAGTTGTGTTATAGGAAGCTCTGTTGCTGCCACCACGTGAAACCATTAGCTTGCAGACTTTGCATTTTGCTGCGGGTCTGCATTCGTCTTCCAACTCGTAGAATCGCCACACGGCCGACATGGTTGTTTTGTTTACAAATGTGGAGACATGTGCGGCCGGGCGGAAACCTTCGACGTCAAAACGTCACGTCCGTTCAGAGCACAGCAGTGATGACTAGTAGAGGGCAGAAATGCGCCTCTTATTTATACACTGCGGACTATAAATGTATAACGTTATTGATATATTTCAAGATCGGATCGGGGATTTTGAACGCAGATCGGCGGATCACCGATCTAATAAAATATGCTAAATCGGCATGCCGATCCGATCCAAATGATCTGATCGGGACATCCCTAGTCGTAAGCATATTAGCGGATGGCTTTTGAATATGTTGTAGCTTTCCTACGGAATTACGTCTGACGTTAAATACTTTTGCCCCAACAGACGACACTTTGCCGGGCGCGCCATTGATGCGCAAGCTGGCCGAAGAGATGGACATTAAAGAAGTGGAGGAAGTGCTGAAAGCAGCCCGAACAAAACATTCTAAAAGAATACTTTTTGAACCCCCCGTACGGCCAGTGGGATGGGACGGGACGTGTTCCTCTACAAAGCTAAGGCCGGGCATATATTTGAGAGGAACGACTTCAAGTATGACTAATACCGGTGGATATCAAAGGGGTGAAAAATCCATTCAGAGATAAAGAGGCTGAGCATCGTCAAGCGATATTTCTACATAAAGGACCACGCTGGAAAATGTAAAGATTCTCTCCTGGGTTTTAAGCGCCTTGTGCACAGTCTTGATAACGAAGAGGACAGGGACCTGTACCTCATTCATTGCATTGAGGACGCTGGTCTGGCAAAAGACCTACCACATGGAAATACAAAAGGAGAAACCAAAATATTTATCCCGACAAAGAAAAGCGTCTAAACGGATATAGAAGAAAAGGCGTTATTTCTTCGGATACCACATGCGTTGTGTCAGCACCTTCATCAAATCCACGGTGAAAGTAGCCCCGACGGAAAGCCTGTTAACCTCCCACGTGACAGCAAACAGGTTGAAAATCAACTACAGAGAATACGTGAAGAGCAACGGCTTTTAAATGATGAGATTTTTAGCTTTTATGAGCCTGCTCTGCACACAAATGCAATAAAAAAAATCACACTCTGGCCAAATCTCATACGTCGGTCTGGACAGTGTAATGGAGTTGGTACAGGAAATGATGCGTTTGAGCAGGATGGACAAATCCTTGCCTCAACTCCTGTCCTACGACACCACCTTTAACCTGGGTGACTTCTACGTGTCCCCCCTGGTAATGTGGAATATCCTCTTGGAAGGGAATCCTCTATTCCCAGTGGTGTTCCTGGTGCACGACAGGAAATTCCAGAAGGACCATGCAGACTTCTTTACAGACACCATAAAGAACCTGCAGGTCAGAGCAAGGTTCCCAGACATTCCCATAGTCACGGTTCGCGAGAAGGGAATCACTGGACCTCTGCGGGAAAAATTTCTCGGCCTTACCAACGTGTTGGGCCAGAAGCACATCTTGAAGGATGTGGACACGTGGGTAGGACAGAAGGGGGGGAAGAAGGATGACGTCAGGGTGCTGAAAGATCCTGTCGAGCAGCTCCTCGATTCCACTTCGGAAAAAGAATTTAACACCAAGTGGAACACTTTACACGTGTACTGGAGTGAAGCCATCCTGGAATATGTGCAATCGCATATGAAGCACAATCTCCAAAACCACGCCTGCAAGTTCACAACTTCCAGATTTCCGGCCTTCCAGGGACTTAGGACAGCCACGAATAACATCAGCGAGTCCTTCAATAGGATACTGAAGGATCAAAGCCAATGGAAAGAGTGACCTGTGGATACAATGGTGCTGATTCTGTACTATCTGCAGGCGTACTATATGTGCAAGTTCAAGCGTGCATAAAGGGGATTGGGGAACAAGAGGCTCAAGGGGGAATTCAGCGACCGCCTGGTAAAGATTGAACACTGTGCTCTATCACAATTTGAGTCCGTGGAGGACATTATGTCCAGCGTACGGGAGAAGCGTGATGGTCGGCTAAGGATTGAACCGAACTCCGGCAGTCAATAAATCCAACGTCTAATGGCGAAGGTGTGCGTTAAGAAGGGACACATCGGCTTCTGCAGCCAGACGTCTTCCTTCACCATGCTAAACATAGATGGAAAGGGCGTCAGTGCAGTTTGGCTGTTCCCCAAGCCATCCAAGTGCACATGCCCGAGCACTGGCCTATGTTACCATGTCCTGGCGGTGAGTCTGGCGCTTGGGGATGAAGCGTTCACAGACAAGAGAAGTTACAGCCTCTCAGTTATGAAGAGAAAGGGTCGAGCCCCCAAAACAAAATCAGGTCGCAAAAAAGCACGATTGCAGGACTACGATTATGATGTGCAACCTGCAGAAGATTCTATTCTGGCCTTGGGAGATCAGTCCAACCGTAATATTTGGACATCTTCACCCATTCTCAAAGGAGCACCTGTGGTGCAACTGGATGAGTCAGCATTAGAGAGTCCAGAAAAAAAGTTCCTCCACCACCTGTCGCAAAGGAGGACATGACGGTCGCTTCGATGGCTATTCACAAAGATCCGTGGGAGTCAAACACTGAAGGTACGTGGTCTCAGTTAAAACCGTTTTTGAAAGACGCGCCTCCGTATATCGCCCATGCAGTGGCATCCCTCGACGGCAAGAACTGGCTCTGCAGCGACGCCAACTATGAAAGTATACAAGGTTTGTTAACATCATCCATATCTGCTGATTCGTGCCTCCTGTGTCCTACCTACATCTACCAGCGGTTGCAAGCGGAACCCATGATATAGCATTTGCGTTCCTGAGACGGAATGAGGCACTCAACAGGGATCTATTCATTATGCCACTGAATGTAGACCCATGAGGACAGGGGACACATTGGGTCCTTGGCATTGCAAATTTACTCGAGAAGAAAGTAATTCTTCTTGATTCAGCTGCTAAGGAAACCAGTTAGAGGAGCCTTGAGATTTTCAGCATGCTTTTGTGGGTTGTGGCTGCAGCCCATGCTGTGGCAGACGCCACCTTCCGAATGAGGGAGTGGTCGTGTGTCTTCGCAACGGATACTCCACAGCAGCCTAATTGGTACGACTGCGGTGTATACACTATTCTGAATGCATACAGCGCTACCAATCATAAGCCATATTTAATAGCCCGCAGTGACGCAGTCAGACGCTGGCTGAAGATAACAATCTTGACAGCCCACCAAATCAGGAAGCTGTTACCGAGGTGTCCGCGAGTGGCAAAGAGGAGGCTTGCCGACTTGAACGTAGAGAAAATTGGACCCTCTAATCCATGCATAATGGAGAAACCGGCAGTGGGGGAACTTGTCAGCGCCCTGGACAGACTGAACAGCACTAAGGACTGGGCTGCGTGTACAGCCACAGCCTGCCCTGGAAGCTTTTCAGCCACAGACGTACAAGTCCTCTGCTGTCAGTGTCGGAAATGGTTCCATCCAGCGTGTGACCAGGCGGGTACAAGAAGTCAGTTGGGCAAGTATCACTTCTGCAGGAAATGTCGGGTGCTGAAGAAACTTCTGTGAATTTTTTTGCATTTTTCATTTATCATCTGTGGTGTCAATGACAGAGGAGTGTCATTCATAGTCAACGATGTCAACTCGAAACGCAATCTATTCTGTATTCAACCTCCTGAGGTGTCAAGCTCTTCGGTATTTAACCTCCTGAGGTGTGTCTATCTTTTAGGTATTTGACCTCCTGAGGGGGTAGTGGGTGAGTATATAAGATGAAATGTGTGCTATTAAATTGGCTGTGGGTGTTAGTGGCTAAATTATGAGTATTCAACCTCCTGAGGTGTCTCTAACTAATGTGTATTTGACCTACTGAGGGGGTAATGGGTGAGTATAGATGAAGAAATTTGTGTAATTCGATTGCCTATGGGTGTCCGTCGCTAAATTTCCAGTGTGCTTCTTTTTCAGAATGGTTATGGGGTGAGTATAGAAAGAGAAACGTGTCTGAATTGGGTGTCAGTAGCTAAATTTTGAGTATTTATCCTCCTCAGATGTGTCTATCTTTTCTGTATTTGACCCCCTGAGGTTACTGGATGGAGGACACTGGGTGCTGGTGAAGCTGTAAGTTTAACAAGCCATCTGTGCCTATCAGGGTGACCCACTGGGCTTAGGGGACAAGGAATCCTGGCAACACTTGCCCACTGCCACCATGCACTATCAAACGAGGACCGCTGCCTAAACTCAAGCCCCAGCTAACAGCCCCCGACCACTCCCCGGCCCACTGACCCGCCCCGAACGAACCCCTCATTCTCCTCCCACGCTGAGCCCCCCGCTGTCCAGCCCAGGAACCCTCCTCCGCCCCCACCCCCACCCCCAAGCCGCTACCCCCGCACCGACACCCTCACTCCACCTCAGCCCTCTGCCCCAGCCCCAATGGGCCCTGATGGGGTGGAGGGATCACTGGGGCAACTGCATCCCACGCCGGCCCCCCGGCCCCCAACGGAGCCCCACCAAAGCACCCTCAAAGCCCAACCTTCCTCCACTTGTACTCGACGCCCCTCCGACCCAGCCCCGAGGGATCCTGAGGGAGTGGAAGAGCCACTGGGGCAACCGCACCCCAAGCCAGCCCTTCCGCCCCCAAAGAGTCCCTGCTAGGGTAAAGACAGCCACCCACGACAGGTCCATCACCACTCACCCCAATACCGCCAGTCCTTTTGGTCCCTGCCACCCGCTGCCACCCCCACCCCTCCCTCCTATCACACCCCCATTGTTTTAAATTCTAAAAATAACAGACAATCGGAACAGCGACCACCGCCCCGGACCTTTGAACTAAAAGCTTGCTCTCCCCAATCTTTCGGACATGGGGCGAGCAGGACTTCATGGGCCATGAGGGCATGCTCTACCCCCACCCCATTGTTCTTCCGCCTGCTCAGACTCGGCCAACCAACGCCTTTAAATACCGCTACCCAGGCCAGGTTAATCAGAACACTGCAGTTCCTGAAGAAGATGGCACCATCCAAATGTCGAGCAGCACCGGTTGGCAGAACCTCCATCTCTTGAGTATTTGATTCATTTGTACCCCCTTGCGGATTTTTCTCGTACTTTATTGTTGTATTTTTTGAGTGTAATTTATTGTCGATTGTCTTAACACCTGTGCCTTATTATCGCATTTCTGTATCTCTTGGCAGCACCAGCAAAAAAAATCACGAACACTTACGAAGCCTGTTTGCGTACCCCTCCGCCCACCTCAAACCCATTTCACAATGCATACCCCTATTGAGCGGTAAAATCCTGACAGTGAAAACCAGTGTTCTTCCTACTCTCCTACCCGTTACCCATAGGTTTTAATTGCTCCACACCAACCCTACTCCCAGACACCCCGCCCTCATCAGTCAACCCACAAACAACCCCCTCCAATTGAGGCTTCCTGACACTGAAAAAATCCAGCTGAGCTAAACTCGTGTAAAGGTTGTTTAAGTGACAAGTTTACGACAACTCTAGCCCCATGAACAGTTGGCGAGGAATGTTCGAAGTAATGACAACGTGGCTGACGGATAGACAAGGCGGACCCGTCACAAACGCCTGGTAGGAGTTACAGGAGAGTATCATCCAGACACAGTAGGCCTACAATTATAGGCTCAGGGTTATGTCGGTCTCGGGTCCTACAGTATGGTAGGCCAAGAGTAAGGTTTTGTTCACAACTGCTATCGGCCTTTCTAATTAAAGTGTTTGCTAATGTCATCATCATCATCATCATCATCATCTTTATTGGCAGACTCAGGAGTCCATTTAAAAACAAACAAGCAACAAATATTAAAAAAAAAACACACAGGGTGAAAACACATTCAGACAGACAAAATATTCACCAATATTATAAGAGACAACTGTACCAATGTCGCCACAAGGATGACTGGTACCGCACAGAACTATGACTGGGATTTTTCAACAGCATGATGATGGAATTCTGAGAATCCTTCAATCGGCAGATAAATTTGTAAATTAAGTTTCTCATAAGAGCCTGAAAAGTGTTAACTCCTGCATTAGAAAATAACTCACTTGCACTGGTCCATCGAGGTTTTTTAAACAGTATTCTCATGGAGTCATTATAAGCAACTTGGAGCTTTAGTAAGCTAGCCTTTTTAAACCTAGCCCACAAGGGGGCAGTATAAAGAGGAGTACAATATGCTCTGAAGATGTATCCTGGTAACACAAGATTTGGTATTTTCATCAACATTCAGGGCCATTCCTCCACTTTAGGGGCGGGAAACATGTCGTATCCCTGGCTGGCGGTGCCTGCGGTAGCCACATGTTAACTGCTGTAATCACAGGGGGTAGGTGAGAGGATTTCCGGGAAGCACGGGCTCCGGCGGCCAAGTCGGCAGGAGGTGTTACCCCTTATCAGTGGCCAGCGTTAGGGAATAGAGCTTTGGCTGTGGGGGGGGCAAGTCTGCGGTGTCGCCTGTCATTGGCGGGCAGTGTTGGGCAGCTCGGCTGGGTCTAGGGGTTACAGCAGCGCTGATGTCAACTCAGTCAGATTGTTCGACCACCACGTTGTTGTTAGGTGATTCCATGTGATGGACAGCCCGTAGCAGAGTCTGGCAGTAAAGTCGGGGTTTGAAGAACCGCTGCAGAGGTAAGGAAGCCACCACGAAGCGGAGGCACGTGGCGGGTCTTTCCAGTTGTTAGCCTGATACAACTGTTCATTGTTGAACTGGTTCTATAGCCTTTTATTTAAAGACTCATAATCGGCAGATAGTCTGATTAATGAATCATATAGATTCGGTTTATGCAATATAGGAGACTGTCAGGTAACCCCAAATTCGATTTTGTCTTTCATGTGAGCCGAGAGGGAATGGACGGAGGTGCCCAGTAGGTGCGGTGGATGGGAAAGTGAACGAGGGTGCCACGTGTCATGGGTGGGAGGCGGCCCAGCGGAGTGGCCACATCAAACAACGCAATCAATTAGTTCACCGGATTATAGGTTTTGTAATCTCAGGTTAATGGAGTATAACTGCAGTAGAATCAGTGGGTATATGCAGGTCACACAACACTCGTTAGTCTTAGATGGAACGTAGAAGATATGAATTAATATCTACTGTTCGGTTTAGACAAAAGGAAACTGTTGGGTAATGCCAAATTCGATTCTCTGTTTCATATGAACCCGGTAAAGGCCTGACGGAGGTCAGGCACGGTCGAAGGGAGAGCGGACGAGGGCGCCATGTGTGATCGGCGGCAGGCAGCCCAGGGCGGAGCGGCCAGTGTTTCGACGGATATAAGACAATCCTCTAGTTGTGTAAACTCTGTCTTATTGAGTATAACTGCAATAGAATTATTGTGCTTAATTTCATCGATTTGGCTCACTTTCATGGAACACTAACATCCCCCCCATTAGAATTTTGTTTGTAGTCTTAACAACTATTCCCCACAATTAAACTTAGAGTACCTGTACAGGGACAAATAAACGTATTGTTATTTTGGCCAACCGTAATATGCCGTCATCATTATATTTATCACACGTATGCTAAAGCCATACTACTGCACCCGTGGTGGCTTACATGTTTAGTATAAATAATATTTTAAGGGGTGTCCTTCTACTTGCTAGGGGTGTCCTTCCACTTGCTCTTAGTGTCCTTCTGTTTATAAAAGGGGGCTGGGGGGAATTTAGATTAAGTCAGGGGTGTCCTTCCACTTGCTCTGAGTGTCCAACTGTTTATAAAGGGGTGCTGGGGGGAGTTTAGATGAAGTCAGGGGTGTTCTTCTACTTGCTAGGGGTGTCCTTCCACTTACTATGAGTGTCCTTCTGTTTATAAAAGGGTGCTGGGGGGAGTTTAGATGAAGTCAGGGGTGTCCTTCTACGTGCTAGGGGTGTCCTTCCACTTGCTCTGAGTGTCCTTCTGTTTATAAAAGGGTGCTGGGGGGAGTTTAGATGAAGTCAGGGGTGTCCTTCTACGTGCTAGGGGTGTCCTTCCACTTGCTCTGAGTGTCCTTCTATTTATAAAAGAGGGCTGGGGCAGTTTAGATGAGGTCAGGGCTGTCCTTCTACTTGCTCTGGGTATCCTTCTGTTTAGAAAAGGGTGCGGGTGCGGTTTAGATGCAGAAAGGGATGTCCTTCTACTTGCACTGGGTGTCCTTCTAAATATTATGAGCGCCCTTCCGCTAAGAAAAGGGGGCTGATTGGACGGATTAAAGTTATTTTTGTGCAGTCACTCTTGGTTACATTGACACTCAAAAAACGTCACAATACATTTCTTATTTCCCTGGGTTATCTGGACTGTACGGGGCATTAATTTATCGGGCATGCCTGAGCATAACACGAGTTTATCAGTATTGTTGATAGTGCAATCTATTGAGTAAATGTCGCAGGGACCATAGGTTTATCTCGCCCCTTACACTGGCCGGCACAATAGCGAATAGCAACAAAAGGCGATCCGAGGTGTTTATGCTCCGTGCGCAGTAGATAGCAGTATTTTCCAAAATGCTGTTTTACCGATCCCACAAATTGTATACTTTCTGTGTTACAATATGTTACAAATCATTCATTTTGTGATCGTTGTAGACCGAAAGAAATACGCGAGTGGGATTGGAATTAGATAGTTGTAAGACCGTTTCAATCATCCAAATTATTTATACTTCACTGCACCAGTTTAGACTTTGAACATGATCTTGTGAGTGTAGAAAGCATACCAACCTTCTGGTTTAACATTGTTAAATCCAAATCCTGTTGTGATAGGTCGTATGGCTATTTAAGCTATATAAATGGTTTGTCCTCACGTTTCCTTAAAGATGGTTGAGTAAGCTGCAACCAACCATTTTATGCTACATAATGTTTTATACGTCATTTCAAATGACATAAAATAACTGTGTTTTATAATTACCTGCCCAGATCCACTATGCCAATCACATACTGTTTCTGATGCATTCTAGATTTTCATGGCGACATCACATGATGAACAGGATATTTAAAGATAAGGCAGGAGCAGGAAAGAAGAGTGACCTTGTTTTATTGAATTTGTTATTTTAAAAAGTGCAAATCTGACTGAAAAAAATTTGAATTTAAGTGCATTTGTGTACTGAATTAATTTTTGAAATTAGCTGATGTGCAAAAAGAGCCATGCTGAGCCTTGTGTCGTGCTCTCCCTATCTGTATAGTTGGGATAATATTCAGAAAAACTGCCGAGCATGCACGCTGTGTGCCAGGGGCAGATGTACCCAGAGCTACTGTAGGGCTAAGCCCACCCGACTGTTTATTTATTTATTGTTCTTTCAGTCATTGGAAAATGCCTGCCCCGTAATATTGACACCAATTTGAAGACTCGCTGGTTTTAACGTCTTAAACCTTACCGGGGGCGACCATTACGCGTCATAAATACAGCATCTTTCCTGATTGCAACATCGTCATAAGGTATATCCAATTAAAAGGGAAGAAACAAAAAGCAAATGATGACCATTTCTACCACAACCTAACACAATTCAAACACCAAGCAAGTTAATAAGCATGTAGCAAAACAAAATAATATCAGTGCTCAGTTGCTAATGTTTCTACTGAATTTGTGCTATGCATACAAACCAAACATCAAATGAAAGAGGAAAGTTTGCAGAATCCAACGGTATAAGCCATGCCATTTTAAACCAACACCACACTCAAAGAACAGCAAGCATGCACTTTGTATTCCACAGCAATGAGCAAAAATATTTTCTTACCTTTGATATTTTGTAATTAAAAAACTGTGTTCGAGGGTGAATATGCACTTGCTATTGGTTGCCCAATGTGTCCATGTCATATCGAAACTGGATCTTCCAGTATCAATGCATGTTTTTTTTCCGTGGCACTACTTGAAAGGATGCCAGGTCCTGAGCATTCAGCATGCACTCAATGTATTTTCCTCACTGTAATCGGCTTGTGATGCTGTTGGTAAGACTTTGAGGGCAGCCATTTGATTCTATGGGCTCTGACGTTTCCAACGAGCCCTAAACCACCTTAATAGCTTGAGAGAGAGCCTTCCGTTCCCGGTGCTTTGAGCTGAGAGTCCATGCGCCATTGGCATGTTGCGCAGGCTTAACTGGTTTCTTTGTAGCATTTTTGGTATGATTATCCACTAAATATTCAACAGTCATTTCCAAAGTAGTCTTTCGAAAGAATGGGGTGTGTGACATGTTCCGCTGACTCACTGCTGAGATTTACAATGTGGCAGAAGTAATTGGTGTACAATCAGTTAGTGTAGTGATTAAGGCGTTGCACTTAAATATGGAAGATCTGTAGTTCAAAACTTGGTTTGGCTTGATTTTTTTTTTTTGTTTTTTGAGCAGTAGGACCATAGGTCAAGTATAAATAATTGCTAGGGTGTTTGTTTTTTTTTACTTTTTACAATTTTTAGTAATCTTTTGATTAATAATTTTGTTTCTTTGCTTGTTTTATTGAAAATAAATCTGCTCCAGTGGAGTTAAACTTCTTTTCCTTTGTAGGTATTTTCTTTGAATGGGAAAATGTATACAGGACTGGCAGAAAAAAAAAAACATAAATAAATAAATAAAATTGTTGTAATTAGATGGAATGTATGCCAGCAGTGACATCTCAGTGAAATTGAATGAGTTACACAGTTTGGTACCTGAGAAATCTCAGGCACACAGTGCTAATTTGCAGCGGGCACCTAGACATTCCAGAAAGAAAACCTCTCTAATTTTGCTCTGATTTATTTGATTAGAATAAACTTTGGCACAGATTATGGTGAGATTCTGTGCTGTAATTTTTTAGTGGTTTCAGACTGCAACTGAATAATTTAAGAGGGATAAAAGTCAAACCTTGTTTGGTGCACATGAGATGTTTCATTTATGCTGCGTTCAGTCTTCATTTACTCTGACTCAGAGATATATACACTGATTTTTACACCATGACAAAAATCCCCTAGGTGTTACCTTTATTATGATACCAAGATTATTCAAATCAACCACATTACTGCAGAAATATACTCATTTCATTTTGGGCATGTCATTTTCGAGCCAGAGGCTCAGATCTTATGAGGTTAAAATGCGTTGCACTGGATTATTCCCAAATTAAAATTTATACGACTATGCGTATAAGACACTTATTAGATGCGTATTAGACACTTCAAGAATTCTACTTTCCACTGAAAGATACTCCGGGGAGGAGAGGTCTTTAACATTATTGTCATTAAAATCGATTATTTCATGCCTTTTGTCATGCAAGTCTCGGCCATGGCAGGCAATTGTGTTGAAACGAGTCCAAGCTAACTTTGAGAAACTTTTCAACATTACCCCACTTTTTTTACTAATATCTTGCTGCAAGACTTTACCGGTTTATAACTATATTTTTATTTCCTTATTCTTCTCACACACAATGCTATTTCAGCATGCTTTCACCCTCGCATTATTTTCCAGTTTTAGCACCTTAACAAATCCCACTTCTTGCCAAAATTCAAATTAGTCTGCGATTTAATTATGCTCGGGTTGTAGCAGACTGGACAACCATGCCAGTAACACCCAGTCACTTCGTACGACGTGCGAACACTGGATGACTCGGAAGAACCGTCCAGATAATAACGGCCCATCTTAACCTCCCCCTGATTCAGAGTATGCTGGATGAAAATGTTGTCGCAGTAGCTCAAATATTCTAACCGCTGAATGGCCGGTGTGGAAAATGACTTCAGTGGTCAGATGTAATTGTCTGGTGATGTTACAGCAATGGTGTTTTTCTGTAAAAAGCTCGTACAGTACTGTTTCATGCATGCAGAGGCTATGGTCACACACTGGAAAGGGTCCAGGCCTGTGCTAAGAACCTCTGCCCGGAATCTCAGACATTCTTCTTGCAAGATGACAGCATCATTCTGGCAGTACTCAGCCATTTCTTTTTTAAAGTCAAACACCCCTCAAGCCATGCCGTTGTACCATCGCATGAACTCCGTCCTCTCCTTTTCCATCATTGTGTCAACACCATAATTAATGGGAGGTGGGTACAGTCTGATGTAATTTTGTTCTCAATTTTTTTTTCCAGAAATGGAGCTTGACGTAAATTCTGATAGGCACGGAGTCAAGCTTGCCAACTATAGGAGCCGCTTCTCGAGCTTGAGAATCACCTGAGTGCTCATGAATGTCATCTGATTTGCTGTCACATGATTGCTTGATTTATAGTTTGCTAGTTTACTTAAGCTGGCATTCTGAGCAGAGGCTCCGCAGCATGTACGCTTAACATCGCTGCCACCGGAAACTGAGCCACCCGTGACAAGGTTCGTGGTTTTCGTTATCACTGCTACTTTTATAACATGTTTTTTTTGGTTACTGCATTTCGGCGATTTGCTGTGGTTTGATGTCACGCTCGCATGTTGTCACCTTGGAAGTGCTAGGTTATGCAGGATAACCAGCGTTAAAAACAAACTTGTCTCATAAATGTATGTGGCTTGCTTCGAAAACATTGCGTAAATTTAAAGCAGCGCATGGTAATCTGGATGCAGCCACGAACGCTCGATTCCAGTTCTTGTTTAGCGAACCAGTACTCTTTGTCAGAAGCTGATCTTTTCTGGGTGTCGAAAAACATTTGGATGCTTAGATAAACGCAGTCATGCACTGCAGTTTTTTCTTAATCGGGAGCGTGGTGCTTAAACCTGCATGTCTTTCAGACAAGCATGCCGTAATGCTAATATTTCAGTCTTTGCAGTGTTTGCTCTCGCAGCGCAGAAAGATGCTGTTATGTCTCATTTCGCGAAGTACGCGAGCCGCTAGTTTTCCTTTTTATACGGGATGCTGCCGTTCCTTTGTTGAGTGGGGATACGATTGGGAAGCCTTAGTAAGTGCATGTGGAACGTTATCTTACCGCGGCAATGAACGAGCTCTCGGCTTTTGAATCGCGTTCATGGTTTACGCCTTACGGAGTCTACAAATAATCACTTTGGCTTTCTAGCCGCACCCAATTCACTTGGCTACGAATATTTGGAACGGCAAATTCGTTTTGCAGCAACCTCTGGGTCGGAAGCCACTTGGTCCAGTGATATAAGTTTTAAACCTTTCGGTTTAGTTCGAATTGTTAACTCTTTTTCCTGGGTTCTCAGTTGTGACATTACATGGATTGACTGTGCACGTGTAATCAGTTTCGCTCGAACTGGTTCTGAGGTCTCCTGGATCGCGACTTAACTTTTGTCTTGTATCAAGCCTGTTAATGGCAATTTACGGGCTGAAATACTACAGTTTGCCAATAATTCCCATTGTCTCAGCGCTCATGAGGGTCATAAGTGGAGTGTCTATCGAGAAATGTCCTATGGCTCAGATTTGTCTTCGACTCATTATTTATTTAAAAAAAAATAAAAAATTGTCTCAATCATGTTCATCTAAAGCAATTGGCTCTTTATAAATGCTTCAACAACAGTATGTTTGGCACAGGAATCGTTGTCAATTCAGTAATTCATGTATCCGTGGCCAAAACGAAAGCTTTATTCTCATGATTGCTCTAATGCTGTTCAAACGACTGGACCAAATCGTAATCCACATTCATGTTAAAATCGATTGCCGATATGCTGCTTGGATCCAATAGTCACACTGCAGTTACTTCCCTGTTGGTTTTATTCATCTGCTCCTAACAGGTGCTGCTATCGTAAGTGTCAAGTTATGGTAACTGTTTGGAAATCGCATGGCATTCACCTAGCACCAGTAAACTGATGGTAAATGCTAACTCTGGCGTGCTCAGTGAATCTTATTTAAAAAAAAAAAAAAAAACCTTAATGCTGCGGAATCAGAGTGGGAACAGCCATTCCAGTCGGCATTAGTTTCTGAAATCAATCTGGTATTGCTCCTCCTTGTCAGTAATTGACTAATTTGTTACTTTCCCAAATTAGGGGAAATGGCTATCATTGGTGGTATCTACCTCCGCAAAGCGAGTTGGCTGGAGGTTATGTGATATGTGCATTTGTCTGTTTTGTTTGAACAGCTTAACGCAAACGTAATGAATAGATATTTCTGAATTTTGTGGGTGGGTCACAATTACATCAGGGATGGACCCTGCTGATTTGGACCACTATCAGTAGCACAATATGGCAGCCACCTTGAAATCCTATGGCACTCGATAACTGAACTTGCCCCACTCAGCAAGATTTGGACCATGCTGCTTTGGCGAAGGTTTGCATTCTAGGAGTGCCACTAGTGTTCCTGTATAATCACACTAGCACCCAAGTTGGTTTAAAAAAGTAAAATTCTGATTGCTATGTTCTGCTTTGCAAGAAAACCTCGGAGTGCTTGCCAACATCAAGCTCACATACTCAAGCTGTGGCTAAATATTTTGCGCATGCTCAGCAATGCCATGATGCGGCATGTTGCCATGCTTCACTAATATTTACCCCATGTCAGCATCGAGCTAGTGCTTGTGGTCTGCTACTCATTTCATTCAAACTGATTTGCTCTGCCTGCTCAGTATGTCCTACAGTCTATAACTGCCAGTTGCTGGATCGACCCAAAGGTCGGCTCCAGGGCTCACCGTCATTAGCCTCTGGTGTTCGGGTTTCGCAATACCATTGTTCTTTGGGGAATTCTAGTAGCTTTCTCAGCTTTCAGATTTAACAAGGTTTTTACAGTTTTCATTCATGAAGCGTGCGTACATACATATCTGTGTATTTATTTATTTTTCTCCTTTTTATATCAACTTTACGGAGTTGGCAGTATTATTTCATGGTACATTCCTAGCATTGCTTCCCACTGTGTTCTCCACTAATTGCCTGCATTTCGTTCTCTGCATGTCCGCGGTGGACCCTGCCCTGAGCATGCTGCTGCTGGTCTTTGCCATCAACGCCACCTGGCCTCTGCACAAGCGCTGCTCCACCATCATGGTCTGGGTCATGGCATCAGCAAACTACAAATCCTGGGCTGATTGTCAACTTTGCTTTCGCATTACAGCAACCATGAACTTAGACCCTGGGACGGTCAGAGGAGGATGGACCTTCCCTCTTAAGCCTGGTTCCTCCCAAGGTTTCTTCCTATACTTTAGCACATAGGGAGTTTTTCCTTGCCACTGTCGCCACTGGCTTGCTTTTGAGGGGTTTAGACCAGGGTTTTCTCTGGCGCATCGTGACCAATTGAGTTCCCTTGATCATCTTGGAGGCTGGGAAACATATTCCTAGTTTGCTGCTCTGTTCTGCCTCATTTCTATATTCAAGCAGCGCATCGCCTCCTTCGTGGCCTAATGAAGGTATTAAAGGCCTCAGGACATTGGACACGCAGCCAAGAACATTATCTTCGTCCAGGAATTAAGGACATTGTGGAAGCTCAAAATGAATGCGTAAGACTGTGTAAATTGTCACCATGTTTTGTATGTTAAATGAAATCCTCTTGTACTTATATCTGTTTCACGCGTCGTTTAGGATACTTCTATACACATAGTCAGGGCATGAAGCGTCACTCCTCAGCACGCATGCCATATCATTCACCACAACATACACTTCAATTATTAAAGGTACCTGCCTTCATGTTATTCTCTTCAAGTCATATAGTATAATTCTCATGAATCTGCTTTGAGAGAACTATCACTACATTTAGAATATTTCTCTTGTGTTTGGCTTCAAGAGAAATTGTGCCAGCCGCCGGGCTGTCACGACACATACTACACTTCACATAGATTATTTCATTGTATACGGCTTCAAGAATTGTGCCAGCCACTGGGCTGTCTCAGTACACTTTTCATAGAATATTTCTCTTGTGTTTGGCTTCAAGAGAAATTGTGCCAGCCGCCGGGCTGTCACGACACATAGTACACTCACATAGGATATTTCTCTTGTGTTTGGCTTCAAGAGGAATTGTGCCAGCCGCCGGGCTGTCACGACACATAGTACACTCACATAGAATATTTCTCTTGTGTTTGGCTTCAAGAGAAATTGTGCCAGCCGCCGGGCTGTCACGACACATAGTACACTCACATAGGATATTTCTCTTGTGTTTGGCTTCAAGAGAAATTGTGCCAGCCGCCGGGCTGTCACGACACATAGAACACTTCACATAGAATATTTCTCTTGTGTTTGGCTTCAAGAGAAATTGTGCCAGCCGCCGGGCTGTCACGACACTTGGTACGCTTCATTAGGATATTTCTCTTGTATTTGGCTCAAGAGAAATCGTGCCAGCCGCCGGGCTGTCATGACACATAATACCCTTCGCATAGAATATTTCTCTTGTATTTGGCTTCAAGAGAAATTGTGCCAGCTGTCGAGCTGTCATGACACATAGCACACTTCACATAGAATATTTCTCTCGTGTTTGGCTTCAAGAGAAATTGTGCAAGCCGCCGGGCTGACATGTGGTTCGCATCACGTAGAATATTTCTCTTGTATTCGGCTTCAAGAGAAATTGTGCCAGCCGCCGGGCTGTCTCTACACAAAGTACACTTCACATGGAGTATTTCTTTCGTACTTGGCTTCAAGAGAAATTCTGAAAGCCGTCGGGCTGCCTTTAAACCTATGGAAGCACCATATTCCATTGTTGGCGTGCGCCAGTATGGTTCTGTTTTGGGGGGTTAATTGCAGCTCCCTGCCTTCGGTTCCACGCTGGACGGGCAGGGATCTCTCGAACAGAGCCATACCGCCGAACTCAATGTATGCTTGTATGCTTTTAATAAATATTCTCTTTGACAAAGTGTCCTATCAGAAATGGAGCTTGACGTAAATTCTGATAAGCACGGAGTCAAGCTTGCCAACTATAGGAGCCGCTTCTCGAGCTTGAGAATCACCTGAGTGCTCATGAATGTCATCTGATTTGCTGTCACATGATTGCTTGATTGATATGCTAGTTTACTTAAGCTCGCATTCTGAGCAGAGGCTCCGCAGCATGTACGCTTAACATCCCTCCTCCTCCCCAGCTCCTCCTGTCGATTTTTAGCATTCTGCAATTCTGTTCATTTATGTCTAAACTGTTGTACAATAACAATGTCTCTTCTTTTCGAGGTCATTGTTGCTATAGGCTCTGTTCTGTGAAGGGGGGTTAATTGCAGCTCCCTGCCTTCGGTTCCACGCTGGACGGGCAGGGATCTCTCGAACAGAGCCATACCGCCAAACTCAATGTATGCTTGCATGCTTTTAATAAATATTCTCTTTGACAAAGTGTCCTATCAGAAATGGGGAAAGTAGGCTTTCTTTGAATTTTCAAAACCAAGGTCAGACGGTATGGCGCTCAATTTCATTGTGAGGAAAGAAAGAGAATCAATGTACCGCAGCTCAAAAGCTTCATCTGTAATACACAAAAGCTCACTACCCTGTGTGATTAAATGGGGTGTCACGCCTCGTTTTATTAAATATTGCATCAGCAGGTAACAGTCATACCCCTTCGAGTTGTGCGCAATGAATGTATAGCCCTTGTACAAGGGGTTTCCAAAACTTATGAAAAAAGGCCTTGATGCATTTTTCACCGGCGAAAGACAAGAATTTCCATCGAAGTTTATACAGCAAATGTAATTTCCTGTATAAACTTATAAACTGTATAAATTTCGTGTTCTCCATGGTCCTGACGACACTTGAAATCACAGAACACATAACGCTGGTGTGGTTGTTTGCTCTTCACCTCCTGAATGATACAAACATGAGCACTTTCAGGGCTCAAGATTGCATTGCAGGTGTGGCAACGTTGCGGGGCACAGCTGTGTGGTTTTGGGTCACTGGTACTGATTTCATATCGTTTCAAGCATTTTGTGCAAAACTTTACCATGTCGCATATACTGCGCATTTCACCATCGGACCCCCGTGGTTTTTCAATTTTGTGCTCTCTGAAACAAAACTCTGAGCGGCAGATTCTCAATCCTCACACTAAATTGATTTCGACCAATGCTAATAATATTCAGGGCTTAGACAGACATTACAATAGCGCTTACAGCTATGATGACACTTTGACATGAACGAAGTGTAACAGTACTTGCAGACATAACTTGAGCCGAGAAAGCCTTTGTTGTGGGAAAATACTTTGTCCGAGCAAGTGGACAAAGTGTTCCACTGACTCATGCAAATCAATCTCCAAAAAATAGTTCAATTCTCCAGAGTCTGATGTAATTGGGTTTATTGTAAATCCATCCAGAAGAAGCACAAAGAAACCCAGGCTGGTCTGCGCAGACCACATAGCATCCATTCTTCATCAATTACCCCACATCGACTGCCCTGCGGCTGTCCGATCCCTCATTTTTATTTACCCTTTTTCACATTTCTTTAGGTGGGATTAAACGTGACTCTCTGCATCTTCCCTAATATTACTAATTCTGATTGGTAAATTGTCCCATGGCAACCCTCCTCCCTGAGCAACAGGTTTGCCATTACATCATAGTGTACCTTCATTTTCGGCCGCGAGGGACGCTTGAAGACCACACCTAAGTCTCCCAAACCTTGGGTTCTCCTAAAGTTTAGTAAGTTATCTGAGGACATGGATGGTTCCAGAACACTCAGGTGCGCATGCTCATTTAGTGGGACCAGGCTGACCGATATGATCATTCCGGAGGGTTAGCTCATTAGGCCGGCCTTGAGGGTTCTGCAGGAGCGTCTTTATCAGGTTTTTTGACAGTTTTATGAGTTTTTGCCTCTTTCTCAGCTCCAAACTCCCTCTCAGTATTTTTAAAGGGCCATAGGAACCTGGCTATGTTCTGTTGAACTGTGATTATAGTAATACTTTGGTTTTTACAGTATTTAAGATTATTTTCCCACCACACCTTTCAAGGAATTGCTGCTGTTGTAATGGCCATCGGACAGGTAGAGAAAAAACAGACTCCCTTTTAAACAAGGGTCCAACATATAGTTAAACTTGGGTAGCATTAAAATTCTATAAAAATGCTTCATTTTTAATGCCCAGCTAATTTAAAGAAAAAATAGCAAGGAACATTTTGGCGCTGAGATTGCCTTTTAAACAAGGGTCCTACATATAGTTTAACAAACTTATGTAGCATATAAATTTTATGAAAATGGTTCATTAATAATCACGCATCAGCGTATCGGAATATGATATTGCTTAAGTTAATTATTATTTTATGTGTAATTTTAGCAATGTAATGTACCAGTTAGTCTACAATGTATTAAGTTGCAAAGTCACAAAAAACTTTAGGCGCAACATGTACATTTCTATACCGTTCATCCCCAGGGTAAGTCTCAACATGACTATTAATTATTTTTTTGGGGGGTAATTTTTTCCTTTATTTGATAGCCATAGAGTAGCGAGAGACAGGAAAGTTGGGGAGAAGAATGGGGAAGACATACGGCAAATGAACCGAGCCGGAATCGAACCCACGTCACCGCAGGAAGGACACAGTCTTCATGGTGCTCGTGCTTAGACCGATGAGCCACCGGGGCGCCAACATAAATATTATTTTGACTGCAGCAGCTTTGCTTCATTCATTGGCTGCCCACAAGCCTGCCAACTCAAATGAAAATCTTTAGTTGGACCTATATTCAACATGAAATAAAATCCTTGAGTAGGCTTTGAAACTCATAGCATTTTCCAGCTTTCCAGCTTTCCACAGATAATTTTTATAATTTCTAGAAGTTAAAGAACTTAAATTTGACACTGCATGTCGCATAATTAATATATAAATGGGCCCCGCTCTTTTGTTCATAATGAAAGAAAAGAAGGTAGCTAAGAACATTTCGACGCTCAGACTCTTAAACAAAGGTCCTACATATAGTTAACCAAACTAATGTACCATTAAAATTCTATAAAAATGGTTGATTTTTAATACCCAGCTAATTAAAGAAAAAACTAGCGAGGAACATTTCGATGCTCAGACTGCCTTTTAAACAAGGGTCCTACATATAGTGAAACAAATTTATGGAGCATTAAAATTTTATGAAAACGGTTTATTAATAGTCACGCATCAGCATATCAGAAAATAATATTGCTTAAATTAATTATTACTTTATGTTTAATTTTAACAGTATAATGAACCAGTTAGTCAACAATGTATTAAGTTGCAAAGTCACAAAAAACTTTAGGCACGATATGTACATTTCTATACGGTTCACCCCCCGGGTAAGCATGCGCTTTGAACAACCCCCTTCAACACACACACACACACACACACACACACACACACACACACAAATGCGCGCATCCATACCGTTCACCCCCTGGGTAAGTCTCAACATAAATCTTAATTTGACGGGAGTTGTTTTGCTTCATTCATTGGCTGCCTGCAAACTCACACAGACATACACTTGGCCGTGCCAAGAGATGGGTGAATTACGGAAGAAAAGAAGGAGAAGATTGACAAGTATCAGGACTTGAGAAGAGAAATTGAAACATTGTGCAAAGTTAAAACTTCTGTTATATTATACCTATTGTGGTTGGTGTTCTGGAAATGGTGACAAAAAATTTAGAAAATCATCCACCGAAGATTGGAGCTACTGTATAATAAGAGTGGAAATGTTGCAGAAAGCTACATTGCTTGGGGCAGCACAAATTTGAAGAAAAGTACTTGGGGCCTAAGGTTATAGGTTCTAACTTGCCCTCAAGAAATGTCCGCTGAACATCAAAGCTGTGAAAATTTTCAGATAATAAAAATAATAATCATAATTGAAAGAAGAATGCTTGAAACTTTATTCACCAATGAAAGGGTAAGCCCAGTAAAGTCAGAGCCAAATCTGCTTATTTACCACTGGAGCCATTTTTCAGTAAGATTGTTTATCTCTCTAAAAGGTGCTTTCTTTTCCATTTATATACTGACCAGCATTAAGAATGCACCACCCTAATTTCAAGGCCAAAATACAAATTATGCATGATTGTAAAGTGCAATTGATATCAAAGTGTATTATGCCTCCTGGTAATCAGGTCTTTGGCGCGTTTTAATGTGATTCAGGCCAAAAAAGCTAAAATCAAGATTTTTGTCGCCAGGGTAAATGTAATAATGTCTTTCTAGGTCTGTTCATGAAATCTGGTCATTCAAAAGGCGGAAGGGCAAAAGCCACCCTATGTCAGTTGATAAACATTATCATTTGATGGTTAATGACGCAAGAACTTGATGAAAATGAGTAGAAACACAATGTTGCGAGCCCGCAAACGTGTCTTTGCTCTTGCTTCGTGGCAGCATTGCCATTATTCCATCACTGGGAATATTGACCAAAAGTTTGGGGACATCTGTCTAGTGCCTGACTGTCAACGGTTTGCCAGCCACGGTGTACATTAAAGAATCAAGATCATTCAAATTGACTCGACTGGCTCACCAAGATGATGTCAAAGGGGTCAAGTGTTGGAATCCACAGTCACAAGTCGCCTTACAGCTGCAAAAATGGCGTGTTTAACGCCCACTTGAGCCCATTTTCACCAAAGACACCACTGTATCATTGTTTAAAAGCAAGGGTTACGCCAAACAAGAGGCAAGAAAGATAAAGATGCTCTTTATTGAACCCCGTGGGGTAATTTGTCCTCTGTATTTTACCCATTTGTTAGGAGCAGTGGGCAGCCACAGAGCACCGCCTGTTCTTAAGCCAGTTCTTTAGTCAGGGGTACTGGTTGGAGTTTTCCTATAATGCGTGTTTTTCTAAACCTAAATCATTTGGTCTGTGTCCAGTTTGATCATCAGAAATATCAATCTGATTTTCTTTTTTATAACACTTTATAACACATCATAAACATACATAATTTGTATCTTGGCCATGAAATTCAGGTGGTGCATTTTCAATGTTGGTCAGGATAAATTCAGCAATTAAATGCATCTGTTTTTATAGCCAACGCATTTAATGAATCAAAAGCATTTGATAGGAAATAGCAGGGGTGAAATGGGCATGCCATGCTCATAACTTTGTGCGAGCTTGTACCATCAAAATCCCATGGGTCAGTCAAAACCTTATAGTCGAAAAATCCAAACAGCGTGCACACTCCGCAAAAACCAAGGGGGGGGGCAACAGGGATAGGGTTTTACTCCAGAGGGAGGCATTTTGGATTCATTCTTTACAGACCGAATATCCACGGGGTCTAAATGAAGAATTATTGTTAAGTTGTTTTCTTTAATATGTTTATTGTGTTCGGTATACAACTGGATCAGTGATATATATTGATGATTGTGTGGGCTTGAACTTTATGTATTAATTAATTAATCTCTTCACTGGAATGGCTGCGCATCTT
Organism: Gymnothorax javanicus; assembly: GCA_029692085.1. Taxonomy (NCBI): domain Eukaryota; kingdom Metazoa; phylum Chordata; class Actinopteri; order Anguilliformes; family Muraenidae; genus Gymnothorax; species Gymnothorax javanicus. The sequence continues at coordinate 102,745,041 of CM056194.1, read as the reverse complement.
GTTATTGGTAGGTGGATTAAAGATCAATACGCCGTATTTAGTTTCTAAAGAAAATGTACTATGCAGAGGGCAGTTCTAGGAATTGTTATATAAGAGATCTGTATGTATCTCACTTTCATCTAATTATATATTGACACTATGTCTGTGACATTACAATTGTGAAAGCATTTACAATTACATTGGATTTATTATTTTTTTTCTTTTTTTCTTCTTTCTTTTTGTTTAATGAGTTAATTATAAAAGTCATAGTGATTTCCGGCACAGGATATCCGGATTACGGCTATAAAATATGACGGAATATCCGCCTACATTCGCAACCTGATGAAAGCTTTGTGCTGAAACGTCGTTGTATTTTTGGGCCTGCTGGCTTGGCACAATAAATATAAAAAGGACACTTGAGTGCTGGTCTTTCCTTCTCTTCAGTCAAAACCTTACCTACAAGGCCACACACCAGTCCCCTGTTCAGGGTCCTACTACATCTAGGAACCCCATAGCACGACTGTGATAACAGATAGTGCCTTCTGCTGATACTGGCACCAGTGCTAAATATGAACAAAAGTGATGATGAATTAATGCCTAAATTGCATTAAGTGGGGGGTTTTAATACACGTAACTAGACCGTCAGGAAGTAACCATGAAACAAGATGCAGCTGGGAAAGGGATTATAAGATGCAAGGTGTAAACCAATCAAAGGAGATATAATTCATCTAGACAGGCAAGCTGCTGAATAGGAAGAGACATGAAAGGCATTCACAGGCGGGTTGTGACACTCAGCGCAAAAAAAATCTGAGACAAACTCGCAAAATCCAGAGGAGCAGGGACGCTGTAAAGGTGGAGAGGTGATTTAGGAACAAGGGACAGGTGTTGCGGGAAGCAGAAATAGCGCACAGAGGAGCGTGTTTACAAAAAAGACAGTAATTCAATGAGGGGATTTAACCGGGGAAGACACATGGAAGAGCCAAGGTAAACACAAACAGGTTAAAAGACTAGAAAAGAGGAAACATATAGAAATATAATAAACAAACAGAAATGGACAAAACATAACGTCGGCCTGCTGATGAGACTTTGTATCTTCAAAATGATAAACTTTACAAGAAAATAAAAAATAAATATAAAATAAAAAAGTAATATAAATATATAAATATAATTAAAAATATAAATAAAATAAAAAATGTTTAATTTTGCATGTAAGAATAGTGGACATACGAGTTTTTGTTTCTTATCAATTTGGAGATATGAGGTTTTATCAGCAGGCCGACGATAAAACATCCTGGGTGCTGGAATCAGATGATAAGATGGCTGACATTAAATAAAAAATAAAATCAATGAAAATAAAACGCCTGGACATTTAACAAAATCTGACAAGAAGTATTTTCCCCCTTTCTGATTTCTCTGAAGTTTGCATATTTACCACTCTTGAATGTTTCAGATCATGAAACCAGGGCTGTGCAAAATTCAGAATTTCAGAATTCAATTCAATTCAATGGATGAATTTGAATTTGAATTTGAATTGACTCCACCCACAGGATGTTGAATTGAATTTGAATTTGAATTACAGGAAGTGGAATTGAAATTCAATGCAATTCAGATAAATTCATTCTCACAACATATCAGAGAGAATGAGACTTTTAACATACATTTTTCTTCCAAATGGAAGTACAGACACTAACATGGAGCATACATTTCCTTAATGTTGGAAAGCTTAGCAATATATCTTCATTTCAAAGTAATAAAATGAAACAATGTTTTTGTAAATGCAGTAATCATTTATTTAAGTACTTTACAGGGTAAAGTTGTTGCATCTAATGGTCAACAGTTCCTCAAACGTTTTGTCATTGAGGCAGCATCGTTCTGGTCTGAATATCTTGTCTGCAACACTAAATATCCTCTCAACAGGTGCAGAGGAGGCAGGTATGGGCAGATATTTACATGCAAGTACAGCTAGGTTTGGGAAACTGTTTTGATTTTCTTTCCAGAACAACAAAGGATTGGCATCCTCAGGCAAACATGGTGTGCTCAAGTAAACTGGGAGCTCATGTGAGGCTGTGTCAATTGGGAGAGCAGCTGTTTGAGACTCCATGTAGGAAAAGAGTCTGGGCCGTTTCCTTGGTTGAGTACTAATGTCAGAGGTGGCACTGACTTTTGGACAGATAGACTCAACTTTTGCAGCAAGATTTTTGATAATGACCTGTTCTTCGCTATTACACCAGTCTAATTTAAATCTTGGGTCAAGCGTTGCAGCCATCTGAAAGCATTCCATGTCCTCAAATTTTCCTAGTCGTCTCTCGAGTGAGGTATGTAAGGTGGACACAAACTTCTTGTTCCCAGTCATCTTTGCATTTTTGATTGCATGCCTCAGTCCTCTGACACAAGGAATAACATAGCTTGATGTGACAGCTTTCTCTGCCTGACAACGGTCTGTGACTTCTTCAAAGGGTTCTAACACCTCACAAAGTTCCTGAATGATTTTCAGTTCATATCCAGATAGCTGAATTGGGCAGTGGAGCTCAGCAAGGACATCATTAGGAACTTTAAGGACTGACCTCAGCATCTTCAACTGGCTATTCCAGCGAGTAACATTAGCAGGTTGAAATTTGTGCATTCCCTCCAGGACCTCTGTAGCATGGGTAGATTTGTGGCAAAAAGCGACAAGTTTCTGCACTTTGCCCAGGAGGCTTTTTATTGAGCCAGCATCATCTAAGGCATCACGCACTACCAGTTGGAGACTATGCGTGAAGCAAGATATTCTCTCTGGTGGAAAATACATAATCTCCTCTTCCACATTCACCACATCAAGATCACAGGTGTCATCCTCTTCATCCTCACTCTCACTGTTAACATGAACTGGTGGAAACAGAGTAAAAGCCTTTATCATGTTGGATGCATTGTCAGTTACAATGAATGAAACCTTGTTCTGAATATTGTACTTGTCCAGAACATCGTCATAGACCTGGCAAATATTTTCAGCTGTATGTCTCCCTTTAAAACGCTGACAATTCAGCATTATGCTCTGCAATTTGAACTCCACTAGGAAATGGCTAGTCATCCCAAAAAAGGATCTCATTGATCGATTTGACCATAAATCGATAGTCAGACAAATATGGCCAGTTTCTGCCATCAGATTTGCTAGATATGCTTTCACTGTATGGAACGGAGCTGCTGGCCCGTTACTGAGACTGTGGTGATTATTGAACTCTGTCCGGAAAATGTATGCCTCCCTGTCAGTTACGCGCCTGTGACTGATGTTGTAAGTCGGCGAAAGTTGGGACAAGCGTCTTTTTAATATAATGGCATGCATGTGAACGTGTAGAGCTAAGTTTTTAAAAACTGTTTTAACTTTGCGCTCACCATTAGCTTGGCCAACTAATGGGAGGGGGTGAAGCTATGGTCAAATCAACATCTAGCCACAGTTTTACTTTGTTCCAAATGTTTTAATGCGATGCTAAAGCCAGAGGAAAAATAAGCGCTTGCTACCTGTTTGTTCGGTCAGACAGCGGGATGGTGATTTCCGGGGTGGACGGGAAACCAAACAGAGCACTCGTACACGAGTGCATATGTAAGCAGTAAACTGTGGGGTGGAATATTCCAGTTCAGGGAATGAGTAGAAAATGCTGTAAATTACTCGGTCTGATGCAATAATAACTGTTTATGTTTTTGATGCTTGAAATATTACTATTCATATGTATGTCCAAATGAATACTTAAATTATAAGTACCGTGCTGTATAGTGGATGGCAAATGTTTTGGTTGCTCCCATTAAGGGGAAAAAGTATTTAAAGGGCTGCTAAGCATTCAGTTGGGGTTGGTTGGGTGGAAGGTTGGTTCTGCTGTGTTTTTTTTTTAAAGATGGGAATTATTGGACCCATTGAAAAAAAATGAACGGTTATTTGTTTTTATTTATTTTTTTCCTTAAAAGTCTATCTTAGTTTTTTTTTCTTTTTGATCGCTTGCACTGTAACTTGCCCTCACCTTCACCAGCATCTCTGGGGAAAATAAAATACAATTTTTGCACATATTTTGGTTTGGTTGACTCCATTTTTGGATCTAGACCTTGGCTGCTTCGGGTTCCCCCTACATTTTGGTGTCAGAAGTGGGATCCGTAACGCCGTGGGGAGCCACCACTAAGTAAAATGCCACCCAAGGCAAGACAAGAGAAGGCTGAGGAGCAGAGTGCCGAAGCTGCAAGTACTTCAGGAGACTCAGCAGCTAGAGGAGAAGCAGGGGGCTCAGAGGGACTTGTGGCAGAGTTGACGGGCCTGGTGAAAGTTCTCCTCCAAAGTCAAGCAGCCCGGGATGAGCGAATGGAGAAGGAGGCGGTGCGTCAGGAACAGCGCTGGAAAAGTATGCAGCATCAGTTCCAGCTACTGCAACAGCAGGTGGGACGAGGTCACTGGGAAGGAGAGGAGTTGGAGGCGGAAGACATAAGCGGGGACTCAGTAACGCCTTCACCAGGGGTGGCATTGCAGAGGGGTCCAATGGCTGATTTAAAAGCTCCCAAGCTCCACCCACTCACCAAGGATGATGACATCGAGCATTTCCTCACAACTTTTGAGAGGATTGCAGCAGCTTGTCGCTGGCCAGCAGATGAATGGGCCGTGCGGTTAGTGCCGTTATTGACTGGTAAAGCACGGAGTGCCTATGTGGCAATGGACATTACTGACACTTGTAATTATGACAATGTAAAGAGGGCTGTACTGAAGAAGTATGACATCAATGCGGAAACCTACAGGCGACGCTTCCGGTCCACGTACGTCCAACCTGATGAGACGCCACGTGAGCTGTATGTGCGGCTAAAAGAGCTGTTTTCAAAATGGGCTAAGCCAGAGCAGCGCACTGTTCAAGAAATCTCGGAACTCCTAATCTTGGAGCAGTTCATGCGAATGGTGAGCCCAGAGATGGAGGTTTGGATCCGTGAGCATGATCTGAAAACTGCATGGGAGGCAGCGGACTTCGCAGAAGTATTCATCTCCGCTAGGAGAGGAGCCAGAGGGGGCGGCTGTGAATGGTGGGAGCAAGGGCCCAGAAGTAAGTCTGTTGGGGGTGTTGTGGGAGATGGTCATGCCCAAAATAAGCCTAACCTTTGTAGTAAGCCTGCTGATACCAGTACAAAATGGGAGGTAAAATGTTTTTACTGTGGTTAGGGCACACCAAACCTCACTGCCCAGCTAGGAAGAGCAAGCCCACTAATGTATGCTATGTGCCTAGACCATCTGCACCCAGGTCGGGGTTTACCTCTGGTGAGCACATGGTTAGGGTCCTCATTAATGGTGTAGCTGTGCAGGCCTTGGTGGACACTGGGAGTACTCAGACACTGGTGCTGGATAGTTTGGTCCCCAAGGAGGAGTGGCAAGATCAGGCCCAGGTTAGAGTGCGTTGTGTCCATGGGACTGAAAAAGTTTACCCAACTACAGAGGTGTACCTGACTGTTGAAGGCCAGACCTTTTTTCTGCCAGTAGCTCTCGCATCCCAGTTGCCCTATCCTGTTGTTTTAGGCCAAGACATTCCCATTCTCTGGGACTTACTGCCAAAGATCAAAACCTGCAATGTTGTTACAAGAGCCAGGAGTGCTGCTGATGGGTTTAAGGCTTTACCCTTTTATGGGGAGGAGATTGAGGCTGGACCGCAGAAAATGCAGAAAACTAGGAGGGAAAGGAGATTGGCAAAGATGACAGGTGGTGCTGAGTCGGTTGTGCCCAACAGTCTGCCAGAACCAGATTTGGGTCTTGACTTTCAGATACCAGAGGATATTAAAGCCCAACAGGAAAGTGACATGACTCTAAAGCCCTCGTTTCAGAAGGTGACCGTAGTTGATGGGGTCAAGCAGGGGAGCACGGACTGCTTAGCAGAAGAGTCTTACATTTTGAAAAATGGCATTCTGTATCAGGTAAAGGGTGGTGTGGAAGCGCTGGTAGTGCCAGCCTCATTGAGGCATACAGTTATGACTCTGGGACATTCAATTCCATGGGCAGGCCATTTAGGAAAACACAAAACGTTAGCAAGGATCGCAAGCCGATTTACGTGGCCTTTGTTGTACACTGATGTAACAGAGTTTTGTAGGACTTGCACTGAGTGCCAGTTAACGTCTGGTAGGGGGGTAGCACCAGCTCCTTTGCAGCCTTTACCAATTGTTGACACTCCTTTTAATAAAATAGGGATGGACATAGTTGGGCCCCTAGCTAGGAGTAAAAGTGGAAATTGTATATATTGGTTGTGTGTGACTACGCTACCAAATACCCTGAGGCTTTTCCCCTTTGGAATGTCAAAGCTAGGCAGGTTGCAAATTGTCTTCTCCAATTGTTCTCACGAGTAGGTGTACCTAGAGATATACTCACTGATTAGGGAACCAACTTTCTTTCTGAGCTCCTGAAACAGGTTTATAAGCTATTGGGTATAAAGGGCATTAAGACCTCTCCTTATCACCCCCAAACAGACGGACTTGTCGAGGCAGCTTCAATCAGCGCTAAAAAGTATGCTGCGCAAGTTCGTTGCTGGTGCTGGTACAGACTGGGACCAATGGTTGCCATACCTGCTCTTCGCATATAGAGAAGTGCCTCAAGCTTCTACGGGTTTCTCTCCCTTCGAATTGCTCTATGGGCGCCAGGTGCGGGGCCCTCTGGATCTACTACAAGAGCTCTGGGCAGGAGAAAAAGGGGAGAGCAAGAACGTGGTAGCATACGTGGTCCAGATGAGGCAGAGGCTGGAGGAGATGACTGCGCTGGCTCAGGAGAACATGAGGAGGGCCCAATGGACCTAGAAGACCTGGTATGACCGACAAGCCAGAGACCGGTCCTTTGAACCAGGACAGAAGGTAATGCTTTTGCTTCCTACCAATGAGAGCAAGCTTTTGGCAAAGTGGTATGGTCCATATGAGGTCCTACGCAAAACAGGGCCAGTCACCTATGAGATTTCAATGCCAGAGAGAGGGAAGAAAAAACAGACTTTCCAAATTAATCTGTTAAAGGAGTTTCGTTCCAGGCAGGAGCCAGTGAAGAACCAGCTATTTGTTCGGGCAGTGGGTGACAAGGAGGAGCCGGCAGAGCAGTATTTCCCCACAAACAGCCAGCCGCAACCACTGGATTTATCCCACCTCAATCCCCAGCAGAGGGAGCAACTGCAAGATCTACTGGACCCTGAGCTGTTTCAAGAGAAGCCTGGCTATACTACCCTGATAAAACATCATGTACACCTCAAGGAAGATGCACCGGCAAGGCAGAAATCCTACAGGATTCCAGAACGCCTTCTCCCTGTGCTACAGCAAGAGCTGGAAACCATGCAGTCCCTGGGAGTGATCGAACCCTCGGAAAGTGAGCGGTGCAGTCCCATTGTGCTCATCCCCAAAAAGGATGGATCCATCCGATTCTGCGTGGATTTCTGTCAGGTGAATGCCCTGTCAAAATTTGACCCGTATCCCATGCCACGCATAGATGAGTTAGTCGAAAGGCTGGGGAAGGCCAGATATATTTCCACGTTGAACTTGAGCAAGGGCTACTGGCAAGTACCATTGACAGAGGAGACTAGGAAGCTCACGGCTTTTCGAACCCCCTTGGGGTTGTTCCATTTTATGGTTATGCCCTTTGGCCTGCAGGGGGCACCGGCAACCTTCCAGCGCTTGATGGATAAGGTGCTGCGGGACACCAGAGACTTTTCTGTAGCTTACCTGGATGATGTGGTCATCTTCAGCACAACATGGGAAGATCATCTGGACCACGTGCGTCAGGTACTGCAGCGAATTAAGTCGGCAGGTCTCACCATCAATCCCCAGAAATGCGCTTTGGCCAAAAAGGAGGTTAAATACTTGGGATTTGTAATTGGTGATGGGGTCATCCGGCCTCAACTAGAGAAGGTTGAGGCGATTCGGTCCTGCAATCCTCCAACAACCAAAAAGAAGGTGAGAGCATTCTTGGGCTTGGTGGGGTGGTATAGAAAATTCATGCCTAACTTTTCCACTCGAGCTGCTGTTTTAACAGATCTCACCAGGAACAGTGCACCAACCAAAGTATTATGGACCGAAAGCTGTGACCGGGCGTTCCAGGACCTGAAGGAGGCGCTGTGCCGAGACACAGTATTGCAGAGCCCGGACTTCAGCAAACCATTCATTCTGCAGACTGATGCCTCCGGTGTGGGGCTAGGAGCTGTTCTACTGCAGGGTGAGGAGGGAGAGCGTAAACCCATTGCTTTCCTGAGCAGAAAGATGTTTCCCAGGGAGACTAGATACTCGACAGTGGAGAAAGAGTGTCTTGCCGTAAAATGGGCGCTGGACTCTCTCCGCTACTACCTCCTTGGACGTCATTTCACACTGGAGACGGACCATCGAGCCTTACAATGGCTGCATCGGATGCGTGACTCCGATGCACGTATCACACGGTGGTACCTGTCCATCCAGCCATTTAACTTCACTGTGTGCTACAGGACTGGGTCCACCAACCAGGTGGCAGACTTCCTGTCTCGCATGCCGGAGGACTCTTAAACTGGCATGAAGATTGGAGTGGATGGCTGGGGCTGCAGACCGCTTTCTCTGACTGCAGAAGGGGGAGGAAATGTAACGGAGCTGCTGGCCCGTTACTGAGACTGTGGTGATTATTGAACTCTGTCCGGAAAATGTACGCCTCCCTGTCAGTTACGCGCCTGTGACTGCTGTTGTAAGTCGGCGAAAGTTGGGACAAGCGTCTTTTTAATATAATGGCATGCATGTGAACGTGTAGAGCTAAGTTTTTAAAAACTGTTTTAACTTTGCGCTCACCATTAGCTTGGCCAACTAATGGGAGGGGGTGAAGCTATGGTCAAATCAACATCTAGCCACAGTTTTACTTTGTTCCAAATGTTTTAATGCGATGCTAAAGCCAGAGGAAAAATAAGCGCTTGCTACCTGTTTGTTCGGTCAGACAGCGGGATGGTGATTTCCGGGGTGGACGGGAAACCAAACAGAGCACTCGTACACGAGTGCATATGTAAGCAGTAAACTGTGGGGTGGAATATTCCAGTTCAGGGAATGAGAAGAAAATGCTGTAAATTACTTGGTCTGATGCAATAATAATTGTTTATGTTTTTGATGCTTGAAATATTACTATTCATATGTATGTCCAAATGAATACTTAAATTATAAGTACCGTGCTGTATAATGGATGGCAAATGTTTTGGTTGCTCCCATTAAGGGGAAAAAGTATTTAAAGGGCTGCTAAGCATTCAGTTGGGGTTGGCTGGGTGGAAGGTTGGTTCTGCTGTATTTTTTTTTTTTTTAAAGATGGAAATTATTGGACCCATTGAAAAAAAATGAACGGTTATTTGTTTTTATTTATTTTTTTCCTTAAAAGTCTATCTTAGTTTTTTTTCTTTTTGATCGCTTGCACTGTAAATAGCCCTCACCTTCACCAGCATCTCTGGGGAAAATAAAATACAATTTTTGCACATATTTTGGTTTGGTTGACTCCATTTTTGGATCTAGACCTTGGCTGCTTCGGGTTCCCCCTACACTGTATCAGAGCGTTGTGGAATGAGGGTCTCTCTGAGAGCTCTTCGGGTGGGCATTGTGAATGAGGGTTGGGCCAGTTCCAAGACATTAATGAAATCCTTATTTCAACAGTAGAGAGAGGAAGGAGACCATTTGAAATGAATGTTACAATACTATCTGTCAGAGCCACTTGATGTGTATTGGTTGGTGACCACTTAGAAGTTGAAGTTGAAGGATGACTGTCTTCATCTTGATTTGGTTGGCTCGTGCCACTGCTGGAGGCAGACTCCATCAACATTTCAGGGTGTTTCTTCTGTAAGCAGAAAAGCCAATCAACATTCTCCTAAAGACTCTTCATAATAAAAGTGCCAGGAAGTTTTTATGTTATACTACAGTTACATTTGTACTGCAAAAATTATTGGATTTTCTGGCTCTCTACAATGCTGTGCCCAGACTCCTGTCTACAAGGCTACTTTGCTTTCACATGATATGCCAAGATTCATGATTTGGACTTGCACAAACAAATGAGACATAGTGATTAGATAGACATTGTATTTCAAAGAGAGTCAGGTAGGAAATAATACATTAGTCTACATGTTTCAAGTGGTGAGTAAAATGTAATGTATTACTGATTGATTCACAGTTCCCAATGCAAATACATGCCATGGTCATCAAAATAAAAGCTCAAATTACATTACAGATTACAAATCTGTAAACTTACCTGGAGGTGCCGTTTGAAATTTGAGGTAGCTTTTATGGAACCGCAGACTGGAGTACTGCAGTAATTGCAGACTGCGCTGTGATTTCCATTTGTTGTGGGAATTGGTTCATCAAAATGAACGAGGACAGATGTCCTTTTACCTGTGTTATTATTTTGCATATTGCTGTAATTACAAAAGTCAAAGTATAAACCAGCTCTGGCCTTCAATTATTTATGGTTGTTATCAGTTTATTTCACTAGTGTGCTCCAAACAAAATGTCCAAAATGTTTGGACAGCCATTTTAAAGACTTGGATAAAGCAAGGTATTCTGGGAAATTAAGTGTTGTTCTATCATCATATCAAACAATTTGAGAGTTTTTACAATTTTAGTGATCTGTTTTATCTGAGTAGGCTTTTAATGTTAATAAAAACAATTACTACACTTTACTATTTACTATAATAAAGAATTGTGTGTATAAAGTCCTTACAATAATATTTGTATGAAATTCATGTTGTAAATAGGCCTATATACTCTAAAGCTTCATCGTTAAATACACCATAATTTTGCATCATGAATTTCTTTGAATTTCATGGAATTTCAATTCTACTTCCTGCAATTCGAATTTGAATTGCAATTCTGCTTCCTGTTTGCAACCTCAATTCAAATTCAAATTCAAATTCAAGAATTGAATTGGAATTTAGGGGTCATTCTCAATTCAATTCTGAATTTCGTACAGCCCTGGTGCAGATGTGCATAAAAATTATGAACAGATAAATTGTAATTATTTCCAATGGATTTTCTAAGATGCCACACTGAACATTATGCTGCTTTTAATGATGCAGGGACTAATTGTGCTGTCAGTTGATACTCATTGATGGTCACCTGTCAGTCCTCTGTCCCTTCTGAAAGTCATGACGATTACATTAGTCATTACTGAATTGTTAACTTAGATCCCCATTTCCATGAGATTATTAAAACCCCAAGCAAATAAAGAAATGGTAGAAAATTAAACAGAATTTGAAACGTTCCTTCCCCTCCCTCTGCATAATAAACATTAGGTGGGGATTAAACAAGCATTGTAGTTAACAGCAAAAACCAAGAATTCAAAGCAATCAACAACAGGAACATGCTCTTTAAAATGACTAAATCTTGTGTTTGTCATCTTAATTATTTTAATAATTCTAAGGCACTAAAACCGCTCGAATACTGCATATATTGAGTGCAAATGTTCAACATTCTGCCGTTAAATGTAACTTTTTCTCGGTTGTTTTACGTTGGGGTCACTTTAGTGAGACGGCAAACGTTCACTCAAGCCTAAAATATGCAAACAAGGCAGAAATAACGCTATTTATTGACTAGTAATTACTGAGAATCGCAGTTATGTCTCTCAGCAGCCTATCTGACAGACGCATTTAAATTGCCTGCCAGTGACTTCCTGGAACTATTTGCAGTCTCCATGAACCACGTGACGATCGAGAATTTTGGACTTCCGTTGACGCAACTCTTTCTCTACATGGCTCTGGTTTTATCAGGCCTCTCGAGTGCCCTTAAAGGGTGCGTCCTATTTTAATTTTGGGATGCCAAAATGGCTGAATTGATGAAAATGTTCAGGAAAAAATAAGGAAATTAAGACTTCAAAGGGATTTCTATTGCCAGTCTTTTTTGAATAAATTCCATGCTAACTGCTCAAGAGGTTTTAATTTTGCTTTTATGGTGCACAGGGTCCCCATTATTAGAGGTTGAACTTGAGTGGACCCAAAATTATATACTGGACAAAGAAAGTTAGGGATCACTCTGATTTTTAATAGTGAAATATGATATGGAACATAATTTGAACTATCAAATATTTAAATTTCGAAAATTGGTGTGATCCCTAATTTTCTTTGTCCAGTATATATGCAATCGAAAGTATAATGGACGGAGAGACCTGTTATAACGTTAAATATTTTTATTGACCTTGTTCAGTGCTAGTATGCACTTAACCGCTTTGAAGAAAGCTTAAAGTTTTATTGTCCATGAGTGACTAAGAAAAAAAGAAAGACTGAGGTAAAGTGGGGGATACTTCTTTGACTTACTCTTTCAACAAAAAAAGTGAATATTTTTCAAAACCCAGGGGGAACCCTGGAGTGAGGCACGCAGTGGAAATAAAGAAAAGCACGTGGTTTTGTAATCCTGACGCGCACCACGTGCACGCGCCAAGCACTTCAGTAATAACAAACACTGCGCTGTTCGTGATGTGTACCGTGACACTTGACTTGTTCTTTTTGGTGTGGTCAATAGCCTCCATAAAGCCAACCAAAAATATAGAAAATGCTATGGCATGAAGAAAATGCAACGGCTCATTTCACAGGAGAGAGAAAAACAGCCGTTGGCATATACTACGGGCAGGTCTCAGCCACCGAGGGGTAGTGCATCATCTGCACTGTCAGCAGTCAACAATCAGTCGGCTGTCTGTCCGAGAATGGAACACAGGCACTGTCACCGACCGACCCCGCTTAGGGCAGCCACGAGTGACGATGGCGGCTCAAGAGTGCCACATCTGGTTACAGCCTGTACGTGACAGATTCCGTACAGCAACCAAAACTGATCATGAGATGAGGGGTCCGAGACGATTGAGGGTGAGCGCAAGTACCGCTGGAAAAGCAATAAAAATCAATCGATTCTTCATTTTGCCGCAAATACAGTACATATCTCACCCGTGCGTTTTTAATGGAGCTAAGTAAATAACATATTTGCCTAGAACTCAGAAATCATTCTTGCTCTGTTCCATGAACTCATTTTCACGATTTTATGTTGAGAGTAAATGCAATGTAACAGACAATCACAAGCATACATCTCATGTGCTTACATTATGTCACTCTTAGGGGAAGGGCTGCAGCAGATGCAGAGCAAGTTTTCAGCCATGGCAGCTGCTTTTTAATCTGGGGAGATGTAGAGAAGGGTGCAGTGATGAACTGAAGTACATAATGGAGAACATAATCATATCAATGTCACAGAATTCTGGGAAATAAGGTTTATGTATAAAGGGCTTGAAAGCGACTACAGGCAGGTAATGAAACACTATGTTGCCCAGATAGATTTGCACGATTCTGAGGGCTTTCTTTTTCATGGGGTACATCTTCTCTTTGCCCAAGACCAACGTCCTCAGACTCCACATGATAGAAACGTTGCAGTAAACCATGATGATGAAGGCGGCCAGGATCAGCGCAATGTAGATGTTACTATAGGTCCAACCACAGAATGACCTACACAGAGGGCATAGGGCTATCATGAGCCCCCAGATGCTACGGAAATAGCTACCTGATCTTGTTATCCTTGATGCTGGTGAACACAATGTGGACCACGCCACGTGAGCGGGTCCAGGCAAATGCAGGTGAGAAAGAGGGGAGCTGTTTTGATCCCAGTGATAAAGTACATTATGTCATCAAATATGAGAGGATTCAGCAGAAGTAAGCTGTAAAGCAGCAGATGGGGCTCATCACACAAAGCCATGCATCGGCGATGGCCAGGCTGAAGATAAAGACATTGGAGGTGGAGTCACTCTTCTCTCTGGCCACCAGCCACATCACCATGATGTTGGCAGGGTAGCCCACTACAAGGTTGATGCTTCTTTCAATCACCAGAAACGAAAACCCTAGAAGTGATATATAGCACGTGTGAAATGTATACGAGAGTTGCAGACTGGATCCTGAAGAGGAGTGGTTGAAAGTTTGGCTAGAATTGATGACAGAGCTGTTCATTTTGGTTTTATTTTATCTCGCAGGTTTGAGGGTTGATGATCCTTAGAAAAGAGAGTGAATGTAAGTTACATGGTCTAGCCTAACTGAAATTCACCACTTAAACTGATTGCAAGGCTAAATTATGTTCCTAAGCTGATTCCAGCATTATTTTCCATGATTCTTTTCTCCAAAGTATTCCTCATCATAACACACTTACCGCATAATAGAGATGGAAACACTTATACTGGCCTATTCTGCACAAAGTTAAGCTCTCTTTTTTGAGAAATTATTCATGTCAAAGAAGACCTGCACAATTTTGTTGCATTGTTACACTGAAGGATAGTTTTTGTTTTCTGGGAAGATTACCTCCATCCAGGGAAAACTACCTCTCCTCTGAGACACCAGCTTTACTCTTTGAAACTGCACTGGAGCTCCCTGAGATTGGAGACAGTGTTCCCAGAAGACAAGGTTTTTCTTTCCTTTTGGTCTATTTTTTACTCTCTGCAAAAGTCTCACCAGTTACAAAACAGAAGAAATGAAAGCATGGTTCAACAAATGGAAAGAATGAATAACTTACCTGAGAAACTGCAATAGCTCAACATAACACTCCTCAAGGTCAGACAGCCCAGAAGGCCCCTGTATCCTGATCACCTGTGTCTAGGAGGGTTATGTATTTATACAATATAATAAGTTCCAGTTCATGTAAATATATAAATTTTAGTGGAACATAAGTATAATTGATGATATCCAGTCACAAATCCACTGAGGAACAACAGCATTTGAGTGATTGCACAATACCCTGTCACCACAGGATTAGTATTTAAGGATGGTGTGTGCAAGAGGACCTGCTATAGGGGGGCTGGAAGCTTGCAGGAGGAGTTTGTGGGATGTAACAGATCTGCAGAAACAGAGGAGAGGTTAAAAAGGAGGTAGATGAGCATCCCCTATTCCTGTCCTAACAATATATTTTTGTCACTGATGAATCCAAGCAAGTGCACCCCCGACAAAACAAGTGACGAATGCAGTCAGCCTACTGAGCACACCTGAGACACCTGTGTAACCTGGTAAGGCCTTACATATGAAACCACAAGATTCATCAAAGCAGACTCTAAAAACAATTACCCTATATGACCAAATAATCGACGGCGTGCAAATACACACCTGTGTGCAAAAAGCCGCCGGGGGTCTGACCTCATTTTGCATATTAAATGCCAGTTCAATTCAATGCCCGGGGTTCAATTAAACGCCCGGGCGATTATTTGCACTATTGTATATGAACGTCTGTGTTACCCCCTGTTGTGGTAACAGTAACAAGCTTAGATTTCTCTTTGTATGTATATCTGATGTCAATAAAGAAGTGGGGCAAAAAAAAAGCAGACGGTCTTTTGCACAGAGATATTAAAAAAGAAAAACTAGAGGATAACGCCATTGGCTGGACCAAAGCGCACGCGGCAGAATAGCTCTGCCATCTTGTGTATGTATAAATGTCCGATGAGACGCATGTAAACAGTAAACATGGATGTCGACAATTATTATTTTTTTGGGTTTTCCGTGTTCTTTTTCATCTTTTTTGTACTTAAAAAAGGACACGAATAAGGAATTGTAAATCAACAATATTTACGCTCCATTATTTGGCAAAGCTAAAGAATGTTTCCACGCATTGCTCTTACCCTTTATATTATCGCCAGGCTACCCACTTTTTCGCTTGCTCAAAGAAAAAGCTGCTTATGCTCAGCTGCCTGTGAGTCTGACTCCAGGTCTATACCTGGAAGAAACTAGTCGCTATGATGCATATATGAATTAATATAGCCTATGCTTTGTGTGTATTAAGATCGAACAACTTAATTTGAAGGTTCATACCCACTTGTTGTCTTCAGTGGGGGCGTGTGGACAGGAGAACAAGGAGGATGATAAACATGGCTTTAAACTGCTGCATTAGTCTTGATCTGTTTTCAGTCAATTTCCGGTGAAAGACACTTTAACTCTCCCCTCCTGCGCAGCTAATTGTCTTTTAAGACAAGAAATCAACCACTACAGTTCAATGCAAAAAGAGCGATTTCAATCTTTTTTCACTAAATAAATCATTACAATACAGGTTTGACGACTGGTATACAAGTGGGCTGGCCAGGCTCGCTACAACCTGATTTGTTTAGAAAAAGAAATTGCAAGTGGCCAGAATTATTTTCTGTTGCTGTTCGGGTATTAGACTGGATCTGACAGGTTATTTGGAAGGGAAGTAGACTCATTTGGTTTAACTGATTTCCACTAAGTGCTATACTTACAGTCCTAACAAGCGAAAATATTGCAGTACTTTCAAAATCCCATTTCTATGTTACCCCTCGAAGAACAGAATTTAAATTTTAAATCAATAGAAATGTATGTATTATTTTTCTCGAATCAATATACAGCATGAGAATGATACAGTCTGAAGCATGACTCCATGTCAAGACTGACCAAACAGGTGTCACACCTGTAGTGTGACTGGCTGCGTTTGCGGTGTTTTGTGCAAAAAATACACTTCTTACATGGATTCTTAGTTTTTTTCATTTGAGGGTCTTTTTCCGCTGCCGACGGGGCAGCTGGTCAACGACCTCTTGTCCATTGGGGCAGCTGTGGCAGGAACTTCGATTACCTTGTTGATGTAATCCTTTTTGAAATCGAAAAAAGTTTTTTTGCTTCCTTGATTGAGTTCACAATAGACACAAAATGCATTGAGGAACCTCATATTGAAAAAGTTGAAAAAAAAACCTTTTAATACCATTTCATGAACTTTTTGCTCAGAACAATGCATGACAACAATCTGGTTCAATTTTTTAGTCATAAAAAATAGGCATAGATATGTGTGAGATCCAATTACAAACCAAAGGTTTTTTTTTTTTTGGTTTTTTTTTTAAATAGGCATTTCTTCAGTGCAAGTTTCCTGACTTGGCAGTGGTCATTATAAGGCACTTGTTATCAAGGTTCCTAGAAACTGATAATCGCAATTATCTTACTATTTACGAGTGCCTCGTCCATGATCATACTGCTAGAGAAAATAAACCCGGCCTGACAGAACAATGTAGGTCATAATATTAATATTACATAATATTTTCATCAGAGAAAAAACTGACAGAATTTTGCTAAACATACAGCATTTAGACTTTTTTAAAATCTAATTTTCAGGATAAGCTTACCATATCTACAGTCACATAGGTAGGGTCCCAATACCAAGGACATCATGAGAGTAGCCCAGTGTAGCATCTCTGAAAGAGATTAAGGTCAGCTCATTTTTTTGCTCACTCTTTATGCATCAATTTACTTACATTGCCAGCAATCATTATCTCGTGGCTTTTCTGAAAAAATTGAATTACTTGCAGCAGAGTAACAGCACTTGCAGGCTGGCTGAGGGAATTGTGTAAAATTAGCTTATAGGCATATTTGATATTTACTTTGGCTCATCCAGTTTTGGGTTTTAAAATTTGTCAATATTGATTCAAATTTTCAGCTATGAAGCAGAGGAAGAACATAAATTTCAATCCCATCTTTTTTAGGAATCTGTGTTTTAAACTTTTGTGTTTAGACTTACAGAGCTGTGAAAAAGTATTTGCCCCCTTCCTGATTTTTTTTTTTTGCATATTTGTCACACTTAAATGTTTCAGATCATCTTACAAATTTTAATATGAGACAAAGATAACCCGAGTTAATACAAAACTCTCCCATGGACGCCATTTTTGCCCAGTCTCTTTCTTATTGTTGAATCATGAACACTGACTTTAACTGAGGCAAGTGAGGCCTGCAGTTCTTCAGATGTTGTTATGGGTTTTTTTGTGACCTCCTAGATGAGTCATTGATGCGCTCTTGGAGTAATTGTGGTAGGCGGGCCACTCCTGGGAAGGTTCACCACTGTTCCAAGTTTTCTCCATTTGTGGATAATGGCTCTCACCTTGGTTCGCTGGAGTCCCAAAGCCTTAGAAATGGCTTTGTAACCCTTTCCAGACTGATAAATGTCGATGACTTTGTTTCTCATCTGTTCTTGAATTTCTTTAGATGGCTGCACGATGTGTTGCTTTTTGAGATCTTTTAGCTTACTTCACTTTGTCAGACAGGTTCTATTTAGGTGATTTCTTGATTCAACAGGTCTGGCAGTAATCCGGCCTGGGTGTGGCTTGTGAAATTTAACTCAAGAAATGTGGTCAATCATTGGTTATTCATGATTGAACGGGGGGGGGGGTGCGCATTACTTTTTCGCATAGGGTCAGGTCAGGTTTGGATACCTTTTTTCCCTTAATATATGAAATCATTAAAAAAACTTCATTTTGTATTTACTCAGGTTATCTTTGTCTGCTATTAAAGTATGTTTGATTACCTGAAACATATAAATGTGACTAATATGCAAAAAAAAAAAAAAAAAAAAAAAAAAAAATCAGGACGGGGGCAAATACTTTTTCACAGCAACGTATATTCTAACATACACTCACCGAGAGTGTTATCAGGAGCATTTACTTTTTAATGTAATTGGAAAGCCTGCTTGAAAGTTTTCAGTTCCAGTTAAGCTACTGCTTTCTTGAATTCATCTTATTATCAATGCAGGGTTAAACTGGAACTCATTTCTCAGATCTAGGCCTGATCACTGAAAATGAATTAGTTACAACAGTGCGATAATGATAATGATGACTGGGAAGGGGATGGATAATAGTGGGCGCTACAGTCAGTTGCAAATTAGCCTTGCATTTTCATTTTAAATATATGCTCTTGATCTATTTTACGATATAAATAAACCCTTTACAACACAACTCTGTCAAAATGAAAATGAACACATATTTCCTGGTGTACTATATTGAACATCAATATTTACATTTTCTGTCGAATCATCATGATATCAAGATGGTATTGCCTCTAAAACAAAAGCAATGGAGAACTTCCTCAAAAATTCAGTTAATATGCAAAAAATTGATCCTTTCCATTAACTAATTGAATCAATAATGTAATGATATTTGAAAACTATGAGCAAAAAATAAAGTTTCTGAACAGTATGTCCCTATTGTTCAGCATGAAGCATTTGTCAGGAACGAAATGATTATAAGGTATCAACCAAGAGTGATTAAGAAATAAATGGGCCCCCAGTTTTCAACAAAAGCTCAGACTAAATAACCAGTGCCAACTGAATTCAGCCTTACTTGGTTTGAAGATGCTGAACTCCAGCGTCTGCTCAGGAGTGTGTAAGTGTTGTGTGGATTTCTTTTGGTAGATGTGCTATTTTCAACAAGCCCCTTCTTTTCTGAAAGAAATGCTGTCTTGTTCACTGCATTGGTCCCTTCCCCTTTTATTCAAAAAATTGCATCACATTATTTCCTAATCCTGTGGGTGTTTTTTAAAAAATAGGGTGTAACTGTGCACACTGACTTGGAAGGAAGTTAAATGCACATGAACTGACACAAATGTCAACACACAGTTGCTCCTCATGCATTTAGGGCTGGTTGGGCCTGATGCCTGTGGCTGTGAAAAAGGACGGTAAGAAAGTCTAATTGTATGAGTCAGAATATAAGCATTGTTTATGAAATAATAACCCATAATTATGACATGTTCCAAGAAGTGCTATTTTTCATTGCATACAGCACATAGTAATTTTTGTTATTGTTGCACATTAAAGCAATAAATGTAAAAATGTGTCAGATCATGAAACTAATTTTAAGCAAATCTTTTTTGAATATCTGATGCTGTCATGCCCTGACACCCCAAGGTGTTAAAGAGGGCGCCAGGGCAAGAAGTGGAGAGGAGGACCCATGTGCAGGGACATGGAGTTTATTAAATAAAGAGTGAAGGGATAACTAAATCAATACAATCATCAGGAGACCATACAGGGAAATGCACTAAACATAAACAGGGAATCCAGATGAGAGGGCTTCCTGCCCCAGTGAGGGAAACTAAGGCCTAAATACTCTTAAGTTACGAGATTAACTGAGAGGAAACAGTTGAGGACAATCAGGAAAGCGAACAACAGATACTTGAATAATTGATGAAGGGCAGCTAGCCAGGGGAATGGAATGCCCGAGGGGAGGGACATTACTGATGCAGTATCACTTTTTTGGTCCTGGAAGTGTGTGTAATGTACATTTAGCTTAGTGTATGAAATATCATATCAAATATTTAACATGTATTTTTTTTTTTTTACTAAATTTAATATTTTTTGAATGTGGGAAAAACAAATCCACCAAAATAGTAATGAACATCCCCTTTGTTCTCATTTTAATAACATTATTACAATTAAGGACAAATAAAAATGTGGATACTTCCTCTTCACTCTCCACCTTAATATTTGCAATGTGCAGATTTATTCATATTGCAGAGTAAATTAAACAACCAGGAAGAGCGTGTTTGTCAATAATAATAAGGTGTAACCAATGAAACAGAGCTACCTGGAACAAGGGAGGTTCTTACAAACTCTAAAATCTAAATTCCTTTACAAATGGGCAGAGAATATTAGAACAACTCCAGGCAATTGACAGATTTTCCTTGGAATAGGGACATTAAGATTATGAAAATCCATTTGTCAATATTAGCTTAGCATACTTACAAGGATATCCACTGACAAGGATATTGTGAGAGTCGACACGTTCTCATTCCAACTCGTCATCCAGTAACGCTGCCTGATGAAACGTTGATATATGCAGGAAAAGGAGACTTTTGGCGTTCTACTTCGATGCTTAGGGTTAGGGTTCAGGTGTAGGTTTGGGGATTAGGGGTGTCAAATAACAACGCCAAAAGCCTCCTTTTGCACAGTATATTGGCACAAGGTCAGGTAGCATCACTATACGACGCGTCAGGGAAGGACTTGGCTCTGAGAGCAGCAGTGTAGCATTTGTGAATTAAATAGAACAGCTCAAGGCCTCATTTTATACAGTGCGGTGAAAACGTTTTTCCCCCTTTCCCGATGTCTTCTAATTTTGCTTATTTTCCACAAAAATGTTTCAGATCAAACTTATTTTAATATTAGACATCAATAAACCAAGTAAACACAAAATCCAGTTTTAAAATAATTATTTAATTTATTAAAGGAAAAAAGCTACCCAACCCTACCTGGCCCAATGTGATAAAGTAATTGCCCCTCTAGTTACTAAATCTACCGCTTAAAATTTGATAATTGACTTCAATTTTACTCAAAACACCCAGGCATGAGTACAGCCAGACAGTGTGAAGTAGGCAAAAAGCAGCACATGATCCAAAGAAATTCAAGAACAGATGAGTAACAAAGCAGTTGATATTATCAGTCAGTTAAGGGTTGCAAAACTGTTTCTAAGGCTCTGGAACTCAAGCAAACCACAGTGAGATTCATTATCTCCAAATGGTGAAAACTTGGAGCTATGGTGAACCTTCCCAGAACTGGCAGGCTGACCCCGATGGTAGCGAATTTATAACCTACGCCATCGCCAGGTTTAGTTCAATAAGCTACCGATGGGTGGCAATAAAGGACACAGTCAGTACTTAAATTTCTGTCCGTAAAAGAGGTGTCTTGATGACAAAGTTACATTCAGTGGAAAAAAATTATGGTAAAGATAAATTCAGTAGACATTAATTATGCTTTTGGACTGAGATTAAGATCACCATGAGTGCCACTGGTTATCCAATTGATGCACATAGCATTGCACCCAACCTGCATCACTTGCTTTTATGTTGTGCTGGATTCACATATTTCTTTCCTAAGAAATCTTACTGTTTTGATGATGTCACCCTTTTATGCCATATATTCATATTGTAACTCTGTCTTGCTGCATCCTCCAATAATTCATTTATTGATAAATCATCATAAATTCATCTTTATTGACAGCTGTCACAAAGATTACTGGTCACTAAGATATTCTGGGGCCAAGTCATTTAAAGCTTTTTAAGTTAGAAGAATTTTATGTTCAATTCTAAATTTGACAGGCAACCAATGAAGCTTTTTGAGTACTGAGCTAATTTGTTCCCATTTCTGAGTCCTAGTCAGACCCCCAGCGACAGCATTCTGCACTAGTTGAAGGTGTTTCAGGGCAGAGCTAGTACAACCAAGCATTAGCGCATCAATCACTAATCCAGGTCAGAAAAGAACCCAGAGTCCCATCTGAAGAACTGCAGGCCTCACTTACCTCAGGTAATGTTCATGATTCCACAATAAGAATAGGACAGGGCAAAAATGGCATCCATGAGAGAGCTGTAAGGTGAAAACCACTGCCAATCAAAAAAAAAAAAAAAACAGAAAGGCTCACCTCATATTTGGCAGAAAACACTGCAATGACCACCAAGACTTTTGGGATAATATTCCGGGGACTGATGAGTCAAAAATGCTACTTTTTGGAAGACATGGGTCCTGTTACATCTGGCATAAAGCTAACACTGCATTCCATAGTAAAAACATCATACCAACAGTCAAACATGGTGGTGGTAGTGTGATGGTCTGGGGCTGCTTTGTTGCTTCAGGACCAGTGCGACTTACCATGACTGATGGAACCATGAATTCTGCTCTTTGCCAGAAAATCCTGGAGGAAAATGTCATCAGTTTGTGACCTCCAGCTCAAGCGCAGCTGGATTATTCAGCAGGACAATGATCTGTTGCACACATGCAAATCCTCTTGTGAATGGCTCAAAAGAAACTAAATGAATGTTTTGTTGTGCTTCCCTCAAGGTCCTGACTTTGATGCTGTGGCATGACCTCAAACGGGCAATTCATGCTCAAAAACCCTCCAGTGTGGCTGAATTAAAACAATTCTGCGAAGTAGAGTCTGCCAAAATTCATCCAAAGCAATGTTAAGGACTCATTTCCAGTTCTTGCAAAAGTCTGAATTCAACTGTTGTCACCAGTTACAAGATTTCGAGGGTAATTATTTTTCACATGGGTGATATAAGTTTTGAATAACTCATTACCTTCAATAAATGAAATTAAAATTGTGAGAGCACATTTTGTGTTCATTCATTGTCTCACAGAAAAGTTAGTTGGATGATCTGAAACATTAAAATATGGCAAATCGGCAAAAACAGAAGAAATCAGGAAGGGACAAATGCTTTTTCACAGCACTGCAAATACTTCCTTTCAGTACTGATAGCTCCATCGCTATCCATTGTCAGTCTCATGTCAATGCAGTGAATTTTATTGTTTACAAAAGGAATGACTGCAACTGCTAGCTGGCTCCCTTCCCTCGTTCTATCTTTCCTTCCTGCTTTTTTTTTCCATCCCATTCTTTCGCTCTTTCATTTTCCTTGATAGCGAGCTATGCACACTTTGAGCTTAGCTACCAATATTTGCTAAGTTAGCTGAGTAACATGGTTAGCATGGTTAGCATCATTAGCATAATTAGTATAAGTGCTAACAACATTAGCTAAGTTAGCTGGATAATGTGGTTAGCAAGGTTAGCACTTTTAGCATAGTAAGCACACATGCTAATAAAATTAGCTAAGTTAGCTGAGTAACATGGTTAGCATTGTTAGCATACATGCTAATAACATTAGCTAATTTAGCTGAGTAACGTGGTTAGCATTGGTAGCATAGTTAGCATCGTTAGCATTGTTAGCGTAAATGCCAATAACATTAGCTAAGTTAGCTGAGTAACGTGGTTAGCCTGTTAGCATGGTTAGCATTGTTAGCATACATGCTAATATCATTAGCTAAGTTAGCTGAGTAACGTGGTTAGCATAGTTAGCATTGTTAGCATGCATGCTAATAACATGAGCTAAGTTAGCTGAGTAACTTGGTTAGCACTGTTAGCATAGTTAACATACATGCTAATAACATTAGTTAAGTTAGCTGAGTAACGTGGTTAGCATTGTTAGCATAGTTAGCAAACATGCTAATAACATTAGCTAAGTTAGCTGAGTAACGTGGTTAGCATAGTTAGCATACATGCTAATAACATTAACTAAGTTAGGTGAGTAACGTGGTTAGCATGGTTGGCACTGTTAGAATAGTTAGAATTGTTAGCATTCCTGCTAATAACATTAGCTAAGTTAGCTGAGTAACGTACTTAGCATGGTTAGCATTGTTAGCATAGTTAGCATAGTTACTATACATGGTTATAACATTAGCTAATTTAGCTGAGTAACGTAGTTAGCATGGTTAGCATTGTTAGCATAGTTTGCATACATACTAATAACATTAGCTAAGTTAGCTGAGTAACGTGGTCAGCATGGTTAGCATAGTTAGCATAGTTACTATACATGATAATAACATTAGCTAATTTAGCTGAGTAACGTAGTTAGCATGGCTAGCATTGTTAGCACAGTTAGCATAGGTAGCATAACTGCTAACAACATTATTCAGTTAAATAACATGGTTAGCACTACAGTTTGCATTTTCATGCACTCGTAATTCCCTGGAATTAAATTCTCTAGTTATTATTATTATTATTCTTCTAACGCACTTAATGCGGCCTCAACCGTTTAGCGTAGAAACTTCATTCAAACTGCGTTGCGTAGGTCTTACTTAGGACACCTGTGCAATGTATTTTTCATCTTTGTAACTTTTATACTTTTTAAACTATGAATAAAAAACTACTAATTTTTTTCCCCATAGACTTAACAGTGGGCTGATGACATCACAGTAGGGCCATTAAGCAAATGGAATCTTGTGCCAGATGTTCTGACCACCTGCAGCAACTGTCAGTTTCTCAGGCTTTCAGACTACAGTCTGGCTCTCTTAACACTACAGATCCTGTTCAACTGTTTCCTCTGCCTACAACTGTTTCAAAATAAAAGTCCTCATTATGATAAATAACAATTAAATAATTTAACTTTTTAAACTACTCAACTTATCAACCGTTCAGCCATTCCAACTGTCAGTTGTCATCAACTATGACTACTGTCAACTGTTTCCTCTGTCCAAAACTGTTTCAAAATAAAAGTCCTCACTGAAATAATTCACTGTTAAATACTTTAACTATTTTAACTACTCAACTGTTCAACCGTTCAGCCATTCCAACTGCCCATTGTCATCAACTATGACTCCCGCCAACTGTTTCCTCTGTCCAAAACTGTTTCAAAATAAAAGTTCTCCCTGAAATAATTCACTGTTAAATAATTTAACTATTTAAACAACTCAACTATTTAACTGTTCAGCCAATCCAACTGTCAGTTGTCATCAACTATGACTCCTGCCAACTGATTCCTCTGTCCACAACTGTTTCAAAATAAAAGTCCTCATTATGATAAATAACAATTAAATAATTTAACTTTTTAAACTACTCAACTTTTCAACCGTTCAGCCATTCCAACTGCCAGTTGTCATCAACTATCACTCCTGTCAACTGTTTCCTCTGTCCAAAACTGTTTCAAAATAAAAGTCCTCACTGAAATAATTCACTGGGAAATAATTTATCTGAACTACTCAACTATTTAACTGTTCAGCCAATCCAACTGTCAGTTGTCATCAACTATGACTCCCGCCAACTGTTTCAAAATAAAAGTCCTCACTACAATTAATCACAATTAAATAATTTAACTATTTAAACTACTCAACCATCAAACTGTTCACCCATTCCAACTGCCCATTGTCATCAACTACCACTCCCGCCAACTGTTTCCTCTGTCTAAAACTGTTTCAAAATAAAAGTCCTCACTGCAATAATTCACTATTAAATAATTTAACTATTTAAACTACTCAACTATTTAACTGTTCGGGCATTCCAACTGTCAGTTGTCATCAACTATGAGTCCTGCCAACTGTTTCACCTGTGTACAACTGTTTCAAAATAAAAGTCCTCATTACAATAAATCACAATTAAATAATTTAACTATTTAAACTACTCAAATATTTAACTGTTCAGCTCTTACAACTGTCAGTTGTCATCAACTATGACTCCCGTAAACTGTTTCCTTGGTCCAAAACTGTTTCAAAATAAAAGTCCTCACTACAATAATTCACTATTAAATAATTTAACCATTTAAACTACTCAAATATTTAAATATTCAGCCATTACAAATGTCAGTTGTCATCAACTATGACTCCTGCCAACTGTGTCACCTGTCCACAACTGTTTCAAAATAAAAGTCCTCATTACAGTAGATCACAATCAAATAATTTAACTATTTAAACTACTCAACTTTTCAACCGTTCAGCCATTCCAACTGCCCGTTGTAGTCAACGATGACTCTAGCCAACTGTTTCTTCTGTCCAAAACTGTTTCAAAATAAAAGTCCGCACTGAAATAATTCACTGTTAAATAATTTAACTACTTAAACTACTCAACTATTTAACTGTTCAGCCATTCCAACTGACAGTTGTCATCAACTATGACGCCCGCCAAGTGTTTCCTCTGTCCAGAACTGTTTCAAAATAAAAGACCTCATTACAATAAATCACAATTAAATTTAACTATTAAAACTACTCAACTTTTCAACCGTTCAGCCATTCCAACTGCCCGTTGTCATCAACTTTGACTCCCGCCAACTGTTTCCTCCGTCCTTAACTGTTTTAAAATAAAAGTCCTCACTACAATAAATCATAATTAAATAATATAACTATTTAAACTACTCAACTTTTCAACCGCTCAGCTATTCCAACTGCCCGTTGTCATCAACTATGACTCCAGCCAACTGTTTCCTCTGTCCAAAACTGTTTCAAAATAAAAGTCCTCACTGCAATAATTCACTGCAGAGCTAGTACAACCAAGCATTAGCGCATCAATCACTAATCCAGGTCAGAAAAGAACCCAGAGTCCCATCTGAAGAACTGCAGGCCTCACTTACCTTAGGTAATGTTCATGATTCCACAATAAGAATAGGACAGGGCAAAAATGGCATCCATGAGAGAGCTGTGAGGTGAAAACCACTGCCAATCAAAAAAAAAAAAAACACAAAGGCTCACCTCATATTTGGCAGAAAACACTGCAATGACCACCAAGACTTTTGGGATAATATTCCGGGGACTGATGAGTCAAAAATGCTACTTTTTGGAAGACATGGGTCCTGTTACATCTGGCATAAAGCTAACACTGCATTCCATAGTAAAAACATCATACCAACAGTCAAACATGGTGGTGGTAGTGTGATGGTCTGGGGCTGCTTTGTTGCTTCAGGACCAGTGCGACTTACCATGACTGATGGAACCATGAATTCTGCTCTTTGCCAGAAAATCCTGGAGGAAAATGTCATCAGTTTGTGACCTCCAGCTCAAGCGCAGCTGGATTATTCAGCAGGACAATGATCTGTTGCACACATGCAAATCCTCTTGTGAATGGCTCAAAAGAAACTAAATGAATGTTTTGTTGTGCTTCCCTCAAGGTCCTGACTTTGATGCTGTGGCATGACCTCAAACGGGCAATTCATGCTCAAAAACCCTCCAGTGTGGCTGAATTAAAACAATTCTGCTAAGTAGAGTCTGCCAAAATTCATCCAAAGCAATGTTAAGGACTCATTTTCAGTTCTTGCAAAAGTCTGAATTCAACTGTTGTCACCACTTACAAGATTTCGAGGGTAATTATTTTTCACATGGGTGATATAAGTTTTGAATAACTCATTACCTTCAATAAATGAAATTAAAATTGTGAGAGCACATTTTGTGTTAATTCATTGTCTCACAGAAAAGTTAGTTGGATGATCTGAAACATTAAAATATGGCAAATCGGCAAAAACAGAAGAAATCAGGAAGGGACAAATGCTTTTTCACAGCACTGCAAATACTTCCTTTCAGTACTGATAACTCCATCGCTATCCATTGTCAGTCTCATGTCAATGCAGTGAATTTTATTGTTTACAAAAGGAATGACTGCAACTGCTAGCTGGCTCCCTTCCCTCGTTCTATCTTTCCTTCCTGCTTTTTTTTCATCCCATTCTTTCGCTCTTTCATTTTCCTTGATAACGAGCTATGCACACTTTGAGCTTAGCTACCAATATTTGCTAAGTTAGCTGAGTAACGTGGTTAGCATGGTTAGCATCGTTAGCATAATTAGTATAAGTGCTAACAACATTAGCTAAGTTATCTGGATAATGTGGTTAGCAAGGTTAGCACTTTTAGCATAGTAAGCACACATGCTAATAATATTAGCTAAGTTAGCTGAGTAACATGGTTAGCATGGATAGCGCTGTTAGCATAGTTAGCATTGTTAGCATACATGCTAATAACATTAGCTAATTTAGCTGAGTAACGAGGTTAGCATTGTTAGCATAGTTAGCATCGTTAGCGTAAATGCTAATAACATTAGCTAAGTTAGCTGAGTAACGTGGTTAGCATAGTTAGCATTGTTAGCATACATGCTAATATCATTAGCTAAGTTAGCTGAGTAACGTGGTTAGCATTGTTAGCATTGTTAGCATGCATGCTAATAACATTAGCTAAGTTAGCTGGGTAACTTGGTTAGCACTGTTAGCATAGTTAACATACATGCTAATAACATTAGTTAAGTTAGCTGAGTAACGTGGTTAGCATTGTTAGCATAGTTAGCAAACATGCTAATAACATTAACTAAGTTAGCTGAGTAACGTGGTTAGCATGGTTAGCATTATTAGAATAGTTAACATAGTTAGCATACATGCTAATAACATTAACTAAGTTAGGTGAGTAACGTGGTTAGCATGGTTGGCACTGTTAGAATAGTTAGAATTGTTAGCATTCCTGCTAATAACATTAGCTAAGTTAGCTGAGTAACGTACTTAGCATGGTTAGCATTGTTAGCATAGTTAGCATAGTTACTATACATGGTTATATCATAAGCTAATTTAGCTGAGTAACGTAGTTAGCATGGTTAGCATTGTTAGCATAGTTTGCATACATACTAATAACATTAGCTAAGTTAGCTGAGTAACGTGGTCATTAAATTAAATTCTCTAGTTATTATTATCATTCTTCTAACGCACTTAATGCGGCCTCAACCGTTTAGCGTAGAAACTTCATTCAAACTGCGTTGCGTAGGTCTTACTTAGGACACCTGTGCAATGTATTTTTCATCTTTGTAACTTTTATACTTTTTAAACTATGAATAAAAAACTACTAATTTTTTTCCCCATAGACTTAACAGTGGGCTGATGACATCACAGTAGGGCCATTAAGCAAATGGAATCTTGTGCCAGATGTTCTGACCACCTGCAGCAACTGTCAGTTTCTCAGGCTTTCAGACTACAGTCTGGCTCTCTTAACACTACAGATCCTGTTCAACTGTTTCCTCTGCCTACAACTGTTTCAAAATAAAAGTCCTCATTTTGATAAATAACAATTAAATAATTAAACTTTTTAAACTACTCAGCTTTTCAACCGTTCAGCCATTCCAACTGTCAGTTGTCATCAACTATGACCACTGTCAACTGTTTCCTCTGTCCAAAACTGTTTCAAAATAAAAGTCCTCACTGAAATAATTCACTGTTAAATAATTTAACTATTTTAACTACTCAACTGTTCAACCGTTCAGCCATTCCAACTGCCCATTGTCATCAACTATGACTCCCGCCAACTGTTTCCTCTGTCCAAAACTGTTTCAAAATAAAAGTTCTCCCTGAAATAATTCACTGTTAAATAATTTAACTATTTAAACAACTCAACTATTTAACTCTTCAGCCAATCCAACTGTCAGTTGTCATCAACTATGACTCCTGCCAACTGATTCCTCTGTCCACAACTGTTTCAAAATAAAAGTCCTCATTATGATAAATAACAATTAAATAATTTAACTTTTTAAACTACTGAACTTTTCAACCGTTCAGCCATTCCAACTGCCAGTTGTCATCAACTATGACTCCTGTCAACTGTTTCCTCTGTCCAAAACTGTTTCAAAATAAAAGTCCTCACTGAAATAATTCACTGGGAAATAATTTGTCTGAACTACTCAACTATTTAACTGTTCAGCCAATCCAACTGTCAGTTGTCATCAACTATGACTCCTGCCAACTGTTTCAAAATAAAAGGCCTCACTACAATTAATCACAATTAAATAATTTAACTATTTAAACTACTCAACCATCAAACTGTTCAACCATTCCAACTGCCCATTGTCATCAACTACGCCTCCCGCCAACTGTTTCCTCTGTCCACAACTGTTTCAAAATAAAAGTTCTTACATAAAAAAATCACACTTAAATATTTTAACTATTTAAACTACTCAACTATTCAACAGTACAGCCATTTCAACTGCCAGTTATCATCAACTATGACTCCTGTCAACTGTTTCCTCTGTCCACAACTGTTTCAAAATAAAAGTCCTCATTGAAATAATTCACTGTTAAATAATCAAACTTTTTAAACCAAAAAACTATTTAACTGTTCAGCCATTCTAACTGTCATCAACTATGACTCCTGCCAACTTGTTTCCTCTGCCCACATTCCACCTTATGCAACTACAGTTTGCATTTTCATGCACTCGTAATTCCCTGGAATTACATTCTCTAGTTAGTGTGCATGAAAATGCACACTATTGTTATTCCAGTTCTTCTTCTTCTTCTTATTATTATTATTATTATTATTATTCTTACGCACTTAATGCGGCTTCAACCGTTTAACGTAGAAACTTCGTTCAAACTGCGTTGCGTAGGTCTTACTTAGGACACCTGTGCAATGTATTTTTCATCTTTGTAACTTTTATACTTTTTAAACTATGAATAAAAAACTACTAATTTTTTTCCCCATAGACTTAACATTGGGCTGATGACATCACAGTAGGGCCATTAAGCAAATGGAATCTTGTGCCAGATGTTCTGTCCACCTGCAGAAACTGTCAGTTTCTCAGGCTTTAAGACTGCAGTCTGGCTCTCTTAACACTACAGATCCTGTTCAACTGTTTCCTCTGCCTACAACTGTTTCAAAATAAAAGTCCTCACTACAAGAAATCACTCTTAAATAATTTAACTATTTAAAATGCTCAAATATTTAACTGTTCAGCCTTTCCAACTGTCAGTTGTCATCAACTATGACTCCTGCCAACTGTTTCACCTGTCCAAAACTGTTTCAAAATAAAAGTCCTCACAACAATAAATCACAATTAATTAATTTAACTATTTAAATTACTCTATCATTCAAATGTTCAGCCATTCCAACTTTCAGTTGTCATCAACTATGACTCCTGCCAACTGTTTTTGCTGTCCAACACTGTTTCAAAATAAAAGTCCTCCCTGCAATAATTCACTATTAAATAATTTAACTATTTAAACTACTCCACTATTGAACTGTTCAGCCATTCCAACTGTCAGTTGTCATCAACTTTGACTCTCGCCACCTGTTTCCTCTGTCCACAACTGTTTCAAAATAAAAGTCCTCACGACAATAAATCACAATTAAATATTTTAACTATTTAAACTACTCAACTTTTCAACAGTTCGGCCATTTCAACTGCCAGTTATCATGAACTATGGCTCCCGCCCACTGTTAACTCTGTCCAAAACTGTTTCAAAATAAAAGTCCTCACGACAATAAATCACAATTAAATATTTTAACTATTTAAACTACTCAACTATTCAACAGTTTGGCCATTTCAACTGCCAGTTATCATCAACTATGACTCCCGCCAACTGTTTCCTCTGTCCACAACTGTTTCAAAATAAAAGTCCTCACTGAAATAATTCACTGTCAAATAAAATAACTTTTTAAACTACTCAACTATTTAACTGTTCATCCATTCCAACTGTCAGTTGTCATCAACTATGACTCCCGCCAACTGTTTCCTCTGCACACAACTGTTTCAAAATAAAAGTCCACACTAGAATAAATCACAATTAAATAATTTAACTATTTAAACTACTCAACTTTTCAACCGTTCAGCCATTCCAGCAGCCCGTTGTCATCAACTATGACTCCCGCCAACTGTTTCCTCTGCACACAACTGTTTCAAAATAAAAGTCCACACTAGAATAAATCACAATTAAATAATTTAACTATTTAAACTACTCAACTTTTCAACTGTTCAGCCATTCCAACTGCCCATTTTCATCAACTATGACTCCTGCCAACTGTTTCCTCGATACAAAACTGTTTCAAAATAAAAGTCCTCACTGAAATAATCCGCTGTTAAATAATTTACCTATTTAAACAACTCAACTATTTATCTGTTCAGCCATTCCAACTGTCAGTTTTCATCAACTATGACTCCCGCCAACTATTTCCTCTGTCCACAACAGTTTCAAAATAAAAGTCCTCACTACAATTAATCACAATTAAATAATTTAACTATTTAAACTACTCAACCATCCAACTGTTCAACCATTCCAACTAGAAACCGCCTAGTAACGCCCTGGCAACCACCCGGAACACCATAGCAACCGCCTAGCAACGACCTAGCAACCTCCCGGAACATCATAGCAACCACCTAGCAATGCCCTAGAAACCACCCGGAACTCCATCCAACTGGTTCCCAGAACCCTGGCAAGCACCCCGAATACTGTACGTGCACAACATCAGGCACATTAAAAATTTCTACTGGATTTTTCTATTTATCCAACAAACAACCTATCTACCACTATCATAAAGCAACTTACGCGATTACCGCTTGCATTTTCATGCACTTGTAATTCCCTGGAATTACATTCTCTAGTTATTATTATTATTATTATTATTATTCTTCTAACGCACTTAATGAGGCTTCAACCGTTTAACGTAGAAACTTCGTTCAAACTGCGTTGCGTAGGTCTTACTTAGGACACCTGTGCAATGTATTTTTCATCTTTGTAACTTTTATACTTTTTGAGTTATTAATAAAAAATTATTAATTTTTTCCCCCCCCCATAGACTTAACATTGGGCTGATGACATCACAACTATTTAACTGTTCAGCCATTCCAACTGTCAGTTCTCATCAACTTTGACTCCCGCCAACTGTATTCTCTGTCTACAACTGTTACAAAATGGAAGTCTTCTTTCTTTCTTTCTTTCTTTCTTCCATTCCCTTTTTCTTTCTTAATTTCTTTCCTTCCTTCTGTCCTTATTTATTTCCTTCCTTCTTTCCTTCATTCCTTTATTTCTTTCTTTCTGTCCTTACTTTCTTTCCTTCCTTTTTTTTCTTTCCCTTCCTTTCTTTCCTTCCTTCCTTCCTTACATTCTTCTTTCCTTCCTTCCTTTTTTCTTTCCTTTCATCCTTTCCTTCCTTTCTTTCCTTACTACCTTCGATCCTTACTTCTTTCCTTTCTTCCTTCCATCTTTCCTTTGTTCTTTCCTTCCCTCTTTCATTCTGTCCTACCTTCCTTACTGCTTTCCATCCTTCTTTCCATCTTTCCTTCTTTAATTCTTCTCTCTTTACTTCTTTCCTTCCTTCCTTCTTTTCTTCTATCCTTCCTTCTTTTTCCTTCTTTCCTTTTTTCCTTCTTTTTCTTCTTTACTAACTTCCATCCATCTTTCCTTCCTTCATTCCTTCCTTATTTCTTCCTTCTTGCCTTCCTTCCTCCCTTTCATCTCCCTCCTTCTTTCCTTCCCTTATTCTATCTTTCCTTCCTTCTTTTTGTCCTTCCTTCCCATTTTTTCCCTCTTTCATTTTCCTTGATAGCGAGCTATGCACACTTTGAGCTTAGCTACATTTGCTAAGTTAGCTGAGTAACGTGGTTAGCATGGTTAGCATTGTTAGCATAGTTAGCATAAGTGCTAACAACATTAGCTAAGTTAGCTGAGTAACGGGGTTAGCATGGTTAGCGCTGTTAGCATAGTTAACATAAATGCTAATAACATTAGCAAATTTTGCTGAGTAACGTGGTTAGCATGGTTAGCATGTTAACATACATGCTAATAACATTAGCTACGTTAGCTGTGTAACGAGGTTAGCATGGTTAGCATTGTTAGCATACATGCAAATAACATTAGCTAAGTTAGCTGAGTAACGTGGTTAGCATGGTTAGCATTGATAGCATAGTTACCATACATGCTAATATCATAAGCTAAGTAAGCTGAGTAAAGTGGTTAGCATTGTTACCATAGTTAGCATTGTTAGCATACATGCTAATAACATTAGCTAAGTTAACTGAGTAACGTGTTTAGCATGGTTAGCATTGTTAGCATAGTTAGCATACATGCTAATATCATTAGCTAAGTTAGCTGAGTAACGTGGTTAGCATGGTTAGCATGTTAACATACATGCTAATAACATTAGCAAAGTTAGCTGTGTAACGAGGTTAGCATGGTTAGCATTGTTAGCAGAGTTAGCATTGTTAGCATATATGCTAATAACATTAGCTAATTTAGCTGAGTAACGTGGTTAGAATGGTTAGTATTGTTAGCATAGTTAGCATACATGGTAATATCATTAAGTTAGCTGAGTAACGTGGTTAGCATTGTTAGCATTGTTAGCATACATGCAAATAACATTAGCTAAATTAGCTGAGTAACGTGGTTAGCATGGTTAGCATTGATAGCATAGTTACCATACATGCTAATATCATAAGCTAAGTAAGCTGAGTAACGTGGTTAGCATTGTTACCATAGTTAGCATTGTTAGCATACATGCTAATAACATTAGCTAAGTTAACTGAGTAACGTGTTTAGCATGGTTAGCATTGTTAGAATAGTTAGCATACATGCTAATATCATTAGCTAAGTTAGCTGAGTAACGTGGTTAGCATTGTTAGCATACATGCTAATATCATTAGCTAAGTTAGCTGAGTAACGTGGTTAGCATTGTTAGCATTGTTAGCATTGGTAGCATACATGCAAATAACATTACCTAAGTTAGCTGATTAATGTGGTTAGCATGGATAGTATTGATAGCATAGTTATCATTAGCTAAGTCAGTTGAGTAACGTGGTTAGCATTGTTGGCATAGTTAGCATTGTTAGCATACATGCTAATAACATAAGCTAAGTTAGCTGAGTAACGTGTTTAACATGGTTAACATTGTTAGCATAGTTAGCATACATGCTAATATCATTAGCTATGTTAGCTGAGTAACGTGGTTAGCATAGTTAGCATTGTTAGCATACATGCAAATAACATTAGCTAAGTTAGCTGAGTAATGTGGTTAGCATGATTAGTATTGATAGCATAGTTAGCATACATGCTAATATCATTAGCTAAGTTAGTTGAGTAACGTGGTTAGCAGTTAGCATATTTAGCATTGTTAGTATACATGCTAATAACATTAGCTAAGTTAGCTGAGTAACGTGGTTAGCATGGTTAGCATTATTAGCATTATTAGCATTGTCAGCAGACATGCTAATAACATTAGCTAAGTTAGCTGAGTAACGTGTTTAGCATGGTTAGCATTGTTAGCATAGTTAGTATACATGCTAATATCATTAGCTAAGTTAGCTGAGTTACGTGGCTAACATTGTTAGCATAGTTAGCATTGTTAGCATACATGCTAATAGCATTAGCTAAGTTAGCTGAGTAACGTGGTTAGCATGGTTAGCATGGTTAGCATAGTTAGCATACATGATAATAACATTAGCTAAGTTAACTGAGTAACGTGGTTAGCATGGTTGGCACTGTTAGAATAGTTAGAATTGTGAGTATACCTGCTAATAACATTAGTTAAGTTAGCTGAGTAACGTACTTAGCATGGTTAGCATTGTTAGCATAGTTAGTATACATGTTTATAACATTAGCTAATTTAGCTGAGTAACGTAGTTAGCATGGTTATCATTGTTAGCATAGTCAGTATACATGATAATAACATTAGCTAATTTAGCTGAGTAACATATTTAGAATGTTTAGCATTGTTAGCACAGTTAGCATAGTTAGCATAACTGCTTACAACATTATCCAGTTAAATAACACGGTTAGCACTACAGTTTGCATTTTCATGCACTCGTAATTCCCTGGAATTACATTCTCTAGTTATTATTATTATTCTTCTAACGCACTTAATGCGGCTTCAACCGTTTAACGTAGAAACTTTGTTCAAACTGCGTTGCGTAGGTCTTACTGAGGACACCTGTGCAATGTATTTTTCATCTTTGTAACTTTTATACTTTTTGAGTTATTAATAAAAAACTATTAATTTTTTCCACCCATAGACTTAACATTGGGCTGATGACATCACAACTATTCAACTGTTCATGCATTCAAACTGTCAGTTCTCATCAACTTTGAGTCCCGCCAACTGTATTCTCTGTCTACAACTGTTACAAAATGGAAGTCTTCTTTCTTTCTTTATTTCTTCCATTCCCTTTTTCTTTCTTAAATTCTTTCCTTCCTTCCTTCCTTATTTATTTCCTTCATTCTTTCCTTCATTCCTTTATTTTTCTTTCTGTCCTTTTTACTTTCTTTGTACCTTCCTTTTTTCTTTCTTCCTTCCCTTCCTTTCATTCCGTCTTTCCTTCCTTCCTTTCTTCCATCCTTCTTTCCTTCCTTCCTTTTTTCTTTCCTTTCATCCTTTCCTTCCTTCTTTCCTTACTACCTTCTATCCTTGCTTCTTTCCTTTCTTCCTTCCATCTTTCCTTCCTTTCCTTCCCTCTTTCCTTCTTTCCTACCTTCCTTACTGCTTTTCATCCTTCCTTCCATCTTTCCTTCCTTCTTTTTTCCTTCTTTCCTTTTTTACTTCCGTTTCTTCTTTACTTCCTTCCATCCATCTTTACTTCCTTCTTTCTTTCCTTATTTTCTTCCTTCTTGCCTTCCTTCCTCCCTTCCATCTCCTTCCTTCTTTCCTTCCTTCATTCCTTTTTAATTTCCTTCCTTTTTTCTTTCCTTCCTTCTTCCCTTCCTTTCTCTTCCTTCTTTCCTTTCTTCCTTCTTTCTATCCTTCCTTCCTTCCTTCTTTCCTTCCTTTCTCCCATCTTTTCTTCCTTCCTTCTATATTTCTTCTTATTTCCTTCCTCCTTCCCACTATTTTTCCTGCCTGCATTCCTTTTTTGCCTTCCTTCCTTCATTCCTTCCTTCCTCCCTTTTCTTCCTTCCTTTCCTTCCTTTGTTGCTTCTTTCCTGGCTTCCTTCTTTCTATCTTTCTTTCTCCTTTCCTTTCTTCCTTCCTTCCTTCTTTCCTTCCCTCGTTCTATCTTCCCTTCCTTCTTTTTCTCTGTCCTTCCAATTCTTTCCCTTTTTCATTTTCCTTGATAGCGAGCTATGCACACTTTGAGTTAGCTACCAACATTTGCTAAGTTAGCTGAGTAACGTGGTTAACATGGTTAGCATTGCTAGCATAGGTAGCATAAGTGCTAACAACATGAGCTAAGTTATCTGGATAATGTGGTTAGCATGGTTAGCACTTTTAGCATAGTTAGCACACATGCTAATAATATTAGCGCAATTAGCTGAGTAACTTGGTTAGCATGGTTAGCGCTGTTAGCATAGTTAGCATACATGCTAATAACAGCTAATTTAGCTGAGTAACGTGGTTAGCATAGTTAGCATTGTTACAATACATGCTAATAACATTAGCTAAATTAGTTGAGTAACGTGGTTAGCATTGTTAGCATTGCTAGCATAGTTAGCTAAGACGCTAATATCATTAGCTCAGTTAGCTGAGTAACGTGGTTAGCATGGTTAGCATAGTTAGCATTGTTAGCATACATGCTAATAACAATAGCTAAGTTAGCTGAGTAACGTGGTTGGCATAGTTAGCATAGTTAGCATACATGCTAATATCATTAGCTAAGTTAGCTGAGTAACGTGGTTAGCATTGTTAGCATACATGCTAATAACATTAGCTAAGTTAGCTGAGTAACGTGGTTAGCATTGTTAGCATAGTTAGCATTGTTAGCATACATGCTAATATCAGTAGCTCAGTTAGCTGAGTAACGTGGTTAGCATAGTTAGCATACATGCTAATAATATTAGCTAAGTTAGCTGAATAACGTGGTTAGCATAGTTAGCATTGTTAGCATACAAGCAAATGACATAAGCAAAGTTAGCTGAGTAACTTGGTTAGCATGGTTAGCACTGTTAGCTAATGTTATTAGCATGTATGTTAACTATGCTAGGTTAGCTGAGTAACGTGGTTAGCATGGTTATCATTTTTAGCATAGTTGGCATAGTTAGCATACATGCTAATAACATTAGCTAAGTTAGTTGAGTAACGTGGTTAGCATTGTTGGCACTGTTAAAATAGTTAGTATTGTTAGCATACCTGCTAATAACATTAGCTAAGTTAGCTGAGTAACGTACTTAGCATGGTTAGCATTGTTAGCATAGTTAACATAGTTAGTATACATGGTTATAACATTAGCTAATTTAACTGAGTAACGTAGTTAGCATTGTTAGCATTCTTAGCATAGTTTGCATACATGCTAATAACATAAGCTAAGTTAGCTGAGTAACGTGGTCAGCATGGTTAGCATAGTTGGCATAGTTAGTATACATGATAATAACATTAGCTAATTTAGCTGAGTAACGTAGTTAGCATGGCTAGCATTGTTAGCACAGTTAGCATAGGTAGCATAACTGCTAACAACATTATTCAGTTAAATAACATGGTTAGCACTACAGTTTGCATTTTCATGCACTCGTAATTCCCTGGAATTAAATTCTCTAGTTATTATTATTATTCTTCTAACGCACTTAATGCGGCCTCAACCGTTTAGCGTAGAAACTTCGTTCAAACTGCGTTGCGTAGGTCTTACTTAGGACACCTGTGCAATGTATTTTTCATCTTTGTAACTTTTATACTTTTTGAGTTATTAATAAAAAACTATTAATTTTTTCCCCCCATAGACTTAACATTGGGCTGATGACATCACAACTATTTAACTGTTCAGCCATTCCAACTGTCAGTTCTCATCAACTTTGACTCCCGCCAACTGCATTCTCTGTCTACAACTGTTACAAAATGGAAGTCTTCTTTCTTTCTCTTTCTTTCTTCCATTCCTTTTTTCTTTCTTAATTTCTTTCCTTCCTTCCTTCCTTATTTATTTCCTTCCTTCTTTCCTTCATTCCTTTATTTCTTCATTTCTGTCCTTACTTTCTTTTCTTCCTTTTTTCTTTCTTTCTTCCTTCCTTCCCTTCCTTTCATTCCTTCTTTCCTTCCTTCCATCCTTCTTTCCTTCCTTCCTTTTTCCTTTCCTTTCATCCTTTCCTTCCTTCTTTCCTTCCTTCTAACCTTCCCTTTCCTTCTTTCCTACCTTCCTTACTGCTTTCCATCCTTCCTTCTTTCCTACCTTCCTTACTGCTTTCCATCCTTCCTTCCATCTTTCCTTCCTTCTTTCTTTACTTCTTTCCATCCTTCCTTCTTTTCTTCTATCCTTCCTTCTTTTTTTCCTTCTTTCCTTTTTTCCTTCCTTTTCTTCTTTACTTCCTTCCATCCATCTTTCCTTCCTTCATTCCTTCCTTCTTTCCTTCCTTATTTCTTCCTTCTTGCCTTCCTTCCTGCCTTCCATCTCCTTCCTTCTTTCCTTTCTTCATTCCTTTTTAATTTCCTTCCTTTTTCTTTCCTTCCTTCTTCCCTTCCTTTCTTTTCCTTCTTTCCTTTCCTCCTTCTTTCTATCTCTCCTTCCTTCTTCCCTTCCTTCCTTCTTTTTCCTTTCTCCCATCTTTTCTTCCTTCCTTCCTTGTTTCCTTTCTTATTTCCTTCCTCCTTCCTACTATATTTCCTTCCTTCCTTCATTCCTTCTTTTTTGCCTTCCTTCTGTCTTTCCTTCCTTCCTTCCTTTACTTCATTCCTTTCCTTCCATTTTCTTTTCTTTCCTAACTTCCTTCTTTCAATCTTTCTTTCTCCTTTCCTTTCTTCCTTCCTTCCTTCCCTCGTTCTATCTTTCCTTCCCTCTTTTTTGCTTTCCTTCCCATTCTTTCCCTCTTTCATTTTCCTTGATAGCGAGCTATGCACACTTGGAGCTTAGCTACAAACATTTGCTAAGTTAGCTGAGCAACGTGGTTAGAATGGTTAGTATTGTTAGCATAGTTAGCATAAGTGCTAACAACATTAGCTAAGTTAGCTGGATAATGTGGTTAGCATGGTTAGCACTTTTAGCATAGTTAGCACACATGCTAATAATATTAGCTAAGTTAGCTGAGTAACGTGGTTAGCATGGTTAGCGCTGTTAGCATAGTTAGCATTGTTAGCATACATGCTAATATCATTATCTAAGTTAGCTGAGTAACGTGGTTAGCATTGTTAGCATAGTTAGCATACATGCTGATATTATTAGCTAAGTTAGCTGAGAAACGTGGTTAGCATGGTTAGCGCTGATAGCATAGTTAGCATACATGCTAATAATATTAGGTAAGTTGGCTGAATAACGTGGTTAGCATGGTTAGCATTGATAGCATAGTTAGCATACATGCTAATAACATTAGTTAAGTTAGCTGAGTAACGTGGTTACCATGGTTAGCGCAGTTAGCTTAGTTAGCATTGTTAGAATGCATGCTAATAATATTAGCTAAGTTGGCTGAATAACTTGGTTAGCATGGTTAGCATTGTTAGAATAGTTAGCATACATGCTAATAACATTAGCTATGTTAGCTGAGTAACGTGGTTAGCATGGTTAGCATTGTTAGCATACATGCTAATATGATTAGCTAAGTTAGCTGAGTAACGTGGTTAGCATTGTTAGCACAGTTAGCATTGTTAGCATACATGCTAATATTATTAGTTAAGTTAGCTGAGTAACGTGGTTAGTATAGTTAGCATTGTTAGCATACATGCTAATAACATTAGCTAAGTTAGCTGAGTAACTTGGTTTGCATGGTTAGCACTGTTAGCATAGTTAATATAGATGCTAATAACATAAGCTAAGTTAGCTGAGTAACGTGGTTAGCATTGTTAGCATACATGCTAATATGATTAGCTAAGTTAGCTGAGTAACGTGGTTAGCATTGTTAGCACAGTTAGCATTGTTAGCATACATGCTAATATTATTAGTTAAGTTAGCTGAGTAACGTGGTTAGCATAGTTAGCATTGTTAGCATACATGCTAATAACATAAGCTAAGTTAGCTGAGTAACGTGGTTAGCATTGTTAGCATACTTAGCATAGTTTGCATACATGCTATTAACATTAGCTAATTTAGCTGAGTAACGCAGTTAGCATGGTTAGCATTGTTAGCACAGTTAGCAAGGTTAGTATAACTGCTAACAATATTATTCAGTTAAATAACATGGTTAGCACTACAGTTTGCATTTTCATGCACTCGTAATTCCCTGGAATTACATTCTCTAGTTATTATTCCATATTTTTCCTTAATCGCACAGTTCGCTACTCCTCCCACAGTTTTCACCCGATCTCCACACATTACATATCAAAACGTGCGGCTCCCTTCTGAGGAGTGTGCTATGACTTTTCTAAGCGATCCGACTTATGGATTTCCAACAATTTTCGAAAAAACTGGACTTCTGAAACCTCGTTATTATGGAAGTCAATGACAAAATCTTTCAAACTCACTCATCTTCACCCTCTCACCGTGAACTCATACATTCATATAGATACTCTGTTCCAACTCTCAAATATTGACAAGGAATGCCCAAGCTACCAATAGGAACAGCATAACAACCACCAAGCAATGCACCAGCAACCACCCAGAACACCATGGCAACCACCAAGCAATGCCCTAGCAACCACCCAGAACACCATAGCAACCGCCTAGCAATGCCCTATCAACCACACAGAACACCATAGCAGCCGCCTAGCAACCACCCAGAACACCATAGCAACCGCCTAGAAATGCCCAAGCAACCACCCAGAACACTATAGCAACCGCCTAGCAATGCCCTAGCATCCACACAGAACACCATAACAACCGCCTAGAAGCGCCCTAGCAACCACCCAGAACACCATAGCAACCGCCTGGCAACGCCCTACCAACCACCCAAAACACCATAGCAACTGCCTAGAAACGCCCTAGCAACCACCCAGAACACCATAGCAACCACCCAGCAACACCCTAGCAACCACCCAGAACACCATAGCAACCGCCTAGCAACGCCTTAGCAACCACCCAGAACACCATAGCAAACGTCTAGCAACGCCCTAGCAACCACACAGATCACCATAGCAACTGCTTAGCAACGCCCTAGCAACCACCCAGTACACCATAGCAACTGCCTAGCAACACCCAAGTAACCACCCAGAACATCATAAAAACCGCAAGCAACGCCCTAGCAACCACCCAGAACACCATAGCAACTGCCTAGCAACACCCTAGCAACCACCCAATACACCTTAGCAATCACCTACCAACGCCCTAGCAACCACCCAGAACACCATAGCAACTGCCTAGCAAAGCCCTAGCAACCACCCAGAACACTACAGCAATCACCTAGCAACGCCCTAGCAACCACCCAAAACACCATAGTAACCATCTAGCAACGCCCTAGCAACCACACAGAACACCTTAGCAACTGCCTAGCAATGCCCTAGCAACCACCCAGAAAACCATAGCAACTGCCTAGCAACGCCCATGCAACCACCCAGAACACCATAGCAACCGCCTAGCAACGCCCTAGCAACCACCCAGAACACTATAGCAACCGCCTAGCAACGCCCTAGAAACCACACAGAACACCACAACAACCGCCTAGAAATGCCCTAGCAACCACCCAGAACACTATAGCAACCGCCTAGCAATGCCCTAGCATCCACACAGAACACCATAGCAACCGCCTAGAAGCGCCCTAGCAACAACCCAGAACACCATAGCAACCGCCTAGCAACCACCCAAAACACCATAACAACTGCCTAGCAATGCCCGAGCAACAACCCAGAACACCATAGCAACCGCCTTGCAACGCCCTAGCAACCACCCAGAACACTATAGCAACCGCCTAGCAACGCCCTAGCAACGACCCAGAACACCATAGCAACCCCCTAGCAATGCCCTAGCAACAACCCAGAACACCATAGCAACCGCTTAGCAACCACCCAGAGCACCATAACAACTGCCTAGCAACGCCCAAGCAACCACCCAGAACACCATAGCAACTGTCTAGCAATGCCCTAGCAACCACCCAGAACACCATAGCAACCGCCTAGCAACGCCCTAGCAACCACCCAGAACACCATAGCAACCGCCTAGCAACGCCCTAGCAACCACCCGGAACACCATAGCAACTGCCTAGCAACGCCCTAGCAACCACCCAGAACTCCATAGCAACTGCCTAGCAATGCCCTAGCAACCACCCAGAACACCATAGCAACTGCCTGGCAATGCCCTAGCAACCACCCAGAACACCATAGCAACAGCCTAGGAATGCCCTAGCAACCACCCAGAACTCCATGGTAACTGCCTAGCAACACCCCAGCAACCTTTAGGAACACCATAGCAACCGCCTAGCAATGCATAGCAACAACCCAGAACACCATGGCAACCACCTAGCAATGCCTTAGCAACCACCCGGAACACCATAGCAACCACCCAGAACATCATAGCAACTGCCTAGCAATTCCCTAGCAACCACCTAGCAACGCCCTAAAGAGTACCCAGAACACCATATCAACAGCTTTCCAGATCCCTGGCAAGCACCTCAAACACTGTACGTGTAGAGCAGCAGGCACATTCATTTCTACCGAAATTTTCTAGTTATTTTTCTTACTTCTTCTGCCGTTCTACCCTATTTCTATTCGATTCAACTACTCCTACATACTTTGTGCTATTTCAACAATATATCAAAATGTGCAGCTTTTTCTGGTCATTATGGCTATTATTTTTCTCTTTCATACTATTTATACTTTTTAAAATATTGCACTTTTTCTTATTTTTTTGTCCCAAACAATGACACAGATTTCATAAAATTCTGTAAAATGTTAAGCTACGCTTGGATAATTTCTTTACCGTTCAACTTTTTTATAACTTCTATCATTTTCTTACTATAATTTTTTAATTTTTTTTTTTTACAATTAATTCTGGGAACTTAGAGCATGGAGACCTCACGGCTAGAGCGACGAACATTGGCAAAACGTACCAAGAGTTTTCTCTTAAACTTGCTCTAACTCCCACAGTTTTCACTACGCATAACTATTTTTATATCCAAGTTGTAGCAAAAGTTGTGCTGATCACCAAAATGTAACTATGGAAGCAATTGGACAAACGGATTTGGCTGGAGGAGCCGAAAAGCGACGGGACTGCTCACCGAAGCTCCATTAACTCCTATGTTAAATGCAGCCAGAAAATGCAGCTTGCAAAGGCTAAAGGCACAGTTTTCTAACTTGCTCGTGTTTCCATATTTTTTGCACTACGACCACTATTTTGACATATATTACTCAGCTGACTCTCCTCTTTCGTACGGTACATCCATTTCCTCGATTAGACTTACCATTTTTCAGTTAGAAGTCGCAATCTGTAAGAAACTCCTGCGCCAAAATCTCCATTGCACGAAATGACTCAGCCAAATTCAAATACCGTATATGACCAAATAATCGCCCGCGTGCAAATATACGCCTGTGTGCAAAGAGCCGCCGGGGGTCAGACCTCATTTTGCGTATTAACCGCTGGTTCAATTTAACCCCCCAGCGATTATTCGCACTATTGTATATAAACGTCTGTGTTACCCCGTGTTGCGGTAACACAGACGCTAAAACAAGCTTCGGTTTGTCTTTGTATACATATCTAATGTCAATAAAGATGTGGGGGGAAAAAAATAGGAGACGGTCTTTGGCACAGAGATATAAAAAAACTGGAGTGGACAACGTCACTGACGGGACCAAAGCGCACACGTCAGAATAGCTCTGCCATCTTGTGTATGTATAAATGTCCAATGAGATGCATGTAAACAGTAAACATGGGTTTCGACAATTATTATTTTTTTGGGGGGCTTGTTCTCCGTGTTCTTTTTTATTTTAAAAAAGGACACGAATAAGGAATTGTAAATCAACAATATTTATGCTGTATTATTTGGCAAAGCTAAAGAATAACCTTACCCTTTATATAGGCCTAGCAAATCGCTCAGTAACCTACGTTTCCGTTTCGTTCAAAAAAAAAAAAAAAAAAAAAAAGCGTTCGCATTCAGCTGTGCCTGCGAGTCTGACTCAGGTCGATACCTGGAAGAAACTAGTCGTAATATGCATATATGAATTTATATATATGCTTTGTGTATTAAGATCGGAACAACTT
Organism: Gymnothorax javanicus; assembly: GCA_029692085.1. Taxonomy (NCBI): domain Eukaryota; kingdom Metazoa; phylum Chordata; class Actinopteri; order Anguilliformes; family Muraenidae; genus Gymnothorax; species Gymnothorax javanicus. The sequence continues at coordinate 102,700,361 of CM056194.1, read as the reverse complement.
CATTCTGAAGTGTTCATACCTACTTGTTGTCTTCATTTAGTCCGTCTTTACCCTGAGACGATAGAAAACAGGATGACATTGCGTGTTTCCCCAACTGGGATCAATGTAGAGGTCTCAAAACTAAAGTATGTAAATAAAACCGCGCCAGTTTCAGTTTCCGCGAATACACTGTTAACAATAAACGAATAAACTGAAGCCTTTTCGCCAGGTAATTTAACTGGCGCCTTTTAGCCAGTTACTTTAACTGTCATTTTACATTAAGTTTACCACGGAGTTCAGTGCATGTTCAGTGTAAACCACGGTTAAGTGCGCGCAGGACTCCACTTACAGTTAAAATGACAAGGAGACAATGCGTTAACGGTTAAATTCAGTCAGTTAATAACTGTGTAGGAAAGCCGAACTGGCCTGGTGCCGGTCGGTGCAAAAATAAATGATGGCCTGTTAACAAATACCCGCCTGGTTCTTATAAACGGCTGGGGTCCAAGTCGATTTTGCGAAATAAACGCCCGGGCTACTAAATAGTCATATACGGTATTTTAAATATGGATCATTTGCGGTTCGATTCTGCCCTCTGCTGGCCTTTTCCCACACCTCAACACTGTCGTTTTTAAAAGACAAAGATACAGACGACTCTAAAAGAATAATTCTGCGTCAAACTCAGTGAAAGAATTTCCAGTATCGTAGTTGGTACAGTCGCTGAAACCAGCTCCAGGACATGAAATCTTCGTGGACTTAATTTGAAAATGCGCTGGCCGTTTCCAATCCTGCCTATCATTTTTTATGTTTCCAGCTAGGATTGGTTAAAATCATCTGTTCAGAGCATTCATATCTTCTAGAATAAGCTGACGCAATCTCGGTTATTTTTACATTATTAGTGCAAGGCTAGTGAAGAGAAAAAAATTAACGGTCTTGAGACACTCCTTCAGAAGTCCGGCACAAGGTCGCCGATTGGCTGTAGGCAAATAAGTTTCTGTTGGTGTCCGGAACTCTAGTGGAGAAAAAAACTGACTGACAAGTGACAGAAGCAAACCGTTAATGTTGAAGCAACCCTGCATATTTCAGAAAGTACTTAACACCATCTCGTGCAACTAGCCAATGGGCCATATTGAACGATCTTTTGTCATAAAATAATGGACTGGGACAATCACACTATCCAACACAATAACAGCGCATACCTCTGGGCGAAGGGCGACGGTTTGTCATTCTCGGGCTACGTTACATCATTATCACGCGACCGTTGAAGCAGACGACAACTAATTAGGGGGAATAAAACCTTATTTATCTCATCTTTGAAAACAAAAATTCCACATTTTTGTATTTTACAATATTTATTTCCTAATTATGTTTGTGTGAAACAGCATTATGATTTAGCCCTGAGTTCCCCTTTAAATGAATGATTGAAAACAGGTTGTGATCAATCATTAATTTTAAGGGATTGTTTTGAGCCTCCCCAGTTGCCAGTTCAAGAGCCATCACTGGTGTGTGTATATATATATATATATATATATTACCCTGCTGACATTACTTTTGGCCTTGACTCCACAGCACCCATAAGAATCAAATATTCAGAATCTGTCATTGGCATTAACAGTAGGCCATAGGCTACATTGGCTACACATAACTGTGATACAGGCTAACTATTTGATTGGAATGACCTGGGCGTGGACAGGGGTGGATTTAGCAATTTAGGGGCCCTAGGAAAACAAAAGCATGGGGCCCTCCACCTTTTTCAAATCTCATTTGACAAACTAAATACAATTATCTCACTCCTAGTTTTTAAATTTTTTTTTTTTTTTAATTCACACAGCACTAAAACACAGTAAAGTAACTACAGTAAGTCTTATTTACCTTTTCATCAAAGCAATACAAAAAGATGCATAGCAACATTTTAATTTCTGAACCATTATGACTTGATAAAGCCACCTTTCCCCCTCCCCCACCACCCATCATTAACCCCATTTACCAGAGCCCGGTGCAATTTGCAATTCCAGAAGAGGAAGCGCGTTCTTACGACCGTTCGATTTGACCATTTCTCCTCCCAGAAGTGTTTTTGCCTCTTCCCATTGGTCCATGCCTCTTCCAAATGTCTCTTCGCTCTTGTGTGCAAATCGTACCGGGCTCAAATATCGCCCGACAAGAAATGGGTTGTTACAGCGGTCACATTGCGAAGGAGTTTTACCGCGTGAAACATGTACCAGAGCCGCTGAAAACAGCCTGGAACAATAAGACCGTCAGTATTGATGTGTTCCCAGGGTTCTAACGTTAGCCTCGAACGGCTACGGCAGCCAAGAGAGGTCAGAGGAAAGAAGAAACTCTATTTACCATCACCCACATGTAAATACCTGCGGTCAGGCCAGCCCCCATACAGTCAAACTAGCCCCCACAACCTGCCTGGATTAGCTTACTTAAATGTTACCCTAGTTACTCAACGCAAGATCCCATATCCCAATTCAAAAATGGTAGCGGTAGTTATCTAGGTTACTAACAACGAACAGCTACGACAACCAAGAGAAACCGGAGAAAGATAAAATCCCCCTGGTTTTTAACATTAGTCTTTAATTAATATTACCGAGCGGAATGAGCGACTCACTTCCCCTGATTTATAATCACGTTATCCCAGAACTCTGGCGGAAGCTAGCTAGGTACCCAGCCATTACAGCCCAGAGAAACCGGCAAACCATTAAAACCTTCTTATACGGGATTGTGAACTTGGGGAAGTGAGTCGCTCATTCGGTTTAGATGTAATAATTAAAGACCAATGTTCACCAGGCTACTCTCACTCTTCTTTGGTTTCTCTACATGATCATCGCAGCTGTTCGTTTTTAGTTAGCTGACGTAAGATAGCTACCGTTACCATTTTTGAGTAGGGATATGGGATCTCATGTTATTGGGGAAACATTTAAGTAAGTGGCGAAATCGGGTAGGTTGTATTTATTAAAGAGCAACGCTAACTGGAGAGCTTCTTCACTTATTTCTCGTGGCTGCCGTAGCTGCTCGAGGCTAGCGTTAGAACCCTGGTTACATATCGATACTGGCAGGGTCTTTTTCCAGGCTATTCTCAGCGGCTCTAGTACATATTTCATGAGGTAAAACTTCACTGTTATGTTAGTAGTAAGTTAGTGTTAGAATGTTAGTATGATCTCTCGTTATAAATGCCAATTTCACAGATGTCACAACCCATCTCTTCATAAATAACATCGCTTTTGATCAGCGTCAGATTTGCAGCTGAATGTGAACGAACTTGGTCGGTCGTTATATGCAGCCTACAGCCGATGGTTTTCCCCAGCGTAATTCCCTATACGCGGTCTTGGAATAGTCCATTGTAATAAGACGGGGGGAGTTTAGCCCATCAATTCGTGAATAATCGAAATTCTCTGCACGCAATTTTAGCGTATAGATTAATATAGACGTGATTAATAAAAAAAGAGTCAAAAATCAGCAAAATCATATATTTATTTTAACTTTTTTTTCGGGCTACAGGGGGCCCCTTGGATGTTGGGGGGCCCAGGCAATTTCCTACCTTGCCTAATGGCAAAGTCCGCCTCTGAGCGTGGATAACCTGCAGGGAAACATCAACTTTGCATTTTAAATAAAACTAACTCACAAACCTGTCTTAGTGTGCAAGTTTTTCAGTTTATTTCAATAATTGTACATTAAGGTAGCCTAGCAAGTTTGCAAAAATATTCAGTTTACAGAAATCTTACCCTCAATGCCTTTTATTCGGGAACTATTGTAGGCTACGTATCATCTTGTAGCCTACAGTGCTCACCTTCCTCCCATTCGACTGTATCTTGTGTATGGGGGGTTGAGGGAAGATTTCCTGGGGCCGTTGCATCTGTGCATAACGGCATTTAATGTTAAAGGTGCATTTCGGAAAAATACGTTTTTGTCAATTTCCGGTCTTTTTTAAACATGGCCAATTATCGGAACCCCAAAGAAAACAGAGTATAAATCTATAAGAACCGCAGCTTTTCTCATCTTTATCGTACTCCAATGAAAATAAATCATCTTGCACTCAGACCAACCAGTCACCGATTTCATACATACTGCGTGAATAATCATGTACATGCGGGACTGCAGATCAGAGTGGAAGTGCGCATCCAATCTAATGCATCAGGATAGAAGGTTAGCGATTGATGTTGAAACGAGCTAGCTAAATAAAACCATTTTCCACTGGAAGCACGAATCCATAACTGGTATCAACAAATCTCAAAATAGGAGTCTGTGTAAACGAACAGTCTGCGGTCACGAAGCAGACTGTGTTTTTTGGGCTAATAACGTCAGACATCGTCCTCACTCTCTAGGTGCGTTTCCATTACCCTTAGAAATGCGCAAAACCTAAACAGCGAAATAAAAAACTGGTAATGAAAATACAGTCTGATATCACGAAATTTGCTCTCTGATCTGCAGTATTAGTCACCGAAGCCAAGGCTAATAAGTAGACTGTTGGACTTCTGCAGCAGACCAGCTAGTGTACTTGTAATTTCGCGGATTGTGGAGCACTTACATCGTTATTGCCAGACGAGCATTTACAAATTAGCCGCGTGCACAACTCAGCTGACAGTGACAAGGTTGATAGCGTTGCCATTCTCATCGGTGCATGAGTACCGCGAGCTGTGATTGGCTGATGTACGTAATGATACTAACCGACCTGCAGAAAAAAAATTTCGCACGCAGCGAGTTCAGGCAGTAGCGTAACTTGGGCCGTACAAAATGATGATCAGTAAGAGGGGGGGCCCATATGCTGAGATTATTCTTAAAAGGTTGACAATTGAGAAACAAACAACAAATGCATTTTAAATGGATCAAGTTATTACAAAAATTAAAATACAAAATTAAAGTATCCATATGTTTTATGTACAAATGTTTATAATAACAGTATCCTCTGTGGGGCCCCTGTGAATGCTGGGCCCCTAGAATCATCCATGGTTACCCACCCCCCCATTACGGCGGCCCTGGGCAGACCATTTCAGCACCTGTACTCTTCTACGGCGAAGACATGCTGTTTTGTGGGAGGCAGTATATGGGTTAGCATTGTCTTGCTGAAATATGCAAGGCCTTCCCTGAATAAGACATTGTTGTAAAACCTCTATATACTTTTCAGCATTGATAATGCCTATCCAAATGTGTAAGCTCCCCATGCCGTAGGCACTAATGCAACCCCATACCGTCAGAGTTGCAGGCTTTTGAATGAAGCGCTGATAACAAGCTGGATGGTCCCTCTCCTCTTTAGTCCGCACGACACAGCATGCGTGGTTTCCAAAAAAGAATTTGAAATTTTGATTCCTCTGACCACAGAACAGTTTTCCATTTTGCCTCAGTCCATTTTAAATGAGTTTTGGCCCAGAGAAGACGGCAGCATTTCTGGATTGTGTTCACATATGGCTTCTTCTTTGCATGATACAGCTTTAACTTGCAATTGTGCATTGGACGGCAAACTCTGTTCACAGACAATGATTTCTGGAAGTGTTCCTGAGCCCTTGCAGTGAATTGCAGTGCAGAATTATGCCTGTTTTTAATGCCGTGCCTCCTGAGGGCCCTAAGATCACGAGCATCCAATATTGACGTTTGGCCTTGTCCCGTGCGCACAGAGATTTCTCCACATTCTCTGAATCTTTTGATGATGTTATGTACTGTAGATGGTGGGATATTCCAAATCTTCACAATTTTACATTGAGGAACATTTTTCTGAAATTGTTCCACAATTTTTAAACTCAGTTTTTTGCAGATTGGTGAGCCTCTGCCTATCTTTACCTCTGAGAGACTCTGCCTCTCTAAAATGTTCTTTTTATACCCGGTGAAGTTGCTGACCTGTAGCCAATTAACCTAATTAGTTGCAAAATGCTCCTCCAGCTGTTTTTTTTAAAAGTACCATTTACTTTTTCAGCCTTTTGTTGTCTCTGTACCAACTTTTTTGAGATGTGATGCTGCCATCAAATTCAAAATGAGCTAATATTTTTCATGAAATGGTTAAATGTCTCACTTTTAACATCAGATATGTTGTCTGTGTTCTATTGTGAATAAAATGTGGGTTTATGAGATTTGCAAATCATTGCATTCTGTTTTTATTCACGTTTTACATGATAATGAATGAATTCTGGACCACTCCCAGAGTAAAGGAGAGTATTGGGTGGGCTTGCAGATTGGAGATCGGGGCGGGTGTGGTGTTGTACTTGGTCTGTGATTGTGTGGACCTTGGGCGCCCCCTGGATGGCGAGACTCAGGGTGGGGCTCGCATCTCTTGTCCGAGTCCGTGTGGCTCCCAAGCCCCCCGAGGCAGGCCTGGACTGGCCATCTGGCGTAGCGGGCAATGCCCGGTCTGCCAACGCACATTTTGGGCCGTTGCAATCATAGTTTATAAAATTGTAATAACATCGATAATTTTGAGCGACCGCGCCGGCCTTTAAAACATGGAAAGCGGCCCATTAGTTCATTTTCTACACTGACACAAGCCTGGCCCATTGTAATCTCTGAGCTCTCCCTCCTCAGGGAAAAAAAAGAAACACACTTGGGTACAACTCGTAGACAGTCAGTAACCGACACCAAGGGAAGGAAGCGGCCAATTTCCTTATCTTTCCTCTCAATAAAGTATCGTACAGAGCGTTCGGGCAACATGCGTAGACTGAGCATTTATCCGTATTGTAAGGGACTCAGACAACTCTCCCTCTGTGGAGATCATCTATATACGTATACGAAGTCGATACATGCTTCATATACCACTTTTTATTTTTCTACTTCACTATTACGGTTATCTTGCATCTTGGCCATTTTTCAGTATCGATTTATATATTTGTTTTATGATATAGGAATTACCGAAAAACTGTATTCTTGCAGACAAAAAAAAAAAACGATGCATAGGCTTAAGCCATGTACAGTTTATTTAATGTTGCTTTCGTCCTAAAAGGTTTAGAAGTCAGGCTTGCTGGGAAATTAGTTTGACCAATGGCTTTGCTTGTCCCCAGTTGCGTGAACAGTCTAAAAACGCGTTTCGACTACGAGCTCAGGCAAAAATGTGAGAAAGCAGTGGAGAGGCGGAAAAGCTTAGAGAATAAAGTAAACAGACATTGGAGCCTCAGGCTTTCAATCGCTAAGAAAATTGAGCAGCTGTTTGCCCACGATGATCCTCATGTAGCAAGCAGTTTTCATTTGGAGGGGGACACGGAAAGCGGGAGGACTGACGTTAAATTAAAAGGCTATCGCAAGTATGTATTCGGCTAAAATTTGCTTGAGCTTACAAAAGGTCCTCACTGATGGACAAGCTGCTGTCAAACTTAGAATGATTCGTTGTTTTACGGTGGCAAATCAAATTTTTCCGGGAATACAGCAAGCAAGACTTTCAAATTTTCCCATTTAAAACCCTATCTCGACGTTCAGAATCACCTGCCAGTAAACTTGCAACCAGCGAGTACTGCGGTTCTGAAGCTAGTGAGCTATTCTATGCCCTGTTGAGTCTGTAAGATTTGCAACATTATTTAAAAAGGTTATGTATGAATCAATCCAAATAGTGCAATGGTCTTATTGAAAAATTATTAATGGCCAGAAGTCACATTCCTTTTTCACATTCATTCATGTAAATATATTAATAATAATAATATTAATAATATTAATAACAATAATTACTTCTTCTTTATCATGGTGGTGCAGTTTTAGCACTGCCATCACACAGCAAGAAGGTTGTGGGTTCGATTCCGGCCTGGGGCCTTTCTTTGTGGAGTTCCAGGGCACGTAGGCTACAACTGAGCTTAATTTTAACTTTTGGTAGCAGCAAAGTGTGCGCATATGGCGGGCCGTCACGTCACGATCAGGTTGGGCCGCCATGGCCAAAAATGCCAGGGCCCTTTTTTTGTCCCAGTCCAGCCCTGCCCCGAGGTCCCAGGTGGTGGCTGTTTCTTGCTTCCTTCTTGGAGAGGGGAAGGGTGGGAGGGACGTACAGTATCTCACAAAAGTAAGTACACCCCTCACATTTCGACAATTAATTTATTATCCTTTCAAGGGACAATGTTACAGAAATGACACTTGAATATATTCTAGAGTAGTCATTGTACAATATGTGTAGAAGTGTAGATTTACTGCGCTGTCCAAATAACTGAACACACAGTCACTATTTCCAAAATGGGTGGCAACAAAAGTGAGTACACACCCCAATTGGTAATGGTCAACCGAGCAATGAAACGTGTCTTAATCATCATGTTCATGCTTTTGTCTGTTCGACTGGGTTATATGAGGTTGTGTAACGTGTTGAAGGTTTAAATTGTGGTGCTTTGGGTGCAATGCTCTCATTCTGGTCACTGGATGGTCAACATGGCACCTCATGGGAAAGAACTCTCTGAGGATCTGAAAAAGAGAATTGTTGCTCTCCACAAAGATGGTCTAAGCTACAAGAAGATCTGTGAAACCATGAAACTGAGCTACAGCACAGTGGCCAAGGTTATCCAGCGGTTTTCCAAGACGGGTTCTGCTCGGAACAAGCCTTTTCACAGTCGACCAAAGAGGTTGAGTCCTCGTGCTCTGCGTCAGGTGCACAAGTTGGCTTCAGAAAACAGACGCAGGGGTGCTGGCAGCATTGCTAACAAGGTTGCAGCAGTGGGAGAACAGCCTGTCAGTTTTCAGACCATACGCCGTGCACTGCACCAAGTCGGTCTCCATGGCTGTCGGCCAAGACAGAAGCCTCTTCTGAAGCTAGCCCACAAGAAAGCCCAAACACAATTTGCTGGAGACAACCAGTCCAAGAACTTGAACTACTGGAACCATGTTCTGTGGTCTGATGAGTCCAAGATAAACTTGTTCGGCTCAGCTGGTGTCCAGCATGTGTGGCAGCGCCCTGGTGAGGAGTACCAAGACAAGTGTATACTGCCTACAGTCAAACATGGTGGTGGCAGCATCATGGTCTGGGGTTGCATGAGTGCCTCTGGTCCTGGGGAGCTGCGCTTCATTAATGGAATAATGGATTCCAACATGTACTGTGGCATTCTGAAGCAGAACATGATGCCCTCCCTTTTGAAAACTGGGCCACACAGCAGCTTTCCAACATGATAACAACCTCCAAAATGACAACTGCCTTCCTGAAGAAGCTGAAGGTGAAGGTGATGGTGTGGCCAAGTATGTCTCCAGACCTGAATCCCATTGAGCACCTGTGGGGCATCCTCAAGAGGAAGGTGGAGGAGCAGCAAGTGTCCAACATCCACCAGCTCTGTGATGTTGTCATGGAGGAGTGGAGGAGGATCCCAGCAACAACCTGTGCAGCTCTGGTGAATTCCATGCCTAGGAGAATCAAGGCAGTGCTGGACAACAATGGTGGTCACACTAAATATTGACACTATGGACACAATTTGGCATGTTGACGGTGAGGTGTACTCACTTTTGTTGCCACCCATTTTGGAAATAATGACTGTTCAGTTATTTGGACAGTGCAGTAAATCTACACTGCTTCACATATTGTCCAATGACTACTCTAGAATATATTGAGGTTTCATTTTTGTAACGTTGTCCCTTGAAAAGATATAATAAATTAATTGTTGAAGTGTGAGAGGTGTACTCACTTTTGTGAGATACAGTAGAAACGAGATGAGCTGGGATTGTGGGAATGTAGGAGGTATATATAGGCGTAAGGACGAATAGGAAGGCGCATTGGGAGTGGCCCTGTTCATTAACCTATGTTATCGGGAACTCCCTGTGGAGTTAAAGAGAAGAAATATGTTCACATACCTTACCGGAGCTATCATTTTTATTTTGTGGTTATTATGAGTAGTTTTCAACACTGGCGGTCAACTTTTCATGTGGGATCTGTGTTCTAGAACCCTGGATGTTATGACATCCTAGCTGAGGACGTGTCCGTGTGGCATGTGCGGAACAATGCTGAGATGGAAAACTGGACCACCAGCTCTATCCTGCGCTACCACACAGAGACCAAATTTCTCTCTTTACAGGGAGGAAACCTCTACCAGCTGTTCAAGGTATAGCATTCGATACAGTCTTACGGTACTGGATTTGATACAGTTCATATTATTTACCACTCATTCATTTGTTCCTTCATTCATTCATTCATTCATAATAGGTGGTCATCCATTAGAGTTGGGTGAGCCCATTGTTCAATTATATTTATGCAGGGAACCCCAGGAATTGAATCTTGCACTAGGTGGAGCTGATACAAGTGTTTTGGACCATAATTTTTGCACTATAAGGAGGTAAAAAGTATTTCAAATCATTCATTCATAATAGGTGGTCATCCATTAGAGTTGGCATTTTTGCTTAAGCAAAACATACTTCTGAGATAAATCAATAATTATTCATTAAAAAAGTTATTGCACCTCAATGTGAAACAGAAGGCATAAACTTTTACTGCTGATGCGAGTTTCTGTGTTTCAGCGCTTCCCTGTGAGATACAATGCAGGCATATGCAACGCCGACGATGGCCCCTCTGTTCCTATAAAGTATGATTTTGGGAATGCACAAACTACTAAGGAACTGTATGGGCCAAGCTCAAGAGGTATGGAAGCATGAGAAACAGGAATTGAATCTTGCACTAGGTGGAGCTGATACAAGTGTTTTCAGGTGACCCTGATGAGCTGAGACAGCTCATATACAGCCAATCAGAGAGCTTTGCATCAGATTTGATGTTTTTTTTTTTCCAAAGTGGAGTTTTTCAAATCTGATTGGCACATTTCAAAATGTTCTATATTGGGCACATATCTGTTGTGAGAATGGTCAGATCTGATTTTATGTAGGGTTCTTTTTCCTGCTGCACTATAATGCACGATTTTAGGTAAAATGAAAATAGTATTTGACAACTGCATGAGACGTAACCAAGCGTGGTTTACAGAAATTACGTCATGACTAGGAATGTAATGATACATCACAAAACAGAAAATTTGCAATACAATTGTATGTGACGATTCAAATTGGTGCGGTGAAAACTAAATCTCGTTTAAACATGGTGGCCACTGGTGAAGATTTCATAACTGAAGATGCACCATCCTGTTTTTAATTGGAGATGTGGCAGCATTTTAGCTTCCTTAGGTCAGAAACTGTAAATGGAGGGAAGATAAAAGATGAGACCAGCACAGTTAGCTAATATTGCAACATGATGCTGTATGTAAAACAGCACTATAGTGAGGAGCTCTGGCCACCATTTCCTGAAAGAAAAAATTACTCAAGTGCACTGGACCCCAGAATCCAAACTGTGCCTCATCTGGTGACCAGAGCCAGGATGTGTTCCAGCGCTGAAGCTGTGCAGTTTTCAATACCACCAGGAATAGATTTTACTCTCTTTTTTCTCCAAGAGAGAGGAAAAGAGAAGGAAGTGAATATGTGCAGATTTTTTAATGCCTGGGTTTCTTATAGCCTGTATTTATTTTGTCTGAATGTCTTCCTGAAGTGTAGGGGTATTACTGGCTAAGTGTCGTCATATTGCTTGCCATGGCACCTGTACACCGGTCTGGCATGGCCACATCCTGTTCTGCCATTGCTCTGCTTCTACCAGGCTTCTCCATCTTCAATAAACTATCTGTTAACCGTTTTGGTTTGCTTGTTCTGACCTAAGACAGTCAGTGGTGTAATCTTTAATTTAGTAAAGATGGTACATATTAGATTTTTATCTGAGTAATAAGTAATGACCAGTCATATCAAGTCTTCAACCTCATTTTGTATCTTGACCCTAGTAAACCTCACAGGCAGGTTTCCAGAATGTCAGGCACATTTCAATGCAATAAATTATTACAGCAGCCACTATTTAATGTAACTGTCTGAATCAGGACATACATTATGGTATCTATATCGATTGTCCTGATGTCAGATCAAAGGTGGCTGACACGCGTAATGGAAACTCCACCTGGCTTAATCAACGCAGCTGAATCTGTGATGCAAACTAACGACTTCACATCTTTCTCAGCCAACCACAAACAGCCTTGGCATCAGGTAGTGCGTTTAAGTCCGGCTTCTCTCATCTCAAAAAATGCAAAAGAAAAGAGAAAAAGAGGCGCTTGGCAATGCGTCCTTTACGCACAGGCGCTTCTGATTTCATCCGCATGGTATTTTTTTATGTTGTGATCTGTGCACACTACTTATCTTTATTACACGGGGTTTACTAAATATGAGTGTCTTTATTAGTGGGAAAATATGTTTGCCTTACCCGTAATGCCAACCTCAATCCCACCAAAGCCCTCGACACTGACGGCTGAGAGGGTGGAGGACGCAATGTCCTCCGCCGAGCTCATGGCCACGCTGGTGGAGGGGCCGCCTCCAGTGGCCATTTACCCCTTTTCCACCAAAAGGAACTTGGTGCTAGTGCCGTGCTGGTGCTAGTGCCAGTGCTTAGTTGATTCAACCCACGAACCTCCAAAGAACCTGTTTGCTTTTCCATCGCCGAGGAGCCAAATCAGAGCCACGCGATCACGTCACTGTAATTTAAGACCATCAGATCAGGAGAAAATAAACTTCGTTCGAGACCTGTGTCTCTCTCAGCAGCACTGACGTAACATCTGGCAACGTAGAAATACAGTATGGACTGCAGGAAAGCACGAATAGAAATTTATAACAAAATTAATGCTTGCGTTCTATGCTCAGTAAAGCCGCTTCCACACTGGTCAATGAAAAGACGAATTTACACGCAGTACGACTGATTGCATTGACTTTGAATGTAATGCGAATGTCGCGTGTATTGGCGTCTTCATTTCACGCCCAGTGTGCAAGCGGCTTAATACTATTATTGTCACTTAGGTTTTATCGTTTTTATTGGGGGAAAGGAATACAGCCTGATTGCTATGATCTCGTACTGAGTTAAGATCACATATTGAAAATAACTGTGTAATGTATCTTGCATTGTTGTCCATGCATGTTAATCCCAATATTTTAAGCAGCAACAGGGTGTAATAATAGGAACATGCAATCCATCGTTTCTCTTCCCAATGATGCAGGCAGAAGACATAAATGAGCAATCGTCATATTTCATTCCAACTTCATAAGTTTGAGTGATCTGACATAGTTTCGTTTTGAAATTCCATTCAAGTTCGCTAACGGTAATAATTCGCGAATGACCTAGCTAGCCAGCTAACTCATATTCGAAATGCTTAATATAGACGTAAGCAGTGCAGAAAGCATGCCTGAAGCAGCAAAGTAAAATGCAACATTAACGCATCATGCAGATATAGGACAGAGGCTTCTTTATTCCAACATTTTAAAGGTGAGGAGAGGAGCTCATTTGATTGGTGAAGATTTGACTCGGCTGTGTTAAACCCACTCACGCCTTCTCTTCTCCCTCTTTGCCACTTGCGCCGGCACGAGGGACAGAGGCGGGACAGAGGAGTACTTGCGCCGGGCAAGAAATTGCAAAATACGCCTGGATACACCCCATTGGCGTGGCGCTCCCCCCATTCGCCGCGCCTGCACAATGCCTGGTCAACGAATTTAGAGCCCTAAGACCCAAATAAACTCAATAATACATAGTCAAGATTCATCATAGAAAAAATTATGCAATGTAAATAGACATGACATAGCATACAACATGAGTTGTAATGAAAATTTTTGTATTGAAAATAAATGACATATGCATGCAGAAGTACAACCAGGCAGGAAGGCAAAGGACAGTCACAGACAGGGTTTTATGTGAAATTCCTCATTCAAACCTTTAGGAGACATGGTATTAAGAAAATAAATCCAATAAGTTTCTCGTTGGAGGAGCCTTCTTTTGAGATCACCCCCCCGGGATGTTTCTCGACTCCTTCAATGCCAACATAACTCAATGCACTGACATTATGACCCGCTTCTTTAAAATGAGCGGCCACAGGATTGCCTTCATCACAAGTCATTGCATTCTGTTTTTATTCTCATTTTGCACAGCCTCCCATCTTTTCTGGAAATGGGATCGTACAAGGCGTCCTAATTTTTTTGGAACTGAGGTTGAAGTTTTGGCAAAAAGTTTAAGTTTAAACAAAGGAAAAACTCAAAGTACACATTTTATTGTAGAAGATGGCTAATTCCCCATACATTCACAAAGACAGTAAATTTTTAAATACGGTGCGTGATTGGTGCACCCACACTGCTCCTCACAGGGAGAGGGGGACTGATGGGTGGAGTAGCAGCTCCGTCCAGTCATGATGGGCCCTCACCCAGGCATCTATCCTCCCATTCAGCCCCCAGAGTGAATGCCATTTTAGCTCTAGGGCCCCCATGAGTACTCCCACTGCCCAAGTCCCCAAAAATGAGAGGGGCCCCTTAACCAAGAATATTCCTCCCCAATACCCCCTTCCGTGAAACTTGATTTCATTCGCCGTCTGAACCTGAGGCACAATTCTGAGGCACAATTTTTTTCTCTTTTTATAGAAGTTATTTGTCTCAGTTTTTCTTAAAAAAAGAAAGCCTCGCTCACATTGCCAGGCAGTCTCTGTTCATGAAATTTTTCTCAATTAAAAGTGGAGATTTGTTTCGAAACAGCAAACAGTATCAACAGGCAACTTCCTCAAAGAAAACTGATGAAGAAACAGCTGAATGGAATGCGTGCCCATAAACGTAAGGGATTTATAGCCTTGAAAGTGCTTGCAGAGAAGTGAACTCCATTTTCAGTGTGTGGGGAACAAATCAGTGTTGCAGTGGGCTGTAGCTTTGTGTCTGTCCAAATTCTGTGTCAGCCTCACCTACTACAGTCATAGCTCTTTTCAAGGACATCTGGTTTCGCCTCCATATTTGATTAAACTTCAGCTCCATTTTGGCTTCAGCATTCCTCTCCTTCAGTTTCTGTGTTTTCTGTTCTTTTGCAGTACTGCATTGGTGGCGGAGGGCATTTCGCTGAACTAGCACCCTGCCAGTGTGGGGATTTCACTTCATTTGATTGGGAAGGCTATGGTACCAACAAAGGATGGAGTGCCTCCCAGGGCGTGACCGAGTCTGCTGTGCTGCTGTTTTACCGCTGAAGAGACCGACACCACACCTCATCACTCATTGACCGTAGTAAACTGCAGCAAATTTAACTTTTTGCTATTCTTGCATAATTAAGAGTGGTGAGGGAACTGTCACAATGCCTATTTCAGTTTCCTGTCAAATAAACTGTTTTTCTTTTCTTCCAATACCATTAGTAATTCATACATTTTACTTTTTTGATACATATAATTTGAATCAGAGGAAATATGCAAAAAAACTTCAATAAATACATAACATTTTCGCCATATCAACATTCTGATGTCTTTTTGTATTGGAGGTCTGTGGATGATAAAGTTTTCATAATGCTGTGTTAGGTTTCAGAATATCCTAAGAACAGCCAAAGATTGCAGTTCAGTTGTGCCTCTTAATGCATTTTCAGTAAATGAAGAATAGAAAGTTGAGTATTTTGTTTTTCTTGAGCAGTGGTTCCCAAACTCGGCCCAGAGGACCCACTGTGTCTGCTGGTTTTTGTTCCAACCACAGTTGTAATCCCAGAATGTCAATTAGGAGCTGATTCTTCCTAATTGCGTGACTCATGATGACAGGGATTATTTACCTTTTAAAACCACATTTTTCAGAAATTGCTATGAATACCCTGAAGGGCTACATATTCTAAATGTATAATACTGCAAATTAGTTTTTATTGCATGAAAAGAGGGGAACATTGTGATGCATAAAACTGAAGAATCGATTAGCTTCTAATTGTTGAAATTGACCAGTCAACTAAATAGGGTCAGCTCTATTATAGTTCAATATGCATTTTCATCTTTTGTCATCATGAGCACTATTTAATGTATATTTCAGGTTGATTTTGGCTAGTACATTTGGAAATATTTGGATTCGGTCAAACAAACAAGATCCATACGGTGATACCTTGCTCTCATGAATTTCACCTGCTCTGCTTTCTATAAGCATCAAAATCATGTTGATCTAGGCATGCCTCTATGGGCCACACCTCCTGTTGACATTGTCTCTAAAGAGACCCCATTATGTACACTCAGCTGCCACTTTACGCGGTAGCCTCCCCCCCCCCTCCCAGAACAGCCTGATTTCCTGAATTCTTCATGGCATCCCTTTACGAGAAACATTCATTTGAGATGTTGGGCCATGATGGCATCTCGCAGTCCCTGTGGATTTGTTGGTTGTAATTTTATGCTGCGAATCTACCATTCCACCACATCCCAAAAGTGCTCTATTAGACTGAGTTCTGGTGACTCTAGAGGCCATTAGGGTACACTCATCGACAATACTGGCTGCAACTGATGGTATTAAGGGAGCAAATGTTTTGTAAGCAGGCATGTGACCCCTAAATACAAATTTAGCATCACCTGAATGCTGTAACATTCCAACGTATTGTTGCTCAGCATAGTAAAGTGGCTGTTGACTGAATTCTATTTATTATAGGTAATTAAATGAATCTTACTGCATAAATGTTGAATTTTTTTTTTTTTTTTTTTTTTGTGCTAAATATTGACTCAGGGATGTGTGGGATGCCATCCTGAGGTGGGCAGCAGCAGCATGACCTACAAGTAAGCTCACTATTGTGATTCATTGAAATCACCTCAGCTGTAGCCCGCTGCCTCAATTTTGGGGAAACTAAAGGAAGTCTTGCCTCCAGACTCTGGACTTAGAGGTGGTTTTGTGGATGTGAAAATGGGCGGAGCTCAATAATCTGGGCCTTGTGCATTGGCAGCGCCTGTCAAACATATTAACACGTTGACTGCCAACTACGAGATAACATCTTAATGGCGGGTCCGGGCCAGCGCTAGACTTGAAAATTCGGGGGAAATTATCCATCCCTTTATTGACAACAATTAATCCTGGCTAATTCTAGATGGTTTTCCTATATTAACACGTTTTCCAATTCAATAATAATCAAGTGGCAATTGAAGACACGGATTCTCTCCCCCATGCGATCTAACAGCAAATAATGGGCTACATTCAGTACAGAAAAATTATTCAATAATAATTAGGTCTATGCACTGGCACTCAGCAACGGTATTTTTTTTTTTTTTTCCAGCGAGAGCGGCATTTCAGAACTCTTTTGCGAATGAAGGTAATTCTGGTGACAAGTATCGTGGTTTCCTCCGTTTACATTTTCCAGTCTGACAGCTGTCTATTTTTTTACAGCAAGTTGCGTGACCATGCTGCAAAAACAGGTGTACGTAATTGCGAAATTACCTTCATTTGCAAATGAGTTCTGAAACGCTGGAAAAAAAAAAAAAAAAAAAAAAAAATTGCGTTGCTGAGTGCCAGTGCAAAGACCTAATTATAATTAAATTATTTTCTACTGAATGTAGCCCATTATTTACTGTTAGATCGCATGAGGGAGAGTTTGTCTTCAATTGCCACTTGATTATTCTTGAATTGGAAAACGTGTTTATAAAGGAAAACCATCTAGAATTAGCCAGGATTAATTGTTGTCAATAAAGGGATGGATAATTTCCCCCGAATTTTCAAGTCTAGCGCTGGCCCGGACCCGCCATTACGAGTTATCTCGTAGTTGGCAGTGAACGTGTTAACCCTCTAAGCGCCAAAGTCGCAATATTGCGACAAGCAACATCGCAGTAGAGAACAGGCTATTGCTTCAAATACACTGCCACATTTTATGACAGCTTTGCATCCCTAGCTGGCGAATATGTTCAGCAGTATTTCTGACGTCTTTTCGAGATTTGTGTTTATGCATAAGGAAGAAGAAAGCAGAGCTCTAAATAGGGTGGAGCGAGCGGAGTGAACACAGCGAGGGTGCCCCAGTGAGTGGAGTCAGAGCAAGCTGAGCGAGAGACAGCAGATAGAAGAAGATAGAGAGCGAAATACAGCAAAAACACACGGAATGCCGAAAGGATTTTTTCTTTTTTACCGTTGATGAAGTACTTAGTCAAGTACTTGCCGATTCTGATCCTGACGGGAAATATTTACCGTCAGATGACGTTTGGTCGCCGAGTGATGAACGTGAAAGTGACGGTGTGCCTGTGCGTAGCATGCGAAACGATGGTCCATAAAAGGCAGCACATGGCATTGATCATACCCAGCTTCAGAAACGTATTCGAGCCAAGGAAAATGTGACTGGTTTTCGTAAAAGTTGAAAGTGAAAGTGACTGTGCGTCTGTGCATAGCATGCGCGACGACGGTCCACAAAAAGCAGCACGTCATTGATCATACCCAGACTTCAGAAATGTAGGCCATATGAACCAAGGGAAATGTGACTGGTTTTCGTAAAATCAAGAAAAAAGAGTACGTTGACAGTTATAACTCCTTTATGGGAGGAGTAAATACAGCTGACCAGCGAATGAAAACTACAAACAATGCCATCTTGATAGAAAGACAGATTAGGCTTCTGTGCTACTTGGCTGGTGGGCTACTTGAAAACTACATTTTATTACTGTCTGTTTTACCTTTTACTGATTCCTGTTCCTTATTTTGAGGATGAGAAGACAGAAATAAAAATAATAATAATCTGTGTAAATATGTTCAAAATTCAGTTTTACTGAGAGTTATGTTATCCAATATTTCCGCCACCTGTAGACGTCACAATATGCAACTTAGATGAATAAATTTACTCCCATCACAAACTTTGGGTCATAATGAATATTTTTGTCTTTTACAGTATGCCTTTTTCTCTCATCACTTTCAAGCTACATCCTTTTGAAATCTTGAAATGAAAATGGAATATTTTCCTAAATAAACTCTGGCGCCTAAAGGGTTAACAAATAAGTAACCTTACACATTAATCATACTATCAGGGTAATAACTAGTCTAACTGGAATTCAACATTTAAGTCAATAATACTCAAGATTATGATAAAGTATGCAATATTGTTGGTATGCAGACAATTTTTCTTGTGAGGGGAAATAATAATAATAATAATAATAATATTAATCAGGTCTTAGAAGAATGGTTGGAATACCTGTACAGATGCCCATTGTAGAAACTAGAATCTCTGATGAAACCTGCACTGTGTAACTCCATTCAAATCAAACTCTTAAAGGATCCCTGATGAAAAAATGCCTGAAAACTCAAATACTTATGTTTTCTAAAGTATTTTCTTCATTAAAAACAAATCTGGCAACATTTTCCCACCAATTTGAAGTATTTCGAGGTTTGGAAGGATCGAGGCAGTCAAATTCATTGCTCGGTTACGCCACTTTCGAAATCGCCAAAAACCTATATACTGCTGTCAATCACCACGACTCTTGTGACGTCAGCGAAGGAAGCATTTTGGCAGTCCGCGCCAGGTAGTACGCGTATAATACTGGCTCATCAAAATCGGAGGACGCTGATTCCACATGCTTTGTCATCAGTTCATCAATCATCTAAATACAAATACGCACACAGAAAAAAATGAAATTACAAGAGGAATTCAGTTCCACAGTAACAGTTAGTTGTTACAGACCAGCACAAAGTTCAAACAAAACAAAGCGTTGGTTTAGTTTAGTTTATTTATTTAGCACATAAAAAAACAGTGCAAGGAGGGAACGAAGCCTAGAGGGCTTGTACGAAGTTCCACTCCCATCACCTAAGAATTACATGAAACTCAGGATAAACAATAGGAAGTACAACATAGAAAGATTCATGATAAACAATAAGATATACAATGCAACATAGAAAAACTATAAAACATAAACAACAACAGAAAAGGAGGATGGATGCATAATTGACATCGGGAAAATAACACTGAAGGTTATGTCATAAGGTGTTTTTTCAATAACTTTTTAGAAGATATGAAAGATGGTGTTGACCTCAGAAACACGCCTAAACCATTCCATAGTTCATGACCTCTAAAAGTGATATTAAATTGATGACCAGACGTTCGACAGAACGGTAAATGAAGGTTGCCACTATGCCTAGTTGAATGTGAATGAAGGTCAGATGAGAAAGTAAATAAATTTTTAAAAGTGTCAGGAAGAATTTATTTACCATTTATAAACTTATGCACAAACAAGCATGAATGGAAGATATTAAGTTTGTGAATGGGCAATATTGAATATTTCATAAAAAGAGGTGCAGATGGTTCAAGTCTGCTAGACCGAGAGATCGTTCTTAGAAATCTTTTCTGGATTGACAGTAATTTGTTCAGGTAAGTTGGATAAGTTGCAGACCAGACAATATTGCAGAAATTCATATATGGAAATAAAATACTATAATACAAAGTCAAGTGAGCAGAGGGATTGATCAGGGGACAAACCTTTTTCAATATACCAAGCATCTTCATTGATCTTTTGCAAACTTGATTAATATGAATATTCCAATGTAGACCTTCATCCAAAATGACACCCAGAAATGTGGTGTGCGGTACTTGAAGGATTTTAGCTCCATTGATTAGTATTTTGGCTTCTTCTTTTGCATGAGATTTATTTTTGTTGCAGAAGATCATGAAGTTACATTTATTTACATTGAGAGTTAGCTTATTGATCTGGAACCAATTTGAAACAGTTGATAATTCATCATTTACACATGCAATGAGAGACTTGAAGTCATCATGAGCAGCTATAAGACAAGTGTAATCGGCAAATAATAAGGGAAGAAGTTTATTGCAAGACCTAGGCAAGTCATTAATGTAAATCAAAAATAATAAAGGGCCCAGGATCGATCCCTGTGGGACTCCAAAGAGAATACTTGATTTGGTAATATGAGACACCATTTAAATAAGCAAACTGTTCTCTATTTTATTTTATTTTATTTGTTTTTTCATTTCGGCATGATTATACAGTCGTTCCATGACAATTTCAACACAACATGAATCATGACCGAAAGGGTCGCGGGAGAAGCGAAATCGCTTGTCAAAGTCCCGCCCCCAACTCCCAGAAAAACAATTTGATTATGGTTAAGATATCATAAAGATTTATAAATCACAACAGAGCTGAGTGTCCATTTACACTACGATTTAAACGTCACAACATAAAATCATAGAGATTTATGAACATCATGAAGAATTTTAATCACAATATAGCTGAGTGTCTATAAACAACCCCTATTGTTTATGCCCGTTATGGTTCCGTTTAATTTATCCAATGCCATTTTGTTGGATAAGTTTATAGTTATTCAAACATGCACATTTCAAAAGATACTTAAAGTCCTTCAAATTGTCTGCCATTCTAATATTGTCTTCAAGTATGTTCCATGCACTGACTCCAGCCACAGATAAGGAGTGCTCACTCCGAGTCGATTTGACCCTTCTAGTTTGCAACAACATTCTGCCTCTTAGGTCATGAATACATTCACGCTGGAGAAATAGGCATTGCATATTTCTAGGCAATTCTTTGTGGTATCCTAAATATACAATTATATTATCCAGATAGTTGATCAGCTAATTGAGGGCAACATTCTGGATTTCATATCTATTGAGCTTTGAAATGAGAATTTTGTGGTTGACAGTATCAAATGCTTTACTTAAATCAAGAAAAACACAAGGGCAATTTTTTTTTCCATCCAGAGCTGAAGATATGTTTTTGACTAGTTGTAGCAAGGCATGCTCAGTAGAATATTTCCTGTGAAAGCCATATTGTGTGATGATCTGTATCTGTCTGGTTTTGTATTTATTATTTTTCATGTTTATTTATTCATTCCTCTATTGCATTGCACATTGGCTCCCCTGTAATGTCTGATGTGATTTGTGTTATCATGCCAGTGCACTCCCCTGTCTGCGTGCAGACACGCTTCGGGTGATTTCGGAAGTTTTCCGGTATTTCACAAACTTCCTTCAAGTCTCGTTTTACCTTTTTTCCCACTTTTCTGAAATTATCATATTAATTAACCGCTAGGCTGCTTAGTTAGTACTGGTAATTTTACTGTATACTAATCCCTTTGTCTGTACATAAACTAACCAACTAACATTCATGTATTTTGATTAGGTGTGTAGATATCACTAATATAACTAACTCTGTCCCCCTCTGCTCTGTTCTGTAACTCCGCCCCTTTTGCTTTCCCTGTACTCTGCTTTGATGACAGCTTACGCACCTCAGGTGCACTTCTCTCTCTGTCCTGGAATCTTAACTGTGCACTTAGAACTCCTTGACTGGAGCTGTTTATCTGTCATAGGTTGTCTGCGTTGATCCTGTCTGCGTTTTGGTTTTTGCCAATTTTTTGTAGTTTAGGACTTCCCCATGTGCGCTTACCTCTGTAATTAGTCTTATCCAATTTACCTGTTCCCTGCATAGCATGTGACTTCCCTCTTGTCTATTTAAAGTCTTCACTGCAGTTCATTCCTTGTCAGAACGTTGATCAATTTACATCTGTGCAGAGCTCCTCGTATGCCTTTTGTTCATTGCTTCTTAACGACTGTTTTGCCTGAACTTGAGTTTGCCATTGCCCTTCAATTCCTGTTTTGTCTTTTTTGGATTTTTGACCTGTTTTTGTATGACCACGATTTCTGCTTTGGATGCCCTGTGTATGACTTACCTTTCTGGATTTTGACTACGAGTTTGGCTTACTGTCTATGTACTGTTGCACATCTGCCTTACTGGTTCTGACTCCTGCCTGTCTAGTCGACTTCGCTTTTTGGACATTGTTTTTGGCTTGGCAATCCTTGTGTCTTCTGGTCCTGACCCATTTTGCAATAAAGGCTTACGATTTTTGGATTATCCCTGAGTTGCGACTGGTTCCTCTGAGCGTATCATTAACATATTGATGGTTATACAGAATATTGTTTGCAGCTAAGTGCTTTGAGATTCTTACATAAACCAGTTTTCTAAGATCTTTGAAAAACAGGGTAATATGGATATTGGTCGATAGTTGCCGAAGTCCTTTGTGTTGCCGGATTTAAATATTGGTATGACTTTAGCAATTTTAAGTTCTTGGGGGACAATACCAGACTGAAGAGATAAGGAAAGAATGTGGGTTAGGGAAAGGATGATGTAATCTATTGTTGCTTTCATAAGACTGCTTTTAATACCGTCATGTCCTTGGGCGGAGTTCTTTAGGTTCTTAATAATATCATATTATGGTTATCAATTAAAACTCAACTGTGAACCAGAAAAATTTGTTAGCAGTAGACCCTATCTTGTTTTGGAGTCAGACTTGGCCAGCTAGGTGGATGAGTTTGCACTGCACCAAGTTCATTTACTTTTCCCCGAGAACTGCACCAGTGTTGCTCCTTGCGGCCAGCAGGGATGGCAGGCAGAGCAGCACGGATGGGTCAGTAAGTTACTTGGCAGAGTTTTACAAACTAATCTGTTGCACTGCCTCTATTCAATTAGTTTTTGAGATACCGAGACAACATTTTGATCATTTATAAAAATACAGTAATTATAAAACAGTAATTAGTCTGGTTCCCACAGTCTCAGTCACAGACACAAATCACGAAGGAGGCAGAGACGCGTTAGGTCTACTTACATAACACAAATCAGAAAAATGACAGTTGACACAGCTAGTAATGTCTAACGTTACGTTAGATCTATTCAGTGCCACCGACTTACCCTTTTCCTTTTATCTGCGGCCGTCCTCTTACCCGCCCTTTTCTGGGCATGATCATGGCTTGTAACTAGAACTACTAGTCTTTGGGACCAGTTGCAATGCATAACTTTTGTCCCTCTTTATCTCAGCAGCAGTTGCAAAATGTGAATGAAAATACTGTGCATCTAATCTATTCATTACAACACAGTAGGTTAGCCCAGCTGGATAATCAACCATCTCTCGGACAAAACAAAATTATTAATTTTATTTATTATTTAAACAAAATTATG
This sequence comes from Gymnothorax javanicus, assembly GCA_029692085.1. Lineage (NCBI taxonomy): Eukaryota > Metazoa > Chordata > Actinopteri > Anguilliformes > Muraenidae > Gymnothorax > Gymnothorax javanicus. The sequence goes on along the minus strand of CM056194.1, from coordinate 102,676,770 downwards.
TCTAGCATTCCTACGCTAGCACAGGACTTAATGCTTGCCGTGCATAGAGGCCATTAAATATACTGGACTGTAACCTTCCTCAGTTGCACAACTTTGGGGAAGAAATGAAGGCTGACCCTATGTTTTTGTTGCAGACTGCAACAAACCATCTCCTCGGCATTTCGCTACTTTATGCCTACAAACTTTTTATTTTTTTTTTTAAGATTATTTTTTTGGGAATTTTTCCTTTACTCGACAGCTACACAGTGCAGAGAGACAGGAAAGCCGGGGAGAAGAATGGGGGAAGACACGCAGCACATGACCCGAGCCGGACCCGAACCCAGGTCGCTGCGGGAAGGACACAGCCCCCATGGCACGCGCACCTAGACCGATGAACCACCGGGGCGCCCCCCTACAAACTTTATTAAAACTACGTAAACTTTCAGAACTTTTGACAATGCGCACTACGTAGAGCAGATTCTCTGCCTTTTGTGACTTATTAGATCACGTGACTTCGTATTACCGTGTTTCAGAAAACTCAGAATTTTCAGGGGGCAGAGCTTGCGGATTCAGGAATGGGTCTCTCTTCACTCATAAAAACCTATTTTACTTACCATATCAAACAAATAATGGGAATTACTTTACAAAATATGATATAAACTACGTAAGTATTCCATAAATATTAATTTTCTTCAACAATCGGCTGTATGTTGAGGGTCCTTTTAGGAGCTGCAATAGCTTGTTTGCATTCACGTGATCCCGACGACAGGTGAAAGCCAGATGGGGGGCAGGAAGTGAAGAGCACTGGTTAGGAATCGTTGGTCTGTATTTCTTTAAATTTTAGCTAGATATGTAAAGTTAACCCCTCAACGCACATTTAGATGCCAGCGTCCATAGGTTCCAATATTTAATTGAAGGGTTGATCTCCAGAAGTGCTAAAGTCAGTTTTTGTCTTTTTAGAGAAATGAGAATATAGGAATTTTACAACTTGTGGAGATCATGTTACATGTGCTAAGCTGATGTAAAAGTCATGAATTATCAGAAAAGATGTCTTAAAGCATTCAGAAACATTCTAGCCTCTATCTTGATTCTTCGCCCAGATATTTCAAAAACCAATCTGTGGACTTGAGTATTTTTAGAAGCAAATACCTCAAAAGAACAAAAATTGAATTCGATTTAAGAAATTTACAGCATTAAATTTTATTATTTCAGAGTACTAAAACCGAGCATCTTTTTGAAAACATAACACACCACTTTCTAATGAAAATGAACAGCAAATATAGTCATACCAGTATACTGTAGTCATGGATGTCAAAAAGTTTCTTGAACAAAATTAAAGGAAGATATATGAGGAGTCGACTTGCAATATCTGCCAAGTCAAGTTTTGAAAATAAATGAGTTATCACCCTTAGCCTCTATTTCAGGCACCTGCGCATGTCCCACTGATAGCTCCACTTTCAAAACTTACTAAATCATGATATAAGTTGTAACGGAAAAAGCAAAACTCTGTCAAAACCCGCCAAAGTCGAGGAGGAAAGCCCAGTCAAATGTCAAATCGGCCAATGTGGAAACGTGATTCCGTTTTTGTTTACTAGAAGGAGCCAATCACAGTCGAGCTTTTATAGCCTGTTCAGCTTTTGCTTTCTCTAACTCTAACTGGTTTGGGCAGTTCAGGAAGGTGTGATGATAATGATACCATAAAAGGGGTATTTGAACCCATGGACTCATGTTTATGTTGTCATTGTCATAGCAGCTATTCAATCACTATGCTGCCTGTAGCATTGAGTTGCATGTAGAGTGGGTCCTGAGTCAAATACCTTCACCTATTGAGCAGTAGGGCTGGTTTAAACACTGTCAAAACCTGCTAAATTTCCACTCCACTTTCAAAACCTGCTAAGTCAAAACTTAGTGTTGAAAAATGAAAGTCATTTCTTAAAACAAATAATTCATTGCCTCATGGATTATGTCTGCAAGGCTAATAGTTTCAGTATAGTGAAAATTTGTATCTATGGAAGATCATTTCTTTGCCTACCAAAAAATCTGATTTTTCAAAAAAAAAAAAAAAAAAAAAAAAGGACCAACTTGACTTAGAAGGCTTTGCAAGTGGACTCCTCTTATACAGTCAAATGGAAGGTAAATTCAGCTGAACAAAGGTCACAATAAAAGCCAATCTTCATGAATTATGAATGGGCAGTACCACCATCCAAACAGGTTTAAAGAATTCAGTCGCCATCGATAGGGCTTTGGCGTGGTAATTGGAAAGTTCAGCCAAAGAATAAGCAGCTAAAATGAAGTTTTTCCTTTTGCCAGACTTCTTTTCCACTTGTTTTCAACTCATGTTTCTTGCTGCCTGGGTCTTTTTTTTTTTTTTTTAGCTCTTTTGGGTTGAGTCCACACACAAACATCCTGGCCTGTACAGTCAGCCATTTTGGTTAGGTAAAAAAGCAACAGTGGCTGCTATTGGCCAACCAATTTTCCAAGTGATGCTTTGATTGGCTGACTGGACTTTTGTACTTGTAGAGGTATTAGACTGGACTTGGTCACCGCTAGAAGTAGCTTCTTGGGGAATTTTCAATTCACTGCTCATTTTATATTGTACTTGAGTGCTTCTTAGCCAAAATTAGCTTATGGGGCTTATTCCTCATCAATGAAAGAATGGATTTGTGGTGTTATCTGATTTTTAATGAATATGAACTTGAGTACTTATGGAAATAACCCCTTCAATTGCTGTATAATTCTGTAATAAAATGTCCAGAAGTCTTACTTCACTGGAATAATTTTCCACAGTCTCTGTGGCACAAATGCTGACTTATAAAGCCTTTAATAGGTTCATGCACAAGAAGAAAAATTGGAAATATGAGTATTCTGCGCAAAGGGATTAAGTAGCAAAATGATTGTAGCCTTACCTTTCACAAAGTGCTCACTGCATACACCAAGCGCTGTCTGACTCCTCCAGACAGCTATGTCACGATAACTGCGCATGCAGTTTAACTGCAAATCAAAATCTAGGCGGTATTTTTCTTCTTCTATGATTATTGGCCATGGAAAACCAGCTCACATTCTTTGTATCCCTCGTCTACAGCTTAAAATAGCACTTTGAATCTTCATATTACTAGAAAACTTCTTTATATAAAAAGCATGATGCCAGAGTAACTAAAATATATCAATACTATGCAAAACGAAGACAGTTTGGCAAGGATGGTATCAGGTAATGACTTGCAGTCAAGTAGATTCACTTTCTTGGGATGTACGTTCTGAGCATTTGCAGTACTCATGAGACTGCTCCTTTAAATGGAGTTTTAATCCATGTCTGCCGCTGTTTCTCTGTGAGTTTTTTAAATTAAACGACTTTATGTGTCTCTTCTTTTGGGACTCAACACTTTTTTCCCCCGATTCGATTGGTTGGCACAGCTGTAAACAGCACAAAACTTTGAGATTTTGAGAACTAGTGCTTCTCTATTGAGAAATCACTTCCTCTCCCCCATCCGTAGTTCCGCTGTGAGGTGACGTGAGCTGCAAGCAACCTATTTTGTGCTACAAATGGAAGGTAAATTGCGCCATCTTCAGGTCAGCCAGAAGGATGCTCTCTCCATTTTCTGTTCATTTTCTTATCTTGAAAATGATCTTATCATTGTTATTAAAGGGAAAATTAATTCCAGTTTTTCTTGAAATATGTGTTATTCCCATTCAAATTCCAATTTATGGCTCTGTAATATTGTAAGTAGGCTATGCATGTGCCTTGATAGAAGTAATGCTTTAAACTTGAACACTTCTGAAATGTGCAGAGCATGAGGAGCCCTATCAACTAATGCACCTCAGCTGCTGTCTTTCCCATTCACACAGTCTCTGATTCAGGTATTTACCTCACACAGTCAGTCCATACATTCAGACCTGTGAGATTTATTCCACTAATGCACCTCAGCTGCTGTCTTTCCCACTCACACAGTCTCACACAGTCTCTGATTCAGTGAGATTTATTCCACTAATGCACCTCAGCTGCTGTCTTTTCACACAGTCTCTGATTCAGGTATTTACCTCACAGTCAGTCCATACATTCAGACGTGTGAGATTTATTCCACTAATGCACCTCAGCTGCTGTCTTTCCCATTCACACAGTCTCTGATTCAGGTATTTACCTCACACAGTCAGTCCATACATTCAGACCTGTGAGATTTATTCCACTAATGCACCACAGCTGCTGTCTTTCCCATTCACACAGTCTCTGATTCAGGTATTTACCTCATACAGTCAGTCCTTACATTCAGACCTGTGAGATTTATTCCTAATGCAGGAGACTGGAGAGATTTGTGGTGAGACACTGAGATCTGTTCTGCATCTGAGTACCATGCCCAGTGAGTGACTCCTGCAATATGTAGGATTCACCGTAGCGATTCGGGACCGGAAATCACTGCTTTGTCTGTGTACCACCAAGGGCTCTGAATAAAATCAATATGCAATGACTTTCAGATCACATGAGCCAATGTTATTTACAACACAGCATAGATAACATTTCAAATGTTGAAACTGAGACATTTTACATTTTTATCCACAAAATGAGCTTATTTCAAATTTTCTGGCTGCAATAGGTCTCAAAAAAGTTGGGACACAGGCAAATAAAGGGCTGAAAAAGCAATTAATATATAAGAGAATCAGCTGAAAGAACATTTAGCAAGTAATTAAGTTAACTGGCATCAGGTGTGTAACATGACTGGCTTTAAAAGGGATGTCTTAGAGAGGCTGAGTCTCTCAGAAGTAAAGATGGCCAGAGGCTTTCCAACCTGTGAAAGCTTGCGTAAAAAAAATGAGGAATACTTTAAAAACAATGTTCCTCAACGTCAAATTGCAAAGGCTTCAAAGGTCTCATCGTCGACAGTGCATAACATCATCAAAAGATTCAGAGAAACTGGAAAAATCTCTGTGCACAAGGGACAAGGCCGAAGACCTTTACTGGATGCCCGTGATCTTTGGGCCCTCAGACGCCACTGCATCACTCACCGGCATGATTCTGTCATTGACATTACTAAATGGGCCCAGGAATACTTCAAGAAACCACTGTCTGTAAACACAGTCCTCCGTGCCCTCCAAAGATGCCACCTAAAACTCGATCATGCAAAAAGAAAACCATTCATGAGCATGATCCAGAAGCGCCGCCGTGTTCTGTGGGCCAAAGCTCATTTAAAATGGACTGTAGCAAAGTGGCAAAGTGTCCTGTGGTCAGATGAGTCCAAATTTGACATTCTTGTTGGAAATCATGGGCATCGTGTCCTCCGGGCTAAAGAGGAGAAAGACCACCCCTCCTGTTATCAGCATTCAGTTCAAAAGCCAGCATCTCTGATGATATGGGGATGCATTAGTGCATATGGTGTGGGACACTTGCATGTTTTAAGAAGCACCATTAATGCTAAAAGGTATATAAAGGTTTTAGAGCAACTCCAGACAACATCTATTCCAGGGAAGGCCTTGTGTATTTCAGCAGAACAATGCAAAACCACATACTGTGGCTATTACAGCATGGCTTTGTAGTAGAAGAGTTCGTGTGCTGAACTGGCCTGCCTGCAGTCCTGATCTTTCACCAATTGAGGACATTTGGTGCATAATTAAACGAAAAGTCCTTCAAAGGAGACCCAAAACTCTCCAGCAGCTGCAAGCCTGTATTAAAAAAAGAGTGGGATCAAATTCCAATGGCTAAACTCAAGAAACTGTCTCCTCAATGCCCAGACACCTCCAGTCTGTGTTAAAAAGAAGAGGGGATGCAACACCATGGTAAACAGTCCCCTGTCCCAACTTTATTGAGACCTGTAGCAGCCATCAAATTTGAAATGAGCTCATTTTGTGGATAAAAATGTAAAATGTCTCAGTTTCAACATTTGAAATGACATCTATGTTCTATTGTAAATAACATATTGGCTCATGTGATTTGAAAGTCATTGTATTTTGATTTTATTCACAATTTACACTTCGTCCCAACTATTTTGGAATTGGGGTTGTAAAATTTCTCAGTTTCAACATTTGCCATGTTATCTCTGTTCTATTGTGAATAAAATACTTGCTGGTGTGATTTGAAAGTCATTGCTTTTTGATTTTATTCACAATTTACACTTTGTCCCAACTATTTCAGAATTGGGGTTGTAGTTTGTACCAGCAGAGATAGCATTTATTAAACATGCAAAACACATCTGCAGGCAATTTAAAAAAAAAAATCTGACTCCATGAATGAGTCCTGCTGGGTCCGTCTTACATATCTGAACAGAAACTCAAATTTCTGTGATCAGCCGCTGAGTCCATTTTTTTTCACAGGCTTTCAAATTAGAACTATAGGGATGAAAATGAATAATAATGTGTTAAATGCTATCACCTAAATTCCTTTTGATAAAAAAAAGAATAAATTAATTCATAAACTCGTCTTTATAAAAACTAAATAGCCAAGATCATAAAACTTTTTCCTCCAGAAAACACAAACAGGCTCATTCCTTTATTGTTCACAGTTCATCCCAAACACGTTTCCCAACAATAAAAAAACAGTGTGCAATGCGTAAAGCAATGAAAGCAGAAGCAGGACCTTTTCAAGTCGTCTCACAACCAATAATAAAAGGAGTCCTTTCAGTTTTCCAATCCAAAGGAAGAAAATGAGTGTTTTCTGCTCAGAAATGGCACCGCATTTAAGAGCTCAGAACAAAACTATGATTCAGAATTTTTCAATCATCCTTCCCTTGCCGACTGGCTTTTAGACCGGGAGCCCAGGGGGGTCAGCCTGGCTGGGAAGGTGACCAATTCTAATCCCTATCACAGTGTCAGGCATGGGTCCCAATAGAAGGATCTGGGCTTTTGCCGGGCTCCAGCTGGTGGGTGTAGTAATGAGGGGTAAAAATGTGACACGCCCCACCCAGCTAGATCAGCTCATTGAGTTACAGGATGAAGCCTGGTGCAGAATGTTCAGCAGACCCCCCTGGTTCAGGAATGGCCACTGCCAGAAATTTTCTGTGGTGGGGTACCCCTGGCAGGAGCCCCAAATGGGCCACACCCAAAATTGAGCCTGATCAGGTCATTGAGTTACTGGGCAAACCCTGATGCAGCCCTCTGGCCAGAAACATTCAGTGGCACAATGTACTTTGTTCGTACATCCTTAACAGACGGTCAGTGAGAACTCAAGCTAATTCTTTGGAAACCTTAGTGAAGCTGTGGATTTAGGCTTGTGCTTGGATCTCTTGTGCCGATGATGTAAATGTTTTAAAATACATGTATAGTATGTATTAAGCACAATTATAAATGCAAATATTGTATCCTGGAACCAATGATATAAACATGAATTCAGTTAAAGAATATATTTTAATTATAAACCAGTATATCCATGGAATACAGTGGGCCATTGTTCTTTGCCAATACTGATGCTCATGGCCAGTGCACTAGGACAAGGCATCTTTGTTTCAACAGGCCAAACACCTGGTTCAGCTCTAAACAAATATGTTTAAGTACGGGGTTAGGAAACAGGCAATACTGCAGGGCTTGAAACATTTTTTGGAACCTGGTGGCCCTCTCTTTTCAGTTTTCTGATTTTTGGTTGCCCAACCTATGCTTTTGTTTGCCCAAATTTTTAATAAAATGTCTTCAATAGAAAATGGTGGTTTGTCTTTTATTTCATGGCCAAAGCATTTCCCACAACCCACAGTGCAATAACGGAAGGACATGAAGGAAAGTGGTGAGTGGAACAAATTCTGACACGTCAAGTTACTGCAGAATACTGTAGTGTTTGTGCTTTGTGCACAGTTCAGACGCACGGAGGACAGGAGGTTGAGGACTGGACTCAGGTGCAAGGATGGACTTGGTTGATTTGAAAATATAGTCAGTTGAGACATTTAAATGTATTTGATTTCTGTAGCTTTGATCAATATTTGTTCAGTAAAATCATTAGTTATTATTGAAATACAATCAGTTGAATCATTTACGCATCTATTTGTATCCTATTCCTTTGACTGTATTTTTCTCTATTTTTTGAATGTATTTTCTTTCCTTTTTTATGAGAACAATACTTCTGTGCGCCACCATATTTTCCAGAAAATCCCATAGAGAGCATACCAACCAATAGGGAAAGAAAAAGCTTACGCGATAATCAATGTAATGTGATTGGAATAAAAATTTTACAAGGTTTGCTCAAGAAAACCCATGTAATGTGATTGGAATAAAGAAGATAATGTTTTTCATAAATATGGCCATCTGGGATCATTGGGGTAGTATTTCTTGCGCAAGGACTGCTCACCGGGTTTGGATTATTGCACGATTTAAGGCTGGAATAAAATTTGATATCTTCTAAGGATTTTGTCTCTCTCCTAATTATTTACGGACAAGAGGGACCTCGAAAATATGAAAACTTGACTTGGGAAGACACAGCAGGTACCGTTCCCTTATGATTGCTTCATTAGCCCCTCTGATGTCTCGGCAGATCCTAATGTCCCCATCAGGTTTTAGGATTATAACCGCAGGGTTTACCCAGGGGGCGGGGTCCCTGACTCTTCCCACAGTGTGTAGATCTGTCAGCTCTTCTCTTCTTCTGCACAGCCTCCCTGAGACTGTATGGGCTGGGCTACAGGTTTCTCCTTTGGATCAACGTACAGGCTAACCTGCCTGGTGTTTAACCTTCCTACTCCATTAAACACATCTGGATATTGCTGTTGCAGTGTTTGCTTAAGGTCTGTAATAGCAGAGACATTTTCACCTATTTTCAGCACTCCCAGCTTCATGGCTGTATTTTTCACCAACTGTGGTTCACTGTTACCTTTAATTACAACGAATTCCGCCTGATCAGACCTGTTACCAATTTTGATTTCACATTTGAACATCCCCTTAACCCCTTTGCGCAGAATACAAATAATGCCTTTTTTTTCCTGTTATGCAGGAGCTTATTTAGGCTTTACAACTAGTATTTGTGTCAGAGACACTCTGGAAAATTATTCCAGTTAAGCAAGACATTTAGAAATGAAATCACAGAATTAATCAGGAATTAAATTGCAGAATTTATGGACGCCGGCATCTATATCTGCGCAAAGGGGGCTCTTAACTGGTAATGGCTGACTTGATGAATATGGGTGCAAATTCTTCTGCTCTTTTGGCACATATGAATGGCATTTTATCTGTTCTGCACTGTAAACCCTGATAGTGTGGTGAACGCAAATGTTTTTTGGGAACCGATTACCTCAAAAAAATTGAGTATGCCAACTTAATGATATTGGGCTCTAAATTCGTTGACCAGGCACAGGCGCGGCGCAGTCGCGGTGAATGGGGGGAGCGCCACGCCAACGGGGTGTATCCAGGCGTATTTTGCAATTTTGTGCCCAGCGCAAGTACTCCTCTGTCCTGCCTGCGAATTTGCGATTCCCAAACCATTCAGCTATGGGAGACCTTTTGAGCGTGATTGGTCGAAAAATTTATAATGACACGCCAACAGTCCATTCGATTAGTTCGTAACTGCAGGCTACATGTAACTTTGATCAATACGATCCCTTTCCTCGCACAAGCGCTAACAACATGTGCTCTTATAGCCACAGCTGCGGTGTAACGACACTGTAGCTGATGCAGGAAGTCATGAACACGACCATGCTGTGAACGATGCAGTGTGGTGTGCCGCACTTGATATTCCTTTCTTTATTCAGGGATCATGCAGTCTTTAGAGTTACTGCAGTATTGGAACATGTACATAATTTTCTTAACTCTCAACTGCTGTTACGATGTATGAGAAAGTTGAGCTATGTTTCAAAACTGAATCGCGAACAGACCACAGTCACGGTCATTGACAAAACATGCAAGAAACTTCAACATGTGCTCACACAATGAACAGTGTTCATGTGCTGCACTGGTGACTGTATTACTTTTTTCTTTCTCCTTGATGTGTTCACCCTCCTCTCTCTTGTCCCACACACGCGCACACACCTGCCTATCTGCCCTTCACCGAATCTGTACTGTGTCTGTGCACAGCATAAAAGTTCCATATATTGTGATCTATAGTTTACAGTCAGGCATGAGCGCGCGACCGAGCGAGTTAGTGAGACCTTTTGAGCGACGTGATTGGTCGAGATGAAAAATAAATGTTATGCCATCATAAACTGCACACTAGCTCGCTCGGTCGCTCATGCCTGACTGTAAACTACAGATCACAACAATATAGAACTCTACACAGACACAGAAACAAACAGAGGGGGAGGGCAGCAGGGAGAGAGAGTAAGAGAGTGAGTGAGTGAGTGAGTGTGAGAGTGAGTGTGTGAGTGAGTGAGTCTGAGTGAGTGTGTGTATGAGTGAGTGAGAGAGTGAGCGAGTGAGTGAGAGAGAGGGTGAATGAGTGTGTGAGTGTGAGTGAGAGTGTGTGTGTGAGTGAGTTAGTGAGTGAGAGTGAGTGTGAGAGAGAGTGAGTGAGAGGGTGAGTGATTGAGTCTGTGAGTGTGAGTGAGAGTGTGTGTGTGAGAGTGAGAGTGTGACTGAGAGAGTGAGAGGTTAAGTGGGTGATTGAGTGAGTGTGAGTGAGTGAGTGTGAGAGTGAGTGAGAGTGTGTGCATGCGTGTGTGTGTGTGTGTGTGTGCAGGAAACGAGAGACGATGGGTGAACAGATGAAGAACCCTGATTAGTCTGCAAGTTATCCCTCCCCCCTCTGTTTAGAACACACACACTTTCCAGTTTCTTAAACAAAATTATAGTGCATGAATGAACCTGAGTGTAAACTCTCACTTTTTCTCTATTTCTTTCTCTGTTTACGTCTGCTCTGCTCACAGCTTTTGCGAGTGTAAACTCTCGCCTTTTATTTCTTTCTCCCTTTACTTCTGCTCTGCTCTCAACTTTTGCTCCCCTAGCTCACCTCTAGTATACAAATCTACGAAAACTGAGGAAAGATATCTTCACTCAATCGAGTCCTGTGTAGCACTGACTACAATGGAACTTAAATTGAGCAGAAAATGAACATAGACAACATCATAAATGAACAACCAATCAGAAAGATAAGAATGGAATAGCCTTGTTTAGTTTTAGTTTGTTTGGTTTAGTGAATCCTCCCATGTAAAAATGGAAAACAGAATCTAACAAAATTTAAGATATACTGACCAGAAAAAAAATGACAAAGAGCTATTGTGATTCATGCAAATTGATTGCCAGTTGTGACATTAGTTTTTCAAATGAAAACATGGCATAATTATATTACAAAATTAGTAAACAGTCTTGAAAATTCCTTCAAACACAAAAACAGATTGAAATGTGTTATGTATGAGTATTTTGTGCACAGCACTGTATATCATTTGTAAATGGAGACTTGTTAGACACTATTTAAATGCCCATTATGACTGGTCAGCGATTTGTTTATTTTGGTCATCATTTAGCACCCTCTGGTGGTATGTCTGTGTAACAGTCTATTTTGCATGGTCTGATGCAATACCACTTGTTTGTGATGAAATAGACTAGTGCTTTCTAGAACCTTCTGGCATCTTCTTGCCTGGAGGGGGCTGGATTACTCAGGAATCCTGTAGATCTTTCCAGAATGTTGCTAGTCTATATAAATGCTGTGATTTTGGTCAGAAGAGGGAGAGTTTTTGTTTTGGCAACTGAGTTACATAGTGGCATTAGAGTGTTATTATAAGATTAAACAGTGGATTATTTGTAGAATTTTTTGGACCTAATCAGTGAAGAATAAATTTGTTTAAGTAGTTATTGCTGGTTTTCTTTGTTGTGATTTTCAAGTCATAACAAATGACATATACATGTGTAATGCAGTGTAAAGTGGAGTCTACATTGGAGTGTTACAATTTGAATACACACACATATGAGGGTACAATAAATGATAATCCAGTTGCTGCTTTTCAATGCCTGTATTTTTGAGAAATCAAGTTCAGTGTGACTCACTGTTGATATTAAATAGATGATATTAAATGCAGCTGTTGAAAATAAATTATTTTGTGTTGCATTATTCGTTGATTTAACCAAGGCATTTGATACAGTAGATCACCACATATTAATTAACATTCTTTCAAAGGTCGGTTTTGGCCATAGTGCGATTGGCTGGTTCCAGAGTTATTTATCCAACCGCTCTCAACGTGTTAAGCTTGGTGATCCTGTTTCCGACCCCGTGATGATAGATAAGAGTGTTCCGCAAGGCTCCATTTTGGGACCATTGCTTTTTTTTACTATACATAAATAATATTTGTGACTATTTTAAATATTTTTAAATATTTTTCAGCCATGCATAGAGAGACAGGAAATATGCAGCAAAACTACCCGAGCCAGAACCGAACCCAGGTCGCCGCGGGAAGGACACAGCCCCCACGGCATACACACCCAAACCGATGAGCCACCAGGGCGCCCCGTGACTATTTTTAATATTTATTGCATCACATGTATACCGACGACACCATTTTGTACTCTAGTGCTCCCTCTCTCGAGGCTGCTGTCTCACATCTTCAGTCTGATTTTATCTCTCTGCAGCATGCGCTCATTGATTCTAAACTTCTGTTGAATGGTGGCAAAACTAAAGCTATGCTGTTTGCACCACATAGGTCTGTGGTTTCTTCCCCTTCTCTTATTACCCGAGATGGGACTCCAATTGAGTTTGTAGATAAATACAAATATCTAGGATTATGGCTGGACAAGAATTTAACTTTTAATTACCATATTGACATGTTGACAAAGAAGCTCAAGTTTACACTGGGTTTCTTATATAGATTAAAATCTTGCTTTTCCTCTTTTTCTCGCAAACGGTTAGTAAATAATATATTTTTGTCTCAAATTGATTATGGCAATACTGTTTACCGATTTGCGTGTCCCACTTTCCAGGCTAAACTCGATCCGGTCTATCATTCTGCACTGAGATACATTTCTAAGTCGCCCTATAGGACGCATCACTGTACACTGTACACTTTAGTCGGCTGGCCTTCACTAGCTATGCACAGGCTGCACCACTGGTATGTTTTAATATACAAGGCTATTTTAGGCAAACTACCCCAGAACATTTGCTCTAAATTTGTTTTAATTCAGAACTCTTACAACCTCAGATCCAACGCCTGGTTGTGATTCAAGGTGCCTCCTGTGCGATCTGACGCTGGTAAGAGGAGTCTGTTTTACTTCGACAATATTGTCTTGAACTGTGTTGTGTTTATGTAATACTTGTGTGTGACTTGCTGCATACCGCCAGATCACCATTGAAAAAGAGACTTTGGTCTCAACTGGATTTATCTGGTTAAATAAAGGATTTGATTGATTTGATTGTTTCTGTGCTTACAATCAATAAATGAGATTTTAATCAATTTTCCACAAATGAAGGATGGTGAAATAAATTCAAATGCAAATAAAAACAACAAAAAAAGTAAGTCCCCCCCGCAATCAAAATGGCGTAACTTTTTAACGAAGAGGTTTTGAGCAAAATAACTTGGCAGGAGTCTACCTACACCTATTGACTAACTTCTGTGTGAAAATGAGATTGATCCGTCTAGTCATGCATGACTGAGCACACATAAAGGCAAACTTGTCACTTTTTAAAAGTCACAAGAAGCATATTTGGGGGTCTGCAAAACAAAATTTTGGCAAATTCTATTTATGGTGTTTGTTTAAGTGCTGATGCTGTTTACCATCGACCGCCTCACACCTATCCTGACATTTTCACATTTTTTTACGGTTCTGGAGCATAAATCTAAAAGTGTTCAACCCTCCCAAGTTTTAAATTGCAAAATCCATTCAGTTTATTTAAAAATTGGCATCAGAGATTTTTACCAACATGTATCATGAGAATGTTGTGTGAACATAAGAGGTAGTCACCATGTCATGGTTGGGTGAGCACACTTTAAAAAGGAAGCAAGAAATGCTAAAAATTACTGTGAATATGGCATAAAAAATTGCTCTTGTGACTTCTGAAAAGTGACAATTTTGCCTTTAATGTGTGCTCACTCATGCATGACTACACAGATCAATCTAATTTTCACACAGAAGTTAATCAGTAAGTGTAGGAACACTTGCCAAGTTATTTTGCTCAAAACCTTTTAGTTAAAAAGTTACGCTATTTTGATTGGGGGGAGGGGGCCTTACCTTTTTGTTGTGTTTATATGGATTCTCGACAGTGCGCAATCAAAATTAATGCCTGTGAACACTATTTTGCTTTTGGAAGTGAGTGAGTTATTCATATATTTTTGCAATAGCAGTCTACTTGATAAGAGAAGAGTTCAGTGATGAATTTATTCTGTTCCCAGAGATTTCTATTAAAAATAAGAACTTTTTGGTGTCATGGTCATAAAATTGTCAAAAATATGACCTAGTATATCTATTTTAGACTGTAGTCAGCAAAAATTTTATCATCCAGATACCATAAGAAGAATTGACTAAAAGCTCCCTAGCTTTTGAGTAATTGACTTCAGAATTTATACATGTACCTCTTTTGTAAAAAATTATCTTAATTTCTAAGATACAACATAACACAAAATGTTAATAAGAAAAGATTAAGGTCCGGAACCAACTTTTCCTGAAGATTTACATCCTACTTTCAAAAGTAAAACATATAACAAACACTGCTATTGGGTTTGAAAATATGACCCCTAGGTTGACAAAAAGTTGACATCATCTACATGTAGATGAACCAAACAAAGTATATTTGCACTATTCCCAAAATGGCAAGAGACGACAATATTTCTTTATATAAGGTAAAAAAAAAATAGACATTTGGGAGTTTAAAATTATGTTACTCACATTTTCATCATCAAATGTTACATACATGTCACCATAAATTTTGGCCCAACACATAAAATCTAAAATAAAGAAATCTCCTTTCAGTCTTCACAGCTTACTTGTACTTCTAATTCTATGTCTTATGTAGTTCCATAGGGAAAAAAATACTTGTTCAAACTACCATTTGGAAGAATGGGGCTTTCCAATGTTTTCATTGTTTACAACACATTGACTGAGGCTGTGGGGTAACTTCCTCTTTCTCCCTTTAAGACACAGACAGGACCCTCCTTTGTCCTTGCATTTAGAAGATGTGCTCTGACTTGACTTTGTACTAGTTTGCAAGCACCTCCTGCCTTCCCAAAGGAGTTTTTCGCCGACTTACAGCAGTTGGTGGTACTCAGATCATCTTCCCCCGCCTTTTCAGCCTATCCTTGCCTGAAGACAAGTTTTTCTGCTATTGTGACCTAGATAGCGATCGACTCGGAGCAGCCCCAGTGTACTTCCCAAATATTTGCAAGGCACTTACAACTGCTGCATTTGTCTTCAAACTTTCGAATTGTTTGATGTACGTTTGGACAGGCCCTGTCATCTCCATGGGATCAACCGTAACCATATTCTTCAAACTGTCCGCTGTTCTGAGAAGCGATATTGGATGGAATTCAATGTCATTTGTCTTCTCACTACCATCAACATCCTTACTTCGGGAATGACATGCTCCAGCACAATGCCTTCTATCAAACATATTCTGTAACTGCCTCTGTGCATTGAGAAATTCAATGGCACTACCAGCCGTGCTTGTGTCAATGCCAGCCTGACCTTGCAAGTCCATGGTTGGTACGATGTCACAAGAAGCATGCTCACATTCATCCATTACAGGCCCACATCCAGCCCCTAATGGGCAAAACCAATTCTGAGGCAACTGTCCACTCTCTAGTCCGGAGGCCAGATAATACAGATGTTGTCTCATCTTCTCATCAGTAAGTGGGAAGAAATTGAAAGAATTGACATGAGAATGCTTACTGATAGCGTACTGATGCTTGCATGGACCACCATTGAATCCTGCGGCACAAATACACATTCCATTTACCATATCCATGTCATATACTTGATCTGCCGTTGATTCGCTTTCCACCTGGTACAGCTCTGTTGTTTCATTGACACCAGTGGAGTGATTTTCCCTTGATCTGGCAAGTGCCGCTTTGACAACATTACGTCCAGTCTGCCATTCGCCAGATCCGTCAGTCTGCGCTCGTAGTAACCCTGCATCCAAACGAGGATAAAGTCTAGCAGCTGTATAGGACTATATGCTCGAACGCGTTCAAAGATATGGTCTTTCAGAATGCGCATTGCGGCTTCAACATAATTGTTAGTGTTGTTTCTTCTTGTTGGCAGGTTGTTCCGTAGACCAACTGCCCACTCTGTACGTCTACTGAAGAGTTTCTCGACATAACTTAGATAGTTCTTGTACTGAGAGGCGACTTGATCACCACACAAGGCAGCATACGACTCTTTCAATTCTACTTCAGATCTAGAGTACATCATGTCTTTCATGATCCTAAACAGATGCGGCCGATCTTCCCGTTTGATAGCATGCTTCGCATCCCATAGATAACGCCACATTGCCTGAAGCACATGAAAAATATACAATAGGAATGTTGTTTCCGAGAATGTTGCTTTCAAGCTCTGTTGTTCAGCCTCGCAGTCATTGTTCATGAATACTGCTGGTCCCCGTTGACCACGCCCATAGAAGGCATCTGCAGGAAGCATCTCCTTGTACAGCTGAAGGGCCAAAGAAATTTTCTCCTTTGACTCTGAGATGGTAATGAGGCAACCCACAGGTAAGCCTCCAGCCACACTATGGGTTAAAAGGAGAAAGATATGGCAATCGTACCTGTCCATACCCCCAGATGAATCTACAAAAACCAGTTCTGTGCTATGTGGATGCTTGGAAAGAATGCGACACATCAGAGGAGTGCAGATGGCGATTGCTACTTTGCTGTTCTGGGTTGACATCTTGGCACATTGCAGCCCTTGCTCTTCATTGTACGCTTTGATGGCACAGTCCAAGTCAACCAACATCTGCTCTCCAGAGGAAGCACCATAGGCCTGTTCAAAAATCTTCTTGTATAGCCTTGAAATAAGGAAAATATAATGGATAAAAGAAGAAATAAGAACAAGAAGAAGAAGATGTAAAATTGAAACTTCTGCCAAATAAGTCCAGTCAAAATGTAAAATAACTCCAAACAAATCGCATTTATGCAGGAACCAATGTTCAATTTGCATAAATTCAAAATGGCTGCCATTCAAGACTCTTTTGCTCATACAGGAGAACCTCGTTATAACGAGGACCTAAAAAAGCATGACAATTACCTTGTTATATCAGGTTTCTCACTATATCAGGGTACAAAAGCAAAGAAATATAAAGAGTTGGGACGGGCAGCAAAATCACCTTGTTAAAAGAAGGTTTTGTTATATCTGACCTCTTTATCACAAGGTTCCACTATATCTCCAGATCTGAGGCTGGTGGAGACTACATTGCTATGGTGTTTATTCCAATGTTTGTGGATACAAGAAATGTGTTCATAACCATATTTTTACTAATAAAGTTCTTTTTTTTTTTTGTCCCAAATTGTCATAAGCTTAACATTGGCTCCAATTACAAATGCACTTAATTCCAAGTGCCATGGTACCCATGGTACCTTGACCAAATTACCATCAAAAACATGAAAATACCATAAGAGTACCATGATTTTGATGGTAATGTGGTCTAGGTACCATGGGTACCATATGGTACTTTTTAGCAGGGGGAGCACGATTCCTTGCTCCCCCCCCTCCACTAAATGTACCTTAATAGTGTAAGAACGGTTTGTGACCTTTACTGTACACACTAAAAGGATTTCATCCATCATTCCAAACAAAACTGCCCTTCTAGCTGGAAAAAAGGTAAATTAATAAATTAATTAAATAGAAATAAATTATTACTGTGGTAAAAGTACAAGTCAGGGCAGTTTGCTCGGTCAGCTGCTTTAATGACATATTCTGGTCCATACTCAACTTGAAGGTTGAGCTTGTGTGTGTTAAGTGCTGAAGAAGGGGAATGACCTTTGGAGCACAAGTCCTTAAAGATTTCAATGGTTTCCTGGGAGACATCCTGGTGTTTGACAGAGTCTGCAGAGAACACAGCATGATTATGCATGTACTTGATTCCCACTTTCAGCGCAAACTTGGGAAGATGCAGGTCTTTCGTCTTAGCGAAAAAAAGCAAATAAAAATGACAAAGCAGATAAATATACTAATTTCTTGTGGATTATATGGCCAGCATGTGCAATATCACTTTCAGTTTCAATATTACTTCAATATTACTTATTTTCTACATGATAATCAACAAAAGTATGTCAACAATAAGTTCAAAACTAGACGAATTCTCCACTGCACGCAGTCGAAATTCATGCCTCCGCCCTTGCCAGATATTCATTTTATTTTTAATTTTGATTGAAAACTATTACAAATAATAATTATATTAAAAATACTCAAAGTCAGACAGATATGGTTCTATTGTGCCAGCCACTTTGAAGTTGATCCGTCAAATGATTCTTAAGTTATCGTGAGAACGAACCATTTTCACAAATACGATGACATCTATATCCTTTGACCTTTTGACCATCAAATCTACTCAGATAATTGTCACTCCAATATGCACACATGAGCAAAGTCTGCAAATGACTCGTCAAATAGTTCCTAAGCTTTCACAATAGCGATCCATTTTCATGCATACAATGACCTTTATGACCTTTGACCTTGTGACCCCAAAATCCAGAAAGGCCGGAAAGGGAGGGGACTTAGAGGTGAAGGTTGTGACCTCATGATCAACTTCTAAGTTTGATCATGGAAGGTATTAAATGGTTTGATGCAAATAGCACAGAAGTGTAGGGCCTACAGCATAATAACTGTAACATACTAACTATTCATTGCATTTCAAAAAATACTTACATTCAATAGCATGTAACAAACATTCCACTCAATAAAGATTGCAAAACTTCTGAGGCAGTGACACAGGTCTGAGAATCAATGGGAAATTACACTGACATTAATTTTCAAAAATAAAATTGATTGTAATGTCACTCTGCATAAAAAAAAAATCTAAAATAAGGCTAACCTGCTTTTATTTCCCATGAACCGCTTCAGTACGATGCTAACTTCTGCAGGACAACTAGTGTTCTTGCTACTCCTTTTATTATCTGCTGTAGGTGATGTAGGCTGTGTATTGTGTTGGCAGCGGTAGTAGATAGCAAACAGGTTGATCTTCCCACTGTTGGGTTTCGTTGCTTTCACACGAAAAGTCACCTTACTTTTCTCCTGATAATCAGTAAGCCATTTCTTAGCAATTTCTTCTTCTATGATGGCCATACGTAGGTCTGCAGTGTATCCTCCATCATCATCCTGGTACGAACAGAGATGGTATTCATATTCGGTAGGGAGAGTATCCTGCAATTAAAGGAATTGATCATATTATCAATACATTATGCCATTGTGTTAAAAATGTATAAGAATTGACATGCACAAAAATACGAAGAAACACATATTTAAATATTTCAACAATACTTAAGGCTTGATCTAGACTATACTATAGTTTTACTGTTTTGATCTGTTTGCAGATTTCTGGCCTAGGAATTTTGTAATGCGTAAGCCTTATCAATAACAGTTGGGCCTTGCCCCTCTCTGCCACCGCTTCTTTCCCTCGTTGGATCAGGCTCGAGCGTTCTTCTAGATCCACCTACTACTACAAACGTCAGACCCCCCCCCCCATCTCTTAATTAGGCCTATTGTTCCATTTTACCTCAAAATTATTCTCAACATATTTTTCTTTTCTATACTTTTGCATGCAATATTAGGTGATATTTCATTAACACATGTAGGGCCTACACGTAAACTAAGATGATGCATAAGCCTCCGACTACCTGTAGACATAGATCTATAAATTATTAACCCATGCTCAAGTTCCTCAAAGAAATTTTAACAGTTGCGCTGTGCACACATGCGCTAGCTAGCCACAGGCAGAGGCCCTAGCACACTAAGGCCCAATCCCAATTCTTATTTTCAGTCCGATCCCTACCCCTACCCCTTGCCCCTTGCCCAAGCTTAATCCCTTGAAACAGAGTTGCAAAGGGTAGTGGTTGAAATATTCCCCTAAGAAATGGGACAACCCTTCGAGACCCTGATACATCATCAGTCATCGTCCCTCGCGCAACAAATAGATGCATAGAATTTGTTCCCGGAAAAATTCACAATGCTGTCTCAAACTGGTCATCTCACTTGCCTAGGCTTGAGGCATATTTTTCGGTTATAGGCAGCGAGCAATAAAAATGCAAGAAGAAGACATGTCCGACGCCTGGGAATGCCGATGAATTAACTTAAGGAATGTCACATAGACCGCAAAAAAAATTTTGTAGTTAGCCAAACGTTTTCTAACATGCTAGCAAACTACCACAGTCGTAACTAATGTTGGATCAACTTGTTATCATATACACGTAATCACAAATAAATGATCGTTTATTTTATTCATTTGTCTGTTGATTGAGTGATAATCTGTGAGCAGAGATAATGGAACAGAATATCGTAGCTACACTGCATTATATGTATGCTTGGAACCTAATGAACTGTCAGGGTTTGCTCTGAACACGGGAATGTCAGAGAAACTTGTTCAGAGAAAGGCTGCAAACCCAGATTATTCAAATAAAAGGTATGTTTATTTTGCAGGGCTTGAAAAGATAGGTGAATCACGCTGAAAATAGCCAAGATTTTTTTCAGACGTGATTTTTCTGCTCTGCCTCCCAACTATGGCAATTATCGTATTATTTTGCTGACAGAGCTGGAAATAGCATGGATGCTTCGTTCGCTACTCACACGTTTCATGCTATTAATTGATCGTAAATCAGTGAATAAAAATGATCATGGCTTGGCGACTGACATAATGGTGCTCTGTTCCAAAGATCCATGCTCTCACCCTGCCAGTGTGCACTGATCCTGGGGGAGTGGTAACGTGCAGCAACTTCTCTGCTGAACTTAAGTTACATTTTGGGTGTCTTAAAATGCAGCACTGTCATGCAAAAATCAGCCTCATAATAATGGTAACTTTAGCTATTTAGCTAGATACATGAGCAGACGCACGTACACTACTAGCGATTTTTGTTACGTTTGTTACGAACAAACTGTCTATAATATATTAAAACGCAACTGAACTAAGGTGATCCAGTGATTTTCATACTTTATTTACCAGGAAATTATTTACATTTATGCGTTTATTTCGGTGCTTCAGTAGGGTTCGTCACCATCTTGCCGATGATTCGTGAGGTACTGTGGGAGATTTGTCTTACCCCTCCATTTGTAGTGTGCCCCTGAAATGTCATCGTTTGAAGGGGTAGATAGCCTTACCACTTCACCCTACCCCTCTGTCTCAACAAGTATCGGGACATCACTACCCATACACATGAACGCGCAAAACGAAGGGGTAGGGCTAAGTGGTAAGGCCAAGAGGTCCTCCGACCACCTGTAGACATAGACCTATAAATTATTAACCCATGGCCATGGCCATAGCCATGGCTGAAGTTCCTCAAAGAAATTTTAACAGTTGCGCTGTGCACACTTGCGCTAGCTAGCCACAGGCACAAGCACACTAACGTTATATTTAACGTAGATTCTACGTACATTCTAGTTTCCTTTGTTATGCATGTGCAGCTCAATGTATGCCCACTACCTGTGAAACTTCATGCCAAAATTCATAGAAACGGACCTGATTACGGCTATTTTGTATCTAAATCTTGAGTAAATATATACTTACATAAAGATTTGGAAAATCAATTGGGCCTCCCAGACACGTTTGCGAGTCTGCCATGTTGAACCTAGCTGGCTCGGCCCTCGGGGACTGTGGGCGTGTCATTATAAATTTTTCGACCAATCACGTCGCTAAAAAGGTCTCCCATAGCTGAATGGTTTGGGAATCGCAAATTCGCGTCCAGGATATCCGTACATGTAGAATTAAAATGTGATAGAGCCACTATCCATGGCTAAAAACTGTGATGCAGTATGAGGGTTGATTGGATGCACAAGTTTTCACCCTCAGACAAGGGACTGAAACAGTGAAAAGCACGGGCAGATGGTCAGAGATGCATGCCGTCTCACAAATTCCATTAATACACACAGATAAGCCATGTGATAACACCAAATCTAGAGTGTGCCCTTTCTCATGAGAGGGGCATTTAATAGATTGAACAAGATTAAAAGAAGAAGTAAGATTTAAAAAATCATTGACCAGTGGTCTTGATTCGCAACAGACATGAATGTTAAAGTCACCAGAAATTTAAAAATGGTCGTACTTCACAGCAATACCTGATAGAAAATCAGCAAAGCCACAAATGAAGTCCTTATTAAGTTTTGGAGGGCGATACACAACCGCAAACATGACGGGAGAGGACACTTGTAGTTAAAATGTCTGCAGTTCATAGACAAGGCAAAGGTATCAGCGTGTGGGTTCTCCTGAGCACTGCTGAAGAAAAGATCTTGTTAAATTTAGTTAAGAACATGTTTCAACTCTCTTTGTTATCTGACTCCAGTTTAATAATTTGAAATTTGAATAGATACATGATTATTTAGAATTTAGACTTGATTGTAAGAAGAATGCCATACTTTCGTTGCTACTCTCAGAATATTCTGTGATGGTACCACTGCATGTCAAACCGGCTGAAATGCACATGTATCGCAGGCTGATTAGATGTTTCCGGTAACTCAGGGGTTGCGTAGGATGCCACTTCTTTAGGGATATTCGATAGCAGCTCAGGGACCCAAAAAGGCCAACACTGGCTTTCGCTGTTCTCAGTATGGAAACTTGATAAGTGGAGGAGATTGATTTAACAACAGAGGTGAACCGGTGCGATACTCCATGATACAATAAGCATAAATATGCATCCTCCCTAGACCAGCTGGAGGGGGTACTCCCACATTATATATTAACTGAGACAACTGCACAATTTTCAGAGAAACCACGAAGATCATGTTTAACATGTTTAACAGCCAGTTTAGTTACAAATCAAATACAGGTAAAATGGTAAAATACATGAAAAAACAGGAAAACATGAGAACAAACTGCAGAGTCAACAAAGAATATTATCTTACCTGGAAACAAGTAAAGCTACATGCGACGGGTCAAGTGGCAGTCTGGCTGCAGTACTCAACCAGGCTTTGTCTCCCAACTTTAAGTACAAAAACCAGGCGTTTGATCCTACAAACAAAAAGCCATGAATGAATAATTTAAAATTTCAGG
This sequence comes from Gymnothorax javanicus, assembly GCA_029692085.1. Classification (NCBI taxonomy): domain Eukaryota; kingdom Metazoa; phylum Chordata; class Actinopteri; order Anguilliformes; family Muraenidae; genus Gymnothorax; species Gymnothorax javanicus. Next base: position 102,653,798 of record CM056194.1, on the reverse strand, counting down.
TCACAGACCCCAGGCCCACAGGAGGTGGGTGTTGATCAAAGAGTCAGGCCATCGGTGTCCCTTTATGTCCCTTTATGACAAGAATTATTCCTGGCGAGTTCTCAATCATTTTCCTTTATTGACGCATTTTCCAATTATCGTAGTTGGCAACTGAAGACACGGTTTCTCTCCATATGCGATCTAACAGCGATGAAATCATGGGCTAAATTCAGTACAGAAAAATAATTTACTTATCAATAGGCCAATGCTTTGCATTGATTGAACTGGTCCGCATTCCAATGAAATATTTCCTTTCACTCTCGGTATTGCGTGGGTTGATACAACCCCAATTCCGAAATAGTTGGGACAAAGTGTAAATTGTGAATAAAATCAAAATGCAATGACTTTCAAATCACACCAGACAGTATTTTATTCACAATAGAACAGAGATAACATAGCAAATGTTGAAACTGTGAAATTTTACAATTTTATCCACAAAATGAGCTCATTTCAAATTTGATGGCTGCTACAGGTCTCAAAAAAGTTGGGACAGGGGCCTTTTTACCATGGTGTAGCATCCCCTCTTCTTTTTAACACAGAGTGGAGGCGTCTGAGCATTGAGGATACAAGTTTCTTGAGTTTAGCCATTGGAATTTGATCCCACTTTTGTTTAATACAGGCTTTAATACAGACTTTTCGTTTAATTATGCGCCAAATGTTCTCAATCGGTGAAAGATCAGGACTGCAGGCAGGCCAGTTCAGCACACGGACTCTTCTACTACAAAGCCATGCTGTTGTAATAGCTGCAGTATGTGGTTTTGCATTGTCCTGCTGAAATAAACAAGGCCTTCCCTAGAATAGATGTTGTCTGGAGGGGAGCATATATTGCTCTAAAACCTTTATATACCTTTCAGCATTCATGGTGCTTCTTAAAACATGCAAGTGTCCCACACCATATGCACTAATGCATCCCCATACCATCAGAGATGCTGGCTTTTGAACTGAACGCTGATAACAAGAGGGGTGGTCTTTCTTTTCTTTAGCCCGGGGGACATGACGCCCGTGATTTCCAACACGAATGTCAAATTTCGACTCGTCTGACCACAGGACACTTTGCCACTTTGCTAGAGTCCATTTTAAATGAGTTTTGGCCCACAGAACACAGTGGCGCTTCTGGATCATGCTCAACAATGGCTTCCTTTTTGCATGATAGAGTTTTAGGTAGCATCTGTGGATGGCACGGCGGACTGTGTTTACAGACAGTGGTTTCTTGAAGTATTCCTGGGGCCTCATTTATCATAAAGGGTGTAAAAGTGCTACTAAATTTTCACCCTTTTTCAGATCTATCAAATGAGTACACACAGCTGTCCCAATTTGCATTGATAAATACCAGACCCAGGAAAAGCCGTGAACATCATATGCGCTCTGGGGACACAACCATTTGTGGAGCCCCTGACGTCATTTGTGGAGTGACGTCAGTGAAGCATGGGTGGGAAACGTGCAAAAAAGTGAAACTTCTGAGAGGCTGAGATACACGTGCTTGTTGGTGAGGTGCAGGCGAGGAAAAAAGTCCTCTTTGGCAGGTATTTGCACTAATTCTGTCCGATCACTTCGTCTTGTGGTTTATTTAGGAACAAGAACATAACTAAGAACACGTAGAGAATCACAACAGAAATGAACACATAATGTTGGACCAAACAATTCCGGAAATTAAAACAATCTCATCTAACCAGCCACAGCCCCGGCCTCACCAACAAGCCTAAAACTGCCGAGTGGCAGGAGGTGACGACAGCCGTGAACGCTGCGGGCGCCACTGCAAGGACTGAGAACGAAATCCGGAAGAAGTAGGCCGACTTGAAAGTGGGTTTCAATCTGTAATACGGCATACTCTGTCATATAACATAATCTGTATTGCAATAATGTCAACACTGTCACTACCATTGTTACAGAGGGAAGCCAAGAGAAGACTCTCGGCCCACCGCCTAAGTGTGGCGGTCACTGGTGGGGGCCCGGCAACCCCCGACCTCACCCCGGTTGATGTTATGATTGGGGACATCATCGGCACCGAGTCGGTGAAGGGTGTTGTGCCAGTCGAGGAAGGGGACTCGGACATGACCGTGAGGGAGACCCAGACCACAAACGAACCTGGTAAATCAGTTTCAATTATTCATTCGCCACTATGGCTGTCCAGTGAAAGAAAATTAATTCCAATGAATGTAGGCCTACATAAGAAAATAATGTGCACAGACAGACAAACACACTGGATTTAAAACACACTTGTTTCCTCAGCCTTGGAGGTGGGTGACACCGAGGAGGGGGAGTTTGTCGTCCTCGACCTCACGGTCATACCAAGCAGTGCGCCAGGCCCCTGCTCGGACGCCGGCCCCAGTGCGCCAGGTCCCTGCTCGGACGCCGGCCCCAGTGCGCCAGGTCCCTGCTGGGACGCCAGCCCCAGTGTGCCAGGCCCCTGCTCGGACGCCGACCCCAGTGCGCCAGGCCCCTGCTCGGACGCCGGCCCCAGTGCGCCAGGCCCCTGCTCGGTCCCCAGCTTGGTCCCTGGTCCAAGCCGTGCATCGGCCCCCCAGCAGGGCAGGGGGCGTCCGGTTGGGGGAGTCCTAACGGATGCGGTGCTGGAGGCACAGAGACAGACCCTGAATGCCCAGAGGGACACGGCGGCGGCAGTCGGTGCAGTGGCAGAGCAGCTCAACCAGCTAAATGAAAGTCACGTGTCCATTGCTGCAGCACTGCAGCGCATCATCTCTGGGTAGGAGAGCATCGCAGATGCAATTGTGGCCCTCACAGCTGCGGTTACAACTCTTACTGAGGCAATAAAAAGATAAATGCACCTTCTTGTCAAATCTTTTGTCAAATGCAGGAGGTGTGTGATTTCTGTTTCAGTTGCATAGAGGGACAAAAATGACAATGTCGCGTTTGATATACATGAATTTATTTCTGTCTCAACTTGTGGAAATCAAATGTACGAGAAATTAAATATGAGGTTCTTGCAATACTGAAAACTAAACACAACTTTGCAAGACTGAAACTGAGAAACTCATAGGCTGTATACACACATTCTTTAGCTCAACATGAGGGGTGAGAGTTGCGGGGCGGCTTCACAACCGCTGCATCACCGCAGCTCGTGTCCTTAGTCCCCGCTGAAAACCCTCATGACGAGGAGGGGGCTGTGGGTTTGGGTCCACATGCTGGGGTGGAGGGAGGCCCGGCGGCAGCGCAACCCCACACCTCACTGCCACATTGTGCAGGATGGCACAGGCCCAGATGATTCTGCACGCCTTTTTCGGGTGGTAGAGGAGCCTACCACCCGACGTATCCAGGCAGCGCCAACGGCTTTTTAGGAGCCCGATGGCGCGCTCTACGACGCAGTGCACACGGGCATGGACCTCATTATATTGAGTTTCCTGGCCACCCTGTGGGTCCGGGATGGGAACTAGCAGCCACTCCCTCAGGAAGTAGCAACTATCACCTGTAAGTCACAACGATGGGGTGAGTATCAGCTTTTAATTGATGATTATAAGCAGCAGCTCTCAAAGAATGAGTATACTGTGTGGCCTACATGCACTCACCAAGAAGCCAGCCGTCACGCGCAGTGCCTGCCCCCAGTCTCGCCCCCACACTGCTGTGCATCAGGATGAATGAATCATGTGTAGAACCAGGCCACCGTGCCACTACATTCGTTATGAGCATGTCGGCGTCACAAATGATTTGGGTATTGATCGTATGCACATTTTTGCGATTCACATATACAAATTCATTCACCGATGGTGCCCTAATCATGATGTGAGTGCAGTCAATGGCTCCGATTACATTGGGAAAACCAGACATTGCTGTAAATTGCCTTTTGGTGTCGGCCTGCTCCTTCACAGTGTAAGGGAACCGAATGAACCGATCATTCATCCTGATGAGCCCATCCCAGACTGCAGGCATTATGGCGCTCAGTGACGGCTGTGATATCCCGGACCTATAGGGAGAGATGTTACAGGATTAGCTCATTCCCAGCAGGGGCTTCAGCCACAAGGGTGAACAAGTTAATGCTAATGTTATCATACACACCTGTTGGCTCGTTCCCGTTGGCAAGTCCCGGTTCGCAGGAAACCTAGTGTGGTTAATACCTGTGCCAAATCATGTGGGTCACTTCAGCATGTCAAAATGTAAACAGCACATTCATCATTACAATTCATTTTAGAGTGCTGCCATTGGCCTCATTATTCAACGTTATACTGTATGTGGTCCGTGGACCTACCTGTGTTGGTACCGGTATTGCATGGGTGCGGCGGGTGCTCTTTTCCAGTTCAGCACATAGCTCCAAGAGCACGGCTCTAGGGAGTCTAAATCGGCTGATCAGCCAGTCATCATCATGGGCCAGCAGATCGTGTTGGTCCCGGAACACCCGCTCCCTCCTGATTCTCCCACCGTCTCCGGGATCATCGTTGTTGTCATCGTCTGCCACGACACGTGCAAGGACGTCTAAAACTCCAAGCGTTGCTGGATCCATGTTGTTCCATTATGCACAGGCGCACCGGCGCGGTATTTATATGCTTGCCCCACACAGGTGTGCTTGATCATATCTTGATGGCAATTTATTCCCCAAATATTGACATTTGGCGTCATAAAACACCCCTCGTGGGGAGGCACTCAGGTGATTGGCTGTAAAGGAGTGAGACATCTGATTGGCTACAAACGATCCCTCTTAGAAAAAATGCATTTGTGGATCGGAGTCACGTCAGGGGAGTCCTGAAAGTCTCACACACAAATGCAGCGAAGTTTACAAATTAAAGCACTTTGTAAATGCAGATCCAACAGTTCATATATGAATGTAACAAGCTCCACATATGTATTTGATGAAGATTGCAAATACTTTTACATGCATATATTTGTGATTTTTTTTTCTTTTTGTGTGTGCATCGAAAATTTGCTTATGAATCTTATTTTTTATATGTGGATTTTTTAAAATTATATATGGAATGAAAATATTTGTGTGTGCATTGAAAATTTATTTGTGTATGGAACATATTTGTGTGTGCATTGAACATGTATTTGTGTTTTGAGTCATATATATATATATATATATATATATATATCCCCAAATACATTTGTGAATTTTTTTCTGTGCATTTATCTATTTTGAGACCGTTCTAGCTCCATAAATAAGTGTGGAGTGCTCTCGGAGTGAACCTTTTGTTAATCATGAAAATGACTGAGAACAGGTCAGGACTAATAATTGTTTTAAAAGGATGTTTCGTGCACCCCAATTCTCTGTTCTGGTTCCCCCACTGTACTGAATTTCGCCCATGATTTCATCGCTGTTAGATCGCATATGAAGAGAAACCATGTCTTCAGATGCCAATTACGATAATTGGAAAACACGCCAATAAAGGAAAATGATTGAGAACTTGCCAAGACTAATTCTTGTCTTAAAGGGGCGTGTCTGTGCCCCCCCCAATTCCCTGTTCTAGCGCCGGCCCTGTGATGGGGGCTGGTCTCCACTCTGCTCCAGTTTTCTCAGAGGCTCTTAGATGTACATTGAGACACAGGAAAACCTCTGCAGAAATTAGACCAATGCACCAGTCACACTGAGACGATCAAAACGACACCAAACACGTCTTTCCTCAGAATTTGAATTATGAAACATCCCATGCAAGATCCCATCCCATGCGAGACCTTATAGTGACCCAAACCTGAGAGAGAAGAGAATTAAGAGGGGTCGGGAAGACAGATGTTTAGAGAGACCGAGAAAGAGGTTCTCTTACACATACTAACACTAAATTACCCAGCAGGGGGGCCAAGAAATGGAATGAGGGCTTTTGTAGAACGTGGATTGAGTTTTATAACTACCTCAACATAAACGGTGTCAGGTCACCAGATACCCCAGCGGCTTGCTGTGGCGGAGTAATTACAGCGATAGAATTTGAGGAATTCAGTTTGCCTCGTACTGGTGAAGCGTGGGAGAATGAAAGGCAGTACTGTCGATTGAATAGTTCTTTCTGCCTCACACAATGTACGCTGGTTGCCCAATCATAACATTGAAAATTGGGAAGTGCCATATCACTTAGGCCTGTGATGATGAGGCTTGCGCAATTCAGGTTTTTTATTGTTCCAAATATATGAGGATGTTATAGAATCCAGGGATTTAAAAAATGACATGGGAATAATTACAGGCAAACATTGAAAAGATGGTGGTTTTTGGGGAGTGTTGTCATTTTAACTGAGTTAGTCTGAACAATTAGGGCTGGGGAAAAAGGAGACCATTTATTAGATCTTTTTTGAATTAATGAAATTTGATGAAATTCTGTTGAAATTCTGCAAGTAACTTCTCGTGACAGGGATCCCCAGATGTGAATTGATCTCTCAGCTTTGATTGGCACATTCAGATCTAACTTCAATGCTTCCCGGTTAAGTCGGAACAGCTCACTTTTTTTTTGCAAATTCAATTTATATCCAGAAAAATGGCCAAAATTCTCAAATGAATAGAGGGATACGGACAGCTTTTTATGGAAAATGCAGTTGAAAAAAAACATCTAATCATTCTTCTTTGGAAAACAACTTTTCAGTCGTGGGAAGTCAGCCTTTCTGTGATACTCTCCTGTACTCCAGAGCATTAAGTAAGTTTTTACAATGAAGCAGCTCAGCTTCACTCAAGTGCAGTTTCCAGCTTTTCCCCAAAAGTTCACTGTAGCCACAGTAAGTTAGAAAATGGTGGTAGATATGGTCACAGAAGTGAATTTATTTAGTCCTTGCAAATTTTCTGACCTGTGATTTGAGAAGACCATTAAATGCTTAATATTCTGCCATTTTGGGCTTGGCCAATTTATTTTCCCAGGATTGTAGGCTTTTTGAATGCCTAAAAAGCATTTCCATTTAATGTTTTTTTATTTTTTATTTTAACAGTATAAGCATATTTAATCTGCTTCCAATGATATGTGCTCGGCACCACCCTTTTATTGCTCAAGCAGCCTCCAATAGTTTTACGTAACTACGAAATTAAAGGCAGACATAAACTCACACTGTGAGCAAGAGGCAGCATTTCATTCTCCAAAGATCTTGCTCATTAGAGCACACAAGCCAAGAGAAATCCACACTGAACACACACACTCCTGAGCAGACTGCGGAGTTTGGGAGCTTCAAACCAAGTAAGTGAGGCATGGTCAATCTAAAAGAGTAAATAAATAAAAATGTTGATTGCATTGAAATTATCTTACAATATTGATTGAGAGGGCATATTTTTGGGGACACAGAATTTGTGACAAAGAACACCATTGCTATTGTTCAAGATGTGAAGCCATCAGGTCTTGATGATATAGGTTCTGATAATAATTCTAATCATGATAAATGGAGTAAATATGGCAGAAAAAGTCAACCAATGCATTCTTTTGGAAGATATGTTGGATGAACATGAACACATCCTCAAGCTAAAAAGTTTTTTTTCTTTTCATTTGAATCATGACAGGACTGCGCGGTAGAGTTTGAAAAAATGTATGAAATAGTCTTGCATTTGCATTTAAATTTGTCAAAGTGCAAACTCTCATTTGATGGGGAAAAAGCATAGTGCGCTTCGCACTTATATTCAAAATATGGCACAGATATTTTTTTGAACAGCAGTATGGTAGGTTATTTAACTACTCATGCAAAACACAAGTTTCCCAAATAAAGTCCATTCAAAACGATTCTATTGCACTAAAATCTGCAGAATGGTTGTTTTAGCTTTCAAAAAAAAAACAAAAAAAAAAAAATTGAAAAAACTATTGAACTACAAAGTCACCCCTCATGCAATTTTGTTGAGCCCTATAAATGAAGATCTTAATCCATAAATGCAGATTTGTTGCTTAAGTAGACAATCCAAGGATGGGCAATTATGCGTTTGTCAACAACATGGTCAACAACAATAATCAGATAGGCAGTGACACTAAAATGATTGTTCGATATTGAGGGGCTTAATATGTGCGATGAATACATACCTCACATGATTACACCACCCCCACCAGCAGGACCTTCTGACAAAAGGCAGGTTGGATCCATGGATTCCTGCTGTTGAACTCAAATCCAGATCCTACCATCTGCGTGTCACAGTAGAAATTGATTTTTTTCAGTGTATGTTTTCATGATCTTCAGCTTTACAGTTTTGGTGAGCCTGTACCGTCTGTAACCTCAGATCTCTGTGCTTGTCTAAAGGGAGTGGAAGCCGACTGTCTTCAGCTCATCATGCCATCCGCATGAAGGTTCGACATGTAGTGCTTTCTGAGGGGCTTTTCTGCTCCCTACGATTGCAAACCATGGTTACGTGTCAGTCTGGCAATTCTCTGCTGACCACTAACATCAGCATGCTGTTCACTGCATTTTTTTTTTTTTACTCTAGAGAGAGCTGTACATAGGCGATCAGCACTTTCAAAAATACTCCTACCAGCCTATCGCTTATCTGACACCAACATCCAGGCCATGGTCAAACTCATGGAAAGCACGCTTTCCCCAATTTTGCGTTTAATATTACATATTGATATCTAGCAGCGGCGTGCCATCAGCTGTTCAGAAGGCCTTCAGTAACCTCACCCTTTACCGCTCAATTGTGCTGAAGCTGTTCTCATTCAAGTTTGCCTTATTAACAATCAAACAATTTATTGACTGAACAACCAAGAACAATCCATGGCCTATAATAAGAAATGATAATGAAAAAAATGAATGCCTATTGCCTGCATTTATATAATTGATATGGCATTGTAAGGATGGCAACATAAATGCAAAAAAATCTGAAACTTCCGCTGACTTTGCAGCATTTATTTTCGCCGTCACTCAGCTGTGCAGCGTGCTTAACAACACCCTTTAGCGTGACCACATTCAGAATATAGAATGCATTCTCGTGGCTAATTGCTTAATGAGCCTCACAAACAAAGCAAATCTGCGCTGTTTCACGAGCTACACGAGTGCAGAAATTATAAAGACAATCATATTTTACGTCGTCATTTTTGTACGGTAGAAAGCCTTGAGGATTATATTGCATTATTTCTCATCATATTCATCAGTTCTGATAAGACCACTTCGTCAAAAAAGAAAATATTTATTGCAGCATACAGGCATACAATCATACATTGAGTTTGGCGACATGGCTCTGTTATGAGAGATCCCTGCCCGTCCGAACGAGGAACTGAAGGCAGGGAGCTGCTACTAACCCCCCAAACTGAACCATGCCAGCAAGGCTAACTGAAATGCAGAAAAGTTAAGAAGCAGTAGATACATAGAGGCCGCCCGGCGGCTGACATAATTTCTCTTGAAGCCAATACAAGAGAAATACACTATATGAGTGTGCTATGTGTTGTGACAGCCTGGCGGATGCCACGATTTCTCTTGATGCCAATACAAGAGAAATATACTATATGAGAGTACAATGTGTCGTGACAGCCCGGCGGCTGGCACAATTTCCCTTGATGCCGATAAAAGAGAAATATTCTACACAAATGTTCTAAGAGTGACAGCCCAGCGGCTGGTACTCATTTCTCTTGATGCTGATACAAGACAAATATTCTATATGAATTGTATTATGTGTAGTGGCAACCCGGCGGTTGGCACGATTTCTCTTGATGCCGATACAAGAGAAATATACTATATGAAGTATATTATGTGTAGAGATAGCCCAATGGCTACCTCAATTTCTCTTGAAGCTATTTTAAGAGAAATATTCTACAATACGATCTAGCATGTCAGCAAGCTGGTACAACTATGATGAAACGAGATAAGCTATTTTTTTTTAAATATATTAATGAAGGTGAGAGTGGTGACGAATGAGATGGCGTAGAATAGTGTTGCGATGCTGATACCCTGACTATGTGACTGGAAAAAATGCTAGACGACATGTGAGCAGAAATGTGAGTAGGAGTGGAGATTTAGTGTGTAGTGTTTTGGACATGCAAACATTGCTTTCAACATTTTGCTCATTAATTTTTGCGCCTCCATAAAGTCCTTAAATCCAGGGCGAAGGCATCGATTATACGCCGAAGATGACCAACGTCCCATGGCCTTCAGTGTCGAGACAGATGCAACAGAAGCGGCGGTTGTGGCTGCTCAAATACGAAAGGAGTGGGGAGTGTAGAGTTGAGGGGAGAGGCCACAGAGCTGGCAAACTAGGCGAACCAGGACCGAGAGATGGTCCTCCCAGCTTTCATGAGGAACAGATGTAGTTCGCTGGATAGACTCCATGGACCAGACTGTTACGATGGTAGAGACTGGTGTAGGGCCCACAGAACTACATTTCCCATGCAGTCAACAGGAAATGGAAACATCCTCTACAGCACCACCCCCTTCCTTTACGTTTCCCAATAGAATGAGCCCAAAAGCAATAAAACGGGCAATAGAACTTTTAAAACTAGGGACTCCTCCCAGTTCATTTTTTTTTTCTTGGCACACTTCCCACTGAGGAGGTCACACTTTCTCTTGGCACACTTCCAACTGAGGAGCACACGCTCTCTTGGCTCTATCCCACCGGCAAGCCACGCTTCCCCTTGCCCTGCTCTTTACAAGCGCAAGGACAGCACTTGTATTGGAATTCACGCATCCTGTGCAATTTCATTAGGCCTATCTGCAGAGTGCATCTCTGCGAATCTCCATTTAGGTTCACAACTGCAAATCTCATTAAACTAGCTTATGCCTAGTGCTACTGCTAGTTGATCACGGAACAACTCCGAAAAAGAACTTTTCCGAATCAGCAAGGACACTCCTCACGGCGATCTACACAGCAGAGCAGCACGCAACTCCAAGAGGACACAGGACAAAAACTACCATCAACTCCTCCTGGGGAACCCCAAGAAGTTCCCAAACGAGCCGGGAGATATAATCCCTCCAGTGTCCTGAAGCGTCCAGGAGACGTACTTATTTTTTCTCACCAAGTTGTAGTACCGCTTGCACTCTGAGCCACACTTCAGCCAGTTAGAGTGGAATAGTAAGCCAATCAGATTGTACATAACTGAAATTTTTCCCTAACTTGGTTATGAAAAATAACCCAGCGTCCAGGAGGCATCCGAACCAGATGTCCAAACCACATAAACCAACTCCTCTCAACGCGGAGGAGCAGTGATTCGACTCTGGGCCTCTCTCGGATGTCTGAGCTCCTCATGCTATCCCTAAAGCCTAGATTCCACCGGGACCATCTTGGCCGTGTTACTGCCTCGAAACGGTTGCTGGAGTTGATCGTGGCCATTCTAGACAATGCCTGTGATTCCACCAGCCACGCCACGTCACATCTCGGCAGCGTCCTAGAAGCGGCTCTCCGCACTGCTCCGCTGAGAATACACACCGAGTCTATTTACATCTGCACAAGAGGACTGGTGCATGCTCTGCTGCGACAACACAGACTGTACACGGTCCGCTTCTTTCTCCTGTCCCGTCTCGTAATTTTATTTTTCGTTGAGCTTTATGTTCGTCTTTGTCAACCTGGACTGTTTAAACATGGCGCAACCCTGCAAGGTAATACTCATCGTTGTATTCGCTGCGCAAATCTTCAGCTGTGATGGCCTCGAAGTTCAGCATGTAATGAACATACGAAGACTCCAATCGCGGATCAAGCTCAGAAGAGCGTCTTTTATTTGACTGGGAATGTTCAATGCTCATGGTCAGAAAAAACAGAAACAAGTCAGAAGCCAGAATCAGGAATATCACAGGTAATCAGAATCGTAAACCAGGGACAGGCAAGGGATCTATTAACCAGAAAATCCGTCAGCACAAAATACAGAAACAAAGGGGTATCTAAACTAAGGGAAATAGGGAAAAGGGAAAGGGTAATTGGATAGGGAAAGGGAGACAAAGAAATTAACTAAACGAAGGGAATGCAAGGGAATATGGGAAAACGAAAGACTAGCAATCAAAATTCACAATCACTCGACGCCAAATACAAAATATCAACTGGAAACAATGAAACACATGAGACAAATCTTACAACAATCGCAGAGAAGCTCACTAGAAAGAAAAGGCAGAGACGAGACGACTAAGACTGAGCAAAGGAACGAAAACGAATCGACACTGACAAGAGGAAAAGTGGGGTTTTTATAAACAAACTAATCAGAGTGTTTAGCCCAAGTAATAAAGGACAGCTGGAGAAGAGGCGGAATCTAGAACAGCAAAGGATGGTGATAGGACAGATTGGGGAAGTAGGTGTGCCCTGCTTCTTCAAACTAACAAATCACCGTGCCTAACTACTCTGCTCTAATGTGTAGTCCTACCCATTTCTAATCACCCGTGCCTCAGCTAAACTATTCTCAGGTGCAGACAGTTAACAAGCACAGGAAGAAGGAAGCAGGAAGTACCCAACCAGAAAAAAACAGGGGAAAAAAGATTGTGAATGGAAACAAGACAAGACACCACACTTGGGAAACACAAAAGGGAGCTCAGTACAAGGAAGACAAGAGACAAGCATTCAAAAAACATGAACAGTCACACTAGAAAACATTAACTAAACACAATGAAACTAATAAATCTAAGCAAAAACATACAACATCAAACATAAAATCCTTAATTCACAACAGAACCCCCCCCCACGGTCGCCACCTGGCGTCCGAACTCAGCTTTGTGAAAGTCTCTGATCAGTCTCTTATCGAGGATGTGCCGTGCCGGCACCAGGAACTCCTCCTCGGACCGTAGCCCTCCCAATCCACAAGGTACTGTAGGCCGCGACCCCGGCGGCGGACGTTCAGCAGCTTCCTGACGGTGTAGGCTTCTCCTCCATCGATGAGGCGAGGGGGGGGCGGATTGGGCGGGGCAGGGGTGAGGGGGAAACAGACACTGGCTTGAGACAGGACACATGAAAAACAGGATGGATACGGGACATGGACTGGGGTAACTTGAGTTGCACTGAAACAGGGTTAACAATCTTGACTATGGGGAAAGGGCCAATGTAACGGGGGGCTAACTTATGGTCGGGACGTGGAGGGAATGTCCTTAGTGGACAGCCAGACTTTCTGGCCAACTTTGTAGTCTGGGGGCTGGGAGCGGCGACGGTTGGCCTGCCTGGTCATCTGGCCGGAGGCCTTGAGGAGGGCGGCGCGGGTCTCCTGCCATGTCCGGGCGGCACCTCCGGATGAGCTCCTCAATACTAGGGACGTCGACCTCTGCCTCCTGGGAGGGAAACAGGGGGCTGATAACCGAGGCAGGCCTGGAAGGGGGAGACACGGAGGCAGCTGCAGGCAGACTGTTTATTGAGTACTCCACCCACGCCAGCTGGTCACTCCAATCGGTCTGGTCGCGGGGAGGCCAGGGACTGGAGCACCGTCTCAACCTGCTGGTTGGCTCTCTCAGTCTGCCCATTGCTCTGTGGGTGGAAACCGGAAGACAGGTTGACAACAATTCCCAACGCGCTGCAGAAGGCCCTCCAGACCTGGGAGATTTAACTGCGGACCACGGTCAGAGACAACATCAGAAGGAATCCCATGTAACCTAATTACGTGCTGTATAAGCAGGTCAGCTGTCTCCTTAGCAGAAGGGAGCTTAGGTAGTGGAACCAGGTGTACAGCCTTTGAGAAACGATCGATGATGGTCAGGATGACCGTGTTACCTTTTTGTGACGGTGGCAACCCAGTAACAAAGTCCATAGCAATACTAGCCCAGGGTCTGGATGGCACAGGGAGTGGGTGGAGGAGACCGGCTGGAGGAGTGTGGGTGGTCTTGCTCTGGGCGCACACCGAGCAGTGGCGGTCAGAACTCCTTGACATCCTGGCAGACTGAGGGCCACCAGAATCTTTGCGCAGCATGGACAGGGTACGGTTGGCTCCTGGATGGCAGGCAAGCCGGGGACGAATGGGCCCACTGCAACACATCAGACCTGAGGGCATCAGGGACAAACAGACACTCCCTAGGACAATTAGCAGGTGGCCCACCAGGAGGTTGTGCTCCTCTGACCCGGTTCTCCAGCTCCCAGACAAGCGCCCCCCACCAGACATCTGTCGGGCAGGATTCTCAGTGGCTCCTTGGGTGCAGCATCAGGGGAGAACTTGCGGGACAGAGCATCAGGCTTTTTTATTCAGGGACCCAGGGCGATAAGCCAGAGTGAAATTAAAACGGTCAAAAACAGAGACCAGCGAGATTGAGGAGAATTTAACCTCTTGGCAGACTTGAGGTATTCTAGATTTTTATGATCCGTCCAAACTTGAAACGGGACTTTAGCACCCTCTAACCAGTGACGCCACTCCTCCAATGCCATCTTGACAGCAAGTAGCTCACGATTGCCGATATCATAATTCTGTTCTGCTGAACTGAGTCTCCGTGAGAAAAAGGCGCATGGGTGTACCTTGTTGTCAGTGAGGTTGCGTTGAGACAGCACTGCTCCAACTCCAGTATTAGAAGCGTCCACCTCTACAATGAACTGCCGTTCCGGGTCGGGCTGCTGGAGGATGGGGGCACTGGTGAAGCGGCTCTTGAGCTCCTGGAAGGCCCTCTCTGCGTCAGAGGACCACACAAACTGAACTTTGGGAGACGTCAGGGAGGTGAGTGGTGCAGCAACAGAACTATAATTGCGGATAAACCTTCTATAAAAGTTGGCAAACCCCAGGAAGCATTGTAACTCCTTGCGGGACGTAGGAGTAGCCCAGTCTTTAACAGCCTTGACCTTCTCTGGGTCCATCAGGATGCCCCCGGGGGTGACCACGAAACCCAGGAACGGAACCGTGTCCAGGTGGAATTCGCACTTCTCAGCCTTTGCGAAGAGCTGGTTCTCAAGGAGTCGCTGCAGGACGGCTCTGACATGGCGCCACGTGTTCCTCCTGGAGCGTGAAAACACTAAGATGTCATCCAGATAAACAAATACAAACTGGTTAATCATGTCATGCAACACATCATTAATGAGGTTCTGGAAGACCGCGTAGCGCGTTAGCCAGCCCGAAAGGCATCACCAGATACTCGTAGTGGCCCTGGCGGTGTTGAAGGCGGTCTTCCACTGCCTCTCCTTCCTTAATGCGGACGAGGTGGTACGCGTTCCGTAAGTCCAGCTTAGTGAAGATGGTGGCCCCTGCAACAACTCAAAGGCGGAGTTCATTAACGGTAGAGGGTAACGGTTCTTTACCGTGATATTGTTTAATCCTCTGTAATCAATACAGGGTCGGAGGGAGCCATCTTTCTTCCCAACAAAGAAGAATCCCGCTCCGGCTGGGGAGGACGAGGGACGAATGATGCCGGCAGCCAGGGACTCCTCTACGTACTTCTCCATAGCCTCTTGTTCTGGGCGAGACAGGGAATACAGTCCTCCCCTAGGGGGCGTAGTGCCCGGGTGCAGCTCTATGGCGCAGTCGTAGGGTCTGTGCGGAGGCAGAGATAGAGCACGAGACTTAGAGAACACTTCGACGAGGTCATGGTACTCACAGGGCACTTTAGACAGGTCAGGAACATATGGTGGTTCACTGGACTGGCTGTTGCTCTGGTTGGGTGGGGCTCTGCGAAGGCAGGAACGTAAACAGTGGGTGCTCCACTCAACCACTTGTCCTGTCTCCCAGTTGATGGTGGGGTTGTGGATCTTCAGCCAAGGAAGGCCCAGGACGATGGGAGCAGAGGAGCAGGGCATGACGTGGAGCCTGATCTGTTCCTGATGATTGCCAGAGACAACGAGGGTGATTAGCGGGTGGCGTGTGTAATCTGGCCCAACGATTGCCCACCAAGTCCAAGAGGATGGAGCGGAGTATGGAGTTTCTGGGGTTGAAGCTGCAGATGGTTGAACAGGTCAGCGTCGATCAGGTTAAAGTCGGACCCTGAGTCGAACAACACATTGGAGGTTAGTGTCTTGTTACCAACAACAATGGTGACCGGAACCTGTCTGCGTGAACCGTCAGCATAACACAACTGCCCTACCTTCCCGTTTGCATCCGGCTTGCAGAGGAGTGAACAGCTCTTAATGCGGTGACCCTCCTTCCCACAGTATAAGCAGGCGCCTGCGCATTCTTCTGGCGTGCTCTTGTGGTGACAAACGGCATCGATCCACCTGCATGGGTTCCTCTCCGGTCTCTGGTGCACGCCGGTCTCCTGCACAGAATGTACAGGAGCATCGCCCCAAGAGGACCGGAAGTTTCCACGCTGAGTAGATCGGCGTGTCTCAGGTTGATTCTGGCGCTCCCTCTCGCGCTGCTGCAGTCGGGAATCAACCTGGATGGCCACCCGAATAAGCCCCTGCAGATTCGAAGGCAGCTCACGGACGCCAGCTCGTCTTTTTATGTTTTCGGCCAATCCTCGGTAGAATACGCCAAACTGAGCGTCCTCGCTCCACTGGGTGGCGGCAGCCAGCGACCGGGACTGAATGGCGTAATCAGACACGCTCTGGTGGCCTTTTGCGTCAGACTCAGAAGTGCGCTGCCTGCTTCGCGCCCCTGGAACGAGCGATCGAACACCTCCCTCATCTCAGCCATGAACGCCTCAATGGTGCTGGTGCAGGGGTGGGCGGCGTCCCACATTGAGGTTCCCCACTCCCTCGCCTTACCAGTCAGAAGGGTGATGACATAGGCCACGCGGGAGCGCGACGTGGGGAACGTCAGTGGCTGGAGCTCGAATATAATGGAGCACTGGGACAGGAAGGCTCGGCAGGACTTCGGATCTCCATCGTACTCAGCGGGGGAGTAAGGGGGGCTCCCGGATGGGAGCTGCCTCTGCTGGCGCGACTGCAGTGCTGGGGCCGGATGATCCCAGGGTGAGACGCTGGAGGGTCTCCCTCAGTGCGTGCATGTCGCGCTGCTGCTGCTGAATCACGGCTTCATGGGACCGGAGAAGCTGCAGCGAGAATCGTCTGGGCTGGAGTCTGTGCTGGTCGATTCGTACTGTAATGAACATACGAAGACTCCAATCGCGGATCAAGCTCAGAAGAGCGTCTTTTATTTGACTGGGAATGTTCAATGCTCATGGTCAGAAAAAACAGAAACAAGTCAGAAGCCAGAATCAGGAATATCACAGGTAATCAGAATCGTAAACCAGGGACAGGCAAGGGATCTATTAACCAGAAAATCCGTCAGCACAAAAAATACAGAAACAAAAAGGGTATCTAAACTAAGGGAAATAGGGAAAAAGGAAAGGGTAATTGGATAGGGAAAGGGGAGACAAAGAAATTAACTAAACGAAGGGAATGCAAGGGAATATGGGAAAACGAAAGACTAGCAATCAAAATTCACAATCACTGACGCAAATACAAAATATCAACTGGAAACAATGAAACACGAGACAAATCTTACAACAATCGCGAGAAGCTCACTAGAAAGAAAGGCAGAGACGAGACGACCAAGACTGAGCAAAGGAACGAAACGAATCGACACTGACAAGAGGAAAAGTGGGGTTTTTATAAACAAACTAATCAGAGTGTTTAGCCCAAGTAATAAAGGACAGCTGGAGAAGAGGCGGAATCTAGAACAGCAAAGGATGGTGATAGGACAGATTGGGGAAGTAGGTGTGCCCTGCTTCTTCAAACTAACAAATCACCGTGCCTAACTACTCTGCTCTAATGTGTAGTCCTACCCATTTCTAATCACCCGTGCCTCAGCTAAACTATTCTCAGGTGCAGACAGTTAACAAGCACAGGAAGAAGGAAGCAGGAAGTACCCAACCAGAAAAAACAGGGGAAAAGATTGTGAATGGAAACAAGACAAGACACCACACTTGGGAAACACAAAAGGAGCTCAGTACAAGGAAGACAAGAGACAAGCATTCAAAAAAACATGAACAGTCACACTAGAAAACATTAACTAAACACAATGAAACTAATAAATCTAAGCAAAAACATACAACATCAAACATAAAATCCTTAATTCACAACACAGCAAGTTACCGGCAACATTTCACTCACCTACAACCAAGGGGATGTGCTGTCACTCCAGGAATCCTGGCCGTGTAACATCGAGCCTGCAGTGGTTCTACCACCGGAGCTTAGGCCGAGGAAAAGGGGTCGACGAGGAAGAATCCGCAATAGGATAAGGAAGCGTCCCTTCAAACCCCGTCTCCCCTCCATCATCCTGGCTAACGTCCGCTCACTTTGCAATAAAATGGATTTGTTACACGCCCGGTGCAAACTGGAAAGGGCTTTGAGGGACATCTGTTACACGCCCAGTGCAAACTGGAGAGGGCCTTCAGGGACATCTGCATAATCGCACTGACGGAGACCTGGCTGGATGGGTCTGCCCCCGACACCGATGTCAACCTGGACGGTTTTTCTATCATAAGGTCGGACAGAACGAGTCAATCGGGGAAGACGCAGGGTGGGGGGCTGTGTTTATACATCAATGACAGGTGGTGCACTAATGTTAAAGTGTACCGTAGGGTATACACACCCAACCTGGAGATGCTCACTGTATCTAAGTGACCCTTCTATCTTCCCAGGGAATTTCAAACTGTTGTGATCGGCTGAGTGTATATTCCTCCTGACGCTAACACCAAGACAGCAGCAGAGCTGGTAGCCGAAGATGCTAACGCCATGCTCGCCAAATACCCCGGAGCTCCGGTTTTTTTTTTGGGGGACTACAACAGCTGCAGATTGGAAAACGTACTGCCATCATTCCAGCAGTATGTGAACATTCCCACCAGAAAAGATAGCATTCTGGACCTGTGCTACGGTAACATTACCGATGCTTTCTGCGCCTGCTCCCATTCACCCCTTGGACTGGCCGATCACAACATGATCGTCTACTTCCGCTGTACAGGCAGGCTCTCAAACGCCTCAAGCCACAAACTTACAGCGCCCCACAATGGACGGAGGATGCCATGGCAAAACTCCAAGGCTCCTTGGCATGCACCTCCTGGGACATTTTTCTGATGGGGAACCTCAGCGTCACTCTGTCATCACGGACTATATTCATTTCAACATAGACACCTGAATTACAGTAAAGAAAATAACCAGATATCCCAACTCCAAACCATGGATCACTCCACAACTAAGACAGAGCCAGAAGGAGAAACATGATGCCTTCAGGCGGAAGGACTGGGCCGCTCTCTCAGCAGCAAACCGGACAGTCAAAAATGATATTTTACATGCTAAACTACAATACAAAAACAAACTGGAAAATAAATTCAGCAGTACGAACACCAGGCAGGCTTTTCAACTGGTCAGAACTATAACCGAAGGAGAAGCCAAACCCAGCCCATCTACATCACTGGAGCTGGGAAATAAACTGAATGCATTTTTTTTTACCATTTTGACACTCAAGATTTAACAGCAGAGTGTCTGGAAGAGCTGAGCTCCCTCCCTCCACCAGACCCCAATGAGCCGCCCCCCTTCAGAGAGGAGGACGTACGGCGCGACCTACAGAACTAAATCACTACCGCCCCATTGCTCTCACATCCATATTAATGAAGTGTTTCGAACAGCTGCTGCTACGCTCCATCCAGCCATTTGTCAGACAACTGGATCCCTACCAATTCGCCCACAGGGCTGGAAGGGGCACGGAGGACGCTGTGGCCAGCCTGCTGCATCTCCTCCTCCAGCACCTGGACACTTCATCAGACTCCTCTCTGCAGATTTCAGCTCCGCTTTCAACACCATCCAGAGACACCTGATGATCCGCAAACTACGCCAACCCAACATCCACATCTGTCTGATCCAGCTCATCCACTCCTTCCTCAGCAATCGACAGCAGTCAGTCCGGGTTGACACAACAACCACACCTCCAATCACCACCAACACCGGTGCACCGCAAGGGTGTGTGCTCAGCCCATTTCACTAATGACTGCACCAGCCCCTCACCTAACTGCACATATCTAAAATACTCCGATGACACTGCCGTACTTGCCCGCCTCACAGATAACCAACCCACCCAGGATTACCATAACCATGTCTCCCACTTCAAACAGTGGTGTCACCAAAACCATCTCCACATCAACGTCAGCAAGACTAAAGAAATGATCATAGGCACCCAGTCACCTCAGCAACCCACCATCATTAACAATGAGACAGTAGAAATAGTTGACAGCTTCAGATACCTCGGACTCACAATTGACAACAAACTCAGCTTTGATCAGCACACAAAGGACATTCAAAAAAGAAGCCAACAAAGACTCTTAGTCATCCGTAAACTTAAAGGACTCCATGTTGCCCCCCGTCTCCTCCTTCTGTTATATCAGAGTATTGTACAACCCATTTTACTGTACTGTTCCACCTGCTTCTTTAACATGCTCACTGTTGTTAACAGAGTCAAACTCACACGCATAGCCAACACTGCTGCCAAAATCATAGGTCTCCCCACTCCCAATCTCTCTGAACTGAATGACAAGGCCATCACACGCATCGCAAACATAATAGCACAGGACTCCACCCACCCATTACACTGTCACCTCACTATTCTGCCCTCTGGAAGGAGATACAGGACTCTGAAATACAGAAGAGCATGTTTCAGCAGGAGCCTGATACCCTCTGTCATAGCGACCCTTAACAGAAGAAAGCGCTGAGGTATTGATCATATCACCCACTGCACAAACCGGCCATTTGAACCCACCACTACCCTCTACTATGTGTATGATATATGTCCTTTTTTTTTGTATAGTCTCCATTGTATGCTTCGTATTCACTGAATGTCCTTTTTTAATGTTAAATGTTTATCCTGTTAATCTGTACAGTCTCTGTGAAAACAAATTTCCCCTCGGGGACAATAAACTTAACCCTTTCAGCGCCGTGGGCAACTATAGTTGCCCAATGATGTAAGATATCAAAGTCAGATGCTATTGAAAACCTTTCATGTGGCAACTTGTTTAAAAGAGCTCCCGCAGGGGAGCTCTTTTAAACAAGTTGCCACATGATAGGTTTTCAACAGCTCAGGATAACTACATTTTTAATTCCTTGAAAATGTATTCGGCGCTCAAAGGGTTAACTAACTAATTAACTAATGAAAGCACCAGAGGTGCTGATGCCTCGGTGTGTATTGCTTAGCCACTACTGATGTACAATAGTTGTACAGTAACATAAAAGCAAGCTTGAATACATAAACAGTCAATAGAGTGCGGTCCTTGTGCCAAAATCATGTGGGTGTGGCTTAACATTATGTACACAAAACGTGTATACTGAAACATGAAGTGCTACAAAAAATCAAAATTCTGGCACATTTAAAATCAAGAGAACAGTGTTTGTCACTCGTTGGCATTGTTACTTTAGCTTGGATGCACACGCTGTCGCAGTTATGATGGTAACAGACAGACAAACAAATACACAGACTGAGTACCGTATGCTCGCTGTGCGCATGCGCACACCGAGGCATAACTAACTATTTTTGGCAGTGACAGGCTGCAGTCACGCTGATCTGAACATCGCACAGATACGTTTCCCAAAGTTCGACCATCTACAGTCACTGGTTTCAACTAAGTTAGCATCTGTGCTAATCGGAACTGCACCCCAGATTGTGCCAGGCAGGAAGTAACTATCAAGGGGGATACGCTTTTAACTAAAAGAAACTAACCACAAATCTTTGATATAAAATTTGTTTATAACTTGCTTTTCAACAATTTGTGATTTTGTTAACTAAAATACAGGCACAAATGTTTGATCTATGGCGTTCACGGCTAGACTGTAGTAAGCTACAGCACAACAAAGTCGGAAATGACATTAAATACAGTTAAAGCGGACAAAAACAAAAGCATTTATCGTAATTTCCAGTGTACAAGCCGACTGGGTGTATAAGCGGAGCCCTGTTTTCAAGGCTAAAACGACAGATTTTTTGTGTTTCCCCTATATAAGCCGACCCCCCTTTCTGGAGATTGAATTTATCAAAAAAAAAAAAAAATTGAATATCCCTGCATAAAAGAAGTGGCTTAAATTCAAAAGGCTGGCAAAGAAAAGAAATAGAATTTCTTGTGCAAATTATAAAGTCGCTCCACGTGCAATACCGAAAGATGAGAATACGTTCAGTTGACCAATCAGCACTACGTAATCCCATGACACATTGTCCAGTAAATGACTCATTCCATGTGCATTATGGCACATTCCACGTGCATCGACCCGTGAAGTCTGTACTCAGTCACGAATTTTGCGACAGTTGGGAACTCTAGCTTTCTGCAGTTATGTACAAAACAAAACGAATGCGATATGATGCCGCTTTCAAACTAAGGGTTGTTAATTTTGCCAAAGGAGCGAATAATTCTACTGCTGCGAGAGAGTTTGAACTTAACGAAACTCAGCAAAAACAAGAAACTCTGTTGGCATGTAGTTTTGTTTGACCGGAGTACATACGAATCCAGTTACAGTAGTAAAAAAGAAAATTGAAATGTTTGGGATTGTTTTCTTTATTACCTCCATCACCTAAGGTAGAAGGAGGTTATGTGATCGGAGCCATTTGTCTGTCTGTGTGTTTTTCAACAAAACTAAGAAACTGAATTTTTTTGCGATGGTGAGAGAGTCTATGGATGAGTTTTTAGTGGCAATTTTGAATACATCCAGAGAGGGGAAAAAAATGATTGATTTTTGCTGCCACCTGGCGGTAAAATGTGGTGGAGATACTTGATAGCTCTTGTTTCACAATGTGATACTTTCTGTATAAACTGACCCCCTGCTTTTAGGACCTAAATTTTCGGCTCATATACTGGAAATTTCAGTAATTTTGTAGCCAACTCATCCATGGTAAAAGCACAAAAATCTAGGAAAAAATAGGCAAAATCTGAGCAGGTCAATAATGTCAGCAGGCAGGACGCTTTGCTAACGTTTTGCTCTCAGTGGGACATGAAATCGCATGCAAGATGGAGCAAAATAGCGTTGCTCATGTTATGCTGCAGATACGCGCATGGTGGAATCTAGGGGTAAGGGTCAGCCCAGCCATCCTGCGAACAAACCTCATTTCAGCCACTTGTATTCGCAATCTTGTTCTTTTGGTCACTACCCAAAGGGCGTGACCATACGTGCGGGTCAGAACATAAATCGACTAGTAAATCAAGAGCCTTGCCTATAAGCTCAGCTCTTTCTTCACCACGATGGACTAGTACAATGCTTGCTTTACTGCGGGTGCTGCACCCATTGACCTGTCGATCTCCCACTCCATCCTATCCTCACTCATGAACAAGATCCAGAAATGCTTAAACTCCTCCACTTGGGGTGACAACTCACCCCCACTTAGAGTAGACAATCCCCCTTTTTTCTGCAGAGAACCATGGCCTCGGATTTGGAGGTGCCAATCCTCATTCCGACCACTTCACACACAGCTGCAAACGACTCCATGGCACGTTGAAGGTCACAGCATGATGAAGCAAACTGAACCACGTCATCTGCAAACAGCATGGATGCAATCCTGAGGTCACCAGAGTGAACACTCTCTAAGCCTCAACTGCTCCTTGACAACCTGACTGTGAAAATCATGAACAAAATTGGTGACAAGGCACAACCTTAGCAGAGTCCTACACAAATTGTAAACGAGTCCGACTTATTGCCGAGAATGCGGACACAGCTCTTGTTTTGGTTGTACAGGGATTGAAGGCTCGAACTAACGGCCCTGGTGCCCCATGCTCCCGTAGCACCCCCCATAGAGTTCCTCGTGAGACATGGTCATAAGTAGGGATGTGTACCGAAATCGATACTTTTACCAGTTGGTTTTGAAATACGTGGGCACCAATGCGTATCAGTTCACGAAAAGTTAAATGGTACCACTTTTTGGTACCAGAAAAAGAAAAAAGTTAATCTGAATGCATCATAACGTATCAGAGTTGTATGACAGTAGAGTGAAAGCATGATGAGTGAGACGACCATCTGAGCCTGACTTGAACGCATCATTGCACGCACAAGAGTGTTGTCACGTCAGCTTGTTCAACAACACGACACAGCAAACATAGCGAGTCAGAAGAGATTCCAACTACGGCTACACTTTACTAAAATTGACACGGACAATGCTCGCTGTAACATCTGTGATGCAAAGACTAAGGGCCTGTGTCCACAGGAAGCATCTGTTTTCTTACTAATTCTCTGAAGTTCAGCACTGACAGCACTGAGCGTCCTCAATGCAAAACGTCCTGAACTCTCAGCTTTTTTCCACTCCTTTCACAGCACTTCATGGAACAGCGCTGGACTCGTTAATGTCACTTCTCTCTCACTGACAAATCAAAATCAAGAAGTGGGAGAGACATACAACGAACAGCAAAGGTGGCTCAAATCAATTAGCAACAGTGTAGGGGCTCGAGGTTTGCTGACTAGTTAGTCAGTGAGTATTAATGCTTACGACTACAATGTTTACTGCTACAGCCCAACAGCTGTAGCTAGGTACACTGCAGTGGCGACTGGTGAACTGGCGATAGGGGAGGCTCAAAACAAATTAAAATTAATGATTGGTCACGACCTGTTTTCAATCATTCATTTAAAGGGGAACTCAGGGCTAAATCATAATGCTGTTTTATACAATCATAATTAGTAAATAAATATTGTAAAATACAAAAATGTGGAATTTTGTTTTCAAAGACGAGATAAATGAGGTTTTATTCCCCCTAATTAGTTGTCGTCTGCTTCAACGGTTGCGTGATAATGACGTAACGTCACCCGAGAATGACGAACTCCGATAACTCTCAACATTATCAGATGTGGCCAGTTTTCATTTATAACGCATACTGATTACGACTCCGGAGTTCTCATGCTTTTCTTTATTCAGGGATTGGAAGCAATGAGTTCCTGTAATGGTCATTTAAATGAATGATTGAAAACAAATCAGGACCAATAATTAATTTTAAGGGATTGTTTGAGCCTCCCCAGTTGCCAGTTCACCAGCCGCCACCGATCCACACATACTGCACTAATGCAAGACTATCTGAACACCTCAGTAAATTTTATTGCTGAAATCACTCTGCATCAGTGAGCCATTGGGGTATCTGATAACCTGACACAGTTTCTGTCACGGTGGTTGTGAAACACATTCCACTTTTTACAACAGCACACACATTTTACATATCCTTCCGTTCAGGAATGTGTATGATAACTTCTTCCTCAGCCTATCCAAACCTCTGTCATCCTGACTCCCCTTAACTCCCTTCTCTTTCAGGTTTGGGTCACTATAAGGTTGCACATGGCATGGGATGCTTAATGACAATTCAAATTCTGAGTATAATCATGTTTGGTGTCGTTTTGATCGTATCAGTGAGACTGGTGCATTGGTCTAATTTCTGCAGAGGTTTTCCTGGGTCTCAATGTACGTCTAAGAGCCTCAGAGAAAACTAGAGCAGAGTGGAGACCAGCCCCCATCAAAACCCCTATGGCCTGACTCTTTGATCAACACCCACCTCCTGTGGGCCTGAGACCTGTGACCCGAAATTTTAAATTATTCATGCATGGCCTTTTGTTTATAGGATCAACACCTAGTCTGTGTACTTAAATTTGGGAGACAAAGCCTGGTTGAGTACTGCAGCCAGACTCCACATGACCCGTCGCATGTAGCTTTACTGATTGCCAGATGTGATCATATTCTATTTTGATATGAATATTCCTAAATTTCATAAATGCATTTTAAGTGTTTCAATCAATGTTTAATTTGGGTTGTAATTGGCTTTAAGTGACCTACCTGGCTAATCTATTGTTAAAACTGGATCTGTGTGGTTTCTCTGAAAATTGTCAGACTCTCTCTGCTGATATATGAGATTGTTCGACTCTTTCAGATAATTCATATAATGTGGGAGTACCCCCTCCAGCTGGTCTAGGGAGGATGCATATTTATGCTTATTGTGTCATGGAGTATCGCACCGGTTCACCTCTGTTGTTAAATCTGCTCTGCTTAGCAAGTTTCCATGTTGAGAACAGCGATAGCCAGTGTTGGCTGTCTTGGGCCCCTGAGCTGCTATCGAATATGTAAGGGTTTCGCCTTGCAGTCCCTCCCCTGCTGCATGCTTCACCTCCACTTTGACAGGCAACAGGTGTGGCTCGTTAAAGTGGAGGTAAAGGCAGAGTATATAAGGGCTGGCTGTTGCCAGTCCTAATTGCCTCTGCATTTTTTGCTTCTGATTTCTGCTCTGGCGTTTGGACCTTTGGTGCTCCCGTGTGTTGCCCTGTTTGTTTGTTAAAACTTGAGTTTTTTTCTAACCAGCCCGGCACTTTTGAAGGAGTCCTTCCCGCCAGATTAAGTTATTTAGAATGGACGGATGAAAACCATGAGCAGAATATCCCTAAAAGAAGTGGCATCCTACAAACATTTATGAGTCCAAGACAACCCATCTAATAATCAGCCTGCAAAAACCGTGCATTTTATCGGTTTGAAAAGTCATAAATTTTAACATAGATTATGCTCTAGAGAAGTCACAAAAGTAACAGATTTCAGCGTCATATTATGAAGTATAAATTATAAATGATGATGTGCATCTATTCTGCTGCTTATTGGACTTGGAAAGAAACCTGTTTTAATTTTGTTTGAATAAGGAGTGCAGCAGTGCATATGAGAGAATGACCCACCCCTTTTCAACGAAAAGTTCTTGGCAACAACTTTACTTGAAGGTATCATCCTATAAGAGTGACACGAGACACTGCTGGCAATTGTTACATGACATCCAGTAAATTGAACATGCTCAAAATATTATGTCAATTTCATCATTTATCCTCAAGACAACTACAATACACAAGCCTGTTCATTAAAAAAACTGAATGACACTACTGACAAAAAAGTCATAAATGTTTATGAAATTGACTATGACAGGGCTGGCGACTATGTTTAACAAAGGCGACAGTTCCATGTCATTGGCCTTATAGATCTAAACTCCAGTACACCTGGGGCCTAGTTCTGCCATATGGGTTAAAGGATTACAAGTTTAGCTTTGATTTGAAGCCATGAGGCTGCGGGCGCATATGATGATACTGACCCAAGCCATGGCGTTAAATGTACTATGGAAACAAAGTCTGTGGATCCCATCCACACACCGCATGGAGCAAGCTGACAACTAGGTATGGGCCTGTCTCTAGATAACCCCATCCATCTCATTCAGTAGTCCACCAAATTGAAAATCATCGTCCTAACTCTTCATCTAATTATCCACTACCCATTCCTATGGTTCCCAATCAATTAAGCCAGCAACGCGCTGTTTGGGATATGGCGATCCTCGCTTTGGCGATGATCCAGGATCTCAGGATCCGACTTTTGTCCAATAGGCCCCTGCAAGTACAATTTGTCATAACACCAACCCTTTTGACAACAATGCCACGGTTGTGCTATCATCGCCTGTGACAAAATTAGCAGACTGGAGATTGGCACGCCCAGTTTTGATCTGCGATACAAATAGCACTTTCTTTTCACTGACTACATTTAGATTTTCAAATTAGAGCCCAATGAGACTGATTGTATTTGTATTATTGGAGCTATCAGCACTCAAGGAAAGCATTCATGAAATGTAACTGAGAGATGATGTTCATGTCTTTCAGAGATGCTACATTGGGTCATTCTTGTGACGGCCTCATTCATGGAGCCTTTCCTATGTGATTGTAAATCTGGTAAGTTGATGCTGAATAATGGATTTTTAAAATGTCTGAGTCCTATTTGCTTATGAAGCTCTTATCTGCCTTGAGTGAATAATGGATTGTTTTGAATGTTCATTGTTTGTATAGGAATTAAGAGTTCCGATTTTTTTTGTGATACCACCTTGCTGTGTGCTGCATTGGGAAAGAGTTTCTCTTTTATCTCTCATACAAGCCTGTTTCCAAAAAAGAAGGGATGCTGTGTAATATGCAAATAGAAACAGAATGCAATGATTTGAAAATCATTTAAGCTCTGTATTTATTTGAAAATCATGCAAAAACAACATGTCAGATATTGAAAGTGAGATATTTAACTGCTCTAAAAAAATTAATTTTGAATTTGATGTGAGCAGTAATTTAAAAAAAGAAGGGACAGGGGCATGTTTACCACTGTGTTGCATTGCCTCTACTTTCAGCAATGACCAGTTAGTGTTTGGGATCTGAGGAGACCGTTGTAGTTTTGAATGGAATATGTTTTTCCATTCTTGCTTGATGAAAGATTTCAGCTGCGGAACACTTCGTGGCTTCCTGCGGCATATTTTTTCATTTCATAATGTGCCAAAAATTTTCAGAGCCATTTGTGGTTTTATGAGCAGAATATGGTTTGGCATTGTCTTGCTGAAATAAGTAAGGCCATCTCTGAAAAACACTTTATCTCGATGGCGGCATATGTTCCTCCAAAACCTGTATGTGTCATTCAGCATGAATGTTGTGGAGCCAATGAAATACTATTTCTGCAGGATGGGTCAAACTGTTTCACAAATATCTTTCAACCTATATTTAATTTTAAAAAATTACTGATAAAAAAATTTGTCATGTTTAACTGCATCAACTGTATTGATTTTTGTTAAAAATTGCAATTTAGAAATTTGATGTCTTCAACACATTCCAATGGAGTTGGGTTAGGTGGATCTTCACCTCTGTGTAGCATCACCTCTCCTTTCAATAACACTCAGTAGTCATTTCAGAACTGAGGACACAAATTGTTAGAGTTTTAGATGCAGAATTTGTTCCTATTCTTGCCTGATAAAGGACATCAATTGGTCAACAGTCTGAGGTCTCAGTTGTATTTTACACTTCATAATCTGCCGGATGTATTCAATGGGGGAAAAGTCTGGGCTGCAAGCACACACGTTGTTCCAAAATGCATGTGTACCATCCTGTTTACATTTTATGTTCCCAGTTGTGCTCATTTCTAAACTTTACAGGCTTGTGGACATTTTCAGCTTCTTGTAGACAGGGGCGTAGGAGGAAATATCCAGAAACAAAAGAAGACTCCCATGTGCAAGTTGTCCATTCTTAGTACACTAATGCAGACCTAGACCATGACAGTCAGTGGTTTTTAAACATATTATAAATTTGCTTGCACTGTGATGGTAGACCCCTACACATTACAGCAGTGAAAGGGTTAATGACCAATATATTTAATTATTTTAAAGCATTCTCCAGGACATGATCAATTTGTTGCAGCTCCAACCACCATAACTAAACACAGAGCTAATCAGAAGTTTACCTAGTTTCTGGATGCCAATGTTACCAAGGTTGTAGGGCTAACAAGCTAAATCATGATCGTTTTGACGAAATTCCACCCTGATATGATGAAAAAGTTATTCTGTATAACATTATTTGGTATTAAGAGTGTGATTTCAACCACCAAAACCAACAATACTGAGCTCATCAGAGTTGACCTACATTCCGGACTTAGACTATCTTCCAGCCAGCGCAATGGGGCGCAAAACGTAGCGCAACTGTTTTTGCTATTTTATGACCGATGAAAATACCAATTTCCCGTCCAGTGTCCTTGCTGCATAAATAGCCAATTCCAGAGCTGCCAACTCTCACGCCTCTTAGAGGCATTCACGTTCCCATACCGCAATCTGCAATTATTCAATTGACGCGTATTTAAGAGATTCTCACGCGGAATTGAGTCCTTGAGCATGGAAGTTGACCAGTTTCACGTGCATTACGGTGGATTTTACCACTAGAGACGTGGAAATCAAGTATGACTCTGGAATTCTCACGTTTATCTTTACACAGGGGTTGGAAGCAATGGAATTGCAAAAAGACGTTTCAAATGGTCTTATTTCGTTTCAACAATTTAAACTATCATGAAACACACACATTGTTTCCAACCCCTGAGTGAGAAAAAGCGCACAATGTTTGGAGTCACAATCGCTCCCATGTTACTCGTGGTGAAATCCACCGTAACGCAAGTGAAACTGAAACCTCCACTCACAAGGACTTAAATTACGCGTAAGAATCTCATTAATATTCGTTGGTTGAATAATTGCTGACTACGGTGAATACGCCTTCAGAAATGCGTGAAACTTACACCGTATGCGTGAGATTGTGTGGAAAGTTGGCAGCCCTGCAATTCATTTGCGCCAAATTGAGCGCCCATGGGCGTGTTGGTCATAAAATGAAGTGTGGTCAGGCACATTGCTGTCTTGAGATCAAGTAAAGCGATTGCGCTATTGACTAACAAAAACCTGGTCTAAAGTCCATGGTCAATTTTTGACTGCTCATTTCAGGGCGCATAGTCACATAGTATTACGCGTCTTTGCAGCTGACTGCACAACTCACGTTTACTCCTCTTGATACATAATACCCATGCAGGGATGAGCAGCAGCACATTCAACCGATTTAAAATAAAAAGATTACGATGTGAAAGATTTTTGTCAAGATGTTTCAAAAATGCATGTCAGAATGGTTAATGCGACCGACGTCCGCACATCAGGGCATTCTGTGGTACAGGCTATTTAATTCATCAGTGAACCTGTTCCATCTTGCAGTATGCGATTCAACATGCGCCGGTTATGCATTTAGATGTTCGCAAATTCTTCTGGATAAAGCCACGACTCCTTGATATTGGCGAGCTCTGTCATTCCGGTTGTTTTCCTGAAGATCCCTTCTGGAGGGGTGGCTGGTTGGCGACAATGGTCAGCCTATGTATTCATTACATGACACATCGCCCAAAACAGTGCGTGGATTCTCCTTCCATCGCACAAAACACAAACTGTAACAGAACGAATGTTTGAAATGCGCTTCGGATCTTTGGATAATGTAATGGCCGGTGGAATTAGGAGGCCAAGAGCAATGACCAGAGAGAAAGTGAGCAGCACGGACACAGTACAAAAACAGAGAATAATACAGATCAAACGAAAGTACTCGCGCTTCCGAAGGCCGTATAATAGTGCGAACCACAGAAGCAAAGCAAGATAGAAAAAGGGAGAAGAAACTCCAATTATCAAAAGATAGAAAGTCATACAAAACTTGACTACAGATATCTTCGGCTATAGTGCAAAGCTAAACACAGACACTCTTGCGAAGGAGGCGTGCCGGACTTCTTGCTCATATAGAGTCTGGGAAAGCGCCGCCCCAGCTCAATCAGCCAGCTGGGTAAAGAATTCGATAGCCCAGGAATTCGATATCGTCCCGGGACGAGAGCCGCAAAGAAAAGTCCAAACAAAATGCACACCTCACAAACCATGACAGATAAGTCGTGCATGAGACGATCCGTTGTCTGCAGTAATCTGAAAAATCAATTTTGAATCCAACCTGAATTATTAATACAGTGCCTGCAACTCATCTGTCCCGCTTCTATAATCAAATACAAAACCGCACATTTCATTTGAAAGGTCTTCATTATAATTCACAGTTTGGATGAAAAACGAAGTGGCCACAAAAAAACAACCCTTTTAGTAGCAGCAAAACCAACAGAGACATTGTTACTGTCAATAATTAATCCGAACTTCTTCTATGTATCTGACTTGCCCTTCAATCATCAGCCTATCGGAAGCAAGTTTTTTTCACTCTTGTCTGATATTATTCAAGGGGTTATGGTAGAGTAATCACAATAACATTATTTTCCTCTCTCTCTCGCATGCTGTTTTTCTGACTCGTTTAAATTTCTGTCAGTTGTTGCCCACTAGTGCATTATTATTGTTTTACCAGCGACCCTAAATTAACAAAAATACAGTGTAGGGAATTCATTATGATGAATTTTTAAAATCAGGGTACGATTTAAATAATTTTGAAAAATGTTTATAAAATGTTTTTATTACATTTTTGGAGATTACTGTGTTCCACTTTCCATACTTTAAGTCATGGTTTACTTGCACACTTTGCAGACCCTTTCATCTGCAGTGTACACTTTTTTTTCCCCTGCTACTAGGCAACAGTGCCCTTATAATAGCGGTTCGCCAAGGTGCAAGGGAATCTGGCTTTTTTTTTTTTTAAATTTGGCATCTCCAATCCCCACCCGAATCTGGAATGCCCAATTGGTGAACTATGTACAAAGCTTGCTCGTATGCGACCCCTTGCTGCCAACTCAGGAGAGCGAAGACAGTTCACGGCTCTCCTCCGAAGCACGTGCCTGTCAGCCGCTGCTTCTTATACACTCATTGGTTGAATCTTCGCAAGTTCAGAACGAGGGCGGAGGATACCCCGACATGACCAGGCTTAGAATCTTCCTGACGAGCGCCTGTCTGGCCAACAGGAGGCGCTTGAGCAACGAACAAAGCTATTT
This sequence comes from Gymnothorax javanicus, assembly GCA_029692085.1. NCBI lineage: Eukaryota > Metazoa > Chordata > Actinopteri > Anguilliformes > Muraenidae > Gymnothorax > Gymnothorax javanicus. The sequence continues at coordinate 102,621,900 of CM056194.1, read as the reverse complement.
ATTTATTTCCCTTTCCCGGCAGTCCCTTCCCAATTTGAAACCCTGTAGCGCGATGGCCAATTGTACGCTACTCTGAAAAAGCTGCCGACCACTGCTGGTTGGTACGACCGGGGCTCGAACGCGCGACGTGATAGTCACTTCATCGAGTGAGCTATCCGGCAGCTCGTGGGAATCTGGCTTTTAAAGGACATGGGAGATAACACTCTGCTTGGCTTAGTTTCTGTTACGCCCAAAACACGCCTATGATTATTTAAGAGATTACGTACAACCCCTTTGAACCTTGCGCCTTGAATTGCGCCCTGATAACCTGCCATTAAACTATCAAAAATGGATTTAGACATGCCCTAAATGCACTTGCACCTCACGCTTCAGACTGTGTGTTTAGATCCTTGAAATAGGGCCCTTTGTCATTTTTTGAGAAAAAAAGGTCCATTTTTAAAAAAATCAGTTCATACAGAAGGAGCTGTATAAGCAAACTTTTTATTGGCCCTAAAGTTGGATAAGGTGTATAAGTTCGTCATATAAAAAGCAAATGTTTATCACAAGTGGAGACATGGTGAAAACGCTGCCTAAAATGAGGGTTCTGAAGGGTCCGTTTGTCCTGTGACCATTTTTGGGACCTCCCCATAACCCCACTAATGATCTGGTGTCCCTGAAAATCATCTGAGTTACAGTACGGTCATCATATTTGATGAAGAAGTTGTCAAAAAAGCCTTCAAACACACAAATCTCAATTACCTGGACCCTTTAACATCCCAAAAATCATTATCGCATGAAACAAAATGCAGTTTTAAAGGGTTAATATTGTATACAATGGAAGTAGTAGCCCGTTTGTAAGCATTGGTTCCAAGAGAGGCGGCAATTGTTATGATCTGCATTCTGCCTGCGCTGGTTTTATGTTTATTTCCACTTGGTTTGTTTATTTCATTCATTCAGTATTACAAACCAGTTTCATGCACATTGTTTTCCTTTGTGATGTCTTGCGTTTCTAAGTTCTTTGCCAGTGCACGCCCCCTGTCTGCGAGCTGTCACATTTCGGGTGATTTTAGAAGTTTCCAGTATTTCACAAGTTCCTTCATGCCTCGTTTACTTCCTTCAACACTAATTACTAATTAAATACGAATCTCACTAACCCTGTATGTTTAGTCTAGGTTATCTACTAACCCTCACTAATATACTAATCCTGAAAATAACTACTATACTAACTTGCACATTTGGGTAAGTTTAATTTTGCACAGACTACCAACTCTACTAACTGATTCTATCCACTTTCCACACTAATCTGTAACTCCGCCCTCTTTGCTGTCCCAGTGCTCTGCCTTAGTTTCTGCAGATACTTTCAACTATCTCTTATACTAATCTGTTTGTTCCATCTCTCCCCACTTAGACACTCCTTGAATGGAGCCGTTGTTGTTTAAGGATGTTGTGTGAAAACAAGTCTTTGTCATTGTTTCCCATTTTATTTTGTTTAATTGCCTCTTTTGTTTTCCCCTCTCAGTTAATGTTTAGATTATTCCTCACACCTGTTGCCCCGTCTAGCTCTTTACCTCCCTTGTGTATATATAGTCCCTCACTTCTGCTTAGCTTTGTCAGACTGTAGATCAACTTTTCCCATGCCGAGCTTTTTGTACCCCAGTGATTTGTTTGTGATTCTGTGACGCCCCTCTGCCTGATTCCAAATGGATTTGTTTGCCTTCTGATTACGACCCTTTTACTGCCTGACCACAATTTCTGTGTATTGCTGCCCTGGCTTTTGAATTTGGATTTCGGACACTTTACTCTCCCACAGTCTTTCGACTTGGTACTGTTACCTGTGATTTTTGGTTTTTGAACCCCTGCCTGTCTTTGAACTTTGTTTTTGATTGCCCTTCTGTACCGTCACTGTGTTTACCTGGCTTTGGACTCGGACTGAATAAAGGCCACGATTTTTGCACTATTGAACTACTTGCAGTTAGTTCCTTTTACCAGACATTACAGCAGTCAATGTCCCCTTTATCAATTTTTAGCTCTGTAGCTCATATAAAAGAGAAATTATGGGTCTCTAGATATGCTTACAAATTAAGTGCTGGAAAAAAGTGGGCGTGGCACCTTAATTTCCTAGGGCCATAATGCTGAAATGGCTAAAGGTATGAAGCTGAAATTTGGAATTCTTTCATTTGGGGTCAAAAACTAATTTTAGAATTTTTTTCAGTCAAATCTGTGGGATGTTACTGGTGAGTGTGTGTGAATTGACATGGAATGACCCCTTTTACTTGCAGTGGGTCCATCCATTGAGATAAAGAGATGTGCCAGGAGTAATACAACGTGGTAACATATTGACTATCATAGGTATGAGACATGCCAGCAATCAAGATATCTTTATCAGACTCATAGCTCTTTCGCATTTAAACAGGATTACACTAAATGCGGATGTGAAAACTTAAACTGTGAGTGACAGAAATAAAGAGGAGAAACAGACTCTTTTACAAGCCTGACATTTGGATTTAATAAATAAACCCAAAAAGAGCACCCTGGTGTAACGGCTTTGCCTGCCGGATGCCATAAGGCTACCCGGCAACGCATTAAAATGAGAACTGGACTCAAGTGCAGGGTTAGATCTGGTTACGTTTTTAATATTGGGAAAATACATCTGTCTTAAAACTAGCAATACAGCATCGGCGTGATTGCAGCAAGACTAAGAAAACACTAAGTGTGAAGCCTTGTCTTAAATAGCACACGGTGAAGATTAACAACAGTTGCAAGTAATAATTGAATAATAGGAGAGAGCATGAAGTCCAGGGCTTAACATTCCCTGGGCTGAGGGTGTGAGGCGGAGCCTGACAACTGGATTTTGGAAGTACAAAAGCTAGATTCTATCTGATTTCCAACAACTGGAAGTGAACAGTGTTTTGACTTGAAAATCACAACAAAGAAAACCAGCAATGATAACTTAAACAAATTTATTCTTCACTGATTAGGTCCAAAAATTTCTACAAATAATCCACTGTACAATCTTATAATAACACTTTAATGCCACTTTGTAACTCTGATGCCAAAACAAAAACCTCCTCCACTGACCAAAATCACAGCATTGATATTGACTAGGAACATTCTGGAAAGATCTACAGGAGTCCTGAGTAATCTGGCCCCCTCCAGGCAAGAAGATGCCAGAAACCTCTAGAAAGCACTAGTCTATTTCATCACAAACAAGTGGTATTGCATCAGATCATGTTTTGCTACAGACATACCACCAGAGGGTGCTAAATGATGAACAAAATAAACAAATAGCTGACCAGTAAGGCAGCAAAAACAGTAAGTAACAAATCTCCATTTACAAATGATATACAATGCTTTACATAACACTCATACTTAACAACAAAATGTTGATAATTTATGAACTTATGCATTGTAAGTATGAGTTTCAAAAATGAGCTTAATTGTCCTTTTTTCTCCAGAAAAGACAAAAAATTAACCTAGCTACAAAAATGGATTAAATCACTTAACCAGCTGTTTGCGAGCTGTTTTGTGGAGGGAAATGGGTGAAAATTCTCTTTCGGTCCCTTAATGCCAACTGAGGTCCTACCTTGAGAGCAAATTCCAAAAACAATTGAATATATGTCCGCAAGCCCTTAATCTTCCTCCAAATCATGCCTGCACTTTAAGCTTTTTTTTTTTTTTTCCCCGACAGTGCAAAATAATAGATGCATAGGTGAGATGGACTGCGAAATGAAATCATTAAATAGTCACATTTGGCACACCATAGTTCTGATGAACTCTGCTAAATAAAATTATTAGACCCTGAAATCATGTTGAGAACACAGAACCATTTTAATTTTTGATCTGGTAAGCTTTTAGGGTTTAGGTTAGTGGTAAACACTATGTTCAGATTGCAGGAGCCACAGTATTGAAAAGTTGTGAGCCATAGTTTGATCATTTTCATGTACACGCCCATATGAGTAAATAATATCGGCCGAATTGACAGATATCTGCAGTCAATTAGGGGTCTAGTTTGTGTCACGTCTTCTGAAAACCTTGTAGATACTATAGAGGCTAGTTTCGCGACGCGTGCAAGCCATTTTCCTTAAACTTTTGAGTATATGAGAAAATTGGAGTGCACAGTTTTTCAGTGCTGTGACTGTTGTCAGGGACAACTGACATTGTTTGCACTTCTCACTCTAAAATGGACAAAAAAGTGCCACAAAATGACTTGTATTGCGCCAAAATGAAATATAGCGCTGAGATGCTTAAACGTGGAAAAATTATTGTCAATTGACCACCATAGTGTACAGGGATGATTGGGCATGGACTGTTGACTGTATGGAGATAATTGTAACTTGGCTTTTAAATCATATTATGTTTCTTTTGGTTCTGCAGTAGGTTCTTTGTATATTTTTGAGAACCCAATCAGCAATCCAGAAGCTGACAAACTAATGGACAAGGTCCGATACGTCGCCCGGAGCTGCAAAGAACTTCAGGAAAAATATCATGTTTCAGCTGGTACGTGGCTGTTCACACATCCTGAATCCTGAAATGACAAATGCATTAACAAGCCTTTTCCACGTGACAATGGAGCAATGAAATTCTCCCAGAAGCAAAACTATCACAATAACTTTCATACCATCATTTGTATTCTGTATTCAATGGTGTACTGTTTTCAAATTATAATTTCAGATGGGCTGTATTACCTGACCACCGCTAAAAGCTTGATTTATGAGGCGTACTGTGACATGACCACAGCGGGAGGGGGCTGGACTCTGGTGGCCAGTGTCCATGAGAATAACATGTATGGGAAGTGCACTCAGGGAGATCGCTGGTCCAGTCAGCAGGGCAGTAACCCCAATAGGGCCAGAGGGGACGGAACCTGGAGCAACAAGGTTACCTTTGGGTCTCCTGAGGCAGCCACCTCTGATGATTACAAGGTGAACTGCTGACTACTGCCCCTCAGATCCAACACCACTCACAGAACTGACCATCTCACAGTACTGACCCCACACACAGAACTGACCATCTCACAGTACTGACCCCACTCACAGAACTGACCATCTCACAGTACTGACCCCACTCACTGAACTGACCATCTTACAGTACTGACCCACAGAACTGACCATCTCACAATACTGACCCCACTCACGGAACTGACCATCTTACAGTACTGACCCCACTCACAGAACTGACCATCTTACAGCACTGACCCCACCCACAGAACTGACCATCTCACAGTACTGACCCCACTCACAGAACTGACCATCTCACAGTACTGACCCCACGCACAGAACTGACCATCTTACAGCACTGACCATCTCACTGTACTGACCCACTCACAGTACTGACCTCACTCACAGAACTGACCATCTTTCAGCACTGACCCACTCACAGAACTGACCATCTTACAGTACTGACCTCACTCACAGAGCTGACCATCTCACAGTACTGACCCCAATCACAGAAATGACCATCTCACAGTACTGATCCTACCTGACCATCTCACAGTACAGACCCCGTCCACAGAAGTGACCATCTTACAGTACTGGCCTAATCATAGAACTGAGAAGCTAGGAGTAGTAGTAGATGCAATAGCTCAGGGCGGATTGCCTGTCACTCCCAGGATGCAGTAGCTCAGGGCGGATTGCCTGTCACTCCCAGGATGCGGTAGCTCAGGGCGGATTGCCTGTCACTCCCAGGATGCAGTAGCTCAGGGTGGATTGCCTGTCACTCCCAGGATGCAGTAGCTCAGGGCGGACTGCCTGTCACTCCCAGGATGCAGTAGCTCAGGGCGGATTGCCTGTCACTCCCAGGATGCAGTAGCTCAGGGTGGATTGCCTGTCACTCCCAGGATGCAGTAGCTCAGGGTGGATTGCCTGTCACTCCCAGGATGCAGTAGCTCAGGGCAGATTGCCTGTCACTCCCAGGATGCAGTAGCTCAGGGTGGATTGCCTGGCACTCTTTCTCTACCATGCTGTACTTGCTTTCCCGCTCTGACGACGTCCGGCTGAAGAACACTACAGGGTGGTTCACTCCCCGTCTCTGCTGAGACAAAACAGCCCCCAGCCTCCCGTTTGAGGCATCCGTCTGCGGAGTAAATGGGGGGAAAGGTTAGCAGTGTGAAGGAGTGGTTCCCCACGGAGGGCCTGTTTCACAATCTCAAACACTAGCTGGCAGTGCTCTGTCCACTGGACCGGATCTGAGGCACCTTTCCGGGGGACATTGGTTAGTGGGCTGGTCAGTTGGGAATAAAGTAGCGATAATAACCTGCCAGCCCCAAGAACTTCTTTTTTGGACTTGGGCCATGGGCAGGCAGCGGTCTTGTCGATCTGAGGCCGCACCTTCCCATCACCCAAGTGCAGCCCTCTCAATCACTTTCAGAGTTGGAGGCTATTGGTCCAAAGTAGAAGGCTGAGCCCCCAAGCAGATCCAGTTGACTGATGAGATATCCAGCAGGGCGGTCTTTTTCATATATGTGTATGTATGATGTTACACAGTGCATAAATCCTGTATGTACTGTGTGACAAGCATTGACTTTAGAGAATGAAATACAGAAGTCCAATAATAAACTAGACAGTTCGGTCGCCCACAACCGCATGGGTGTAGCCCCCGAAAGCCCGTTACTCCAGCCTGTACTGCGTCCACAAGGAAATCTCTAGGTTTCAGCACAAATGTGCTTATTATTCGGCAAATACGGCCGCCATGGCAACCAAAATCGACGGGTGTCCTAACTTAAGTATATCACACGTCCATACCAAATATGAAAGTAATCAGTCAAAAATAACAGCCATTACAGCATCCACAAGGAAGTGTCTACGGATGGGACACGGCGGCGGCAGTGGAAACGGCAAGCATGAATCCATAGTAGCTGCCTGACTTCATCCTGGGGCTACAATTAATCATCTTTATTTTGTTTTTTAGTATGTCACTAACTATTCACTCTGCCACAGCCCTGTTTGTTCTACAAGTATGGCATGGATTAAAACAAGCCCTCCAAACAAATCCTCATAGTCTGATTACTGATTCCTCATTGTCATCAGGACCAAGATCATCATTTTCAATTCCAAGCAGTTTAGAAATTTCTTCTACATACAAACACTCACTCCAAAAACTGATGTTATATAACATATAACCATATAACAAAATAAACACGGGTTCGGTTATGAAATGTGTAGCTTAATTAATCGAACAAAAAATATGCTGGCTGATTCAAATCACACTGCCTAGAATGCTACTGGCCTACCCAAACCCTGCCATAATGATATCGACTACTAAGCACTGCCTTTTAATCAGTATCCGATTTGCATTTCTCAAACCTCAGCCAACAGTTCTCACAACTGGTAATGGCTTTTGCATGTGGGCAGACAACAGCATGTGCATCAATGCGGAAGTTTGAGTCCCGCTGTCGTATCTATGATTTGGTTCACTCAAGATGCCTCTGGTATCCAAATGGATTAAAATGCAAGGACTCGCATGGCATCCACACAAAAGACAATTTAGTTACAAATGTTACCTGCAACATCTTCCTTTTTTTTTGGCTTTTTAGTAAAGCCAAAGGCCATCAGACTTTCCTGCCGCCCGTATGTCGGTCCTGGAAATATGGAGTACAGATCTCCAAGTCAATCGGCAGTTCAAACATTGGATGACATGGATCATGAACACACATTCATGGCATTGGTTTATCACGAGGTCAAAAAGATAGAAAATCGAAATGACAGCCTATTATTTAACTTAGATTTTATGCAAAATATACCTACAAAAGCCATCTTGACACTGTCTAGATGGAACTGGAAGTAAACACGTGCCAGACTTAGTCCTGGGGCTGAGGGGGGTCCTGTGTGCAATCAGATGTCCCCTCATTTTGACTCTTGAACCATAGTACACCCCTAGGTAAGTAAAAAAAACTTGGATGGAAGGTCTGGATAACGGGCAGGAGGGGTCAAAATCAAGATGGCGTCCAAGATGGCCGACATGTCATAAAATCATCCATAACTCCTCAAGGAAAGGGGCTAGAGAAATAATTTTGGTGTTTTTACCTAGGTTTTGGGGGTCAAGGAATCCAATGAAGCCATGTTTTTGGTCATCACCATATTTGGTAATGGTGAAATCCAATATGGCGGTGTAAAGGGGGCTGCGAGCTGTAACTTGCTTAGAACTTGGTCTAAAGTCACAAATTTGGTGTCCTTTCGTCGGTTTTCAGGGTTAAGGAATCCATTGACACAATTTTCAGAAATGATAGTTTATTACTTAATGGTGAAATCCAATATGGCTGCATGTATGACATCCACTGTGAGTCAGTAACAATATATAATCATTGTATTTTGGCAACAGATGACAGAATGGTTGCAAGTAAGCATTATCAGCTACCAGTATGTTGTTTCTGACAAGATAACAACAGCCTCATCTTAAAAAGAAGCTAAGCATATTGAAAAATACCCCAAGAAACACCAGGAGTAATACTATTCGCACTACATGTAGTCCACTTTTTAAAGTGCAGTAAATTTCATGATGAATTTCAATTCATCTACTTTTCATAAATGACTCCATTCAGGTTCTTGCCAGGAAGATACTCATTTGACTGACACTTACAAAATGCACAACAGGGTAAGCCCTCCTCTCTGCAAGGGCATTGTGGAGTAGCACACTTCATACAATTGCAATTTGTTGCCATGTGATCAGGCAGGGGGCGGTGGAATGATTTGGCCTCAAGAATAGCCTCATCCATTTGAAAACTGTACTGCAGAGGATCTAGTGAGACATTGTTCAGACAGTTTATCTGGATATGAGCAGCATAAAATGCTCTGAGGATGTGTCCTTTTGCAGCATGACTAGTAGGAGGCAGATCAAGAATGGTGGTTGTCTTTCGCTGATGGTACATCTTGTACCTGAGATGGTCCAGTGTTTCGATACTATGATTGCCACGGTTTAACACCTGAACTAAATATTTCTCTGCATTGCACACTGTCACATCACCCCCAAGCTTTCCAAAGTCCTTCAGAAATATGGTTGAATCTGCCTTCAGTCCAGCAGATTTGGTACCAAACCTACTGGTGACATCGCACCCAGTAAGAGCATGAACAGCAGGTAAGACTTGATGGGTAGGACATTGACTGTCCTAAGTTATCTGCCAGCACATGCAACGGGATGTATCTGTTTTTTTTTTTCACCTTTTCCTGCTCTGAACCAAAGCTCAATCAGTCCATTTAACTTAAAATACTCGACAAAATACGTAGCAATCACAAAGACATCTGTGTCATTTGACAGGATTACCGAGCACGTCCGTCCATTTCTGACAGAATCGAGACAGTGGGGAATGATTCGAACGTCAGCCTTTTCAAGGCTGGAATCAAGGCTTGGATGCACAGAGAATTCTCCATCACTAATGAACTCAGTAGTAACTGAGACATTGACTCCCACTATTTGACTGAAGAAAACCTTTAAGCCTTGGACATTCTGATGTGTGTAATGTCCTTTAAGCCAGTTCCTTAGGAGTACCTCAAGTTTCACCTCATTATCAGCCGACGGCCAGAAACTGTCCATGTCCTTCGGTAACCGAGTGTCATTTGTACAATCACTTAGCACAATTGGAGTCTTAGACATAAAAACTTTGTCTTTCATTATCCTTCAAAGACCCTTCAACATAACAATCAAACACAAAGTCAAGCGTTCTGCATTTTTGCACATTGCAGTCACCATCTCTGACAACTTCTGTCACAGTTGACCATCATAAATACTTGATGATTTAATGATTTGACAGTGCACCATTTTGAGGGATCTCAGACTTTGGGGAGCCACCTGGATAGCTGTCTAATTTGGCTCATAGCAAGTAGGTAATCTAGAATGTAATGCTCAAGATGAATTATACTTGTGGTCAAAGAGTTTATGATCCCAGAAATGTATAGTTTTAAGCCCCAGCAGTTTTTCAATTCTCAGTATTATTTTTTTTGCAATTTCAATGTTGAATTTTCATGAAGATTATTTGTGTCTGCAGCCCCTTTTCTCTACCAAAATCATGAAAATAAACTGAAATACGATGGGAGTCTAAATGCTTCAAGTGTCTAGACTCAGTTCAGCCATTCCTTTCCTGTCTGTGAAGCTGCAATCTTGAATTATAAAGCCTTAAATAAGGTAACCTCCAAATAGTCAGATTTGGCTTCTGCGCAAAGGGCTTAAGATCTTGTGTTTAGCTGTAAACAGTTGAGGGCATTCTCAAGGGACATTCATCATATCATTTTAATCAGAAATCTGATGAAGAAATAGCATCAATATCAGAATGGTCAAGTACATTTCAACAAGGTTCTTGTGTAACACGACTGATGATGCAATAGTAATTACCTTGCTATTTTACAGATGTCACCACTGTTTTAGGCCTAAGGGACTCATTTCGAAGTTATTTTCTCCAAAGTATGCCCCAGTCTGAAAGGGAGATCCAAATTGGTTTGAATCTGCTTTTCCGGTGATGATAACTCCAACGGCCATGATCTTAGCCCATGCCAAGACAGTGATAGTGATAGCCATATTGGATTTCACCCTTACGTAATGAACCATCATTTCTGAAAATGGCCTCAATTGATTCCTTGACCCTGAAAACCTAGGTAAGGACACCAAATTTGTGACTCTAGACCAAGTACTAAGCAAGTTACAGCTCGCGGCCCCCTTTACACCACCATATTGGATTTCACCATTACCAAATATGGTGATGACCTAAAACATGGCTTCATTGGATTCCTTGACCCCCAAAGACACCAAAGATAGGTAAAGACACCAAAATTATTTCTCTTGCCCCTTTCCTTGAGTAGATATGAATGATTTTATGATATGGCGGCCATCTTGGACGCCATCTTGAATTTGACCCTTCTGCCTGCGATCCAGACCTTCCACCCAAGTGTTTTTTACTTACTTTGGGGTGTACTATCAGGTTCAAGAGTCAAAATGTAGGGGACATCTGATTGCACACAGGATCCCCCTCAGCCCCCAGACTATTATCAGGGAATGCCTTGCTTATTTAAGACAGACAATGCTAAACCCCCAATCTGCATGTATTACAACAACATGGCTGCATAATAGAGTCCGGGTGCTAAACTGGCCTGCCCATAGTCCAGACCTGTCACCCACTTCAAACATTTGGCATAATATGAAACGATAAACATGACATAAGAGGCTACCAAGTGCTGAGCAGCTGAAATCCTACATCAGGCATTAATGTGGAAACATTTTGCTTTCAAAACCACTGCAGTTAGTCTCCTCAATTTCAAAAAGCCTTCAGCGCATTGTTGAAAGCACAGGTGATGGAACTCAGAGGTAAACATGCCCCTATCGTAAATTCTTTACAAGGTTTTGCTAGCATCAAATTCAAAATGAGCATATATTTTCGCAAAAAAACAGTAAAATGTTTGCTACAACATCTGATACTGCATATGTATGCTTTGTATTATATTCATTTAAAGGGATAGTTTGGATTTTTTTTACGTTTAGTTGCATGAAATACTCTTTAGCAGTGCAGTGGATGAGTGGTGATTTTTTTTTGTAAACGTGTCCTGTGAGTGGAATTCTGGCCTCTTGAAGTGTCGAAGTAAGTAGTTCGGCTAGCTTGCTGGGGTCACAAAAATTAAAAGTTTTGCTTCCCAAAACAACATTTGTTTTAAAGAGTAATATATTTGTGTCACAAAACTGCGGTCAGTGAATAACTCACACGTCACAACCACTTGGCACTATTTTTCTCTCCCTCGGTATCACTGCGCACGTGCTGTCACCTATTTCAAAGGTAACACGCTTGAATCGTCGACTGCTGCGTCTAAGAGAGCTGCACAGAGAGAGAGAGAGAGAGAGAGAGAGGGAGAGAAGTTTATTGTCAGTGAAATAAATACAGAAAGAACAGTGCGGACTTTTGATTTTCCCGGCTATAATAATAAGCCGAATCAGACTGATTTTTATGTATTTTATCGGTTTCCGTCGCCATTATCTGTCACTGTCTGAACGAGTGCATCACCCGTTTTCATCGACTCTGTCTCTCCTAGCTGCTGTCGTGTGCCCATCTTCAGCTTCTTTCTCTTCTCTATGCTCTCTCTCTCTGCCCTATCTCCATCTGACATAGTTAGGCATCGGTAAACTCAGGTTCATAAAGGTATCCCTTTGGCTCTGTGGTAAAGGGAATCGTCACTTTCGTCGTCAGACATGTTTTTCTCAATAATAGAAACCAGAGCAGTGCTCTTCAAAACACGTTGTTTCCTCTGTCCTGGCCAAGTTCACATGTTGTTTTGGGAAGCAGAACTTTTTATTTTTGTGACCCCAGAAACACATTAAAGAAAAAAAATCACCTCTCATGAACTACACCTCTTAAGAGTAATTCATACAACTTCTCGTCAAAAAATCAGAACTATCCCTTTAAATATAGAGTTTGAATGATTTGCAAATCATTGCATTCTGTTTTATTACATTTTACACAGCATTCCAACTTATTTGGACACAAGGTTATATGATGATGCACGTTACTGTTCCAATTGTCTTGGAACAGTGCTCATGTAGGAACTTGGAAATGGTCTGAGATATGAATTAGTGCTCTCTTTTACGAAGTTTCTTTACACTAAGAAATTTCAAACAAGTTAAACCAAAGCTTCATTCACACTAGGCCCTGAATCCACTCAGGGGTGCGGAAGAAATTCGGGAATAAATTTTTTAATTAAGTTAATGGCTCTTGTGTTAAAGTGCGCAGCTGTTCATTTTTTTTTACGGGGACGGATTCTGTACGGAATTCTGGAATCAGTTCAGATAGGTCGCTTGAACCCATTTTGTCAGTTTTCGGTAAGAAAATTTTTTGGACGGATTTCTACTTTTGACCAATCAGCGTCAATCAAAATACTAACCCAAACAAACATGGCGGAAAGTGTCAAACAACTTATCATTGAGGTGGAATAAAACAGTGTCTTTATGAAATTTACCCACTGTCGCCATCTTCTCTTTCTGACATTTCGTGTCGCAATACATAAAAGCAGCAGTTGCTCCTCGCTACTGCTTGTGTCTGCTACGTTGTTGTTGTCGGTATCCAAGCTTTCTGACACATGACGCCTTTGGAACGTTCCGATTGGTTATCCATCTTGACCTAGATACCGGATACCGTCATGGAAAACAATAGTGTGTACACAGCGCATCCGATCAGTTATCTGTCCTGAATTTGGTCCGGGCCCCTGAGTGGATTCAGAACCTAGTGTGAACGTAGCCTAAGAGAGGAAAGTTCACTGGCTGCCTCAAAAATGAGAGTTGAAGGATCAGTGTGTAAGATTTAGAGCCATCTAGTGGTCAGATTATAGATTGCAACCAACTGACCATTCCTTTTCTCAGAAAACTACTAAAGAGTGGCATAAAACTTGCAAAAAACGTGAAAGGCAGAACTCTCTTTGTGTCGGAGTTTTATTCATTTACTTTTTTCCCCATTCTGGGCTACTGTAGAAAAAATGTATTCAAAATATATTTGGCCTCCACGGAGGTGGACCCGCTCCCATGTAGGTTCAAAGGGCTTATTCTAAGCGAAATGAAACTCAAATATTATTGTTTTCACGTGATTATACACTACTAAAAAAGTAGATATGAATGTTATATTCCATTTCTGCCAAAATATCAATCGAAATTCTACACACTGCTACTTTAACTAAATCTGAATTAACTCACCTTGAAGATAAACTTTGTTTCAATTCACAATTAGTCAAGATAATAGATTATATGTTTTCAAAATTTTAAATTTAAGTAAACTTCAGTTCAATATCTACTAACCCCAATTCCAATGAAGTTGGGAGGTTGTGTAAAACGTGAATAAAAACGGCATACAATGATTTGCCAATCTCATAAACCCACATTTTATTCACAATAGAAAATAGACAACATATCTGATGTTGAAAGTGAGACAATTTACCATTTCATGAAAAATATTAGCTCATTTTGAATTTGACGGCAGCAACACATCTCAAAAAAGTTGGTATAGGGTTGTGTTTACCATTGTGTAGCATCCCATCTCCTTTTAACAACAGTCTGTAAACATCTGGGTAGTGAGGAGACCAATTGCTGGAGTTTTGGAAGAGGGATTTTGTCCCTCTTCTGTCTGATGTAGGATTCTAGCTGCTCAACAGTCCTGGGTCTTCTTTGCCGGATTTTTCGTTTTGTTTTTAGACCCAGAGGCACCACTAGCAATTTTGGGCCCTAAGACTGGAAATTGATTCCCCCCCGCCCATGTATATATAGCACACACACACACACACACATCTATGTGTGTGTATCAGTGGCGGCTGGTGAACTGGCAACTGGGAAGCCTCAAAACAATCCCTTAAAATTAATGATTGTTTTCAATCATTCATTTAAATTACCATTACAGAAACTCCGAAAACTCTCAACATTATCAGGAGTGGCCAGTTTTCATTTATAACGCATACCTGACAACTCTCACGCATTCGGTGTGAGTTTAAGTAGCATATTTACGTTCCTCTGCTGTAGTCAGCAATTATTCAATCAACGTGTAAGCTATGTAAGAGATTCTCGCGCGGATTTGAAGTCCTTGTGCATGGAGGGGTTGGAAGCAATGTAATTGCATAAAGACATTTCAAATGATCTAATTTCATTTAAACGATCATGAAACACATGCATTGCTTCCAATTGCGGAGTCAAGAAAAGCGCGAGAAGTCTGGAGTCATAATCGGTATGCGTTATAAATGAAAACTGGCCACACCTGATAATGTTGAGAGTTTTCGGAGTTTCTGTCATGGTAATTTAAAGGGGAACTCAGGGTTAAATCATAAAGCTGTTTTATACAAACATAATTAGTAAATAAATATTGTAAAATACAAAAATGTGGATTTTTTGTTTTCAAAGACGAGATAAATGAGGTTTTATTCCCCCTAATTAGTTGTAATCTGCTTCAACGGTCGCGTGATAATGACGTAACGTCACCCGAGAATGACGAACCGTCGCCCTTCGCCCAGTTGTATGCGCTGTTATTGTGTTGAATAGTGTGATTGTCCCAGTCCATTATTTTATGACAAAAGATCGTTCAATATGGTCCATTAGCTAGTTGCACGAGATGGTGTTAAGTACTTTCTGAAACACGCAGGGTTGCTTCAACATTAACGGTTTGCTTCTGTCACTTATCAGTCTATATCAACTTCTGGACCACTCCCAAAGTAGAGGAGAGTATTGGGTGGGCTTGCGGATTGGAGATCGGGGCGGGTGTGGTGTTGTACTTGGTCTGTGATTGTGCGGACATTGGGCGCCCCCTGGATGGCGAGACTCAGGGTGGGGCTCGCATCTCTTGTCAGAGTCCGTGTGGCTCCCAAGCCCCCCGAGGCAGGCCTGGACTGGCCATCTGGCGTACCGGGCAATGCCCGGTCAGCCGCGGCACATTTTGGGCCGTTGCAATCATAGTTTATAAAATTGTAATAACATCAATAATTTTGAACGACTGCGCCGGCCTTTAAAACACGGAAAGCGGCCCATTAGTTCATTTTCTACACTGACACAGGGCTGGCCCAATGTAATCTCTGAGCCCTCCCTCCTCAGGGAAAAATTAAACGCACTGGGGTACAACTCGTATAGCCAGTGGCCCATACTAAGGCAAGCAAGCGGCAAACTTATTTAAATTAGTTCTCAATAAATTTTCGCACAGAGCATTCATGCAATTCCAGATAGCGAGCACCTCCGCTCCGGATCAGCCCCGGCTCTGAGCCGGATCAGCTGGTGTCGGCACAGAGCCGGGGCAGTTCCGGAGCGGAGGTGCTTGCTATCTGGGATATGTGTACGCAGAATAGCTCTCCCTACCGCATGAGATTCAGAGAGCTTTCCCCTCTGTGGAGATCATACACAGTTCAACACTGGGGTGATACATGCTTCATATACCACTTTTTATTTTTCTACTTCACTATTCCGGTTATCTTGCGTCTTGGCCATTTTTCAGTATCTATTTATATATTTGTTTTATGACATGGGAATTACCGGAAAACTGTATTCTTGCAGATAAAAAAAAAACGATGCATAGGCTTAAGCCATGTACAGTTTATTTAATGTTACTTTCGTCCTAAAAGGTTAAGAAGGTAGGCTTGCTGGGAAATTAGTTTGACGAATGGCTTTGCTTGTCCCCAGTTGCGTTAACGGCCTAAAAACGCGTTTCGACTACGAGCTCAGACAAAAATGTCTGAAAGCAGTGGAGAGGTAGCCTGGCACCGTCAGCCTTCGTACTTCCGCTCAATTTCATTTCGCTTCACCACTCAGTCTGGTCACTCGGAGCTCTGCCTCGTTTACCACGGCAGAAAATACGCCGGACCAACCAGCGAACAGAAGGCGTGGCCGAGAGCCATGATGTAGCAGCTGCGCCGAGTTTGAAATTGTAGTCTCCGAAATCAACAATGGCTATGGACATAGATGCACAGGAGGCCATTCGCTCTGTCATGGAGAAAATCCCGGGTATCAGCGGCTTATAGCCACAACAAGATGAATGTTTGGTTAGTTTTTTGAATGGAAATGATGTTGTAGCGCTATGCCCTACAAATTGTCATATCTATTGAATAGCCATCATGAAATAGGCACCCTGTTCATCTCTGTGAGAGACAGCCGAACCACCTAAGCTAGCTTGTAGCTTCTAGTGTTACATTGCCCGCGAATTTAACACTATAAGTTAGCAGCGAACTTTTTAAAAGCTGTGTTTTTGTTCGTGTCACAAGACCTATTCACTATCTCAGTGTTATGTTATTAACCATGAATGAAATGGTGGTTAGAGCCAAACTGTGTTGCTCTAAAGTTAGATAGCGAGCTCGGTATGATTATAGTGCAAGTGTGGTTAACGGTTCAGTTTTCCTGTCAACGCAGATTTCATCCTGATGTAAATAATGCGTTATTCTCGCTGATTCTGCTGTTGGTTTCGGGTCTCTTACATTTTTTTAAACAGCAGCAGTATCTGCAGGAAAAACGATAGCTCAACAGTTTGTTTCTTGTAAGGAGAACAGAAAGCGCACCTTTGGTTATTTTAAGTGAATGAGTGAAGGCTAAAATTTGGTAGATGGACATATGTATGGGTACAATATTAACTTTATTGTACTGATCAGTCTGTTTTCGCTGCATTCCTGGTATGAAGGACTGTGTTTACAGCAGAAGTGCTAGGCGGCCGAGCTGGCGCATAACATGCGTCATCGCCAATCGTTAGTGATTGATTTACGGGTACACCAATGACTTTAAACTTCAGACAAGCGCCCACCCACCAGGAAGTAAACACTTGTCAATGACGACTGTCCAGACTCTGTGTACGAAGCAAAGCGAAGTAGCAGAGTCTGGTTATACCAGGCTAGTGGAGAGGCGGAAAAGCTTCGAGAATAAAGTAAACAGATATTGGAGCCTCAGGCTTTCAATCGCTAAGAAAATTGAGCAGCTGTTTGCCCACGATGATCCTCATGTAGCAAGCAGTTTTCATTTGGAGGGGGACACGGAAAGCGGTAGGACTGACGTTAAATTAATAGGCTATCGCAAGTATGTATTCGGTTAAAATTTGCTTGAGCTTACAAAAGGTCCCCACTGATGGACCAGCTGCTGATAACTTACAATAATTCGTTGTTTTACGGTGGCAAATCAAATTTTTCCTGGAAAACAGCAAGCAAGACTTTCAAATTTTCCAATTTAAAACCCTATCTCGACGTTCAGAATCACCTGCCAGTAAACTTGCAACCAGCGATTACTGCAGTTCTGAAGCTAGTGAGGTATTCTATGCCCTGTAGAGTCTGTCAGATATGTAACGTTATTTAAAAAGGTTATGTATGAATCAATCCAAATAGTGCAATGGTCTTATTGAAAAATTATCAATGGCCCAAAGTCACATTCCTTTTTCACATTAATTCATGTAAATATATTAATAATAATAATAATAACTTCTTCTTTGTCATGGTGGTGCAGTGATTAGCACTGCCACCACACAGCAAGAAGGTTGTGAGTTCGATTCCGGCCTGGGGCCTTTCTGCATGGCGTGCCAGGGCACGTAGGCTACGACTGAGCTTAATTTTAACTTTTGGTAACAGAAAAGTGTGCGCGTATGGCGGGCCGTCGCGTCACGATTAGGTTGGGTCGCCATGGCCAAAAATGCCAGGGCCGTTTTTTTGTCCCAGTCCAGCCCTGCCCCGAGGTCCCAGGTGGTGGCTGTTTCTTGCTTCCTTCTAGGAGAGGGGAAGGGTGGGAGGGACGTGCAGTATCTCACAAATGTGAGTACACCCCTCACATTTCGACAATTAATTTATTATATCCTTTCAAGGGACAATGTTACAGAAATGACACTTGAATATATTCTAGAGTAGTCATTGTACAATATGTGTAGCAGTGTAGATTTACTGCGTTGTCCAAATAACTGAACAAACAGTCGCTATTTCCAAAATGGGTGGCAACAAAAGTGAGTACACATCCCAATTGGTAATGGTCAACCAAACAATGAAACGTGTCTTGATCATCATGTTCATGCTTTTGTCTGTTCGACTGGGTTATATGAGGTTGTGTAAATGTGTTGAAGGTTTAAATTGTGGTGCTTTGGGTGCAATGCTCTCATTCTGGTCACTGGATGGTCAACATGGCACCTCATGGGAAAGAACTCTCTGAGGATCTGAAAAAGAGAGTTGTTGCTCTCCTCAAAGATGGTCTAAGTTACATGAGGATCTGTGAAACCATGAAACTGAGCTTACAGCACGGTGGCCAAGGTTATTCAGCGGTTTTCCAAGACGGGTTCTGCTCGGAACAAGCCTTTTCACGGTCAACCAAAGAGGTTGAGTCCTCGTGCTCTGTGTCAGGTGCACAAGTTGGCTTCAAAAAACAGACACAGGGGTGCTGGCAGCATTGCTGACGAGGTTGCAGCAGTGGGGGAACAGCCTGTCAGTGCTCAGACCATACGCCGTGCACTGCACCAAGTCGGTCTGCATGGCTGTCGGCCAAGACAGAAGCCTCTTCTGAAGCTAGCCCCCAAGAAAGCCCAAACACAATTTGCTGAAGACAACCAGTCCAAGAACATGAACTACTGGAACCATGTTCTGTGGTCTGATGAGACCAAGATAAACTTGTTTGGCTCACATGGTGTCCAGCATGTGTGGCGGCGCCCTGGTGAGGAGTACCAAGACAAGTGTGTACTGCCTACAGTCAAACATGGTGGTGGCAGCATCATGGTCTGGGGCTGCATGAGTGCTTCTGGTCCTGGGGAGCTGCGCTTCATTGATGGAATAATGGATTCCAACATGTACTGTGACATTCTGAAGCAGAAAATGATGCCCTCCCTTTGGAAACTGGGCCGCACGGCAGTTTTCCAACATGATTACGACCTCCAAGATGATAACTGCCTTCCTGAAGAAGCTGAAGGTGAAGGTGATGGCGTGGCCAAGTATGTCTCCAGACCTGAATCCCATTGAGCACCAGTGGGGCATCCTCAAGAGGAGGGTGGAGGAGCAGCAAGTGTCCAACATCCACCAGCTCTGTGATGTTGTCATGGAGGAGTGGAAGAGGATCCCAGCAACAACCTGTGTAGCTCTGGTGAATTTCATGCCTCGGAGAATCAAGGCAGTGCTGGACAACAATGGTGGTCACACTAAATATTGACACTATGGACCCAATTTGGCATGTTGACGGTGAGGTGTACTCACTTTTGTTGCCACCCATTTTGGAAATAAGGACTGTTTGTTCAGTTATTTGGACAGTGCAGTAAATCTACACTGCTTCACATATTGTTCAATGACTACTCTAGAATATATCGAGGTTTCATTTCTGTAACGTTGTCCCTTGAAAAGATATCATAAATTAATTGTTGAAGTGTGAGAGGTGTACTCACTTTTGTGCGATACAGTAGAAACGAGATAAGCGGGGATTGTGGGAATGTAGGAGGTATATATAGGCGTAAGGACGAATAGGAAGGCGCATTGGGAGTGGCGCTGTTCATTAACCTATGTTATCGGGAACTCCCTGTGGAGTTAAAGAGAAGAAATATGTTCACATATCTTAACGGAGCTATCATTTTTATTGTGTGGTTATTATGAGCAGTTTTCAACACTGGCGGTCATCTTTTTATGTGGGATCTGTGTTCTAGAACCCTGGGTATTATGACATCATAGCTGAGGACGTGTCCGTGTGGCATGTGCGGAACAATGCTGAGATGGATAACTGGACCACCAGCTCTATCCTGCGCTACCACACAGAGACCAAATTTCTCTCTTTACAGGGAGGAAACCTCTACCAGCTGTTCAAGGTATTGCATTCGATACAGTCTAACGGTACTGGATTTGATACAGTTCATATTATTTACCACTCATTCATTCGTTCATTCATTCATTCATTCATAATAGGTGGTCATTCATTAGAGTTGGCATTTTTGCTACTTCTGAGATAAATCAATAATTATTAATTAAAAAAGTTATTGCACCTCAATGTGAAACAGAAGGCATAAACTTTTACTGCTGATGCGAGTTTCTGTGTTTCAGCGCTTCCCTGTGAGATACAATGCAGGCATATGCAATGCCGACGATGGCCCCGCTGTGCCTATAAATTATGATTTTGGGAATGCACAAACTACTAAGGAACTGTATGGGCCAAACTCAAGAGGTATGGAAGCATGGGAAACAGGAAATGAATCTTGCACTGGGTGGAGCTGATGCGAGTGTTTTCAGGTGACCCTGATGAGCTGAGACAGCTCATATACAGCCAATCAGAGAGTTCTGCATCAGATTTGATGTTTTTATTTCCAAAGCGGAGTTTTTAGATCTGATTTGGCACATTTCAAAATGTTCTATATTGGGCACATATCTGTTGTGAGAATGGTCAGATCTGATTTTATGTGGGGTTCTTTTTCCTGCTGCACTATAATGCACGATTTTAGGTAAAATGAAAATAGTATTTGAGAACTGCATGAGACGTAACCAAGCGTGGTTTACAGAAATTACGTCATGACTAGGAATGTAATGGTACATCACAAAACAGAAAATTTGCATTACAATTGTATGTGACGATTCAAATCGGTGCGGTGAAAACTAAATCTCGTTTAAACATGGTGGCCACTGGTGTAGATTTCATAACTGAAGATGCACCATCCTGTTTTAAATTGGAGATGTGGCAGCATTTTAGCTTCCTTAGGTCAGAAACTGTAAATGGAGGGAAGATAAAAGATGAGACAGTTAGCTAATATTGCAACATGATGCTGTATGTAAAACAGCACTATAGTGAGGAGCTCTGGCCACCATTTCCTCAAAGAAAAAAAATTACTCAAGTGCACTGGACCCCAGAATCCAAACTGTGCCTCATCTGGTGACCAGAGCCAGGATGTGTTCCAGCGCTGAAGCTGTGCAGTTTTCAATGCCACCAGGAATAGATTTTACTCTCTTTATTCTCCAAGAGGAAAAGAGAAGAAAGTGAATATGTGCAGATTTTTTAATGCGTGGTTTCTTATAGCCTATATTTATTTTGTCTGAATGTCTTCCTGAAGTGTAGGTCAAGCAAGCACTGCTTCTGCATTGATAAGACTCCGTGCTCTACATGAGTCTCCTGGCTATGTTATATCGTCACACTGTGTAGGTCCCATCTGTCACTGCTATACATAGAGAATATCAGATGGGCATTTTCATGTCGCACGCTGTATCAACCCAAGACCCCAGTATCAGCCCAAGAGCTTTAGCTGGTCGATATGATGTTCTATTTAGTGGTTATTTTCCATTGTTCTGCCTACAGTCGTGATAATTTCTTTTTAACGTAAGCCCCGCTGGTTACATACACTAACATTTTCATTCCTGTCCCGCTGTATGGTTCGCAGCCTATAGTCGTATTACAAAATGAAAGTGAATGTATGCAACCACTTCATTCATCACGTACTTCAACCTTTTAAACTCCCTAAAACTTTATAAAACAAACACCACCAAATCGTTCACTTTCCATGTCGTTGTTACTCTGCAACTTCTGACAAAAGCATGCAAATATCGTGTATAAATGGTAGGGATGCACGTTGTGTTGGTGGTTGTCAATGGAAATCTATATGAGATACGGTGGAGTTTATGTCCCCAGCCGAAAATGCGTGACATCACGCGCAATTGATAATGGGTATTACTGGCTAACTCCGATGTCGTCTATTGCTGCCTGCTTGCCGTGGCACCTGTACACCGGTCTGGCATGGCCACATCCTGTTCTGCCATTGCTCTGCTTCTACCAGCTGCTTCTCCGTCTTCAATAAACTATCTGTTAACTGTTTCTGATGTCTGTGCTTGTTCTGACCTAAGACAGTCAGTGGTCTACCCTAAAAATAAAAAAGTAATCTTTAATTTAGTAAAGATAGGAGGAAATACATATGGTAGATTTTTATTTGAGGAATAAGTAATGCATCTTTTTCAGTCATATCAAGTCTTCAACCTCATTTTGTATCTTGACCCTAGTATTGTGAAACATATCAAGACATGAGTTGAGTGTATCGTTACATCCCTAAATATGACTATATAAATAATTTATTCAAATATATTTCTAAATAATAAAACAGCAGCATATGTATGAAGGTAAGTTGATGTGTGTGTGTGTGTGTGTGTGTGTGTGTGTGTGCGCGCGCGTGTGTGTGGAAATTGTCGTGGGAGTGTCTTTGAGATGACACAGCCTGTTGTGTGCAAAAGCTGCTACTGATAGATCCTCATTCTCATCTCATTTCAACATTTTCACTGCAGGACAGTTTGATCCTGGATTTATCACTTTCCGAGTCTTCAACAATGAGAAGGCAGCTATGGCAATCTGCTCTGGAGTCAAACCAAGGGGATGCGATAGGGAACACGTAAGACTGCTCTTAGGGAGTAGTATTTAAGGCATATCTAAGACTGTAATAGCATGGTGACCTTTAAAGGGCATATGAAAGACTGATTTTATCAGGGAGTGCATTTGAAAATGTATGTAAGAAGTGACATGTGTGTGCTTAACGGGTGTAAGCTGCTCTGGCTGACATTTGGCAAAAGTAGCTTTACTTTCATTCCGTATCTTTCACTGACAAAAAAGATTACTTTTTTTGTGTTGTTAAAATATAATCAATCCAATTCAATCCATGGCTGTTTTGGAATCTGATATAGACAAAGTTTTGCTTCTAAACTAACCAGCCCCAAACATCTGTATCTACTCAAAAATCCATCTGACTGAAAAAAAAAAAACACTTTCACTCTTTTGACTCTTTTCACATTGTACTTTTCCGCAATACTCAGAGTAAAATTCTGAGTCTATTCAACTGAAACCCCACCACTTACTTTTCAGGAGAGACCAGATATACTGCGGGGAAAATGAGTATTGAACGCATCAACATTCTTCTCTGTATATATATTTCTAATGGGGCTATTGACATTAAATTTTCACCAGATGTCAGTAACAACCTGAGTAGTCCACACATATAAAGAAATCAAAACAAATAAGTCCATAAATTAAATAATGTGTAATAAAGTGGAATGACACAGGGAAAAAGTATTGAACACGCGTACTGAAATTTATTTAATACTTAGTAGAAAAGTCTTTGTTGGTAATGACAACTTCAAGACGCCTCCTGTTTGGAGAAACTATACTACTCAAAATTTGATAGGGATCATAGGAATTTTTTTGTGAAATGACATGCAAATTTGGTAACTGCCACTGATGAACAATATATTGGATAAATGACATGCAGTCAGACACAAAACACATTTGCAAGTGCATTTAATGACATTAAATGAGCGTGCAGCCTCACACTTTTATTTTTCATTTAACACTTCATGGTTTCACCTCTGACATGTAAAGTGAAAACAGACAGTGTTCGTTTGATGTTTCATTACCACAGTTAATGTCAATAACGGGTATGGCCTCCCCTAGCTTGAATGACGGCTTGACAACGTCGGGTCATACTGTCAATCAGAACCCGGATGCTTGCAATTGGAATGTTGTTCCATTCTTCAACAAGGGCATTTCCGAGCTCTTCTAGAGTTGTGGGTTGTGCCCTACAACCGGAAATGGCGACCTGCAGCATGTTCCACACATGCTCAATAGGGTTTAGGTCCGGCGAACGCGCCAGCCAATCCATGCGGACAATTGTCTCCTGCTCTAGGAATTGATTCACCACCCTAGCACGATGGGGACGGGCGTTATCATCCATCAAGATTAAATCAGGGCCAACAGCACCAGCGTATGGTCTTACGTACACATTGAGGATCTCATCCCTGTACCGTACCCCTGTCATTGTCCCTCTCCCCATGACATGCAGGTCCGTTCTGCCGTTCCTGCTTATTCCTCCCCAGACCATAATTGATCCGCCACCATAACGGTCGTGTTCGTTGATGTAGGCATCATTAAATCGCTCACGTTGTCTTCACCACACCCGTTGCCTCCTGTCAGTAAAGTCCAAGCAATATCGGGACTCATCAGTAAAGAGAACTGGAGCCCAATCGTTGTGTGTCCATGTGACATGATCGTGAGCCCAATCCAAACGGTCACGCCTATGACGCACGGTCAGTGGGATTCGAACACATGGCCTTCTTGAGTTGAGGCGGCAGTATGAAGACGATTCCAAGATCGTCTGAGTGGACACCCTGACCCCGAGGCGTTATGAAGGTCATTTCGTAGGGTGGTGGCTGTCCAGAAAGGATGACGTCGTGCCTGAAGTTTGAGAAAGTGGTCTTGTCATTGTGTAGTCGATCTCTGACGACCACCCCCATGACGGTGTGCTGCTGTACCAAACGTTTGATGCCGGTTCCACGCTCTGTTCACCACGCTTGGCTGACGTTAAGTGCATTAGCAACGTGATGTTGTGAGAAGCCAGAGTCAAGCATTCCGATGCATCTTCCCAATTGCTCTGAAGTCAATCAACGTCTAGGACGTGAGGAGACATTGTTATTGCTAAATGTAATGCAAAAAATTTGGGAACTTCCAAATTTTCACCAACAAGCAACACACACGTCTGAGTTGAAATGGTGAAGTGTTAGTCAAAGCCAAAATGTGAGGCTGCACGCTCATTTAATGTCATGAAATGCACGTACAAATGTGTTTTGTGTCTGACTGCATGTCATTTATCCAATATATTGTTCATCAGTGGCAGTTACCAAATTTGCATGTCATTTCACAAAAAAATTCCTATGATCCCTATCAAATTTTGAGTAGTATAGTTGCATGCATTGCTCAGATGTGATTTTGGCCCATTCTTCCACACAAACTAGCTAGCTATCTTGATGCCCAACTGTTTAGAAAGAGGGACTAACTTTATGGCTTGCTTATGCCTTGGTGGCTAGACTGCATTATACAGTTATGTAAGCAATCATGTATTATTGCCTTTGATTATATAGCCATCTAGCTAGCTAATGTAAACAGATTGTGCTGCCCACACATTAAATGATGCTATACAACCATATGGTAGCACATGCACTCTGCGTGCTTTGCATTTGGTGAACGCCGCATTTCCGGGAAAGGGCGCTATTTTTTGTAGTCTGTTTAGCCATTGACAAAGAGTTTTAGAGGGAATTGTTGTGAGTGGGTCAAAGCGCGATGTTTGAAACACTCCTCACTTAAAGATTTATTTCTCTTCATGTAGTTGTTACAGCATCCTATCACAGAGCAAGATATGCTTGCCTGATCATTTTAGCAAGTGAGCGGGTGATATTGCCATCAACAATGTAACAAAAACAAAGTAACCAAGAGCACTCCGAGAGAGCATATCTCTGTCAAGGAACTTTATTACCATCGCGTAGATTTTAAGATGTATGGCATTTATCATCCCAATCTTTGTCTCCATTGGTGAAGAATCCTTAAAAAAATTCCTGGATCTGGAATTTGATCTGGATCACTCGCAAAATTAAATCACCTCTTGGTCAGAATTTCATAAAAATCTGTCCATATCTCTTATCATAATGTTGTTAACAAGCACACAAACTAACACAAACGAGCACAGGGCACATACCCTGTGTGTGGGACACATACGAGGCGTGTTATTATGTGCCATCACATAAAGAAGTAAATTCCTGGATTTTAAACATACCCACAAATCTGTGGTAAAACATAACCTCCTTGGAGGAAGTAATGATTAGCAAATCATTTAAACTCAATATTTAATTAAAAATAGTGCAAATACAATATATCAGATGGTGAAAGTGAGAAATTTTATTGTTTTTTGAAAAAATTTCATCGGCTGGATTTGAATTTGATGCTGGCAAAACTTTTCAAAAAAGATGGCACAGGAGCATGTTGACCACTGTGTTGCATCCCTTAAGATCACACTGTTACCATTTCAGAAATGAGGAGGAGAACAACCTATTTTTCATCTCATAATGCGCCAAATGTTTTCAGTTGGTGACAGGTCTGGACTGCGGGCAGGCCTGTTTAGCACCCAGAATCATGCTATGGAGCCATGTTGATTTAATACATGCGGAATGTGGTGTTCGGCATTGTCATGAGGAATTATGTAAGGCCTTTCATGAAAAAGACATCTGAATCACAGTGTTTGTCACTCCAAAACCTGTATATGTCATTCAAAATTGAGTGCCTTCACAGATTAGCAAGTTACCCATGCCACATGCACGAATGCATCACCATACCATCACGGATGGTAGCTTCTGAACTGTGCGCTGGAAACAAGCTGGATGGTCCCTCTCCTCTTAATCCCGGAGGAAGCGACATACATAATTTCCAAAAAGAATTTCACAATTTGATTTGTCACAACACAGGACAGTTTTTCATTTTGTTTCAGTCGATCTTAAATGAGCTTGGGCTCAGAGAAGGCAGCAGCGTTTCTGGATCTTGACTATATTGAGTTCTATCTGAAAATAGTAGGGTTTTATCACCGCCATTCAATGTAGATTTTCAGCGTTGTCCCTTGAGGACAAAAATTTCTCGGATTCTATGAATTTTTAAATTATTTTATGTACCATAGATGATTAAATCCCCAAATGTTTTGCAATTTTACATTGAGAAACATTATTTTTAAATTCTTGAACTATTTGCCCATGCAGTCTTCCTCAGAGTGGTAAAGCCCTCACCACCTTCTCCTCTGAAAGACCCCACCCCTCTGGGATACTCTTTTAATACCCAGTCATGTTACTGACCTGTTGCCAATGAACCTAGTTAGCTGTGAGATGTTCCACTGGCTGTCAGTTATTTATTTATTTATTTATTTATTTTTAGCATCATACAACTTTTCCAGTCTTTTCTTGCCCCCTCCCAACTTTTTGAAATGTGTTGCTTGCATCAAATCCAAAATGAGCAGATATTTATCAGTAAAAATTAAAGGTGCAGTCCCATTAAGGGCGTTTTCTGGCCCAAACCACCGATTTCAAAATAATTTTCAGCATTAATAAACCACCCCATAGGGTTCATGAATCCACCAGAGAAACCTGCAATATCAATTTTCTTTTTGACAAAAAATTATATTTTTAACATTTTTTAGTTTTTGGGAGGGGCCACCCATTCTGGGGCCCCACAAAGTATCACCAATGATTATAATCATGTGCTTATTAATGCACATTGTAGCTGATATATTTTCCTGATGAATGAAAAGAGAATTTTTTGAAATTGATGTCATACTGCCAAGATAGGAAGATATTAGTTCAAAAAATATGTTCTGAAATGGAGATTTCCAACGGCCATGTGTGTAAACGACGGTACATTTGACAAAGTTCCCAGCCATGACATACTAAGGGAATTTGCTGAAATTTTCCCCAGGGTATGGCCAGCATTCAGTGAAAAAACCAGGATGTGTCGACATCGGTAACATCTTCATCCGAACACTTACATCAACCGATCGTTGTAAACCTGAAAATGGGGTGTGTTAATACGAAATGGATTGTATGAGTAAGGCTGTCACTTAATTCTTCTAGTTTAAGTTTTTTCAGTAATATAATTATTAACTATGACCCTTTTGATGTTAAAGCTTAAAATTGTTTCCTCTTCTTAGACCTTGAAAATGAAAAATGATAAATGTCCCCACCCTGGGTTGAAGCTCCCAATACTTTATTGACAGGAAAAGTAGGCAATGTTTCAACCCAGCAGGGTCTTCATCAGGCAAATGACTTAAATGACCCATAGACAGATATTTATAAAGGCAGTAGGCCAATAACATCATTCTGACATCACTGTCAGCCAATTAAGGCTAAGACACAAATACACCCAATAATACATAGTCAAGATTCATCATAGAAAAAAATATGCAATGTAAATAGACATGACATAGCATACAACAAGAGATGTAATGGCATTTTTTGTATTGAAAATAAATGACATATGCATGCAGAAGTACCAGGCAGGAAGGCAAAGGACAGTCACAGACAGGGTTTTATGTGAAATTCCTCATTCAAACCTTTAGGAGACATGGTATTAAGAAAATAAATCCAGTAAGTTTCTCGTTGGAGGAGGCTTCTTTCGAGATCACCCCCACTGGGATGTTTCTCGACTCCTTCAATGCCAACATAACTCAATGCACTGACATTATGACCCGCTTCTTTAAAATGAGCGGCCACTGGATTGCCTTCATCACAAGTCATTGCATTCTGTTTTTATTCTCATTTTACACAGCGTCCCATCTTTTCTGGAAATGGGCTCGTACAAGACGTCCTAATTTTTTTGGAAATGGGGTTGAAGTTTTGGCAAAAACTAAGTTTAAACAAAGGGAAAAACTCAAAGTACACATTTTATTGAATAAGATGGCTAATTCCACGTACATTCACAAAGACAGTAAATTTTTAAATACGGTGCGTGATTGGTGCGCCCACACTGCTCCTCACAGGTAGAGGGGGACTGATGGGCGGAGTAGCAGCTCCTCCAGTCATGATGGGCTCTCACCCAGGCATCTATCCTCCCATTCAGCCCCCAGAGTGAATGCCATTTTAGCTCTAGGGCCCCATGAGTACTCCCACTGCCAAAGTCCCCAAAAATGAGTGGGTCCCTGAACCAGGAATATTCCTCCCCGATACCCCCTTCCGTGAAACTTGATTTCATTCGCCGTCTGAACCTGAGGCACAATTCTGATTTTAAATCATAGTGTTGATTCATGTCCTCATTTTTTTTCTCTTTTGTAGAAGTTATTTTTCTCAGTTTTTCTTCAAAAAAAATGCCTCGCTCACATTGCAAGGCAGAGTCTGTTCATGAAATTTTTCTCAATTAAAAGCGAAGATTTGTTTTGAAATAGCAAACAGTATCAACAGGCAACTTCCTCAAAGAAAACTAATGAAGAAACTGCTGAATGGAATGCGTGCCCATAAACGTAAGGGATTTATAGCCTTGAAAGTGCTTGTAGAGGAGTGAACTCCATTTTCAGTGTGTAGGGAACAAGAGTGCCGCAGTGGGCTGTAGCTTTGTGTCTGTCCAAATTCTGTGTCAGCCTCACCTACTACAGTCGTAGCTCTTTTCAAGGACATCTGGTTTCGCCTCCATATTTGATTAAACTTCAGCTCCATTTTGGCTTCAGCATTCCTCTCCTTCAGTTTCTGTGTTTTCTGTTCTTTTGCAGTACTGCATTGGTGGCGGAGGGCATTTCGCTGAAGCCGCACCCCGCCAGTGTGGGGATTTCCCTTCATTTGATTGGGACGGCTATGGTACCAACAATGCATGGAGTGCCTCCCGGGACGTGACCGAGTCTGCTGTGTTGCTGTTTTACCGCTGAAGAGACCGACACCACACCTCATCACTCATTGACCGTAGTAAACTGCAGCAAATTCAACTTTTTGCTATTCGTGAATAAGTAAGAGTGGTGAGGGAGCTGTCAAAATGCCTATTTCAGTTTCCTGTCAAATATCTTTAAGTAAACTGTTCTTTTCTTTCAATACCAATTGTAATTCATGCATTTTAGTTTTTTGATTCATATAATTTGAATCAGCGGGAATATGCAAAAAACTTCAATAAACACATAACATTTTCGCCATATCAACATTCTGATGTCTTTTTGTATTGGAGGTCTGTCATGGTTTGTGAGGTGTGCGTGTGGTTTGGACTTTTCTTTGCGGCTCTGGTCCCGGGACGATATCGAACTCCTTTGCTATCGGATTCTTTATTCAGCTGGCTGATTGAGCTGGGGTGGCGCTTTCCCGGACTCTATATAAGCAGGAAGTCCGGCACGCCCACTTCGCTAGAGTGTCTGTTTTTAGCTTCGCACTATAGCTGAAGATACCTGTAGTCAGTCAGCTCTATTATAGTTCAATATGCATTTTCATCTTTTGTCATCATGAGCATTATTTACTGTATATTTCAGGTAGATTTTGGCTAGTACATTTGGAAATATTTGGATCCAGTCAAACAAACAAGATCCATATGGTGATACCTTGCTCTCATGAATATCACCTGCTCTGCCTTCTATAAGCATCAAAATCATGTTGATCTAGGTTTGCCTCTATGGGCCAAACCACCTGTTGACATTGTCTCTAAAGAGACTCCATTATGTACACTCAGCTGCCACTTTATGCAGTAGCCTCCCAACCAGTGGCGTCGTTAGCCCTGGGCCCCGGATGTTTTAAACCTAGCCCCGGACGGTTTTTCCCGGCAAAAATTACAGTTTTTACTACAGAAATTGACACGTCAAAATCGCCCACTTCAGGCAGTCACAGCCAGAGATGACTCTGGTCACAACTCTCATAGCTACAGGCAGCCCCGCCCGCCCCCACGAGCCCAGACCTATGCTGCGCTGCTAATGTTGCGTTGGAGACAAGTCAAAACTTATGGAAGCATATAGTTAACAAAATTAAAATGAAAATGCAATGTCAGAAATGCATTTTCATTTTCAAGATACAAGCGCATTATTTGTATCATAATGAAAATTCAAATGTAATCCTCCACTTTGCATTTTCATTTTCAAGTCCATGTATGCAATTTTTATAACAATTGGAAAATTAAAATACATTCCTCATTTACATTTGAATTTTCGAGAAGTGCCCTGCAATATCACTAACAAAACGAAAACGAAAACGCTAATTGAATAAAGCAAATACATTCTCGGAAATGCTTTTTCGTTTTTGAGAAGCACGCGCATTATTTGTATCATCACGAAAATGCTAAAGTAATCCTCCACTTTACGTTTGCATTTTCAAGTCCATGTAGGCACAGTTTTCATTTGCAAGAAGTGCCCGGCAATATCACTAACAAAACGAAATCAAAAACGCTAATATACTAAAGCAAATACATTCTCGGAAATGCTTTTTCTTTTTCAAGAAGCAGACGCAATATCTGTCTCATAATTAAATTGCTTACGCAGTTCGCCACTTTTCTTTTTCATTTTCGTGACAGACTGCCCTGCCTGACTTTGCATTTTCGATTTCGGGGTCCCACGCGCTTTTCCTAACAAAATTAAAAAGAAAATACCCTCCCTAGTTAGGCGTGGCCTGTCGGTGAGAAGGCGGGACGTCCTCCACAATTTCGTATGGATTGGATATTAACAAATACAAGCGATCTCGGTGGTTATCAATCAGAGAGAAACTCCTGCTGCACGCACTTTTATGTCAAAGCACAAATGGCAACTTACATAGTTGGAGCCACTGACTGCGCATGGACTCTCCCCTGGACATTGCGGAGTTTGATTGAGAGTATAGCTAAGGTTTTCCCCCGAAAGACACTGCTCTCGCACTCAATTACCCCCGTGTGCGCTTGGATTAGCGCTGCTTCCACTGAAATTGTGTGCTGACACTCAGATCTGTCGATCTTCGGACGGGTTATCTGCGCATCATCTGTTTAGTTGTTCAGTCGGTTACAAAGCAAGTTCATACGCTCCTGCTCTCTTGGGCTTCATGTACTTCCATTACTTTCTTCACGAATTTGGAGTGAAAGGACAGTTCAGATAATACACTAAGCGCCTATCGTCTCTTTACCTTAATAGCTGGCTACATACAATGGTAGCCGTGTAACACGTCGACCTCCAGTTCTCTATTATGCGAGTCTGTGGATGAATCGCAGAGGTAGACTGAGCTAAGAAAGGGACAGATTCATGTGTTCGCTTGCATCCTGCTGCTGCGGAAGAAAGGCTTGCGAAATCCATAGATTACTCTTATTATACCGTAAAGTCGCTTGTA
Organism: Gymnothorax javanicus; assembly: GCA_029692085.1. Classification (NCBI taxonomy): domain Eukaryota; kingdom Metazoa; phylum Chordata; class Actinopteri; order Anguilliformes; family Muraenidae; genus Gymnothorax; species Gymnothorax javanicus. Next base: position 102,589,945 of record CM056194.1, on the reverse strand, counting down.
ATAATATGCTGTCGCTGGCCATAGCCAGATGTCGACACAGATATGTTTCGGCCAATCGATGTGTTTTTCATGAACGGTCACATCGTTAGGCTAAAATTGCAGTGCACTTGGATTATACCTGCTTCCACTCAAACCGTGTGCTTACACTCGATCAATCAATGGTTAGACAGATTATCTGCACGCTATCTTTTGCGGGTTCATATGGTCCTGCTCACCGGGGCTGCACAGGTAGCTACTTCCGTGGCTTTCTTCACGATTTTGGAATGAAAGGACCGCTTATATATTAATACATCGGTGCCCATACTTTTCTTATACTTTAGTTGCTGCTACATATAAGAGTTGCCGGGTAACAAACACATCGGCTTCCAGTTGGTGTGCCTCACTGCAATTTTGTGGATGAATGGCAGGGGTGCACTGAGCTGCGGGAGAGAGACGCATCCTGTTGCAAGCATAGTGTTACCACATAAAAACAGACGTGCGAAACTGATCGCAATCTGGTCAAGTTAAATGGACTGGAAGCAAGTTTTATGCAACAGTTGTTCGTAATGTTCGTCATCTTGCAGGAAAGTAGTTAGCTAGCTTATTAACAACGCGTTAGTCTAACGATGTGACCGTTCATGAAAAACACATCGATTGGCCGAAACATATCACTGTGTCGACTGGCTATGGCCAGCGACAGCATATTATTACAAGCGACTTTATGGTATAATAAGAGAAAGATCTATGGATTTCGCAAGCCTTTCTTCTGCAGCAGCAGGATGCAAGCGAACAGATGAATCTGTCCCTCTCTTAGCTCAGTCTACCTCCGCGATTCACCCACAGACTCGCATAACAGAGAACTGGAAGTCGACGTGTTACACGGCCACCATTGTATGTAGCCAGCTATAAGGTAAAGAGACGTATAGGCACTGGTGTATTAATATGAACTGTCCTTTCCCTCCAAATTCGTGAAGAAAGTAATGGGAGTACACGAAGCCCAAGAGAGCAGGAGCGAATGAACTTGCTTTGTAACAGACTGTACTACTAAACAGATGATGCGCAGATAACCCGTCCGAAGATCGACAGATCTGAGTGTAAGCGCAGTACAATTTCAGTGGAAGCAGCGCTCATCCAAGCGAACACGGGGGTAATTGAGTGCGAGAGCAGTGTCTTTCTGGGGAAAACCTTAGCTATACTCTCAAACTCCGCAATGTCCAGGGGAACGTCCATGCACAGTTAGTGGCTCCAACTATGTAAGTTGCCATTTGTGCTTTGACATAAAAGTGCGTGCAGCAGGAGTTTCTCTCTGATTGATAACCACCGAAATCGCTTATATTTGTTAATATCCAATCGATACGAAATTGTGGAGGACGTCCCGCCTTCTCACCGACAGGCCACACCCAACTAGGGAGGGTATTTTCTTTTTAATTTTGTTAGGAAAAGCGCGTGGGACCTCGAAATCGAAAATGCAAAGTCAGGCAGGGCAGTCTGTCACGAAAATGAAAAAGAAAAGTGGCGAACTGCGTTAGCGATTTAATTATGAGACAGATATTGCGTCTGCTTCTTGAAAAAGAAAAAGCATTTCCGAGAATGTATTTGCATTTGGAGATTAGCGTTTTCGATTTCGTTTTGTTAGTGATATTGCGGGCCACTTCTCGCAAATGAAAACAGTGCCTACATGGACTTGAAAATGCAAACGTAAAGTGGATGATTACTTTAGCATTTTCGCGATGATACAAATAACGCGCGTGCTTTCTAAAAACGAAAAAAGCATTTCCGAGAATGTATTTGTTTTTATACGATTAGCGTTTTCGTTTTGTTAGTGATATTGCAGGGCACTTCTCGAAAATGCAAATGTAAATGAGGAATGTATTTTAATTTTCCAATTGTTATAAAAATTGCATACATGGACTTGAAAATGAAAATGCAAAGTGGAGGATTACATTTGAATTTTCATTATGATACAAATAATGCGCTTGTATCTTGAAAATGAAAATGCATTTCTGACATTGCATTTTCATTTTAATTTTGTTAACTATATGCTTCCATAAAAACTGGGATCTTTCCCAGTCGAAAACTCCAAGTTCCAACTTCAAAGCGTTCCTCATAAAATTTCTCCATACTGCTCGTGTGACATTTTCGAAGCGTCTGCGAGCCCTGACATTATGATTAGACTCGAAAAGACGTCATTTTCACTGTTTTTCGCCTAAATGTCCAATGTAGCCACTTAGCCAGGAGCCATTCTCCCCCCCTCGGGAAGAGTGAAGTTCCGTTACTAGGAGGACTCAAAATACGTACATTAAATATAGCTCGCTAAGTTGGCATAAAGGCTCTCTTTCTAGCTAGCTAATATTATATTTCATGCAAAGTCAATTTAAAATGCGTATAGCCATTATCATGCGAACTAATTTGGCTGGAGTTGGACCGCGAGCATTTAGCTCGCTGAGCTGGCATTAAAATGCGCCGAACAAAAAGGTTGCCAGCTAAAGCCGCTTTCACACCGGACGCGAAACACGACAGATTACATTCAAAGTCAATGCAAAGACGCGAATACATGCGATTCGCGTGTATTAGCGTCTTTGCATTGACTTTGAATGTAATCTCGTGTGAAAAATTCATTTCGCGTCCTGTGTGAAAGCATCAAATCATTGACTAAGAAACCAACACTAGCTTCGCAAACTATAAACGTGATGCGCGCAGATCTCCCTATCGTGTGCGGCATAGTTCACTGCTTGCATGCAGGGTTGCCAACTCTGATAGGACAAATAAGCGACCGCAGCTTCAAAAACAAACCCAATATAAATTAGACAATACTAATGCTGCATTCGGTAACGCGTCCCACGAGCCGTGTTTTCGAGACACGACTGGTGAATTCCGTTCTTTTGACCTCACTGTCCGCATGATCCTTCCTCGTACCTTCGACTTAATTCACGACACGATTCGTGTTGACCAGTGTTACCGAATGCAGCATCAGACGGTGTAGACCTGGGAATCTCTTTAATTTTGTTGAGCGGGGGGGTGGGAGATCACGTTTCATTTAGTTACTCGAGGGGTTGGGAGGGAGGGCGCATCCTCTCACATTGCTCCTGAGGTTGGGAGCAGACAGTGTCAATCAATGAATCGGGGGAAACAGCAGCCGTAAATGTATAACAATTAGGTCGCTTGTTGCACTTCTCTAACAAGCAACCATATTCTTAAAAACAAGCCCCAAAAAAAACCGCGACCCGTAATTTTTTTTCAAGCGACTTCAGGAAAAAGAAGCCCAAAGTCGCGTATTATAAGTGGACTTGGCAACTCTGCTTGCATGTGAACACAACCTCGAGGCGGTCTTCTTCTTCGAGTTTTATGAAGGGTGTTTTCTTGCACTTCTTCTTCTTCGTGTTTTGAGTCCGCCAAGTAACGGAACTTCACTCTTCCCGTGGGTACAAAAACATGGCTCCTGGCTAAGTGGCTACATTGGACATTTAGGCGAAAAACATAGTGAAAATGACGTCTTTTCGATTCTAATCAGTTTGCCGGGGCTTGCAGACACTTCAAAAATGTCACACGAGCAGTATGGAGGAATTTTATGTTTTTTAACGTTGCTTTTTTAACCTTGAAAAAGTGGCCACCATAGGATTCCATTCATTTGGATTTCTCTTCAATGCTGTTTTTCCTTAAAACTCCAAAACTATTTTGAGGACAAAAGAAATTAACCGACCCTTCAATTAGCCTTGGGGTGAGTATATTATGAGTGAATTTTCATTTTTGGGTGAACTTTCCCTTTAAAGTATTTGTATACTTGATTTTATTGTAAGTTGTTTTAACAGATAATGAGTACATTTCGATTCTGCTCTATTAACGTAGCTTGATTATTATTATTTATATTTACATGAGGGTTTTTTAATCTTATGATAATGAAATGTTTAAGCAAGATTGGCAGAGCTGAGGTGCTGTGGTGTCAGATGGCATCTGTTTGATATGCACTTATGTAAGTGGCAAAGAATACAACTACACGCACACTACACAAGTATTTTGTGTAATTTGTGGTTTACTTTGCAGTCTGGATGAGCTCTAGAGTCTGGACGGTGTAGGCCTATATGTCTTTTTGCATGGTGCATAGATACGCTGGCGAGCTACTCCACTGTGGCGCGACAGGGACCCCCCACCATATGGGGCCCCCAAAAATTTTCCGCGCGCACACAACTTCAGCCCCAATTCCTTTCCCCTTAGCCCCTGATGTTCTTGAATCCTAAAATTGCCCCTGCTCCCAACCCCCCCCCCCTGATTTCCTGAATTCTTTATGGCATCCCTTTACAAGAAACATTGATTTGAGATGTTGGGCCATGATGGCATCTCGCAGTCCCTGTGGATTTGTTGGTTGTAATTTTATGCTGCGAATCTACCATTCCACCACATCCCAAAAGTGCTCTATTATACTGAGTTCCGGTGACTCTAGAGGCCATTAGGGTACACTCATCGACAATACTGGCTGCAACTGATGGTATTAAGGTAGCAAATGTTTTGTAAGCAGGCATGTGACCCCTAAATACAAATTTAGCATCACCTGAATGCTGTAACATTCCAACGTATTGTTGCTGAGCATAGTAAAGTGTCTGTTGACTGAATTCTATTTATTATAGGTAATTAAATGAATCTTATTGTGTGAATGTTGGAATTTTTTTTTTTTTTTTGCGCTAAATATTGACTCAAGGGCGTGTGGGATGCCATCTTGAGGTGGGCAACACCAGCATGACCTACAGGTAAGCTCACTATTGTGATTCATTGTAATCACCTCAGTTGTAGCCCTTTGCCTCAATTATGGGGAAACTAAAGAAAGTCTTGCTTCCAGACTCTGGACTTGGAGGTGGTTTTGTGGATGTGAAAATGGGCGAAGCTCAAAAATCTGGGCCTTGTATATTGGCAGCGCCTGTCAAACATATTTACAAATAAGTGAAGCTAGGTTGACATTATGTTCCCGGCGGCCACGGCAATCACCTTTCAGGCCACCGTGGACTAAACGGGATGGACGTGAGACAACGCGGAGGAACGGGATGGGCAAATGTGACAGAACGTGATTGCCGTGGATGCCGGGCCAGATTTTTAAACTGTTCAAAAATTTGCCATGGCAGTCACGGTGCAGAGAAATCTAGTGAGCTGTAGTAAAACAGGATGAACGCAACAAAAAGTGACTGTACGTAATAGGCCGAACCAAAACTTGGAGGCGGTTTGTAGTGGGACGGGAAGCATGTGTATTTCCCGGCATCTCACGGTCTTTTCAGGTTTTATCACGTTCTGCCGCGTTTAGTACGCGTTTTGTCTCGGTTGCTTCACGGTTGCTGCATGTTTTGTCACGTTCTGCCACAGTTCTCACTGCAAGCTAGGGTGTATGGTAGCCGTTTCGTTGCGTTCAATCACGGCGCATCCCGGCGTGTCATGGTTTGTGGGCCCGGCGCGCTACGGCGCGTTGAGTTCTACTATGGTCTGACAAGGCACGCGCGGTCTGGGAGGGAGTATATAGAAGCTGAGCCCGGCAGGGGAGCTTCATTCGAGTCTGAGCATTCGCGACACAACATCTTTGATAGATTACTGCAGATTACTGTATTATATTACTGCAGATTACTGTATATTACTGTATTATATTACTGCACTCTGGTCTTCCCTCTCTGCAACTGCTGCTGGCCTTCTTCTTGCTGACACAAAAACTGGACGTATGCACCCAGCAAACATGTAAAGACAAAATAATCTTCATCTTGGGCATTCATGATGTTGTCACGTCGAAGTCTCAGGATACAATAATTGCAGAGATGTATAAAGTACTGGAAAAAAATAACTAAGTAAAAGTAGAAGTACCATAACTGAAAGTTACCTATAAGAAGATTACTTGAGTAAAAGTCTTAAAGTAGCGCACATTAAATGTACTTAAGTACCAAAAGCATCATGTGAAAAATATACTTAAGTATCAAAAGTGCAAGTACAAGTACAAAGTATTTCTCATAGTACGCATAAAAAGAAGCAAAGCAACCACGCATTGTTCTGTCCTCGTGCTCTTTAATCAATTTTCAGGTGAATGAAAGATACAGTATTCAAAAACACACAGGCAGTCTCTCCTTTATATACTTCCTCTTCTTCTTCTTCTTCTTCGAGTTTACTGGCAATTAAAAAAACCACTATAATTGACTATAATTGATAGTAGAATTACATAGTATCAATACCATGTCGAATTTTTGCTTGAGAAAACGACAACGATTTTTTTCTGTAGCAAGAGATAATTTCTTTCGACTGCTGGATAGATACTATGTGGAAGTATATTGAGCAGTTTGCACATCAGGCTTAGGTGAGAAGTTTAATTCAGGCTACTCCTGAAATACAGGGATTGGAGTGAACGCGTCCATATTATAAACCGTGTTCCAGCTCAGTTTGCTTGTGAATATTCAATAACTGATCCGGGTGTGCCATCTAGTGATAGAATATTGTAACTGCGTGCATAAATTTGCAGCTACATGTCCACTGGCGCAGACATCTGCACAAAGCATCTATGATACCCTGCCGAGGGCCGTTGTTCATCTGGAGCACGCCACATCCAGATAATCCTTAAATGACGAATTACATTCATATTTTAATTTGTAATGAGGAACGAAGTGGCCAGTGTCAAAGTAACGAAGTAAAAGTATACTTTTTATCTTTTAAATGTAGCAGAGTAAAAGTAGAAGTCCCAGTTTGCGAAAAAAGCAGTGTCTACATGTCCGAAAGTCGGACAGGGTTTTAATATATAACTCCGTGTCCGACAGGCGATTATTGTTTTTAATTTCTTCAAATGTACTGAATCTTTTAGATATTAAACGTCAATGTCGACGTCGGCGCGGGACTTAGAGCATTTATGACAAATTTAGCGGCTGTCGGACAGAGATCCTAAAACACTCCATGTCCGACAGTCATTAAAGTTCTAATTTTTCGAGTATTTCAGCAGTTCTGATGGTTGGTGATATATTTTTATTCTTTATTTAGTTAAAAATCTGCTCTCATATCAATACTTTTACTTTCTGCTGGCTGCCGCACATGGAGTATTTTGCATTTCGCGTCTGACAGTCATGATCGTGCATGCAATATTTAATTCACAATGTCAATGGTCATGAAATTGATTTGCTCACTGACTACAAGCACTGTTTCATCTCCGGCGTGGAAATAAAGCGTGAATCTGTTCGATCCATCTGACTAATTTTCAAAAGAGAGACCGAATAAAGGCTTGTCTATCTTCAACGGAAGAGTTAAAACTGACAAATAAATAGACCAAGAAAAGTCGATAGCTATCAATTTGCATTTTATAAAGGTCCAACACAAACATCGCTACGTTTGTACGTCTAATAATTGCTGAAATACTTGAAAAATTAGAATTTTTGACAGTCGGACACTGAGTATTTTAGGATCTCTGTCCGACAGTCGCTAAATTTGTCATAAATGCTCCAAGTCCCGCGCTGATGCCTACTTATCTATATTGAGCAGAGCTTAAACTAGACCCTGCGTGCCACTGTGGGTGGGTATTTATAAATCTGACTTTCAACATACACCCACAGAGGCACTGCTCGATCCATTGAATTCAGGCATACTTTTTCGCTCTACGTCTGTAGCCATGTTTCCATCCACTTGTCAATCGAATTATCAGAAGTTCGCAAAAAATATTCATGCGAATAAAGCCGGTGAAAATGCATTTCCATCTATCGGCTTTAAAGCGAATAAAAACTTGTGCGTAATGACGTCACACGCTGTTATGCGATCAAACTGGTGTATCGAATAGACTTCTGACATGTTGAGCTGTTTCCATTGATTTTCGCAATGAATCGCTCTACATTCAAGCGAACAAAAGTGTGTCAACCAACAACATTAGCTAGTTAGCCAAAATGGATCGCGTCTACCAACAAATGACGTTAATTGCACAAGTTGTAATAGTGCTTATGTGCCAACTGTTAATCACATATCAAACCATTATCAAAAGGCAACGACGGCATCAAAACACCGTTATGATGCTGATGCAGATGATGCACGTAAATGCTACACGGCACCGGCAGCGACCTGTGGTTTGGGAACGGCAGCGCTACAAACAGTTCTGGGAAGTAGTGGTTAAGAGACATTTCACGGAAAGTCTTTGGCTGAAGCATTTTACGATGACCAAGCCAACATTTGACATGTTGTGTACTGCGATTGGCCCGTCCCTTGCGCCAGATGTGGCAAGTCGTCGCCCCCCAGTTCCGACCGAGAAGCGTATTGCCATTGCGCTCTACAAACTGGCAACATGCGCAGAGTATAGAGTGGTTGGTGAAACATTTGAGGTGAGCAAGACTACCGTGCACCGCTGTCTTTACGCCGTGTGCAATGCCATCCGAACAACGATGATGCAAAGGTACGTATACCAGGAGTTGATGAAGCGCAGGAGATCTCGCTGCGTAACTCCAGGGCGCACCTTGTGCCACAAGTGTATGGCGCAATAGACGGGACTCACGTCCCGATTAGACCCCCAGCTGAAGGATACCGGGATTTTGTGGATAGAAAAGGATGGCCGTCAATCATACTACAGGCAGTAGTAGATGATCGTTATATTATCAGAGACATTTCCGTCGGCAGTCCCGGTAGTGCGCATGACGCGGCTGTCTTCACAACTTCAGACCTGTACAGGTGTGTCTGTCAACATTATAATACACTCATTTATCAAACTCAGATTGAATGAGAATCTGGTTGACATATTATGTTTCATTCACACGTTAATGTATGGATCACCTAGCTGCAGAGTTGTTAATTATTAGCCTTGTATAGGTTACATGTACTGTTCATACCTTGTGTGGATATTCCGTTCTAGATTCCCTGAGAGACATCCTCAAAGCACAATGGAAATTGAAGGTGTCCAGGTGCCACTCCTGTTAGCTGGAGATCCAGCCTACCCTCTCCTCCCGTGGCTAATAAAGGGATTTTCTGGTCCTAATTTGTCAGAGGAAGCGGAGGCATTTAACCTTCACTTGAATGGGTGCCGTGTTAAGGTTGAACACACGTTTGGACGCCTCAAAGGGAGATGACGTGTGCTAGCCAAACGATCTGAAATTGACCACATGTTCATGCCAACTGTTGTTGTTGCATGTTGCGTACTGCACAACTTATGTGAAAAGGAGAGGCAAAGTTATGTACAACCTGGCCCTGAGCAGGACGAGAATCATAGCTTACCACAGCCACCTCATCGCTCATATCAAGGTCCACCAAACACAGAGGCAGCAGCTATTCGCCAAGCTCTACTTGGATATGCGGCAAATAGAGTCCGATAGCAGTCAAAAATTTAAATTTGTAGAGTTAAAAAGCAATATTTGATGCAGTTCTTTTGTGTCAATGCATTTGTAATTATAGCTTGGTGTTGTCATCAATCTATAGTACTGCTTTATACTCAGCAAATATAATTCTCATCTCATTTCCATGTCTAGGTAGGATTTTGTGAAAATTGTAGGTTTATATTTATTTGCCAGTTTTTGTTTCTTGGAGGCACTCTCATTTTATTGCTTTTTTTCAATTTGCACAGAAATAATGTAGTGAATGTGTTGTAGACAAACCACAAGCCACTCTCAGTACAGCGGGGAAAAGTACAGTGCCTTTTCAGAAACAGTTGAGTGTAGGGGACAACAAACAAGGCAAGGGGATCTTTTTGCTAACAAAATGAGTATTTTGGCTTTATTGCACGCTTCTCGTCACAAAGCTGGCACAGCAAAAGTTGACTGCCAAAGTATCTCAGTACATTATCAGTACAGTATTTCCTTTGAAAAAAATGTAATAAGGTAACAAATATAAAATGTAAATTGTGCCACATGGTGCATTTGATAAGAAACAATCAATGTTCCATTAAGTACATTTTGTTATACTTGTAAAGTAGTGAACAAAGACAGCAAGTCTACAAAATGGAGTCAAAGGCTTCAAAACAATAATGCATCTTTGTTTTCATTTAGTAAATGGTTCCAACGTATTATAACAACATATTCCCCTTCCCTCCTGAACAAGCATTAAGTGCATTTTTAATATACAACTGAATAAAACACAAAATTATAGAACCTCAGCACTATTCCAATTCCCCTGACCCACTGATTTGGCTCAACTTGGTCTAGTTTAAGTTAAGATAAGTAGTGAATGGCAAGTTAGGTGCCATGCGAAGAGATGAGTGCGCAGAATCAGATGTGGGTGGGTGGGGAGCAGCAGCAAGTGTAGATGTGTGGTAGTAGGTATTTAATTGGTGTTGGCCTTGAAATATATGGTAATTGTCCCTAGTTTGTCGTTGGCTCATCCCAGCGATGACCTGGGTGTCTTCTGCATGCCTCTCGGCTGCATTGGCACACCGCTCAAGACACTGAACTGCCTGTGAAATAACCGTGGTTATGGACTCTAATGTTTTTTGATCTTGTGCTGCCTGCTCACATTGTTGATTGAGAAAGGCCATGCAGAAGGATCTCATCTCCACTGTATCATTCTTTCTTGGGCCTCTCTTTAGCTGGCGTGTCCAGAATCTTGGTGGGTTCCTTGGTGTGGCTGAATCTTCAGTGGGCAAGGATTTGTCTAGTGCATCCAATGAATTTGACTCAGATGCAGGCATGCTGGTATCACTCAAACTGGATGTCCCATCTCCTGACTCTCCTGTAGAAAGTACACTGTTCTGAGTAAGACTGGACTGATCCCATATGCCTCATTTGCTTTGATGTCAAGGCAGTAAGATATTTCATGAGAATCCTAATACAATCTAATCCTGGAATGAATGTGCATTCTAATTAATGTTCAAAATAAACACAAAGTAATCCTGCTTACCTAGTCATTCCCAACTTCTCATAATTGCTTATCTTACACTTTATATCTATTTGTGAGTAGCTTATTCACAAATTACATGACAACAATAAATAGGAAATTGAAAATAGTTTAAAATTTCATGTATTTTATTGATCAGAATAATAACTATTGTGATAAGGGAATTTGACAATTGCATGTCTGTTAGAGAGCTGTGAGAGGGAGCTCTGTTTAGTGATTTGAGTGTTCAATAGTCGCTGTTGTTTCAGGCAAACATTATGCCCTTGTTCACGAGTACATGTGCATCTTATGAATTGATTTATATGATAAAACTATTATAGCAAAGTAGGGCTGCCACGATTCGTCGACTAGTCACGATTATGTCAACTATTAAAATCGTCGACGACTAATTTAATATTCGACGCGTCGTTTTTTTTTTTTTAAACTTTGTTTTTCTCTCAAAACTGCTGCGGCACCTTCCACTGCCGCGTCTGCCTTTCTGTCCTTGACACACATGCGCAGTAGTGGTAATCGGGGTCAGCCTTGATGTCACCGGAATTTATACCAGACGGGCTCTGGTATCATGGCTACCCGCCGGCAACGGAGCTCAAAAGTGTGGGAGCATTTTAAGAAAACAAAAGAGAAAGGTGTGCAATGCAATATCTGCAAGGCAGAACTTTCCTTCCAGGGCAGTACAACTGCGATGCACGAGCACCTGAAAAGGAAGCACGTTGTGGCTGATTGTGACAACGATGAAGAGGGACCGTCGTCTCGGTAAGCTAACTGGCTAGTTAGCTGCTAACATTAGCGTAAACTAGTGCTGAAACGGTTAGTGATTTTTAGTATTCGAATAACCGTTTGCTATATTCGAATAGTATTCGGTTAACCGGCGAAATTTCCGAGTCACTTGATTTGAAGTTTACACTGCGCTTTCTTACCGTCATCGACCAGATTGAACTATTTCCACACGTCGGATCGCCGCTTGTCCTAAATTAATATTGAAACGGGTTTTTTTGTTCCTCTCTCTCTCTCTCTCTCTCTCTCTCTCTCTCTCTCGCTCTAATGAGCTGACGCGAACCTCTAAGTAGATGTCAGTTCGGGGAAAGATGGTCTGTTTTCAAGAAGTATTCAAAAAGCAGACATGACAGGAAACTGGCGAGTTTAAATAAATAATAGTACAGGAGAAGAAAAAAAATCATTTTATTATCCATTGGAATCAGCCTCTGGGAAGGATTTTTTTTAACACTTAAGAGACTCCGTTATTTGGTTCCTGAAGAAGAAATCCCTCTGCCTTGGGGAAACAGGACCGGTACATCCTTCACGGGTTGAAGAGTAACCTATACTATTTTCAGCGGACTAAGTGAATGAGGACTGCGATAAGGTCTGTAGAAGCCCAAGATTTCATTTTAAAACAAGATTTTCGCACTTGCTTTCCCTGCCCCATCCCGAGCTACCTGCATTAAGATTGAAATCCAAAATGAAATATTATTAACTGCCTTACCCCGCCTTAATTTGTTATATTTCGTTTCATTGCTTTTTACCGCATAAGTGTCTTGCCGACATTGTCGTGTCTTATTTTCTGTTTGAATTGCATAACCGAAAGTTATAAAGGTAATTTGAATTGCTACTTGCGTAAAGCTTTTTTTTTTTTTTTTTTAGAGCTTCTTGCTCATTGTTTTCCGTTCTTGCATACCACTGTATAGGGAAAAGACGCGCAGTTTAAATGCTTACTGTTTTTTTCTGTTTCTCTATTTTTATTTTAGAAAGCATGATAAAACCTTGTTTCCGAATTTATGCTTGATCCTTCAAATATATATTGCATTTATGCAAATGAAAAAAAAAATTCAACGTGATTGCTTGTTTTGCTTGTTTCTGGTTATTCCCGCTGTGGCGTGGATAAAGAAATTCTTCAGTTGGCAGTTGAAGGCTGCCTGGCGACCGAACAAACTTTTTCTCGAGTTTCCCCGTTTTATCTGCGCTACAGCGCGCTGCTCATCACGTGCTTAAAATAGGTTGGGGTGGTCAGTAATTTACTATCCGAATACCCAGAATCAAATGAACAGATACGGTTAACCGGTTAACAGTTTCAGCACTAGCGTAAACAGAGAGCTAACTTACTACTTACTCATATTGATAGCTGTAAACGTTAACATTAGCGATGACGATTTGATTCATTAGCCTTAGCACACATATTTCATGTGTTTTCTGTAACGTTATAACAGTGATGTGTTTGAAAAGGAAATGTGGTAACGCTAATGTTTTCTAACGTTATGTTTCAGTGCTAAAAAAGCACGTTCTTCTTCAATGGACGCCTTTGTTACAAAGCATGTAACATGAGCATGAACATGTTGGTGACGGACATGAGACCCCTCTCCATGGTGGACGATGAAGGGTTTAAAGAGATGATTAAACAGTTCAACCCGGATTATCATGACAACTACCTACCAGGCAGATCCCACTTCACCACATTGATGGAGAAGAAATATCATGCAACCTTTGAGAAGGTCAGTCTCTCTTTCTCTCTCAATTTCAATTTGATTTATTGGCATGAATGTATTAAAACAATATTGCCAAAGCAACAATAACACAGTAAAATAAATAAATGATTAAAATGATTTAATAAACAAGCAACATTCAAAGACATAAGAATTAAAAGATCATAGATCTCTCACTCACTCTCTCTCTCTCACACACACACACAAGCAATTAAGAATTTTACAAATTTCATGATGAAATAATATTAAGAGCTTGCTGACTGAGCAACCAATAAATTAATCTTGGTTAAGGCATGTAATGTAATTTTATATATGTATATATATAGTTAAGTAGGTTAAATAATAAACATTCTATATATATATGTATATATGTAGAATGTTTATTATTTAACCTACTTAACTGTATCTGATACCTGAATTATTGAATTGGTAAATAAATTTAAAGCTCGATGCATAAACTGACAAAATATTGTTAATAATGGAAAAAAAAATATTGTATATAATTTTCTTCCTAATGCTTACTATTCTTCCAAATCATCTCATGTCTTTAAGGTAAAGGAGACCCTCAGGGGCGTCAAAGGTTTCTTCACTCTGACTGCTGATGTGTGGACCAGTCGTGCAACAGAGGCTTACCTAGGTGTGTCTTGCCATTTCCTGAGTGAAGATTGGAAGATGAAGACCTTCAACCTTTCCACCATGCCTCTTGAGGAGAGGCATACTGGTGCAAATATAATGACATGGGTGGAAGAGGTTTTAACAAAGTTTGACATCTTGCCCACCAAAATAAAAGCAGTAGTTCATGACAGTGGTTCCAATATGGTGGCAGCAATGCGACTACTTGAAGAAAAATATGGATGGGCCTCTATCCGCTGTGCTGGACACACACTCCAGCTCATAGTGAACACTGCTCTCAAAGAAACCACCATCAGCAGAGCACTAGGTGCTGCTAGGCAGCTAGTGGAGCACTTTAAGAGAAGCGAGCTGGCTAGTACAAAGCTAAAGATGAAACAGGAGCAAATGAATGTTAAGAAAAATGCACTGATCCAGGATGTCAGTACAAGATGGAACAGTACATTCCACATGATAGAGAGACTCCTCGAACAGCGCTGGCCTCTCACTGCCACTCTTTCAGATCCCGAGGTAACTCCAAGGGGGAAACACTACTTCGACTTGAAGCCAGAGCAGTGGGAGCTGCTTGAAGAACTGAAGCAAGGGTTGGCACCTTTTGAAACTGCTACTGTTTACCTTAGTGGACAGCAGTACACAACCATTTCAGGTCTTCCACAGGTGGTCAAAGGGCTGACACGGGCTGTACACCAAAGCCAATTTGAGACAAGCGCAGGAAAATCTTTCATTACCAGTGCAGAAAAAGGGATAACACAGAGATGGGGGAGTATTTGCACTATCTCAGCAGACAAAGAAAATCCAGTTATTCTTGCAGCTGCCTTGGACCCCAGATACAGAAAGCTGAGGTTTTTGACTCCTGAAGATAGCATCAGACTGCAGGGGAGTGTTGAAGTGCTTGCTGTCAAAGAAGCAAAAACGACTGGGACACAGGATGCAAAACTGCAGAGGGCCAATGGTTCAGGTAGAAAGAGTGCTCTGGAAACCCTCCTTCAGTCTGACACAGACAGTCAGAGTGAAAATGAGGATGGAGAATCTGAGGAGGACCGAAAGATCCAAGTTGTGATAAGTGAAGTTCGGCTGTACTTTGGAGAGGCCACACTCTCTAAAAAGGATGATCCTCTCAAATGGTGGAGTGAAAATGAGGGGCGTTTCCCCACGCTGTCAAAGCTGCACTTTTGTTATATTTGAGTCAGTGAGACTAAAACTTTAATATTGTGAATAATTCCTTAGATTCAGGTGCCTACCTCATTTGATTTAAATGTAGCTATGTTTGATGCCAGAGACAAATGAAGGAAAGAAAAACCTAAAAAACCATATGTATTTATTTTTGTGTTGTGTAGGCCAGTGCCTTATCCTTATTTTACTCAGCTGTTTGCACTTTATGCTACACAGTTAAAGAATTGTTTGTTGCTACAAGCTGCATATTTCATTAAAGGTTTAATGAACTATCATCTTAATTGTCTTTATTTTTAGTTGGCATATACCTTAAACACTTCAAGCTGAAAGCTAATGATGGTTATACAAGAGCAGCTGCATGCTGGTGCAATAAGCTGTATGTTTTACATGCAGTTAACGAATGATCTGATTAGTCGGCTAATCAAAAAATAATCTGTGATTAGTCGACTATCAAAATAATCGTTTGTGGCAGCCCTATAGCAAAGCTAACCTTAACCATACACAAGACAAAGTACCAATTCATATTTCTTTTTGAGCACAAACATATGGGGTTTATTCAGTAACACTCGAAACATGCTTTTAGATGGTAAATGAGCTTTATTTAAATAACGTTACCTGTAGACTCAGGACCGTCTTCCTCCTCAGGACTCTGCTTTACATCAGCAGTAGGCGGCTCGGCTAAAATGGACAAAATACATATGTTATATGACGTAGTGCGGCCAGGTAAATGATCAGTGCTCAAAACGTTCAGTGGTCAAGTTGCTTATAAGAATGATAAAGTGGCATCTCATACCCGAGCTGTTGATAACAGAAGCCAGCGGAGATACGATGGGCCTTTGGCCAAGGATCTTGTCCATTTCATCAAACATGGGGAACTTGCATTTTATTTTTCCTCCGGAACCACTGCATGACAGTTCCCTTTTTTGAGACATGTAACACTGTTGTAGCGCCTTCAATTTCGACCTGAGGACGTCCCACGGCTTGTCATAGCCTTTGTTTGCCATTTCCTTTGCGAGTTCTTGATAAATTACTGCGTGCCGGAGATTTTTGCTATCTACAATAGACATTATGTTCCGATCGTAAATTAAATTAAGGAAAAACCTGGTCTCCTCGTTCGTCCATTTGCACCTTTCTTTAACACACGCCATGTTTACATGAAATGTCTTCTTCTTTGACGTTGTCCTCCGAGAAAGTTGACACGTGACGGAATTAAAATGTAATTGCAATTCAGAATTTATTCGGCAAATAACGTTTCCGTGTGCATTTATCGAAATGGCCTTTAACCGATCAAGAGAAAATCCGATTAGATCGGCCGTATAAACCTTGTGTCGATATTCATTAAATTTAGTCGAATTTCACCGTTTCCATCAGGCATTTTTCATTCGATATTGCTTGATTCGCATAAGAACGTGCGGATGGAAACATAGTTTGTAACTTTTCTCCAACTCTTCGGTTCGAAACAAATCAAACGCTCAAACCTTCCTAGCTACGATAGCTAGACTCAGCCGCGAGTGCACGCCGGTAGATGCCTTCCGTGTGGAGATGTAAGCAGAAATTCCTCCGAAGCGACGCGGTTCAAACACTTGTCGCCATGTCTTCTAATAGGAATTCCCTGGTGTACCGTTGCATGTTGGGATTAGAAGATGGCGACAAGTGTTTAAACCCGTTTGAAATGCGTCTCTTCGGAGGAATTTTTTGCTCATATCTCTGCACGGAAGGCATCTACTCGCGGCTGAGTCTAGCTGTCTTAGCTAGGAAGGTATGTGCGTTTGATTTGTTTCGATCCGAAGAGTTGGAGAAAAGTTACAGACGTAGAGCGAAAACGTATGCCTGAAGTCAATGGATCGAGCAGTGCCTTAGTGGGTGTATGTTGAAAGTCAGATTTATAAATACCCACCCACAGTGGCACGCAGGGTCTAGCTTAAACAGAAACACTGGTTGAAATTTGCGGTACTCATCTTGAAGAACTGAGCCGTCTTATCAAAACATTCATGTTTAATATCTAGGCCTAAAAGATTCAGTAGATTTGAAGAAATTAAAAACAATAATCGACTGTCGGACACGGAGTTATATTAAAACTGTGTCTGACTTTCGGACACATAGACACTGCGTAAAAAGAAAACTCAAGTAAAGTACATGTACTTCGTTATAATACACCTCTGAATTATTGCTATTGCTTGGGAGGCCCTCTTTTTATATCGTCTGCCCGGCGTTCACGTTTCATCTGTAGAAAGCCTTGACAAAACGTGAAAAACGTGTCAGACCTTGATCAGAACGTGAGAAACGTGTCAGACCTAGATCAGAACACGAGAAACGCAAGGGACATGACATCAGAACATGACGGGCTGGGAGGGAACGTACTGGCATCCGTGGTAGACCGCGGGCTGAACCATAGTGCGTCTTGGTGCCTCCGGGACTCAGCAGCCCCTTTCCCCCCACGGCCCGTCACGGATACTGTGATAGACTGTGAGAAAACTTGCCAAGACTTGAATACAGAGAAAAAATGGCCAAAATCCCACGGCACACTACGTTTCGGGCAAACGGGGCTGCCGTGGCTGCCGGGAACATAATGTCAACCTAGCATAACCTTACACATTAATCAGACCAAGGCTGTAACCACCTTTCTAGCATTGGGAGGGACAAAATGTCCGGGGGTCAAAAGTTTTTGAACATTGTAAATCGAAATGCAGCAATCTGGTGCGGTCTGAATATCTAGCGCCTCACTGAAATTTAAGACCTTTTTAGGTCTAAAAAAAGATCAAACAAATCATCTGTTAAGTCCAGACTTAATAAATACCCCTAGTGCGGTGGTTTGTTCCATCATAATGTTTAATTCTTTATGCTAAATATAGACATGCCGCAGACCTAACCTGCTAAGTATTTATGGTGTGTATTACAATAATGTGCACGCCAGACAAGGCTCACCTTAGTGTAGTGGAACTGCATGGGGTCATCAGATGAGAGACACCATCAGTCCCTTCTTGTGGAACTCAAGCAGAGGATTCTTAGCGTACCCCAGGAATGGACTGTTGTTACTGAGTGGGGAAATAGCGATGGGGATCTGGGTGAAGAAAGTACCGGTACTGCAGAACAGGCTTTGTTAAGAGAGAGTAAAATAGAAGTGTCAACATTTGAAACATAGCTGTGCCAGAGTTGAAGTGTTGAAGCGTTAGTCAAAAGAATACCCACTTCCTCCCTGACACCCCCCTTGAATCTGTTTGTTTCTCTCCCTCTCAAGGTCTCCTCTCTCCTTGTCCCTCTCCTCTCTCCTTGTGTTTCTCTCCTTGTCTCTCTCCTCTCTCCAGGTCTCTCTCCCTCTCCTTGTCTCTCCTCTCTTCAGGTTTTTCTCCTTCCAGAGCTCCTCCCTCTCTCCTCAAGCAAAGGACTCAAAGGTCTTTTTGTGCTGAGCAGTGACACTGATGAAGGACGTGCATATTTCTTTAAGGTCCAGTCTGTCCAGATGCCTCTGGTGCACGTGACATACGGCCACACTACTCAGCCTGGTCTGACTCATTGATGCTCGTAGCCATGTCTTCAGCCTCCGCAGGGCACTAAAACTCATCTCAGCCTCTGCAGAGGAAGCAGGGACAACCAGAAGCAACCTTACAAATGTCTCCACCTGACTGAACACCCCCCTCACCTCTGGCACCATGTTCTGGATAATGCTAGCCACTTCTGAGCTGGTTGTGTAAGGGTAATTGGCCCTAAACATGGCTAGCTGCACCTGAAGAAGGTCTGAATTCACTTCAGGCTACTCGTCGACTACCTTTTCCACTTGTCCACTGAGAAGCACACCTTCGCGC
The DNA here is from genome assembly GCA_029692085.1 of Gymnothorax javanicus. Taxonomy (NCBI): domain Eukaryota; kingdom Metazoa; phylum Chordata; class Actinopteri; order Anguilliformes; family Muraenidae; genus Gymnothorax; species Gymnothorax javanicus. Next base: position 102,571,086 of record CM056194.1, on the reverse strand, counting down.
GCCTGGAAATTCAGGAATTTAGCTTGGTCGAATCTTTCTGTGAACTGTGAATTTGCAGTATCAAGTGCAGTGAAGAACTGGGCTTAGTAGAATGACTGGGCATCAGGATGGGTATAGGCTACAGCCGGACCAGTGTACCGTATTTGAGGTCTGCGGACATGAGGCATCTGTATGGGTAGAAGGTTTAACTTTGTTGCCATCATCGGTGCGTTTGCGAACAACGCATCAAAGTGCTCCTCTGTTCGCTTGTCCTGCATACTGGTTTTGGCATGGTTCACTGCCTCCAACATGTCTGAGATGGTCTGTCTCCGAAGCTGCAGAGAGGTGTTCAGGCACTCCAAGTCCCCCATCAGGTCTTCAGCCATTACAAAGCCAAGCACAGTGTTGCCTTTCAGAAAGGATCCATGCAGACCACTGGCTTTAGCTGAAGTTTCAGCTGAGCTGCCTGAAGCCATGTCTTCGAGGGCTGTGAGGATCGACTCGTACTGTCTGAGGACTGAGCGGATGGCGGGGGTGCGAACAGTCCACCTGGTGGGGCGAAGAGGCTTTAAGTTGGTGAAGCCCACCCTCCTCTGATTTTGCAATCTCCTTAAAAATTGATTTGAACTTGCCCGACTGATTGAAAAACCCTCCCAATTCATGGACTAGACCCATTGAATCCCTCACAAGTGCACAAGAGCCACAGACAGCCTGCGTTACTAAGTTTGCACAGTGTGCATCACAGTGACAGTACACAGCCAGTGGTTGTTGCTCTTTCAAGATGGTCTGCACTCCCTGTAAATGTCCAGCCATGTTGGCAGCACCATCGTACGTTTGTCCTCAGAGTTAACTCATAGGAAGGTCCAGGCGTGTCATGACATCTCATGCCACCTTGGCTATGTTTTGCTTAGTGGTTGATGAGACTTAGTGGAGTCCCAGGAACTCTTCCCTTGGCTGGGGATCTTTATCAACAAAGCGGACACATATTGACTCCTGCTCAGCTCCTGTTATATCCTGGGTGCCATCAATGATTAAAGGGGAATTATGCAGGATTTCGGCCGTAATTATTGTGCCTCGGAGTCACTGTGATGGTTAAGCGACTTGTTATGGGGAGAATGGGGCTTATCTGCCCGCTCTGTAGAGTATCTTGGCTGAAAACCGACCTTGCAAGATCAGATCTACCGCCCCAGTGTCCCAAATCTCGTCGCTGGATGGAGCTATCGCGAGAAATGAACTGCTTTACAGTATGAGACAAAAACACTCCCCGGCTAGTAATAGAAGGAAGACAGCTTCTCTTCACTGGTGTTACGATGGCGGTGCCGGCAAAAAAGAAGAAGTGGCCGTTGTCAGAGGAGGCGAGGAAGAGAAAAGAAGCGTCTGACCGAGCGAGAAGTCAGACACGAGTCAATCTTGGTCAAGCTTTTTCAGAATGGAGAGAGCTCAAGGAGAAAGAAGCATGCAAATGAGATGCCGACCTGGCGTTGTTGCTGTTGCACTTGTAAGTATCGTTGCGAAAAAATGTATGTATTCCATGTATTCATATGTTGTCGCCCACTCCTCATGTTTGCTGTTGTTTGTAAAGGCCTTTGCGCGATTATTGTATGAGTGGTGCTTGATGCTTGTTAGCTAGCAGAGATGTTAGCATAGTTACCGGTAAACACGTTTGTTTGTCACGTAGCTGTTATTTATTTTACTACATCGACCTGTTTCTGCCCCAGGAGTGCAATTTTACTATGAGCCACATAACTTCGTCAGCTGAATCTAGGTTTTGTGAGTTTCGTGCAGTTCACTATTTACATTGTGTAGTTCAAGATTCCTTAGAAGAGCAACTAGAAGAGCGTGTTATGAAAACATTATGTCTGATAAATATCAGTGCTGAGGGAAAAAACAACTGAGAAAACAAACAAAAAAGCCGCAGTTATCCTTTGCCTTTTACTTTTTCCCGTAATTGTTTTGTTTATGACAGATATACAACGTAAAACTTGTGATATATATGGTTACAAACCTCGGTAGACATTGCTTCAGGACTGCCTTCTCGCCGGCTTCGTTGTAAACAAATGCACATGGACAGGGGGGTGGAGGAGGTGGTTGCGGTGAGATTTTTATGACAGTTGTGTGAAATTTGCACGCCGGAACTATAGGGGGAGCTGCAGAGAGGGAAAAAAGCACTAAAACAACGAAGAAGTGAGCGATTTCAGACCTAGTTACATACAGCGCCCTCCATAATTATTGGCACCCCTGGTTAAGATGTGTTCTTTAGCTTCTAATAAATTCAGTTTTTTTCTAAATAATATAGGACCACAATGAAAAAAAGAGGAAAATCCAACGTTTAATTTAAGCGCATTTATTCAGTGGGAAAGAAATCCCACATTAATAAATAATTCTTTTACATCAAATCATGTGTGCCACAATTATTAGCACCCCTGATGTTAATACTTTGTACAACCCCCTTTTGCCAACAAAACAGCACCTAATCTTCTCCTATAATGTTTCACAAGATGGGAGAATACAGAAAGAGGGATCTTCAATCATTCCTCTTTGCACAATCTCTCTAAATCATCCAGCGACCTGGGTCCTCTCCTCTGCACTCTCCTCTTCAGCTCACTCCACAGGTTTTCAATGGGGTTGAGGTCTGGGGACTGAGATGGCCATGGGAGGAGCTTGATTCTTTGTCTGGTGAACCATTTCTGTGTAGATTTGGCCACATGTTTAGGGTCATTATCTTGCTGAAAGACCAAGTGATGACCCATCTTCAGCTTTCGGGCAGAGGGCACCAGATTTTGATTTAAAATGTCCTGGTATTTCAAAGTATTCATGATGCCATGCACCCTAACAAGGTTCCCAGGGCCTCTGGAAGAAAACAGGCCCACAGCATCACCGATCCTCCCCCATACTTCACAGTGGGCATGAGGTGCTTTTCTGCATACTCATCTTTTATGTTCCGCCAGACCCACTTAGAGTGTTTGTTGCCAAAAAGCTCTATCTTGGTCTCATCTGACCAAAGCACACAGTCCCAGTTGAAGTCCCAGTACCGCTTTTAGCTTAACTCCAGACGTTTATGTTTATGATTGTGAGTGAGAAAAGGTTTTTCCGTGCATGCCTCCCAAACAGCTTGTTGGCATGTAGATAGCGCCTGATGGTTGTTTTGGAGACTTTGTGACCCCAAGATGCTACCATTTGTTGCAATTCTTTAACAGTGAGCTTTGGAGAACTTTTTATTTCTCTTACCATCCTCCTCACTGTGCGTAGTGGCAAAATAACCTTGCGTCCTCGTCCAGGCTTGTTTACCACTGTTCCAGTTGTTTTAAACTTCTTAATGATTCCTCTGACAGTAGATATGGGCAGGTGCAGGCGAGTGGCTATTTTCTTGTAGTCATTGCCTGACTTGTGAAGGTCGACACACATCTGCCTTACTTGAATGGTGTGTTCCTTTGTCTTTCCCATGTTGAAGAGTGGATAAGAGAAATGGCCTCTGTGTCACGTCATATTTATACCCCAGGGAAACAGGAAGTGATGAATTACTAATTATATGTTCCTAGATACTCTGATCAACTTTGTAAACTACTGTAGAAATGACAGAAATACTTCAATTACATTTATTTCCTAGGAATTATTAGGGGTGCCAACGATTGTGGAACAGGTGATTTTATGAAAAATAATTATTTCTTAATCAGGGATTTTTTTTCCCTTAAAATTCACTTGAGTTGAAGGTTACATTTTTCTACAATTTTCAGTGTGAGAGTATGCTTCTGCAATAAAAATTGAATTTATTTTAAGGCTTTTAACACATCTTAACTAGGGGTGCCAATAATTATGGAGGAAGCTGTAGTTCCTCTTTAATGCAAACTGGACCACTGGGGTTGAAGTTACTTCAGCCACTATTTCTTTAACGATTGTGTTGGCCATCAGCTTCAAGAGTTCGTTCTGCATCTTGGGAATGGTGTAGTCGATGTGACCAATTAGCCAGGTGGTCAGCTCTGCATCCCCCTATGCCTTGAACTTCATAAGTTGCCAGAAGTTCCCACTCTGCTTCTCACTGCCTCAAAGTGCCAGACCTTGTCGCGCCAAAAACTTCACACCCTCAACTACCTTCATCAGATTTCTTCTAGCTTGTTGCTGCTGTCTGTCAAGCTGTCTGTCAAGTTGCACATTTACAGGCTTTGGCTCCGGAACCTTGGTCATTATAGCTAATTTGTGACACTGGCTGGCTTGATGTGCATTGAATTTCTCGACTGCCTTTCTCCAATTAGTAAAGCCTGTTGTGATGAACATCAGGTCTGCTTTTGATGCAAGCTTTGACTTTTGTGCTCCAAAGTATTTGGCACAGTAGAAACAAAGGACGCCTTTTCAGGAGTGGGAGTAATGGAGCCAGATGTAATTTCTAAACCACTTCTCCTGAAAGCGGAGTGTTTTGTTCTGCAATATTTGAGTTGGTATGACCCTGACATCTGGCTGATTTGGGTGCAGTCCCAGTTCCTCTGCTTTCTATCCTATGCTTCCATGCTCCATGTTCTCTTTCTCCCTCTGCCTCACTCGCTCCACTCTGAACACACCAGAGGGACTGTGGAAGAAATATTATCACTGATATCAGCAAACTTTTTACCAGTAGACCACTGATACATACTATATACATGGGTGCCAAAAGGATTCTGCTTTAATGTCAGGATTATGTCTGAAATATTAATATTTACCCATTACATAACAATAATAATAATAATAATAATAATAATAATTATAATTATAATAATAATAATAATTAATCAGGTCTTTGAAGAATGGGTGGAATACCTGTACAGATGCCCATTGTAGAAACTAGAATCTCTGATGAAACCTGCACTGTGTAACTCCATTCAAATCAAACTTTTAAAGGATCCCTGATGAGAAAATGCCTGAAAATTCAAATACTTAGTTTTCTAAAGTATTTTCTTCATTAAAAACAAATCTAGCAACATTTTCCCACCAACTTGAAGTATTTAGAGGTTTGGAAGGATGGAGGCAGTCAAGTTCACTGCTCGGTAACGCCACTTTCGAAATCGCCAAAAACCTATGTACTGCTGTCAATCACCGCAACGCTTGTGACGTCAGCGGAGGAAGCATTTTGGCAGTCCGCGCCAGGTAGTACGCGTATAATACTGGCTCATCAGAATCGGAGGACGTTAATTCCACATGCTTTGTCATCAGTTCATCAATCATCTAAATACAAATACGCACACAGAACAAAATGAAATTGCAAGAGGAATTCAGTTCCACAGTAACAGTTAGTTGTTACAGACCTGCACAAAGTTGCAACAAAACAAAGCATTGGTTATCAATTAAAACCCAACTGTGAACCAGAAAAATTTGTCAGCAGTAGACCCTATCTTGTTTTGGAGTCGGACTTGGCCAGCTAGGTGGATGAGTTTGCACTGCACCAAGTTCATTTACTTTTTCCCAAGCACTGCATCAGTGTTGCTCCTTGCGGCCAGCAGGGATGGCAGGCAGTGCAGCACGGATGGGTCAGTAAGTTACTTGGCAAAGTTTTACAAACTAAACTGTTGCACTTCCTCAATTCAATTAGTTTTTTAGATGCTGAGACAATATTTTGATCATTTATAAAAATACAGTAATTATAAAACAGTAATTACTTTGGTATCCACAGTCTCAGTCACAGACACAAATCACGACGGAGGCAGAGACGCGTTAGGTCTACTTACATAACACGAATCAGAACAATGACAGTTGACACAGCTAGTAATGTCTTACGTTACGTGAGATCTATTCAGTGCCACCGACTTACCCTTTTCCTTTTATCTGCGGCCGTCCTCATACCCGCCCTGTTTTGGGCATGATCATGACTTGTAACTACAACCCCAATTCCGAAATAGTTGGGATGAAGTGGAAATTGTGAATAAAATCAAAATGCAATGACTTTCAGATCACGAGCCAATATGTTATTTACCATAGAACACAGATAACATTACAAACGTTGAAACTGAGACATTTTACATTTTTATCCACAAAATGAGCTTATTTCAAATTTTCTGGCTGCAACAGGTCTCAAAAAAGTTGGGACACAGGCAAGAAAGGGCTGAAAAAGCTATTAATATATAAGAGAATTAGCTGAAAGAATATTTAGCAAGTAATTACATTAACTGGCATCAGGTGTGAAACATGATTGGCTATAAAAGGGATGTCTTAGAGAGGCTGAGTCTCTCAGAAGTAAAGATGGCCAGAGGCTCTCCAACCTGTGATGGCTTGCGTAAAAAAATTGTGGAATACTTTAAAAAAAATGTTCCTCAACGTCAAATTGCAAAGGCTTTGAAGGTCTCATTATCGACAGTGCATAACATCATCAAAAGATTCATAGAAACTGGAAAAATCTCTGTGAGTAAGGGACAAGGCCGAAGACCTTTACTGGATGCCCGTGATCTTCGGGCCCTCAGACGCCACTGCATCACTCACCGGCATGATTCTGTCATTGACATTACTAAATGGGCCCAGGAATACTTCAAAAAACCACTGTCGGTAAACACAGTCCGCCGTGCCATCCACAGATGCCACCTAAAACTCTATCATGGAAAAAGGAAGTCATTGTTGAGCATGATCCAGAAGCGCTGCCGTGTTCTGTGGGCCAAGGCTCATTTAAAATGGACTGTAGCAAAGTGGCAAAGTGTCCTGTGGTCAGACGAGTCCAAATTTGACATTCTTGTTGGAAATCATGGGCGTTGTGTCCTCCAGGCTAAAGAGGAGAAAGACCACTCCTCCTGTTATCAGCGTTCAGTTCACAAGCCAGCATCTCTGATGGTATGGGGATGCATTAGTGCATATGGTGTGGGACACTTGCATGTTTTAAAAAGCACCATGAATGCTGAAAGGTATATAAAGGTTTTAGAGCAACATATGCTCCCCTCCAGACAACATCTATTCCAGGGAAGGCCTTGTGTATTTCAGCAGGACAATGCAAAACCACATACTGCAGCTATTACAACAGCATAGCTTCGTCCGTGTGCTGAACTGGCCTGCCTGCAGTCCTGATCTTTCACCGATTGAGAACATTTGGCGCATAATTAAATGAAAATTCCGTCAAAGGAGACCCAAAACTCTCCAGCAGCTGGAAGCCTGTATTAAACAATAGTGGGATCAAATTCCAATGGCTAAACTCAAGAAACTTGTCTCCTCAATGCCCGGACGCCTCCACTCTGTGTTAAAAAGAAGAGGGGATGCTACACCATGGTATACAGGCCCCTGTCCCAACTTTTTTGAGACCTGCAGGAGCCGTCAAATTTGAAATGAGCTCATTTTGTGGATAAAATTGTAAAATTTCTCAGTTTCAACATTTGCTATGTTATCTCTGTTCTTTCGTGAATAAAATACTGGCTGGTGTGATTTGAAAGTCATTGCATTTTGATTTTATTCACAATTTACACTTTGTCCCAACTATTTCGGAATTGGGGTTGTAGTTTGTACCAGCAGAGATAGCATTTGTTAAACATGCAAAACATATCTGTAGGCAATTAAAAATTAAAATCTGGGGCGCCGCGGTGGCTCATTGGTCTAAGCGTGCGTACCATAAAGGCTGTCCCCTTCCCGCAGCGACCTGGGTTCGAATCCGGCTTGGGTCATTTGCTGCATGTCTTTCCCCATTCTTCTCCCCAACCTTCCTGTCTCTCTACACTGTATAACTATCGAATAAAGGGAAAATTCCCCCAAAAAATAATCTTTAAAAAATAAAAATCTGACTCCATGAATGAGTACTGCTGGGTCCGTCTTACATATCAGAATCGGGCAGAGTTGTGACCAAGTCATCATGTCAAAGTCAAATCAAGTCACTGGTCATTAGCTCAAACTCAAAGCAGACGAGGGAGAGCAATGAGGAGTGAAAGGGGGCAGGGGAACAAATTAGACAATGAGCTAACTAATTACCAAGCAGAGTGGGGAAAGCTGAGAGAGCCATGAGCTGCATTTCATGTTGACAATGACCCCTTTCTGATCCTAAATGTATCTAAGCTTCTAACTCTCTCAGCTTTCCCGTAAACCAGTATATCCATGGAATGCAGTGGTCCATTGTTCTTTACCAATACTGATGCTCGTGGTCAGTGTACTAGGACAAGGCATCTTTGTTTCAACAGGCCAAACACCTGGTGTAAAGGGCGGTGATAGGACGCCAGGTGCCGCGACCAGCAAGAGAAAGAGCAATGAGCAGCCTAGATAAGAGACAAACACATAAGAGGTAAAAACCTCCGGTAAAGGCTCATGCTTCCAAGGACAAATAAAAGTCCGCAACACGGAAGCAGTGCGAGAGAAAATAAACAACAAGAGAGAAAATATCTAAAAGAAGCAATTCCTAACAATAAAAGGAATATAACAAATCACTAGGAAGATCTAACTAGAGATTTTCTCCGGCCGAAGTGCTAGAAACAAACAGACACTCTAGCGATAGGCGTGGCGAACCCCCGGTCATATATTTAGAGTCCGGAAAACTCCACCCCAGCTCAATCAGCCAGCTGGGCCAGGAATTCGATGGACTAGAACTCCGATATCGTCCTGGACGATAGAACAAAGAAAGGTCCAACAAATTAACGCACGCCTAAACCATGACACCTGGTTCACCTCTAAACAAATATGTTTAAGTACGGGGTTAGGAAACAGGTAATACTGCAGGGCTTGAAACATTTTTTGGAACCTGGTTGCCCTCTCTTCTCAGTTTTCAGATTTTTGGTTGCCCAACCTAAGCTTTTGTTTGCCCAAATTTTTAATGAATAGAAAATGGTGGTTTGTCCTTTATTTCAGCGCCAAAGCATTTCCCACAACCCACAGTGCAATAACGGAAGGACATGAAGGAAGGTGGTGAGTGGAACAAATTCTGACACATCAAGTTATTGCAGAATACTGTAGTGTTTGTGCTTTGTGCACAGGTCAGACGCACGGAGGACAGGAGGTTGAGGACTGGACTCAGGTGCAAGGATGGACTTGGTTGATTTGAAAATATAATCAGGTGAGACATTTAAATGTATTTGATTTCTGTAGCTTTGATCAATATTTGTTCAGTAAAATCATTCGTTATTATTGAAAACACAATCAGTTGAATCATTTACGTATCTATTTGTATCCTATTCCTTCGACTGTATTTTTCTCTATTTTTTTAATGTATTTTCTTTCCTTTTTTATGAGAACAATACTTCTGTGCGCCAGTAATATTTTCCAGAAAATCCCATAGAGAGCATACCAACCAATAGGGGAAAGAAAAAGCTTAAGCGATAACCAATGTAATGTTATTGGAATAAAGTTTGATAAGGATTGCTCAAGACAACCCACGTAATGTGATTGGAATAAAGAAGATAATGTTTTTTCATAAATATGGCCATCTGGGATCATTGGGGTAGTACTCCTTGCGCAAGGACTGCTCACCAGGTTTGGATTATTGTACGATTCAAGGCTGGAATAAAATTTGATATCTTCTAAGGATTTTGTCTCTCTCCAATTATTTACGGACAAGGGGACCTCGAAAATATGAAAACTTTTAATTTGGGAAGACACAGCAGGTACCGTTCCCTCATGATTGCTTTATTAGCCCTTCTGATGTCTCAGCAGATCCGAATGTCCCCATCAGGTTTTAGGATTATAACCGCAGGGTTTACCCAGGGGGCGGGGCCCCTGACTCTTCCCACAGTGTGTAGATCTGTCAGCTCTTCTCTTCTTCTGCACAGCCTCCCTGAGACTGTATGATATATGTCTGAGGGGCTGGGCTACAGGTTTCACCTTTGGATCAATGTACAGGCTAACCTGCCTGGTGTTTAACCTTCCTACTCCATTAAACACATCTGGATATTGCTGTTGCAGTGTTTGCTTAAGGTCTGTAATAGCGGAGACATTTTCACCTATTTTCAGCACTCCCAGCTTCATGGCTGTATTTTTCCCCAACTCTGGTTCACTGTTACCTTACAATGTTACAATGTTACCTCACTGTTACAATGAACTCCACCTGATCAGACCTGTTACCAGTTTTGATTTCACATTTGAACATCCCCTTAACCCTTTTGCGCAGAATACAAATACTGTCTTTTTTTTCCTGTTGTGCAGGAGCTTATTTAGGCTTTACAACTCAGTATTTGTGTCAGAGAGACTCCGGAAAATTATTCCAGTGAAGCAAGACATTTAGAAATTAAATCACAGAATTATTCAGGAATTAAATTTCAGTATTTATGGACGCCGGCATCTATATCTGCGCAAAGGGGGCTTTTAACTGGTAATGGCTGACTTGATGAATATGGGTGCAAATTCTTCTGCTCTTTTGGCACATATGAATGGCATTTTATCTGTTCTGCACTGTAAACCCTGATAGTGTGGTGAACTCAAATGTTTTTTGGAAACCGATTACCTCAAAAAAATTGAGTATGCCAACTTAATATTGTGTTCACAGCACTTAAAACGTGAAAAAATAACTTTACCTTATTTTCTTTAAGTTCCTTCCACACAATGCAATTAAGTTGGCCTACACAATTTTTTTTAGGTAATCGGTTTCGTTAAAACATTTGAGTTCACCACACTATCTGGGTTTAAAGTGTGCCTGCAGCTTTCCCAATACATTATCCCCCATCACAGTGCTCTTCGCCCCTGAATCAACTAACATTTCCAGGTCTACCCCCCCACACACTCACTCAAAATGGAGGCTGTTCACACATTTTATCCCCCTTTTCAATGAATGCAAACTCTTTTTGAGTGTTCACAGTGTTCACATTTTGTGTTTTTGATCCCTTTGTGCAGCACATCTTTGAGAAGTGGTTGCACCCGTTGCATTTGTGACATGTCTGTGCGCGTGCAGGGCATTTGGGATCCTTTCCCATGTGATCAGTGATCAGTGATCACACCTGAAACATTTCCTCTCAGTTTTATCCCCTTCTTCAGTCATCTTCTTCCCTCTTGGTTTCACATACTTTCCTGCTTTTTGTGTGACACGATGCACGGTCTCTGCGCCTTTCCTTTCTCCGTTCAAAGACATAACTGCCGTCTGTTCCACGACCCTTTCACATTGCGGGGCTACTTCCAACGTCCTGGCGAGTGTTAATCCGTTCCCTTACTCAATCAGTTTCCTGCGCACGTATGACGTGCATTTGTTAAGGATAGCATCTTTAATTTGGTTGTCGGTATCTGCTTGAAAATTACAGTCCCTCGCCATCTGTCTAAAACATGTAGCAAACTGTTGCACCGTTTAAACTGGTTTCTGACACAGTTTGTGAAATGACTGCCGTGTGAACGCTGCATTAACTTGGGGAACAAATTATGTATTTAGCACTGCAACTGCGGCATAGTCTGTTGCCTCACCGATGTCCGGTCGAGTTGAAAATACGTCCTGAACATCTGGTCCCACGGGGTGAAGAGGTAATGCTCGTCTCCGCCGCCTTATAACATCCGCATTGTCACCAACACTGATCAGCCCTTTGCAGTCTGCAAACAATTCAAACAATGTTAGCCAGCGCGCCCATCTTGGTCCAAGCGTGGCTGGGTCTGAGTAGCAGGCGAACGGCTGAATTCCCAATTTTTCTTATACCTTTTCATACCTCTTTACTTATAACTGAACTTATTTAACAGCTCTTCCTCGTTAAACGTCCAACTACAACCCCAATTCCGAAATAGTTGGGACAAAGTGTAAATTGTGAATAAAATCAAAACGCAATGACTTTCAAATCACACCAGCCAGTATTTTATTCACAATAGAACAGAGATAACGTAGCAAATGTTGAAACTGAGAAATTTTACAATTTTATCCACAAAATGAGCTAATTTCAAATTTGATGACTGCTGCATGTCTCAAAAAAGTTGGGACAGGGGCCTGTTTACCATGGTGTTGCATCCCCTCTTCTTTTTAACACAGAGTGAAGGTGCCTGGGTATTGAGGTGACAAGTTTCTTGAGTTTAGCCATTGGAATTTGATCCCACTCTTGTTTGATACAGGCTTCCAGCTGCTGGAGAGTTTTAAGTCTCCTTTGACGGAATTTTCATTTACAACCCCAACTCCGAAATAGTTGGGACGAAGTGTAAATTCTGAATAAAAGCAAAATGCAATGACTTTCAGATCACATGAGTCAATATGTTATTTACAATAGAACATAGATAACATTTCAAATGTTGAAACTGAGACATTTTACATTTTTATCCACAAAATGAGTTTATTTCAAATGTTCTGGCTGCAACAGGTCTCAAAAAAGTTGGGACACAGGCAAAAAAGGGCTGAAAAAGCAATTAATATATAAGAGAATCAGCTGAAAGAACATTTAGCAAGTTATTAAGTTAACTGGCACCAGGTGTGTAACATTATTGGCTATAAAAGGGATGTCTTAGAGAGGCTGAGTCTCTCAGAAGTAAAGATGGCCAGAGGCTCTCCAACCTGTGAAGGCTTGCGTAAAAAAATTGTGGAATACTTTAAAAACAACGTTCCTCAACGTCAAATTGCAAAGGCATTGAAGCTCTCATCAACAGTGCATGACTTCATCAAAAAATTCAGAGAAACTGGAAAAATCTCCGTGCGTAAGGGACAAGGCCGAAGACCTTTACTGGATGCCCATGATCTTCAGGCCCTCAGATGCCACTGCATCACTCACCGGCATGATTCTGTCATTGACATTACTAAATGGGCCCAGGAATACTTCAAGAAACCACTGTCTGTAAACACAGTTCTCCGTGCCACCCACAGATGCCACCTAAAACTCTATCATGCAAAAAGGAAGCCATTGTTGAGTATGATCCAGAAGTGCTGCCGTGTTCTGTGGGCCAAGGCTCATTTAAAATGGACTGTTGCAAAGTGGCAAAGTGTCCTGTGGTCAGAAGAGTCCAAATTTGACATTCTTGCTGGAAATCATGGGTGTTGTGTCCTCCAGGCTAAAGAGGAGAAAGACCACCTCTCTTGTTATCAGAATTTTTTTCAAAAGCCAGGTCTGGACCACTGGACCACTGTGCCATAGTCCAGACCAGTAGCTTCAGCGACCTTAGTGGTAGTGAGCAGTGGTCCAAGCTCAGATGGGTTTGAGCTTCCCCTGTGGCCAATTCACCAGCCGCCAACGTTGTTGAGTCAGGGAGCAGCCATCTTGACCTCGGGGTAGGTGAGGTTCCTCTGACTTTTCGAGCTGGAAATCGGACTTCAGGGGTTGTTCCAATTGAAATTTCCGACTGAGAGCTCGGAAATTCCGACTTCCCAGTACTAATGGAACGCAGCATAAACCTATGCCTGCTTAAATCATTCAATGGTTTGAATGTATTCAAATTATATTCTCACATTCTCTCACTAGAGGGCGGTCCTCGATTATATCTATGCCTGCTTGAATCACATTCAGTGGTTTGAATATTAAAATCACATTCTCACGATCTTCCACTAGAGGGCAGTCGTAGACTAAACCTCTGCACGCTTGAATCACATTCAGTGGTTTGAATGTATTCAAATAATGTTCTCACAATTTCCCACCAGAGGACGCTTTTAGATCCTATATCCATGCCTGGCTGATTGGCAATAGTTTGAATGTATTAGTCAAGTATGAGAGTGAAAAAGGTTGCAATTTGATCCAATTTTGATTGAAGAAAACTGTAGTGCACGGCAGTAGAATTTCTTTATCACTGTAATAATGGTTCAATCTTAAGCTGATAGAAAGGCAACTACAGTTACTCAAATAACCACTCGGTACAACCAAGGTATGCAGAACAGCATCTCTGAATGCACAGCACTTCGAACCTTGAAGCAGATGGGCTACAACAGCAGAAGCCCTCACCTGTTTGCCACTCCTGTCAGCGAGGAACAGGACGCAGGCTACAGTTTGCGCGGGCTCACCAAAATTGGATGACAGAGGATTGGAACAACGTTGCCTGGTCTGATGAGTCTTGATTTCTGCTGCCACATTCGGAGGGAAGGATGAAAATTTGGTGTAAACAACATGAAAGCATGGATCCATCCTGACTTGTATCAAAAGTTCAGGCTGCTGGTGGTGGTGTAATGGTGTGGGAGATATTCTTGTGGCACACTTTGGGCCCCTTAGTACCAATACAGCATCGTTTAAACACCACAGACTACCTGAGTATTGTCGCTGACCATATCTATCCCTTTATGATCACAGTGTACTCGTATTTTAATGGTTACTTCCAGCGGGAGAACGCGTAATGTCATGAGGCTCAAATCATCTCAAACTGGTTTCTTGAACGTGACAATGAGGTGACTGTACTCAAATGGCCTCCACAGTCACCTGATCTCAGTCCAATCGTGCACCTTTGAGATGCAGTGGATTGGGAGATTTGCATCAAGAATGCACAGCTGACAAATCTGCAGCAACTTTGTTGATGCTACCATGTCCATGTGGACCAAAATCTCTCCCTAGTGAGCAATGCCCAAATAGCTACAGAATTCTGCCTTTTTCCACTCATCTCCTCTGAATCAAGCAGGAGCACGTTTTGCATAAGCCTGAATAAAAACTGAACTGATTTTAAAGAACTGAGTACTTAAGCTGGAGCTCCGACCGAAGGGTGCGTGGTAATCAACTGCTATGAAATAACTATGATTCTAAGTACAAGAAGAGAGCAGCCCTTATGAAAAATTACTAATGTTAAAAATTATACTTATCCTGTAGTTCTAAGCACTATTGTATAGTATGGCATTTTTTTCCACCATTAGTATTACTGTAGTAATATTATAATGAGGCAGACCATAAAAATGACCAGTAATACCATGGTACTGATGACCATAGTAATGATACTGCTGACCATAGCGATATTATAGTTGTGTGAACTACAGTAATTCCATGGTACTACTGACTATAGTAATACTATAGTTATGTGAACCAAAGTTATACCATGATACTGCAGACTTTAGTAATATTACAGTTTCATGGACTAAAGTAATACTATGATACTGCAGATTATAGTAGTACTGTAGTCGTAGAAACATCAGTTATACACACTATGGTCATAATTGTAAAATGTGGTGGATCATAGTAATACCACTGTTATGTGCATTTCTACTATAGTTATGTGTATTATGGTAATACCATTGTGGCATACTCCATGTTTCGAAGACCATAGCAATACCACTGATACACCATCATAAAGTCGCCTGACTTCAGTTGGTGTTTTCAAAACAATAACTATTTTTACGGAAATAGAAAACTGCATAGAGATGTACAAACCCCAATTCCAATGAAGTTGGGATGTTGTGTAAAACGTGAATAAAAACAGAATGTAATAATTTGCAAATCTCATAAACCCACATTTTATTCACAATAGAACATAGACAACATACCTGATGTTGAAAGTGAGACATTTTACCATGTCATGGAAAATATTTGCTCATTTTGAATTTGATGGCAGCAACACGTCTCAAAAAAGCTGGGACAGGGGCAACAAAAGGCTGGAAAAGTGAAAGGTACTGATAAAAAACAGCTGAAGGAGCATTTTACAACTAATTAGGTTAATCGGCAACAGGTCAGTAACATGACTGGGTATAAAAAGAGCATTTTAGAGAGGCAGAGTCTCTTAGAAGTAAAGATGGGCAGAGGCTCACCAATCTGCAAAAAGCTGAGTCTAAAAATTGTGGAACAATTTCAGAAAAAATGTTCCTCAGTGTAAAATTGCAAACATTTTGAATATCCCACCATCTACAGTACACAATATCATCAAAAGATTCAGAGAATCTGGAGAAATCTCTGCGCGCAAGGAACAAGGCTGAAGGTCAGTATTGAATGCTCGTGATCTTTGGGCCCTCAGACGGCACTGCATTTAAAACAGGAATAATTATGCGCTGGAATTCACTGCAAGGGCTCAGGAACACTCCCAGATATCATTGTCTGTAAACACAGTTTGCCGTGCAGTCCACAAATGCAAGTTAAAACTGTGTCATGCAAAGAGGAAGCCATATGTGAACACAATCCAGAAATGCCGCCGTCTTCTTTGGGCAAACGCTCATTTAAAATGGACTGAGGCAAAATGGAAAACTGTTCTGTGGTCAGATGAATCAAAATTTAAAATTCTTTTTGGAAACCATGGACGCCATGTCATGCAGACTAAAGAGGAGAGGGACCATCCAGCTTGTTATCAGCGCTCAGTTCAAAAGCTTGCACCTCTGATGGTATGGGGTTGCATTAGTGCCTATGGCATGGGCAGCTTACACATCTGGATAGGCATTATCAATGCTGAAAAGTATATAGAGGTTTTACAACAACGTCTCATTCAGTGAAGGCCTTGCATATTTCAGCAAGACAATGCAAATCCAGGTACTGCATCCATCACAACAGCATGGCTTTGCTGTAGAAGAGTCCGGGTGCTGAATCGGTCTGCCTGCAGTCCAGACCTTTCAGCAATAGAAAACATTTGACGTATATATAAAACAAAAAATCTGGCTAAGAAGACCCAGGACTGTTGAGCAGCTAGAATCCTACATCAGACAAGAGTGGGACAACATCCCTCTTCCAAAACTCCAGCAATTTTTCTCCTCACTTCCCAGACGTTTACAGACTGTTGTTAAAAGAAGAGGGGATGCTACTCAATAGTAAACATGGCCCTGTCCCAACTTTTTTGGGATGTGTTGCTGCCGTTAAATTCAAAATGAGCTAATATTTTTCATGGAATGTTAAATGTCTCATTTTCAACATCTGATATGTTGTCTATGTTCTATTGTGAAGAAAAAGCGGGTTTATGAGATTTGCCAATCATTATATTCTGTTTTTATTCACCTTTTACACAACTTCCCAACTTCATTGGATTTGGGGTTTGTATAAAACATGATATTTATTACTTATATTTAAATTAATAAAATTCACCAAAAAGGGGATCCAGTAACATATCGTCAGTCTAAAAGATAATCCCTCTCAGGTCACAGTTCAAAATCTAAATTCTCCAAAAAGGGTAGTTAATATTCTTAAGTAACCAGTAGGTTCTATGTTGTTCCAGCCAAACAGCTAATTACTATCAACTGCTGATAGAAAGTATATCTGGTTTTGGAAGAGCAGGTGCACCAAATCACCTTTTCTTTTGTAAACCATTTGAAATACTTCACTGTATGTTATAATTGTCATATTTTCTCCATGACAGATGTATTGCAACATGCACAAATGGTGATTGTTTATCTTGTCTTATAACTTTCATTTACTGTATTAGTATTCAAATAAATAAATGAAACTGGACTTGCTACAAAACTTGCGACATCCAGTGTTTTTATCACTTCCACCAAGTCTGACGGTCACTGTTTTTTTTATTTTTTAAAGATTATTTTTTGGGAATTTTTCCTTTATTAGATAGTTATACAGTGTAGAGAGACAGGACGGTTGGGGAGAAGAATGGGGAAAAACATGCAGCAAATGACCCAAGCCAGAATCGAACCCAGGTCACTGCGGGAAGGACACAGCCCTTATGGTGCACGTGCTTAGACCGATGAGCCACCGGGGCACCCTGATGGTTGCTGTTGACACTGCTTATGATTTTCTAGGTACCTCTTAAAGCACTAAAGTTGGTTTTATGTTCATAAAGTATACTATACTCAGTCAAAAAAGAAACTTCACACTCGTTTGGAGGTTGATAAGTTGAACATACAAGAAAAGTGGTTTTAAATAATGATTTAATTCCATTCTGTACCCATTAAGGACGGTGTACCATAAAAATCATGTTCATAATGTAACCAGTTCCACCGGAAATGCTACGGAAATGTAAGAGAGTAAAAATGGTAAGTTACAACTTGATGAAAGCATGTCAATAGCGCGTATGCCCTCCATGAGCGTTCACAACTGCGACGCAATGTCTCCTCATGGATTGAATGATGCGTCTGAACACAGCTTGGGGGATGCGTCGCCATAAGTGAAGAACATGGCGCCAAGTTCCTGCAAATTCTGTGAAGGGTTCCTTACTTGACGGAGTCTTCTGCCCAACACATCCCATACATGTTCTACGGGATTAAGGTCGGGAGACCTTGAGGGCCACTCCATGACATTGATGCCAGCATTCCTAAGAAAATTCCGCGTTAAATTGGCCGTATGAGGTCTGGCATTATCGTGTTGGAATGTCAGACCTGGGCCATGAGCTGCCATGAATGGCAAAAGCTCTGGAATGAGCACTTGATCTCTGTATCCTGCAGCAGTTAGGTTTCCTTGAACGACCATCAGTCGGGAACGGGCAGGACCATTAAAGGCACCCCAAACCATAACACTACCGCCCCAAAACGGTCCACTTCCTGCACACAACACTGGGCGTTGCGTTCACGCGTCTCCTCCAAACTCTAACTCTCCCATCAGCGAAGTGCAAAGTGAATCTGGATTCGTCACTAAAACGACCCTATTCCAATCACGCTGAGTCCATCTCAGATGTCGTTGTGCCCAGAGAAGCCGTTGGACGTCGGTGTAACTGGGTTAAAATTGGTCCACGATATGGCCGGCGTGCATGGAGATGAGCAGTGCGCAGGCGATTACGTATGGTTTGGGCAGTCACACGACCTCTAAACAATTCATTCCTAGTGGACGTTGCGGTGAGAAATCGACACGCAAATGGCGAAGACGATTTGTTGGTCTTCTGCTTGTGTCGTCACACGTGGTCTACCCGAACGAGGTCGGTCTGCTGTGGTGCCAGTTTGTTGGAGGCGTGTCCAAAGATCATGGATAGTCCGTCGACTGCATCCCATAACCCTGGCAACGTCAGTGACCGACGTTCCCGTATTCAGCATGCCAATGGCACGTTCACGTTGAATGTTTGACAGTCGTGGCATTGCAAATCAACAAATAATTGACTGTAAGAACTTGTTTTTTCGAGATGTCACTCTACCGTGCTAACGTGGGCTCAATTGCACGTGTCTCATAAGGTCACGTGACTAGGAACACGAGGAAACATGCTTTTACCTTGATGTATGCTCGCACATGCTGCATGCATGTGCACGTTGGAGTTGCTGTGTGTCATGATGTCTTTGACAACGCATTTACCCCTAATAATAATAATAATATCTCTTGTATTAAGTTTCAAGAAAATATTTAGAAATTTATGAGTGTGAAGTTTCTTTTTTGACTGAGTATAGTTACCATATAAGTTTGAAAGCTGTAGCAATTCTGCATTATGCTGGAAAAGTTATTTTGACGCTGCAGTCAGTCGAACAACTGTTGTCGTGAATCTGTTCTGGAGGCGTTACCGTGAACCAATTCTGGAGGCGTTTTCGTGAACCGATTCTGGAGGCGTTGTCATGAACTGGTTCTGGAGGCGCTGTAGTGAACCAGTTCTGGAGGCGTTGTAATGAACCGGTTCAGTACATGCCGGTCTTGTCGAAGCCTCATTACCCTGGGGTGACGACGGCGGATGGTCATTGGTACTGTTGGTGGTGTTGTATTGCTGCCTTAGACGTTTGATACTTTGAATGCTGTAGTTGAAATCATTAGCAATGACCCTCGGGCATTGATCAACAAGCATTAAGCATGCAAGCATTACCACACATTAAATTGTGGACCCGGTACCGGGGGCGTTCGGGTTTAATGGGTTAAGGCACACATCTGAAGAGATTTTGTACCATTCCTCTTGGCAGATCCTTTCAAAATCCTTCACATTCTTGGGTTTGTGTTTATCAACTCTTCAACTCTGCCCACGGGTTTTTAATTGGATTGAAGTCTGGCGACTGAGATGGCCATTGCAGAATGTTTATTTTCTTGAGACAGAATCCACTGTGTGAATCTTGAGGTATGCTTTGGGTCATTGTCTTGTTGGAAAGTCCACCTATGGCCAAGTCCCAACCTTCTGGCAGAGGCAACCAGATCGTCAGCCAAAATATCCTGATACGTGATGGAATTCATAATGCAATTTATCTTAACCAGTGTCCCTGGACCCCTTGAGTTAAAAACAGCCCCAAAACATGACTGACCGACCATCATATTTCACTGTGGGTATGAGAGGCTTTTACTTGTATGCATCTCTATTTCAACACCAAACATGCCAATGCTGTATCTGACTTAAATGTGCAATCTTGGTCTTGTCTGACCAAAGTACCTAGTTCCAGTCATAATTTAAAGTTGGAGTATGCAATCTTGGAAAGGCGAGCAAGATTTGAATGTAGCCTCACCTCTAAACCCACCCCCTCCCCTCCAGTCTCAGACCAAAGCCACGCCCCCTGATTCACATGAGCGAGCGCGAGTCTCGCATCCCGTTACCTGGATGCAGTGTCCTATGTCTGAATCGTCAGCGGAGCTGTGTGAATGCTAGGTGCAAACAGCGAAATATCTACATTTTACCATCAACAAGTATCCTATGAATCTGGCCTCAGGTCAAAGACCAAACTAATACGACTACCTGGTCATATTAGAAATAGAGTTACAGCATATTACGTATAAAATACAGCTAGCCACTGAGCTAGCCTTAGCACTGGAAACAAGCTAACGTTAGCCACGAGTGCAATGTTTGCAACATGAGATATTCTCAACGGAGTGTTATTTTAACCATTGACGTCTTACATATGAAGCTAAATGGCATTTCAGAATGTTTGTTAACAATATGCGCCATAATACTTCCGGGAGGCAGAACGCGAGCGGCTTCCCACGGACCTGAAGAGATCCAGCCAGGAAAGTCTGTCTTAAATTAATAAGTTTGGGGTTTATGACTTGATATTTTGTAAAACGAGACGAGAAATGTTGACTGTTAAAGATGAAAACATAGGTTTTGTAACCAGAAAATACATCTTTAATGATATACGATGTATCTACCAGCCACCCACTTGCGTTAGCAACCAACTACCGATGAAGTTATTGTTGTGATACGAGCTAGCAACGCCTATCGGCGGCAAGTGTAGCCTGCTTTTTCCCAATGGGTTTTGCAGCTAATGTGACAGCAGAGCCCCTGGTGACATCATACTCTGGTGACAGTCAGCGACAACAGCATCCGCCGAGGAAAAAGCACATAACTGTTTATTTTTAACAATATTAAAATTGTGAGAAAGGTGAACAAATAAATTCTTGCGCTGAAATGTTAAGTAGACTAGAACGCAACTGTCTCAAACTGCAGATTCAGCTTACCGTGTCCTTGCGTTCTTGGAAATTTATACTCCCGTTCTCAACTTCTCAAGTTTGAGCTCACAAATATGGGAGTCCGTGAGAAATGGCAGTGCTTATGCTGGCTAGCGTTTGTCCAGCTGTAAAGAAACACCCACAACTAGGCTACACAGCTGATTGAATTGCGTGTGCACGAGAAATGATGGTCATCGTCAGTCACTCCTCCTGGCTCTGATTGGTTGTTTTGTCCCGGTCGCGGTGAAATCTTGCAGAAGGAATAAGAAGCGCTAGATAGAGCCAGATGACTCTGATTTTCTCAAAGATCATCTGACTCTCATCCCACTGTCAGGTCATTGTAACAGTTTTAACAAATATGACAAAAAGTGATTTTTTGAAAAATTGCAAACTCCAGCTTCAAATGATGTTTGGCAAATTCCAAGTGCTTGTTTCTGTGTCTTCTGGTCAGAAAAGGCTTTCTTCTGGCAACCGTTCCAAAGAGCCTGTGGTTGTGGAGGTGGTACCTGATGGTACTTTTTGAAACTGAGACACCCCAAGATGTCACCAAGGCCTGCGATTCCTTCAGTGATTTTTGGGGATTTTGCTTCTCTCACCATCCTCCTCAGCATCCTGGGGGGCAAAATGCAGTTGCATCCACTCTCAACAGTTCCATATCTTTGGAATTTTTAAATAATTGCCCTGACATTTCTCAGTGGCATATTCAATTGTTTGTGAATCTTCTTGTAGCCAATACCAGATTTATGGAGGTCAATGACCAAATGCCTCTTTTGAACTGGCAGATGTTTTCTTCATGGTGTTGGATAACAAAGGGATATTGCATGCGTGTTACGTCATTTTTAGACCCTAATGAAACTGGAAGAGAGGTAATGGCTCAATATAGTTTCTTAAGACTTACATAAACCTTAAATGAGTGGAATTTAATACCTGCTTTAATTTTGGTGGATGTTATTTACAATAATCTTTAAGGGTGCCATTAATTGTGAAACCTCGATTTGGAGGAAATTGATTCTTAATTAAATCACTAAATTATTTTGGTTGGTTGCATTTGCAAATTACTATCGTACAGTATTTTTCACATTTCGTTATAGAGTTTCTCAACAAAATATTTTTTTTGAATTTTTCCAAGGATTGTGTATTGCCAGTTAGAGGTGCCAGAAATTTGAGCCCATTGTAGGATAATTATGTGCCTGCAGCAATGCAGACACATATAATAATCCTGCATACTCCTTTATTATGTGCCTGCAGCAATGCAGACACATATTATAATCCTGCATACTTCTTTATTATTATTATTATTATTATTATTAGTGTGCATGAAAATGCACACTATTGTTATTCCAGTTCTTCTTCTTCTTTTTTTCTTCTTATTATTATTATTATTATTATTATTATTCTTCTAACGCACTTAATGCGGCTTCAACCGTTTAACATAGAAACTTCGTTCAAACTGCGTTGCGTAGGTCTTACTTAGGACACCTGTGCAATGTATTTTTTTTATTTCCTTCCTCCTTCCTACTATTTTTCCTTCCTTCCTTCATTCCTTCTTTTTTGCCTTCCTTTTCTTCCTTCCTTTCATTCCTTTTTTGCTTCTTTCCTGACTTCCTTCTTTCTATTTTTCTTTCTCCTTTCCTTTCTTCCTTCCTTCCTTCTTTCCTTCCCTCGTTCTATCTTTCCTTCATTTGTGTCTTTCCTTCCCATTCTTTCCCTCTTTCATTGTACTTGATAGCGAGCTATGCACACTTTGAGCTTAGCTACCAACATTTGCTAAGTTAGCTGAGTAACGTGGTTAGCATGGTTAGCATAGTTAGCATTGTTAGTATACATGCTAATAAAATTAGCTAAGTTAGATGAGTAACGTGGTTAGCATGGTTACCATTGTTAGCATAGTTAGCATAAGTGCTAACAACATTAGCTAAGTTAGCTGAGTAACGTGGTTAGCATGGTTAGCGCTGTTAGCATAGTTAGCATTGTTAGCATACATGCTAATAACATTAGCTAAGTTAGCAAAGTAACGTGGTTAGCATAGTTAGCATAATTAGCATACATGCTAATATCATTAGCTATGTTAGCTGAGTAACGTGGTTAGCATGGTTAGCATAGTTAGCATACATGCTAATATCATGCTAAGTTAATAACGTGGTTCATAGTTAGCATAGTTAGCATGAATAACATTAGCTAATTTAGCATAACGTGGTTAGCATGGTTAGCATTGTTAGCATATATGCTAATATCATTAGCTAAGTTAGCTGAGTGATGTGGTTAGCATTGTTAGCATAGTTAGCATTGTTAGTATACATGCTAATAACATGAGCTAAGTTAGCTGACTAACGTGGTTAGCATGGTTAGCATAGTTAGCATAGTTAGCATATATGCTAATATCATTAGCTAAGTTAGATGAGTAAAGTGGTTAGCATAGTTAGCATAGTTCGCATTGTTAGCATACATGCTAATAACATTAGCTAAGTTAGATAAGTAACGTGGTTAGCATGGTTAACATAGTTAGCATTGTTAGCATACATGCTAATAACATTAGCTAAGTTAGCTGACTAACGTGGTTAGCATTGTTAGCATAGTTAGCATATATGCTAATATCATTAGCTAAGTTAGCTGAGTAACGTGTTAGCATAGTTAGCATAGTTAGCATACATGCTAATAATATTAGCTAAGTTAGCTGAATAACGTGGTTAGCATGGTTTACACTGTTAGCATAGTTAGCATACATGCTAATAGCATTAGCTAAGTTAGCTGAATAGCGTGGTTAGCATGGTTAGCATTGTTAGCATAGTTAGTATAGTTAGCATACATGCTAATAACATTAGCTAAGTTAGCTGATTAACATGGTTAGCATGGTTAGCATAGTTAGCATTGTTAGCATACATGCTAATATCATTAGCTAAGTTAGCTGAGTAACGTGGTTAGCATGGTTAGCATTGTTAGCATAGTTAGTATAGTTAGCATACATGCTAATAACATTAGCTAAGTTAGCTGATTAACATGGTTAGCATGGTTAGCATTGTTAGAACAGTTAGCATAATTAGCATAACTGCTAACAACATTATTCAGTTAAATAACATGGTTAGCACTACAGTTTGCATTTTCATGCACTCCTAATTCCCTGGAATTACATTCTCTAGTTATTATTATTATTATTATTATTATTATTATTATTATTCTAACGCACTTAATGCGGCCTCAACCGTTTAACGTAGAAACTTCATTCAAACTGCGTTGCGTAGGTCTTACTTAGGACACCTGTGCAATGTATTTTTCATTTTTGTAACTTTTATACTTTTTTAAACTATGAATAAAAACTACTAATTTTTTTTTCCCCATAGACTTAACATTGGGCTGATGACATCACAGTAGGGCCATTAAGCAAATGGAATCTTGTGCCAGATGTTCTGACCACCTGCAGCAACTGTCAGTTTCTCAGGCTTTAAGAGGACAATCTGGCTCTCTTAAGACTACAGATCCTGTTCAACTGTTTCCTCTGCCTACAACTGTTTCAAAATAAAAGTCCTCACAACAAGAAATCACTCTTAAATAATTATCTATTTAAACTACTCAAATATTTAACTGTTCAGCCATTCCAACTGTCAGTTGTCATCAACTATGACTCCTGCCAACTGTTTCACCTGTCCACAACTGTTTCAAAATAAAAGTCCTCACTGAAATAATTCACTGTTAAATAATTTAACTATTTAAACTACTCAACTGTTCAACCGTTCAGCCATTCCAACTGCCCATTGTCATCAACTGTGACTCCCGTCAACGGTTTCCTCGGTCCAAAACTGTTTCAAAATAAAAGTCCTCACTACAATAATTCACTATTAAATAATTTAAACATTTAAACTACTCAAATATTTAACGATTCAGCCATTACAAATGTCAGTTGTCATCAACTATGACTCCTGCCAACTGTTTCCTCTGTCCACAACTGTTTCAAAATAAAAGTCCTCATTACAATAAATCACAATTAAATAATTTAACTATTTAAACTACTCTATTTGTCAACCGTTCAGCCACTCCAACTGTCAGTTGTCATCAACTTTGACTCCCGTCAACTGTTTCCTTGGTCCAAAACTGTTTCAAAATAAAAGTCCCCACTACAATAATTCACTGTTAAATAGACTAATTTAACTATTTAAACAACTCAACTATTTAATTGTTCAGCCATTCCAACTGTCAGTTGTCATCAACTATGACTCCTGCCAACTGTTTCCTCGATGCCAAACTGTTTCAAAATAAAAGTTCTCACTACAATAATTCATTGTTAAATAATTTAACTATTTAAACAACTCAACTATTTTACTGTTCAGCCATTCCAACTGTCAGTTGTCATCAACTATGACTCCTGCCAAATGTTTCCTCTGTCCACAACTGTTTCAAAATAAAAGTCCTCACTACAATAAATCACAATTACATATTTTAACTATTTAAACTACTCTATTTGTCAACCGTTCAGCCATTCCAACTGCCCATTGTCATCAACTGTGACTCCCGTCAACTGTTTCCTTGGTCCAAAACTGTTTCAAAATAAAAGTCCCCACTACAATAATTCACTGTTAAATAGACTAATTTAACTATTTAAACAACTCAACTATTTAATTGTTCAGCCATTCCAACTGTCAGTTGTCATCAACTATGACTCCTGCCAACTGTTTCCTCGATGCCAAACTGTTTCAAAATAAAAGTTCTCACTACAATAATTCATTGTTAAATAATTTAACTATTTAAACAACTCAACTATTTTACTGTTCAGCCATTCCAACTGTCAGTTGTCATCAACTATGACTCCTGCCAAATGTTTCCTCTGTCCACAACTGTTTCAAAATAAAAGTCCTCACTACAATAAATCACAATTACATATTTTAACTATTTAATCTACTCAACTTTTCAACTGTTCAGCCATTCCAACTGCCCGTTGTCATCAACTATGACTCCCGTCAACTGTTTCCTCGGTCCAAAACTGTTTCAAAATAAAAGACTGCACTGAAATAATTCACTGTTAAATTATATAACTTTTTAAACTACTCAACTATGTAACTGTTCATCTATTCCAACTGTCAGTTGTCATCAACTATGACACCCGCCAACTGTTTCACCGGTCCAAAACTGTTTCAAAATAAAAGTCCTCACTGAAATAATTCACTGCTAAATAATTTAACTATTTAAACTACTCAACTTTTCAACCATTCAGCCATTCCAGCAGCCCGTTGTCATCAACTATGACTACCGCCAACTGTTTCCTCTGTCCAAAACTGTTTCAAAATAAAAGTCCTCATTGAAATAATTCACTGTTAAATAATATAACTTTTTAAACTACTCAACTATTTAACTGTTCAGCCATTCCAACTGTCATCAACTATGACTCCCGCCAACTTGTTTCCTCTGCCCACATTCCACCTTAAGCAACTACAGTTTGCATTTTCATGCACTCGTAATTCCCTGGAATTACATACTCTAGTTATTATTCCATATTCTTCCGTAATCCACGGTTCGCTACTCCTCCCACAGTTTTCGCCCGATCCACACACATTACACATGAAAACGTGCGGCTCCCTTGTGAGGATGGTGCTATGACTTTTCTAAGCGATCCGACTTACGGATTTCCCACAATGCCTGAAAAACACAGACTTCTGAAACCTCGTTATAATGGAAGTCAATGAGAAAATCCTTCAAACTGACTCATCTTCACCCTCTCACCGTGAACTCATATATTCACATAGAAACTCTTTTCCAACTCCCAAACATTGACAAGCAACGCCCAAGCAACCATTAGGAACAGCATCGCAACCACCTAGCAACGACCTAGCAACCACCCAAAACACCATAGCAACCACCCAGAACGCCCTAGCAACCACCCAGAACACCATAGCAACCGCCTAGAAACGCCCTAGCAACCACCCAGAACAGAATAGCAACCACCTAGCAAAGCCCTAGCAACCACCCAGAACACCATAGCAACCGCCTCGCAACGCCCTAGCAACCACCCAGAACATCATAGCAACAGCCTAGCAACGCCCTAGCAACCACCCAGAACACCATAGCAACCGGCTAGAAATGCCCTAGCAACCACACAGAACACCATGGCAACTACCTAGCAAAGCCCTAGCAACCACCCAGAACACCATAGCAACTGACTAGCAACGCCCTAGCAACCACCCAGAACACCATAGAAACTGCCTAGCAACGCCCTGGCAACAACCCAAAACACCATAACATCTGCCTAGCAACGCCCTAGCAACCACCCAGAACACCATAGCAACGGCCTAGCAACGTCCTAGCAAGCACCCAGAACACCATACCAACCACCTAGCAGAGCCCTAGCAACCACACAGAACACCATAGCAACCGCCTCGCAACGCCCTAGGATCCACCCAGAACATCACAGCAACAGCCTAGTAACGCCCTAGCAACCACCCAGAACACCATAGCAACCACCTAGAAACGCCCTAGCAACCACACAGAACACCATGGCAACTACCTAGCAAAGCCCTAGCAACCACCCAGAACACCATAGCAACTGCCTAGCAACGCCCTAGCAACCACCAAGAACACCATAGAAACTGCCTAGCAACGCCCTGGCAACAACCCAAAACACCATAGCATCTGCCTAGCAACGCCCTAGCAACCACCCAGAACACCATAGCAACCGACTAGCAACGTCCTAGCAACCACCCAGAACACCATACCAACCACCTAGCAAAGCCCTAGCAACCACAGAGAACACCATAGCAACCACCTCGCAACGCCCTAGCAACCACCCAGAACACCATAGCAACCGCCTAAGAACGCCCTAACAACCACAGAGAACACCATGGCAACTACCAAGCAAAGCCCTAGCAACCACCCAGAACACCATAGCAACTGCCTAACAACGCCCTAGCAACCACCCAGAACACCATAGAAACTGCCTAGCAACGCCCTGACAACAATCCAAAACACAATAGCAACTGCCTAGCAGCGCCCTAGCAACCACCCAGAACACCATAGCAACCACCTAGCAACATCCTAGCGACCACCCAGAACACCATACCAACCACCTAGCAAAGCCCTAGCAACCACACAGAACACCATAGCAACCGCCTCACAACGCCCTAGCAACCACCCAGAACATCATAGCAACAGCCTAGCAACGCCCTAGCAACCATCCAGAACACCATAGCAACCGCCTAGAAACGCCCTAGCAACCACACAGAACACAATGGCAACTACCTAGCAAAGCCCTAGCAACAACTCAGAACACCATAGCAACTGCTTAGCAACGCCCTAGCAACCACCCAGAACACCATAGCAACCGCCTAACAATGTCCTAGCAACCACCCAGAACATCATAGCAGAGCCCTAGCAACCACACAGAACACCATAGCAACCGCCTCGCAACGCCCTAGGATCCACCCAGAACATCATAGCAACAGCCTAGCAACGCCCTAGCAACCACCCAGAACACCATAGCAACCACCTAGAAACGCCCTAGCAACCACACAGAACACCATGGCAACTACCTAGCATAGCCCTAGTAACCACCCAGAACACCATAGCAACTGCCTAGCAACGCCCTAGCAACCACCCAGAACACCATAGCAACCGCCTAGCAACGTCCTAGCAACCACCCAGAACACCATACCAACCACCTAGCAAAGCCCTAGCAACCACACAGAACACCATAGTAACCGCCTCGCAACGCCCTAGCAACCACCCAGAACATCATAGCAACAGCCTAGCAACGCCCTAGAAACCACCCAGAACACCATAGCAACCGCCTAGAAATGCCCTAGCAACCACCCAGAACACCATGGCAACTACCTAGCAAAGCCATAGCAACCACCCAGAACACCATAGAAACTGCCTAGCAACGCCCTGGCAACAACCCAAAACACCATAGCAACTGCCTAGCAACGCTCTAGCAACCACCCAGAACACCGTAGCAACCGCCGAGCAACATCCAAACAACCACCCAGAACACCATACCAACCCCCTAGCAAAGCCCTAGCAACCACACAGAACACCATAGCAACTGCCTCGCAACGCCCTAGCAACCACACAGAACATCATAGCAACAGCCTAGCAACGCCCTAGCAACCACCCAGAACACCATAGCAACCACCTAGAAACGCCCAGGCAACCACACAGAACACCATGGCAACTACCTAGCAAAGCCCGAGCAACCACTCAGAACACCATAGCAACTGCCTAGCAACGCCCTAGCAACCACCCAGAACAACATCGAAACTGCCTAGCAACGCCCTGGCAACAACCCAAAACACCATAGCAACCGCCTAGCAACGTCCTAGCAACCACCCAGAACACCATACCAACCACCTAGCAGAGCCCTAGCAACCACACAGAACACCATAGCAACCGCCTAGAAACGCCCTAGCAACCACCCAGAACACCATAGCAACTGCCTAGTAACGCCCAAGCAACCATCCAGAACACCATAGCAACTGCTTAGCAATGCCCTAGCAACCACCTGGAACTCCATAGCAACCACCCAGCAACGCCCTATAGAGCACCCAGAACACCATATCAACGGCTTACCAGATCCCTGGCAAGCACCTCGAACACTGTACGTATAGAGCAGCTGGCACATTCAAAATTTCTTCCGGAATTTTCTAGTAATTATTATTCCATATTCTTCGTTAATCGCACGGTTCGTTACTCCTCCCACAGTTTTCACCCGATCCCCACACATTACACATGAAAACGTGTGGCTCCCTAGTGAGGAGTGTGCTATGAATTTTCTAAGCGATCCGACTTACGGATTTCCCACAATTCCCGAAAAACAAGGACTTCTGAAACCTTGTTATAATGGAAGTCAATGAGAAAATCCTTCAAACTCACTCATCTTCACCCTCTCGCCTTGAACTCATGTATTAACATGGAAACTCTGTTCCAACTCCCAAACATTGACAAGCAATGCCCAAGCAACCATTAGGAAAATCATAGCAACCGCCTAGCAACGACTTAGCAACCACACAGAACACCATAGCAACCGCATAGCAACGCCCTAGCAACCACCCAGAAGATCGAAGCAACTGCCTAGCAACGCCCTCGGAACTACCCAGAACTTCATAAAAACTGCCTAGCAATGCTCTAGTAACCACCCAGAACACCATAGCAACTGCCTAGCAAGGCCCTAGGGACCACCCAGAACACCATAAAAACCACCAAGCAACGCCCTAGCAACCACCCATAACACCATAGCAACTGCCTAGCAACACAATAGCAACCACACAGAAGACCATAAAAACCACCCAGCAAGGCCCTAGCAACCACCCAGAACACCATAGCAACTTTATGGCAATGCCCTAGCAACAACCCGGAAAACCAAAGCAACCGCCTAGCAATGCCCTAGCAACCACCCAGAACACCATACAAACTGCCTCACAACACCCTAGTAACCAGCCAGAACACCATAAACACCGCCAAGCAATGCCGTACGAACCACCCAGAACACCATAGCAACTGCCTAGCAATGCCCTAGCAACCATCCAAAACACCATAGCAATTGCATAACAGGGCCCAAGGAACCACCCAGAACACCAAAACAACCGCCTAGCACCGCACTAGCAGCCACCCAGAACACCAAAACAACTGCTAAGCAACACCATAGCAACCACACAGAACACCATAAAAACCGCATAGCAAGGCCCTAGCAACCACCCAGAAAACCAAAGAAACTACCTAGCAACGCCCGAGCAACAACACAGAACACCATAGCAACCGGCTAGCAATGCCCTAGTAACCACCAAGATCATCATATAAACCTCATAGCAACGCCCTAGAGACCACCCAGAACACCATAGCAACTGCCTAGCAATGCCCTAGGAACCACCCAGAACACCATCGCAACTGCCTAGCAACGCGCAAGGAACCACACAGAACACAATAAAAACTGCCAAGCAACGCCCTAGCAACATCCGAGAACACCATGAAAACTGCCTAGCAACACCCTAGCAACCTGCCAGAACACCATAAAAACCACCAAGCATGCCCTACGAACCACCCAGAACACCATAACAACCGCCTAGCAATGCCCTAGCAACCACCCAGAACACCAAAACAACTGCTAAGCAACACCATAGCAACCACACAGAACACCATAAAAACCGCATAGCAAGGCCCTAGCAACCACCCAGAAAACAATAGAAACTACCCAGCAACGCCCTAGCAACAACCCAGAACACCATAGCAACCGCCTAGCAACGCCCTAGTAACCACCAAGAACATCATATAAACCTCATAGCAACGCCCTAGCGACCACCCAGAACACCATAGCAACTGCCTAGCAACGCCGGAGGAACCACCCATAACACCATCGCTACCGCCTGGCAACGCTCGAGGAACCACACAGAACACAATAAAAACTGCCTTGCAATGCCCTAGCAACATCCGAGAACACCAAGAAAACTGCCTACCAACACCCTAGCAACCACCCAGAACAACATAAAAACTGCCTAGCAATGCCCTAGCAAGAACCCAGGACACTAAAGAAAATACCTTCCAACGCCCTAGCAACAGCCAAGAACACCATAGCAAACACCTAGCATCGCCCTAGGAACCAGCAAGAACACCATAAAAACCGCATAGCAAAGCCCTAGCAACCACCGAGAACACCATACCAACTGCCTAGCAATGCCCTAGCAACCACCCAGAACACCATAGCAACTGCATAGCAATGCCCTAGCAACCACCCAATACACCATAGCAACCGCCTGGCAATGCCCTACGAACCACCCAGAACAACATAAAATCCGCCTAGCAATGGCCTAGCAACCACCCAGAACACAAAAGCAACCGCCTAGCAATGCCCTAGAAACCACCCAGAACACCATAGCAATCGCCTAGCAACGCCCTAGCAACCACCCAGAACACCATAGCAACCAGCTAGCAACGGCCCAGGAACCAACCAGAACACCAGAAAAACTGACTAGCAACGCCCTGGCAACCACCCAGAACACCATAGCAACTGCCTAGCAAGGCCCTAGGAACCACCCAGAACACCATAAAAACCGCCTTGCAATGCCCTAGCAAGCACCCCGAACACCATAGCAACTGCCTAACAAAACCCTAGTAACCACCCAGACACCATAACAACCGCATAGCGACACCCTAGCAACCACCCAGAATACCACAGCAACTGCATAGCAACGCCCCAGCGACCACCCGGAACACCATAGCAACTGCCTAGCAATGCCCTAGCAACCACCCAGAACAACATTGCAATCGCCGAGCAACGCCCTAGCGACCACCGAGAACACCATAGCAACCGGCTAGCAAAGGCGTAGGAACCAACCAGAACACCAGAAAACCTGCATAGCAACGCCCTGGCAACCACCCAGAACACCATAGCAACTGCCTAGCAAGGCCCTAGGAACCACCCAGAACACCATAAAAACCACCGAGCAACGCCCTTGCAACCACCCCGAACACCATAGCAACTGCCAAGCAAAACCCTAGCAACCACTCAGAACACCATAACAACCGCCTAGCAACAACCGAGGAACGACCCAGAATACCATAGCAATCGCCCAGCAATGCCCTAGGAACCACCCAAAAGACCATAGCGACAGCCAGACAATGGCCTAGCAAACACCCAGAACACCATAGCAGCCAACTAGCAACATCCTAGCAACCACCCAGAACAGCATTGCAACCGCATAGCAATGCCCTAACAACCACCCAGAACACAATAGCAAGCACCTGGCAAAGCCATAGCAAACACCCAGAAAACCAAAGCAGCCAACTAGCAACATCCTAGCAACCACCCAGAATACCATAGCAACTGCCAAGCAAAGCCATAGCAACCACCCAGACCACCAAAGCAACCGCCTTGAAAGACCCTTTCAATCACCCAGAACATCACAGCAACCACCTAGCAACGCCTTAGCAACAACCCAAGCCAACAAAGCAACCAGCTGGCAATGCCCTATCAACGACCCAAAATACCATAGCAATCGCCTAGCAACGCCCGAGCAACCATCGTGAACTACATTGCAACTACCTAGCAATGCCCTAGTAACCACCCAGAACGCCATAGCAACCAGCTAGCAACGGCCCAGGAACCAACCAGAACACCAGAAAAACTGACTAGCAACACCCTGGCAACCACCCAGAACACCATAGCAACTGCCTAGCAAGGCCCTAGGAACCACCCAGAACACCATAAAAACCGCCTAGCAATGCCCTAGAAAGCACCCCGAACACCATAGCAACTGCCTAACAAAACCCTAGCAACCACCCAGACACCATAACAACCGCATAGCAACACCCTAGCAACCACCCAGAATACCACAGCAACTGCCTAGCAACGCCCCAGCGACCACCCAGAACACCATAGCAACCGCCTAGCAATGCCCTAGCAACCACCCAGAACAACATTGCAATCGCCGAGCAACGCCCTAGCGACCACCGAGAACACCATAGCAACCGCCTAGCAAAGGCGTAGAAACCAACCAGAACACCAGAAAACCTGCCTAACAACGCCCTGGCAACCACCCAGAACACCATAGCAACTGCCTAGCAAGGCCCTAGGAACCACCCAGAACACCATAAAAACCACCTAGCAACGCCCTTGCAACCACCCCGAACACCATAACAACCGCCTAACAACAACAAAGGAACGACCCAGAATACCATAGCAATCGCCTAGCAATGCCCTATGAACCACCCAAAACACCAAAGCAACTGCCAGGCAACGGCCTAGCAAACACCCAGAACACCATAGCAGCCAACTAGTAACATCCTAGCAACCACCCAGAACAGCATAGCAACCGCATAGCAATGCCCTAGCAAGCACCCACAACACAATAGCAACCACCTGGCAAAGACATAGCAAACACCCAGAAAACCAAAGCAGGCAACTAGCAACATCCTAGCAACCACCCAAAATACCATAGCAACTGCCTAGCAATGCCATAGCAACCACCCAGACCACCAAAGCAACCACCTTGAAACACCCTATCAATCACCCAGAACATCACAGCAACCACCTAGCAACGCCTTAGCAACAACCCAAGCCAAAAAAGCAATCAGCTAGCAATGCCCTAACAACCACCCAAAACACCATAGCAATCGCCTAGCAACACCCTAGCAACCACCTTGAACTACATTGCAACTGCCTTGCAACACCCTAGTAACCACCCAGAACGCCATAGCAACCGCTTCGCAACGCCCTAGCAACCACCCAGAACACCATAAAAACTGCCTAGCAACACCCTAGCAACCATCCAGAACACCATGAAAACTGCATAGCAACGCCCTAACAACCACCCAGAACACCATAGCAACTACCTAGCATCGCCCTTGCAACAACCCAAAACACCATAGCAACCGCTTAGCAACGCCCTATGTAGCACCAAGAACATCATAAAATCTGCCTAGCAACACCCTAGCAACCACCCAGAACAAAATAGCAACTGCCTAGGAACGCCCTAGCAACAACCCAGAACACCATAGCAACCGCCTAACAATGCCCTAGCAACCATCCAGAACATCATGGCAACCGCCAAGCAACGCCCTAGCAACCACCCAATACACCATCACAACCACCTAGCAACGCCATAGGAACCACCCAGAACTCAATAAAAACTGCCTAGCAATGCCCTAGCAACCACCCAGAACACCATAGCAACTGCCTAGCAATGCCCTAGCAACCACTCAGAACACCATCATAACCACCTAGCAACGCCCTAGGAACCATCCAGAACACAATAAAAACTGCCTAGCAACGCCCTAGCAACCACACAGAACACCATAAAAACTTCCTCGCATGGCACTTGGAACCACCCAGAACACCATAGCAACTGCCTAGCAACACCCTAGCAACCAGCCAGAACACCATCAAAACCGCCAAGCAACGCCCTACGAACCACCCAGAACACCATAGCAACTGCCTAGCAATGCCCTAGCAACCACCCAGAACACCATAACAACTGCTAAGCAACACCGTAGCAACCACCCAGAACACCATTAAAACCGCATAGCAACGCCCTAGCAACCCCCCAGAAAACCATAGAAACTACCTAGCAACGCCCTAGCAACAACCCACAACACCATTGTAACCACCTAGCACAGCCCTCGGAACCACCAAGAACACCATAAAAACCATATAGCAACGCCGTAGCGACCATCCAGAACACCATCGCAACTGCTTAGGAACGCCCTAGGAACCGGCCAGAACACAATAAAAACTGCCTTGCAACGCCCTCGCAACCTCCCAGAACACCATAAAAACTGCCAAGCAACGCCCTAGCAAAAACCCAGGACACCATAGAAACTACCTACCAACGCCCAAGCAACAGCCAAGAACACCATTGCAACCGCCTAGCAACGCCCTAGCAACCACCAAGAACATCATAAAAACCGTCAAGCAACGCCCTAGCAACCACCCAAAACACCATACCAACTGCCTAGCAACGCCCTAGCAAAAACCCAGGACACCATAGAAACTACCTACCAACGCCCAAGCAACAGCCAAGAACACCATTGCAACCGCCTAGCAACGCCCTAGCAACCACCAAGAACATCATAAAAACCGCCAAGCAACGCCCTAGCAACCACCCAAAACACCATACCAACTGCCTAGCAACGCCCTAGCAACCACACAGAACATCATAGCAACCGCCTAGCAATGCCCTAGCAACCACCCAGAACACCATAGCAACCGCCTAGCAATGCCCTAGCAGCCACCCAGAACACCATAGCAACCGCCTAGCAATGCCATAGCAACCACCCAGAACATCAATGCAACCGCCTAGCAATGCCCTAGCAACCACCCAGAACACCATAGCAACCGCCTAGCAACTCCCTAGCAATCACCCAGAACACCATAGCAACCACCTAGCAACGTCCTAGGAACCACCCAGAACGCCATAAAAACTACCTAGCAACGCCCTGGTAACCACAAAGAACACCATACCAACTGCCTAGTAATGCCCTAACAACCACCAGAACACCACAGCAACCACCTAGCAACGCCCTAGCAACCACCCAGAACACCATCGCAACCGCCTAGCAAAGCCCTAGCAATCTCCCAGAACACCATCGCAACTGCCTAGCAACTCCCTAGCAATCACCCAGAACACCATAACAACCACCTAGCAACGCCCTAGGAACCACCCAGAACGCCATAAAAACTACCTAGCAAACACCCTGGTAACCACAAAGAACACCATACCAACTGCCTAGCAACGCCCTAACAACCACCAGAACACCATAGCAACCACCTAGCAACGCCCTAGCAACCACCCAGAACACCATCGCAACCGCCTAGCAACGCCCTAGGAACCACCCGGTACACCATAGCAACCGCCTAGCAATGCCCTAGCAATCTCCCAGAACACCATAGCAACCGCCTAGCAACGCCCTATAGAGCACTCAGAACACCATGTCAATGACTTTCCATATCCCTGGCAAGCACCTCGAACACTGTACGTGTAGAGCAGCAGTCTCGTTCAAAATTTCTACCGTAATTTTCTAGTTATTATTATTCTTCCAAATTCTTCCGTAATCACATCGTTTGCTACTTCTCCCACAGTTTTCACCCGATCCCCACAAATTACACATCAAAACGTGTGGCTCCCTTGTGACGAGTGTGCTATGACATCTATAAAGGATCCGACTCATGGATTTCCCACAATTACTGAAAAACATGGACTTTTGAAACCTCGTTATAATGTAAGTCAATGACAAAATCCTTCAAACTCATTCATCATCAGCCTCTCACCATGAACTTATACATTCACGTAGAAAGTCTTTTCCAATTCTCAAACACTGACAAACAACGCCAAAGCAACCATTAGGAACGGCATAACAACCACCAAGCAGTGCCACAGCAACCACGCAGAAAACCATAGGAATCACCTAGCAAAGCCCTAGCAACCACCCAGAACACCATAGCAGCCACCTAGCAAAGCCCTTGCAAACACCCAGAAACCCAAAGCAACCACCAAGCAACGCCCTAGCAACCAAAGAGAACACCATATCAAACGTCTAGCAACGTCCTAGCAACCACCCAGAACACCATAAAAACTGCCTAGCAATGCCCTAGCAACCATCCAGACCACCATGGCAACCGCCTAGCAAAACCCTAGCAACCACCCAGAACACCATAACAACCGCCTAGCAAAAACCCTAGCAACCACCCAGAATACCATAGCAACAGCCTAGCAACGCCCTAGGAACCACCCAGAACACCACAGCAACGGCCTTGCATCGCCCTATCAACCACCCAGAACACCATAGCAACTGCCTAGCAACGCCCTAGTAACCACCCAGAACACCATTGCAACTGCTTACCAACGCCCTAGGAACCACCGAGAACACCATAAAAACTGCCTAGCAAAGACCTAGCAACCACCCAGAACACCATAGCAACTGCCTAACAAGGCCCTAGTAACCACCCAAAACAGCATAACAACCGAATAGCAACGCCCTAGCAACCACCCAGGACACCATAGCAACCACCTAGCAACGCCCTAGCAACCACCCAAAACACCATTGCAACCGCCTAGCAACGCCCTAGGGACCACCCAGAACACCATAAAAACCGCCTAGCAACGGCCTAGCAACCACCCAGAACACCATAACAACTGCCTAGCAATGCCCCAGCGACCACCCAGAACACCATAGCAACCGCCTAGCAATGCCTAGCAACCACCCTGAACACCATAGCAACCGCCGAGCAACGCCCTAGGAACCACCCAGAACGCCATAAAAACTGCCAAGCAACGCCCTGGCAACCACAAAGAACACCATAGCAACTGCCTAGCAACGGCCTAACAACCACCCAGAACACCTTAGCAAACGCCTAGCAATGCCTAGCTACCACCCAGAACACCATAAAAACTGCCAAGCAACGCCCTGGCAACCACAAAGAACACCATAGCAACTGCCTAGCAACGGCCTAACAACCACCCAGAACACCTTCGCAAACGCCTAGCAATGCCCTAGCTACCACCCAGAACTCCATAGCAACCGTCTTGCAATGCCCTAGGTACCACCCAGAACATCATAGCAACCGCCTAGCAATGCCCTAGCAAACACCCAGAACACCATCGCAGCCACCTTGCAAAGCCCTAGCAACCACCCAGAACACCATCGCAACCACCTAACAATGCCCTAGCAACCACCGAGAACACCATATCAACCACCTAGCAACGCCCTAGCAACCACCCAGAACACCATAGCAAATGCCTAGCAACGTCCTAGCAACCACCCAGAACACCATAGCAACCGCCTAGCAATGCCCTAGCAACCACCCTGACCACCAAAGCAACCGCCTTGCAAGGTCCTAGGAACCACCCAGAACACCATAAAAACTGCCTAGCAACGCCCTAGCAACCACCCAGAACACCATAGCAACTGCTTAGCAATGCCCTGGCAACCACCCAGAACACCATAGCAACCGCCTAGCAACGCCCTAGCAACCACCCTGACCACCAAAGCAACCGCCTTGCAAGGCCCTCGGAACCACCCAGAACACCATAAAAACCGCCTAGCAACGCCCTTGCAACCACCCAGAACACCATAGCAACTGCCTTGCAACACAATAGCAACGACCCAGAACACCATAAAAACCGCCTAGCAAAACCCTAGCAACCACCCAGAACACCATACCAACTACCTAGCAACGCCCTAGCAACAAGCCAGAAAACCAGAGCAACCGCCTAGCAATGCCCTAGCAACCACCCAGAACACCAAAAAACCGCCTAGCAACGCCCTTGCAACCACCCAGAACACCATAGCAACTGCCTTGCAACACAATAGCAACGACCCAGAACACCATAAAAACCGCCTAGCAAAACCCTAGCAACCACCCAGAACACCATAGCAACTACCTAGCAACGCCCTAGCAACAAGCCAGAAAACCAGAGCAACCGCCTAGCAATGCCCTAGCAACCACCCAGAACACCAAAAAACTGCCTAGCAACGGCCTAGCAACCACCCAGAACAGCATAGCAACTGCCTAGCAATGCCCTAGCAACCACCTGGAAATCCATAGCAACCGCCCAGCAGCGCCCTATTGAGCACCCAGAACACCATATCAATGGCTTACCAGATCCCTGGCAAACACCTCGAACACTGTACGTGTAGAGCCGCAGGCACATTCAAAATTTCTCACGGAATTTTCTAGTCTCATGTTTCCTCCTCATGCTCCATGCTCGTCTGCTGTTTCATTGGCCAATATGTATGCAAGTGTGTTTGTGTGTGTGTGTCTGTGCATGTGTATGCTGATTGATCAAGTGTATATATATATATATATATAT
The DNA here is from genome assembly GCA_029692085.1 of Gymnothorax javanicus. Taxonomy (NCBI): domain Eukaryota; kingdom Metazoa; phylum Chordata; class Actinopteri; order Anguilliformes; family Muraenidae; genus Gymnothorax; species Gymnothorax javanicus. Next base: position 102,531,860 of record CM056194.1, on the reverse strand, counting down.
ATATATATATATATATATATATGGGTCAATCCAAGAAATGATGTTTGGGCCTATTTTAGGGTCTTTTTGATTCAGAGAGCTATAGAAAAAAAATGCACCATTATTCCTGTTTCTAGTCTCATTTGAAAGAAAACATCCAGGGCTTCAAAAGACAGGCAAATTTGCATATGTCGGCCCATAATTTTGCGAGTTATTGAACCACACAGTTTAAAAAATTGCCCAAAATTGGCATATTTGGGCCATTTTCACCTCATTCCAAGCCATGTATTGTCAAGCCAAATAGTGCTAGACCACCATAAACTTATTTTTTCCTTAGTGGGGGGTCATATCTAACATTTCCATGTGGTTTAGCCATTTCATGACCAACATTTTTTTTTCCTATATCTTTTAATGGAAATTTCAACTCGTTGAAACGCGAATTAATGAAACTTTTAGACCATAAACTTGCATACTAAGAAGGTAGTCCCACTGTTCATATTACATCCAGCCAAGAGGGTCTCTATAAGGGTTATGTTCATAGAAACATTTTTTACATACATTGACCTGAGCCTGTGCCAGCTTGAAAAAACTATTTTTCAACACCGGCCTCGTCACTCGCGTTTCACTGTCATTTACCCATATATAGAGCAAACTACTGCCAATTTCTTTACTTCTTACCATGCAAACAAAGTTACAGGGTATATGTAGCAACCCTAAATGTAAAATAAAGAAAATTCATTCAGGTTGGCTCTTTGGGGCGTTGTTCGGTGAGTGAAACACGACTGATCATCCGGCGCCAAAAATGTCGCGAGAAGAGGAAAACGACTTCCTGTTAATCGGTGAAAGTAAACTACATCCGGGGTCCTTCGTAAACAACTCAGAGGATCTCAAGCTTCGATTAAGGCAAGTCCACGGCAGATTTTATTGCAAAATACAAGAGAAATTCTTCAGAAGGAATTTGGATGAAATTCTTACAAAATATTGTTGAGGGGGTGTCTGGGTGTACGCAGATGTCTCAATTTGAACCGAAACGATGTATTATGGGTTATATATGGTTACAAAAGATCGGCGAGTGAAATTTCCAAGCCAGTACGGCCATTGGTTTGCATGTACGGAGCCATTTGCCGTGCCTGGCGTGGGTTTGGGGAAAAGTGATACGTGAGTGACCGGCCAGCCACCTTGCCGAAAATGGCCTCTGTGGCTCGAATTCCTGTATCCTTGGGTGCAAATCGATGTTAATTCTGTAGAATGAGGTGCCTTACGTGTGTTATTACCTTTTTAGGCCATGTTTGGGCATTTTGATTCGACCCCCCACCCCAAAGAAGGGCGGAATGGCAAAATTTTGTCAGAATTTTCACTTTTTTGGCCCCCCAAACGGCCTAATTTCGCTAGATTACATGCTTTTTCCATGTTATATTCCTTACTACACCAATTCTTAATCATTTTAGTGTGTTAAACCTATCCTGGGTCGAATAATATTGCCACAGTGCAGGCCTAAAGGTATTTGGCTACGCCGCGTCACTCACATTCCAAGTCCTACGATTATGGCCGCCAAACACCTCTATATGTACAGCCCGGAAATTTTCACTTGTTAGTATTTTAGATAAGCCTCTTCTCTAATATCCTGACCAGAAGTAATAAACATTGTGCAATACCCTCACTGCTTTTAGGTACATTTTCCCATCGTCGCTTGCGTTTCAATTTCTATTTTTTCATCAGAAAGGGCACCTCCACCCCATCCAGCCTATTCATATTTCACCAGAAGATGGCCCTATGGTACCCCTAACTTACGCAACAGCCAATATGTAGATACTGCATACTTTTTTTTTTAATCAAAAATTTCTGGGGGCTGTATATTGGGTTTTGACTGGATATTTGGTCACTATCAGTCGCGGCTCGTGAACTGCGAACAGCAGAGGCTCAAACAATCCCTTAAAAAGAATGATTGGTCATGACCTGTTTTCAATCAGTCATTTAAATGACCATTACAGAAACTCTGAAAACTCTCAACATTATCAGGTGTGGCCAGTTTTCATTCATAACGCATACGTGTCAACTCTCACGCATTCGGTTTTAGTTTAAGTGGCATACTTTCGTTCCTCTGCTGTAGTCAGCAATTATTCAATCAACGCCTATGTAGATTCTGGCATGGAACTGAAGTCCTTGAGCACGGAGGAGTTGGAAGCAATGGAATGGCATAAAGACGTTTCAAATGATCTTATTTCATTTAAACGATCGTGAAACACATGCATTGCTTCCAACCACTGAGTAAAGAAAAGCATGCGAAGTCCTGAGTCGTAATCTGTATGCGTTTGTAAATGAGTCGGTGATGTCGCGAAAAAGAGTTAAATTTTATTTTCAAAGGCGTGGTAGATGGGCTAGATATGTGTATTTATGCCCTTAATGTAATAGTAGAACATGTTTCGTGTATGTAGGAGTGATATGGATACAATCCAATGATGTATAGTGGTGCTGAGGTGGACTTTAGAATACGTTGTCAGAGGTGAAACGCAAGTGACGAACGAAAGGTTTTCCGAGGGTCAATGCAGGGCCTGACTGAGCTGTTTAAGTAATTTATGGATGGCAAAGGGTAACTGTTTTGTATATTAGACACACTGTAGGCAAAGAACAGTGATTTTGAAGAGTGTCTGATGGGTTTTGAGGAAATGAGGGTAAAGTTTAGAATGTGAGTCAATTTTTTTCCAACTTTTACCTTTTGCGCTATATATTCAACAATACATAATTCTATAAGTTTTCAACCTTGGTTTTTCATTTTTGGTTCACTTAAAGTAACATATTGTAGTAGTTTGTAAACAAAATTAGGTGTAGATATGACAATTATTAATTGTACTTTTGATGTTGCATTTAATTTCGTCACTCGCTTTTTACGCGTTTCGGAAGGTTTTACAGTGCATGCGATAAAAACTGACCCGTTAGGAGTAAGTGACTTGAATGAACCATTCCATAAAGCCAAGATATAGGGCTATCAATAAAATAAAGTGTTATTAAGTACCACTGAGTTTGTTATTTTCATCCCCATCAGGGCTCAGAGCATCATTTCTTGGACTGACCATATATATATATATATATATATATATATATATATATATATATATATATGTGTGTGTGTGTATAGATTAAACATGACTGGGCCAAAATGGGCATGGCAGCAAGTCAAGATTAAATACAAGAACATTCTGCAGAATGGTAAGTGCCCTGACTAATACTTAACACTGCACGAGCGTATATTATTCCCAGAAGGTGCCTGCTCACACATTGTTTGTACTGTTTTAGCAGTCAAAAAGAAAACCAACAAGCAAGGCACGGGTGGTGGGTAACCAAAAGCTGACCTCACCTCAGCAGAGGACATAGCCTTCACACAAAACAAAGGCAGGCCTGTGTTGGAGGGGATCCCAGGGGGCACAGACGCAGACATATGTCCCTCCCAAGGTGCCACCCGCTTCATACAAGGTACATTCTTCCATCTCTACATGGGACATAACCACATTCATATTGAATCCATTTGGACTGTCTGAATTTGGTTTGCCTTGCAGTTTCTGGCAGCACCGTCACACTGTTGGAGCCACCAACACCAGGGTTACCAACACAAACACCAGAAGATGCTGGTCCAGTGAGGACTCCATCAAAGGCTTACTGTAGGCCTGGCATGTCTCGTCTACTGGCTTCAATATGAATCCCATTAAATGTGACAGGGTGAAGGCACCAGTGCAGCCGCAGCCGCAGCAGATGACGGCGATGATGATGAGGAGACCATCTCTCTGGATTCCAGAAGGCATGAGGTATCACGTCAAGCTTATGGAAGTACTGTTCAGTCTACAATGGTGAGGAGTCATCAAAATTTCATTTCTGTAACAGGACCCAGATGCTGCACGTCATGGTTTGTGAAGTGTGCATGTTGTTTGGACTATTCTTTGCGGCTCTCGTCCCGGGACGATATCGAATTCCTGGGCTATCAAATGCTTTACCAAAGCTGGTTGATTGAGCTGGGGCGGCGCTTTCCCAGAATCTATATAAGCAGGAAGTCTGGCACGCCTCCTTCGCTAGAGTGTCTGTTTTTAGCTTTGCACTGCTGAAGATGTCTGTAGTCAGGCTTTGTATGACTTTCTATCTTCTGATTGATGGAGTTTCTTCTCCCTTTTTCTGTCTCGCTTTGCTTCCGTGGTTTGGACAATTATACGTCCTTTGGAAGCGCGAGTACTTTCGTTTGGTCTATATTATTCTCTGTGTTTGTGCTGTGTCCGAGCTAGTCTCTTTCTCTCTGGTCGTTGCGCTTGACCTCCGTATACTACCAGCCATTACAGTACAGGGAGAAAGCTAGCCTGGCAACATAGTGAGTATTAATGGAAGGACATTCCCATTATGCAAAATTCCCGCTGTGCTAATTGTCATGTGTTTACAGAACTCACAAGCTATCAGACAGCTGAATGCCAACCATCTACGGCGGTAAATACAACTGGGAGATGTGGACATAGAGTACAAGGAAAAAAAAGATGGAAGACCTCGCGCTGGAGTCGAAATAAAAAGGAGGACAATGAGAAAATTGGGCCTCGAAATAAAAAAACTTGAGCGGGAGGTAAGTTATGCCTTCAATGCGCACTGTATGCTGACTGTAACAGTAATAATGTATTAACCATTATTCTCACTTCCTCCCCCAGCTCCAAGAGGATGACACATCTTAAAAAATAAAATGAAATAAAAGGTCAAATGGAAATTTGGTGGTGTCTGTTTGTTTAATGTATGCACAGTTAGGGCTACCATAGAGATGAGACTAGGCACACGGGCTGGAATTTCCATCTGTCATCCTACCAAAGTGCTATGATTGGTTGGAAGTTGAAAGACTGGCTGTATTGTTAAAGGTGCACTATGCAAGTTTGATGACATCATTCTGTTGACATTCGAACTCAAACAAAACAGAGGTAGCCCGCCCCTCCCTCCCATAGTTCCCTCCTTCCCATGCTTCCGCAACTGTCAACTCTTGTCGGTGATTGGCCGGGACGGTTTGTTATGTTATGGAGCACAGCCTGTGCCCCTTGTGTTTATTTGCAGTTTGTGACGCCTGTGCTGTCTCCAGAGCCCGGGGTTTTTTTTTATAGTGAATTCGGGGGCAGGCAGCTAGCGGATCGTGGGGAGATGTCGGCGAATTGAGACAAAAATATCGAGGGCTGACTGCAATAAACAGTTATGTCCAGATGTTATATATTGGACATAACTGTTTATTGCAGTCAGCTCTCGATATAATCGCGCAGAAAATAAACAAACTTGCATAGTGCACCTTTAAGGCTAGAAGAGAGGCACATAATGTACCCTGAAATGCAATTTCCCACATATATCAAAACACTTTAAGGCAATAAAAAGTGAGTAGAGGGAACAATTTAATTAATTATCTATTCTTTAAGGTAGTAGGTATCATGATGAAAAAAAAAAAAAAAAAAGGTATCATGATAACTCCATAACCATTTGCAGCTTGTGAGGTGTGAGGATGCAAAGGTGTTCCTCGTAAAGTCAAGTGAGCCAGTAGCCTATATGAAGGCGCAAAATGGTGTGTTCCTTCCTGCTCTAACGATGGCGTGCCCATTCCTGCAAGATGTGGTGGATGAGGAAGCACTGGTGCTCAGGATAGCCTTCAGGCGAGAGAGGGTCTTCAGGGACCGATTGGACCCACTGGCCTACCCTGATGACCACCAAATGAAAGACACAGGTTTTCTGCAGATGGCATCAGGTATCTGTGCAGACTGCCGGGTCCCAGGATCAAACACCACACAGCATGGAGCCATGCGCTGAGTGTCGAGCAGATGGTTTGTGTGGCCTTGCGCTTTTTTGCAAGTAAAGGCTTCCTGTACTCAGTGGGGGATGCAGAACAACTAAACAAGGCCACAATTTGCCGCACAATACGGAGTGTGTGTCTGGCTATTAAAGCGCTGTCAGATGTCTTCATCTCCTTCCCTGGCCACAGAAGACTCCGCGACATCAAAGAGGAGTTTTATAGAATTGCAGGTAAGAGAAAATACAAATTACAGGACAACTGTTAACAGTCATTGTAGGATACTCATTGCTTTGTGTTACAGGTTTCCCCAATGTCATTGGTGCATTGGACAGCATGCACATCAAGGTAAAACTCCTCCTCAGGTGCTCATGAGGTGGATTTTGTGAATAGGAAATCCTTTCACAGCATTAACGTTCAGGCGAACAGGACTTTTTGATATTGTCAATTAATGAACACTGTACATTGCTTGTGACGTGCGCTGATTGGTTTAATGGTCGTCATCTTATAATTTCAGATGGTCTGCAATGCTGACTGTGTGATCGGCAATGTTGTGGCAAAGTGGCCTGGCTCAGCCCATGACTCCCGAGTCTTTCGGACCTCTGGAATCTGGAATCCGCGCCTATCACAAGGTGAGCCACACAACCTCTATTAATAACCTCTTTTTACATCATGGCTGTCAAGAATGTCACTCTATTTATGAGTTTGTGATGATGAGATTTTGTATTGACAGGTGAATTCTCTGGTGTGTTGCTGGGGGACAGGGGGTATGCCTGCCAGCCCTTTCTCCTGACACCATACACAGACCCCCAGGAAGCACAGCAGGCCTGCAATCATGCCCATGCCAGGACAAGGGCCAGGATCGAAATTACCTTTCACTGTCTTCAGGACTTAAGGGTCAGCCCTTTGAGGGCATGTGACATCACTGTGGCCTGTGCTGTCCTCCACAATGTGTCCTGCCTGTGGAGGAGACGAGCCCCCAGAGTGCCATCATACATGGACTGGGACAATCCTGCCATCTTCCCTGATGACCACAGTGGTCGGCTGGTCAGGGACCAATATGTGTTAAATTATTTTAGTTAACATGCTGTAAGGCTTTTGCCCTGCAGTCCCTCTCCTGCGGCTTGCTCTCACCTCCACCCTGACGAGCTGCATCTGTTTCGCATTAGGGTAGAGGTGATTACCACAGTATATAGGGCAGGCAGCTGCCAGTGCTGTTCGTCACTGCATTTTGCTTTTAACCCCTGTGTTAGTATGTTGCTGCTCCCCGTTTTTAACTTTGCTGGTTTTTTTGTTTTATTAATTAAAGTCTCCAGTTTTTAACAGCCTGGCATTTGGGTCCTGCTCTTTCTTTTAGGCCCGTGGTCCTAGCTCCCGCCAGATTGATATTTGTATCCGGTGGGTGCGAAACCATGACACATGCATGCTTTAAATTTAAGTTAATGCCCTGCAGTGGCAGAGATGCATGCTGTGAATTTCAGTTAAATATGGCCTGCATTGGCAGAGGTGTGTGTGTGGTGTGAGTGTTTCCAATTTAAATTGATTTGGCCTCTTCTGATTGTGCTGTATACTATGTGTGTATACAAGCTTGCAGGGAGAATACTGCATTCATTTGTTGTGTATGGATTTGTCCTGCATTTATTTCAGTGCGCAGACATGCAGGGTGTATTATATACAGACCTTTGAATGTGTATTTGTTCTGTTGTATAATTTGCTTTGAGTCCGTGCTTTCTATCTTGTAGAGTCACTGTGACTTCAGTTTTGAAAGGAGCTGATGGTTTTCCTGCTTTGATTTATCCTTATTCAATAAAGGAACATCATGTTACTCTTTGTATTTGTATGGGATGTGTGTTTTTATATATATAGTCTATGGGAAACTAAATTATCTAATGATTGCAACTTCTAAAATCATTTATCTAAAATGATTTAAATTAATGATCACAATTGTTTAAAGAATGACAGTGGGTCTAGTTGAATGTGATAACAATATGTAGTGGGCAGTGGAATAACTGTTGATTTCTGTTTGTGGTGACTGCTGACTGAGATGGGATGAAATTAAATAGATGCACAGAATAAATCTCCATGGTAACTTATGTAATAACATTTTCCACTATCCCGCTTTTGTGCAACTGGATCATGGATAAGTTGAGCCAGTATAACCAAGATATCCTGGCTTAATCCCTTATCCTACTTTTGTGCAGTGGGCCCCTGGGAAGCAGACTAAATAAAAGGTGCATAACAATGAAAACTAACAAAAACACACAACTGGCAGAGCAGAATCATAACGTCAGCTAAACCCATACTGCATTTTGAAAAATTTGATCGTCAAATATCTGAATTTCAACAAGTATGACTGCAATTTATGTAGACCCCAAGCTATTACCGCAATTTACCTGAACTCTTTTTGCCCTCATAAGTTCCGAGTATGCCTAACTGCAGTCATTTTCAGGATTCAAGTTTACTATATGCGAAATGAGCCTATGTGAAAAAAGCTATGTAGGGGAAAGGGGGGTTAGTTGGAACGTGGGGTATGTTGAAACATACCACTTCCCTGAAGATGCAAAGAATTTTTGAAGACTTTGCTGCAGTCTTGTGGAAGCCTATCACACTACCCTTCAGCCATATTGGTATCTAGACCATGCTTGAAGTTCACATGTGTTAAGAGAGGTTTGTATGTTTTTTGCATCTTAGAGTAAAATTTTTACGTTTTGGAAATATCCACTTTGTTCGGTAAACATGATACCCATGAATGAACCCTATTGTGTGTTTGTTTGGAGGAATGTAAACAAAATGGGGCAACAAATAATTTGCCTGTGCTCATGTGTATTGTGTACACTGCATGTGTTGTGATTATAGCATGGGGCTAGTTGGAACATGATGTGGGGGGCTAGTTGGAACATGTTCCAACAAACCCCGCTGTTCATCAAAAGTAGACTGGTCCATGTTATTGCACTTATGCTCAAAACTGATCACATTAAATAGCTTTCTGTTCTTAAATAGGCCTGATCAAAAAGCACTGCCACTAAAAAAAACCCTGACTTCTTTATTTCTTAGCAAAATTGTCTTCAATTTTGATGAGGTTCTATATTTTTTTAGAATGAATTTAGGAAAAAATAAGTTGATATATTTTATGCAGTCAGTATGTTTCATTAAATGACTAAACTACTGAGGTCTAATGATTATTTAGTGTCCAATTTAGTGCAGATCAAGACTTGCCTAGGGCATGTAGGGTCACTCAAGAATTTTGTGGGTGAGGCACATCCAAATTTTGGTAGTTTAGGGTCCTTGATTATTCCTTGTTTAGGGTCCCAGTGGGGCTTGCTACAGCCTTAGTCACCGGGGAGGTCCATATGGTACTAGTGTTTAGAAAATCAAAAGTGATCTTGCAGCCTGATGTAAGTGTATGGCCTCTGTGCTGCAGGAAGTGGATGGAGGGGTGCTGACTGTTTACTGACCAGTTGCTCCTAAATCTTTACTTGGCACATGACACAGGACTGTATTAATATGCAGTAGTTTTATCCAGTGTCTCACCCCCCTTTTTTCTGTGTCTCTGTCCGAGGATCTTTCCGTCCACTACCCTGAGTCCTGGACCGTCCGGGCCCTGTCCCTCACCATGAGCGCTGGCTGCTGCTGTCCTGATCCGGTCCTGATCCAGTTCTGCACCATCCTCGACAAGCCACTCCCTGGAGCTACTGATGCCACTGTTTAGATGGAATTTAATGGAACTCTATTGCCATTTTATTCTATTTTGCTTTATCTTGTTATTAATTAGCTAGCCAGCGGAGGATGGGCTTCCCCACTATAGCTGGGTTCCTCCTGAGATTTCTTCCCACTGGGGAGTTTTTTCTCACCACTGTTTGAGGATTTTTCTGCCTACTGGGAGTTTTTTGCCTCATTTTCTATGATGGGGAATAGGCTGGGCACTGCCCTTTCATTTACTGAATCTCTAACTGTAAAGCGTCTTTGTGACAGTCTCTGTGAAAAGCGCTATACAAATAAATTGAATTGATTATTCCTCAACACATATATTTTCATCAGGACCACTCCCAGGGAGGAAAAGTGACAAAATTAGACCATATGTCAAGATAATTCATGATTTTCCCTTCACTAACTTAGGTGTTCCAACTCACCCCATGGCATATTCCAACTCACCCCACTGTGGGGTGAGTTGGAACACCTCGACTCATATCACAAAGACTTTTATATGAACCTCTTTGAACATTGCTGAACTTCATTGCTGAGATTGCTGTACACATAGATATGTATAAAAAATAACATGCAGTAGAATTTTCAATATAACCATATTTTGAAAATAAGCATTTTTGTGAAATTTGTTCCAACTAACCCCCCTCTCCCCAATTATATATAGTTTTAGTTTAGTCATCAAATAAAGAGCACACTATACTTTAGAACTATGTGGTCAACTGCGTGGACCACCTTGCAATGAGGAAATTTCGGCTGCAGAGGGGACACAAAACCGGCTCAGCAGCGTGGGAGGGATCCAGTACAACACTCTGCTCCGTTTTCTTGATTTTAGACCCTTGTGTTCACTCTGGTCTGCTCCGTCAGAGATTTTCTTGTCTGCCGGTGACTCAGAGGGGTGTTGTCCTGCCCAGTTGCATAAAAACGTCCTACCGAGGCGGTACACACCACCCGACAAAGGCAACCCGGCGAGGGACAGTTTTCCAGGGGACAAGTCCTGAAATATAACCGCTCAGCATCAGGTAAGCACAGCGTCATGATAATGGTCCGCTACGTAATACTAAATATCGCGAATAGTCTCCGCGGCGTTTATTACAACGTTTCTTAAGCTTTCCTCTTTAGAGAATCAGCCGGTGCCAGTGTAAGGATTGCGACTATCAGGGGCGCCCGACCAGGTTAATTCATACCCCGTTATAGCTCCTTTGTCCTTCAATATTTAGCCACCGCTACGTTCAGCTAGGCCTACGTATTGAAATGTAACTGAAAAAGGGGGATTTGAATGGAGGGGTTCATTCTAATCGACTCTGGGTCCAAATTTACACCCGTGCAAGTTTTGGCTTGCATCCCATTGGACTACAGGCGGGTTTGTTACTTATCGATTCGCGTTTATTGTAGCCTAGCCATCAAACACTCGGGTTAGGCTTCTTTGAGTGGATTAGTATAACATCGCATGCAGAAGCTTATCGATGCAGCGGTAGTGCAGCGGTCTGAACTGATTTTCCGTGCAGTCTGTGGGCTAATATGCTTTCATCAAACTGAATACGAGAACATTTCCTTACAAGGACTGGAGAGGATCGAAACGGAAGAGAAAAAGTTGTGGAGGGCAGATGGGCTTCGTATCCCAGTGCGAAATGACTATGATACCTATCCATCGTAAATTTTGAACTTCAACATTCATTCCATCCGTTGGGCTACGTAACGTAGGCTAAAGCTTAAATTCCTAATATTGTGATATAACGCTCTTGATAGGACAGCAAGTAGAATGAAGCTGAGGCCAACTCACCGAAATAACTGTCCATCAGCATGTTACCTTGTTAGCTCGAAAACGTCAAAGTACCTCAAGCTATTTCATTCTCTGACAAATTGCAGAAATTGGCTACATTTTTTATTTGAATGAAATAGCCTATTATATCCGCTGCATGGGCAACGTAGGCGTAAGCACGGCTCAGGTATAATTAGCCTACTTTGATTAATGCCTTTAAGTAGGCTATGTGCAAATACTTTGTCATTTTGCTGAATATCAAATTGCCGAACACTGCTATGACTTTTTCTTCCCTCTACGGGCCCTTTACGGGATAGGCTTACCTAAGACGGAGATCCTAACGCTTAAAAGCGCAGGGGAGATTTTCAGAATCGTACTTCTACTGAACATAAGCACAAGCGATAAGGTTTGGAAGCCGAAAACTGTCAAAATAAATTAAGTAATAAATAAATGACAGTATTAATAAATAATTAAATTCCTAAAAAATACATATAAAGGAGAAAAAATATACACATAAAGAAATTTATAAATAAAAATAATGAACAAATGGGTATCCAGGCATGTATTCCACTATTTATTTTCTTAATAATTCATTTATATATCTATTAATGGCCATATTTATTTATTTCTTGACTTATTTATTTCTGTCTATATTTATTTCCGTATTTATTTATTTTTTGATTTCTTTGTCCGTATGGTAATGAAGGGGTTGTCAAATAACTATGTCATGGTGTCACCTCATTCCTATTGGTTGATCCATTCTAGGGTGCTTAGATTGACTACGGGGGCTGCTACTCCCCACCCACCTCAAGACAGGCAGTGCAAAGTACCTGCCTCCCTGGCAGTCCCAGCAGCCTTCAGACTGGCAGTGCGTAGTCACCTGCCTCCCTGGCAGTCCCAGCAGCCTTCAGACTGGCAGTGCATAGTCACCTGCCTCCCTGGCAGTCCCAGCAGCCTTCAGACTGGCAGTGCGTAGTCACCTGCCTCCCTGGCAGTCCCAGCAGCAGCCTTAACAAGTGCCAACCAACAGCTGTTCTAGAGTCTGCACAATGATTCATTTATACCCCCACAAAATCACTCAGTAAAATTGTTGGATAAAATAACAAACAAAGCCATATCATTAACCATTTAAAATTACCTGCTATTGTCAGTTGTCATAGCGGTAGTTCATTTGCAAGCTATTTCGACTTTGCGTTGCTATCGAAGGAAAACGGTAACATTATCTAATTTTAATTGCATACTTTATCATTTCCCTATAGTCAGTATTTCCTCCAACACGGGAATCAACTTTTATAAGCCACGAATAAACAGAAAATTATGAGAATTACCAACGTGAGCAAAGTCAATATACCAAAGTGAAGCTAGCCAAAATAAATCCCTCTCGGTATTTAATTTGAAGCCAGGTAAAGTAAGACTAGCCGACAGGACAATACTGTACTGATGAACAAGCAAGAAGCTACCGGTAGGAGAACCCTCGAGCCGCTTGAAACTGTCATTTGTCTCAATAAGATTTAATCAGAATTGGGGCTGTATATACAGAAATAATTCAAGAAATTAATTAATGTGGCCGTTAATAAATATAGAAATGAATTATCACGAAAATAAGTGAATAGTGAAATAAATAAATGTCTGGATACCAATTTGTTCAATATTTTTATTTACCTATTCATGAGTATATATATTTTAATTTTTGCATTTTTTGCATTCATTAATTAATTCATTTTTTATTTTAGCAGTTTTGGGCTTCCATTATCATAATGGACCAGTGTCTTATGCTTCCTGCTGCAAGCTCACAAACACAAGAAAACAAAGCATACAATCTTTTAAACTGGCTGCACGTTTCGCTTATGATCTGCTTACGGTGATTATGTTTCTCCTGTAATGAAACTACATCTTCACGTGAACTGGGTGTGGCATGAGCCTATAGCCTGATCTTAAAGGAATCCGCCCTGATTGAGTGTCTGGGCGATCCCCTACTAATCACCATAGAAACGAACACAACTCTAAACATAGGCTGCTTCTCTAAATATAGACGGATCTGTGGAGAGCATTTGAGGAAGAGAAGAGGTGACGTGTAGGCCTTCAGTTTGGAATCACGAAACAAGACATTCGACTGGTGCCCACCAAGTGCAGAGCAAGCTTGCTTCTGATAAATCAATGCGCACGATAAGCCATTGGGAGTATGCTTGGTCCCACTTAATCGTTCTGAATTAATCACTTCAGGAGGCTACCATAAGAATCCTTATATGCCATAGGAATGCGTTGTAGAATGGTTGTGGGACAATATTTGAAACTGTGATCAAAGAGATATATTGTACAGATTCCTCACACATCACTGTAATAGTGAAGAGGCAATTAACCCGTAGAGCGCTAAATGCAGCTATTGTTGCTTAATGATGTAGGATATCAAAATCAAAGCTGTTGAAAACCTATCATGTGGCCACTTGTTCCTGAGCAGTGTGTAGGGATATGGGCAGGGCCTGAGCAGTGTGTAGGGATGTGGGCGGGGCCTGAGCAGAGTGTAGGGATGTGGGCGGGGCCTGAGCAGTGTGTAGGGATGTGGGCTGGGCCTGAGCAGTGTGTAGGGATGTGGGCGGGGCCTGAGCAGTGTGTAGGGATGTGGGCGGGGCCTGAGCAGTGTGTAGGGATGCGGGCGGGGCCTGAGCAGTGTGTAGGGATGTGGGTGGGTTCTGAGCAGTGTGTAGGGATGTGGGCGGGGCCTGAGCAGTGCGTAGGGATGTGGGCCGGGCCTGAGCAGAGTGTGGGGATGTGGGCGGGGCCTAAGCAGTGTGTGGGGATGTGGGCGGGGCCTGAGCAGTGTGTGGGGATGTGGGCCGGGCCTGAGCAGTGTGTAGGGATGTGGGCTGGCCCTGAGCAGTGTGTTGGGGTGTGGGCAGGTCATTCCACATCTGAGGAGCTCGGGTCGAGAAGCTTTGCGCTCTGGATGCGCGACTGCCATTCGAACGGAGGGCAGGAGGATTTACTTGTCATGTTGCAGCAGAATGGGATGGCTGAGATGATTTGTATAGAAAGAGCACCTCTTGCAGGTAGGAATGAGCCATCCTGTCTGCTGTAGCACTAACCAGAGCCAGGACTTTTAATCGGTCCCTGGGTGCAGTTTGCAGCCAGTATTTCGGCAGAGGAGTCACGTGGCAGAACATGTGAAGGTTGAGGATGAGAGCTGCTGCATTTTGGATAAGCTGCAGGGGTTGAAGGGCACAGGATGGTGGACCAATGAGCAAGGAGTTGCAGTGACTGCATGGGAGATCACTGAGCAGGAAATTTGGTCAGTCTGTCAGTTGTGGTTGAACCCTTCTGATGTTGCACAGAAGGAATCTGCAAGACTGTGCTTCTGCTGTGACAGCCTCCTTGAAGTCTACAGAGCTGCTTGAAAAGTATTTGCCCTTTTCTTGATTTCTTTTATTTTTGCATATTTATCACACTGAAATGTTTCAGATGTTTCTAGGGGGCGCTATGGAAAAACCCCCACCCCCCCTGTTTTGTACCCATCCAAGGCAAAGTTTGCTGTGCCTGTCAAGTCATGAACTTCACACCCTGCGCTCAGTGTCGGCTTGTTATTAAAATAAGTTATCTAACCCTACCTCACTTTGTGTGAAAAAGAAATTGCCCCATACATATTAAATCAACCAGTTAAACAAATGTAATTGTAGTCCCCAGACGAAGTCGGGCGGCTACTATGGATTCACGCGTGTGGTCTTCGCCGCCGCCGCGTCCGCGTCCGTAGACACTTTCTTGTGGACGCTCTACAGGCTGTAATGTTTGACAGATTACGTTCATATTTGATATGGACTTGTGTTACACTTCACTTATGACACCTAATGATTTTGGTTGCCATGGCGACAATATTGTCCGAATATGCAAATTAGTGGCAAAAAATACATTTCCTTGTGGACGCAGTACGGGCTGCAATTTTTGACCGATTACTTTCATATTTGCTGTGGATGTGTCTTACTTCACTTATGACACCTATCGCTTTCGGTTGCCATGGCGACAGTATTGGCCGAATAATGCGCAAAAAAGAGGAGAAGCGGGCTTTCGGGGGCTATACCCATGCGGAAGCAGTCGACCGGACTGTCTAGTTGATAATTGGGTTCAATTTCATCAGTATGGAAAGGGTTTCAAAACCATTTCTTAAGCTCTAGGGCTCCAGTGAGATGGTGAGAGCTATTATCTACAAATGGAGAAAACAGTGGTGAACCTGGACTGGCCAAAATTTCTCCAAAAATGCATCAACGACTCATCCAGAAGGTCACAAAAGAACCCAGACTAACATCTAAAGAACTAAAGATCTCACTTGCCTCAGTTAAGGCCAGTGTTCACAATTGAACAGTAAGAAATAGACTGGGCAAAAATGGCATCTATGGGAGTGCAGCCAGTCAAAAGTCATTGCGGAACAAAAACAACACAATGGCTTGTCTCACATATGCCAAAAAAAACATTTTGATGACCTGCTCCATCCCCCAGGACTTTTGGAATTATATTATATGGACTGATGAGACTTCAATTCAATTTCAATTTATTTATTTGTACAGCGCTTTTCACAGATAGACTGTCACAAAGACGCTTTGCAGTGAGAGATTAAATAATGAAAGGGCAGTGCCCAGCCTATTCCCCACTACAGCAAATGAGGCAAAAAACTCCCAGTAGGGAGAAAGATCCTCAAACAGTGGTGAGAAAAAACTCCCCAGTGGGAAGAAATCTCAGGAGGAACCTGGCTATAGTGGGGAGTGGAATGCTTAGTGGAATTAATTTTTTTTTTTGAAGACATGGGTTCCATTACATATGGCGTGAAGTTGACACAGCTTTCCACAGTTAGAACATCACACCAACAGTTAAACACAGTGATGGTAGTGTGATGGTCTGGGGCTGCTTTGCTGCTTCATGACCCGGGCGACTTGCAGTAATTGATTGAAAGATGAATTCTGCTTTCTACCAGAAAATGCTGAGGCATAGTGTCCAGCCATCAGTTCATGACCTAGAACTCAAGCATAGTTGGGTTATGCCGTAAGACAATGATCCAAAGCACACAAGCAAGTCCACCACTGAATGGCTCAAAATAAACAAAATAAAGGTTTTGGAGTGGCCTAGTCAAAGTCCTCGCTTGAATCTTATTGAGCTATTGTGATATGACTTTAAACAGGTGGTTCACGCTTGAAAACCCACCAATGTGGCTGAATTAAAACAATTCTGCAAAGAAGAGTGGGCCAAATTCTTCCACATTGATGTAAAAGGCTCATTGGATGTTATTGCAAATGTTTGACCGCAGTTGTTGCTGCCAAGGATGGCCCAACCAGTTGTTAGGTTGCGGAGGCAATTATTTCTTTCACACGAGTGATATAGGTTTTGAATAACTCTTTCCTTCAATACATGAAATGACCATTGAAAAGCTGCATATTGCATTTACTGTTTTGTTTTTGTTGTGTATTAAAATTAGTTGGATGATCAAGAACATGTAAAGATAACAAATAAGCAAAAACAGGAGAAACTGTGAAGGGGGCAAATACTTTTTCTGCACAATAGATGGTTGTCCAAGACCATCCCCAGGTTCTTTGCAGAGCTAGTCGCAACTACTGAAGTGCCACCAGCAATGATGGCAAGCTCTTGTGGCAGGGAGGTTCGATGGGGGATGAATAAAAGGGTTAAATTCTCCAGGTTGAGTTTCCGGTGAAGATGAACCATCCATATTGAGATGCCAGCCAGGAATGTAGTTGAAAATCTGAAAATTCTATAAGGATATGGTATAAAAAATATTACCTTGGACACCAAACTCCAAGATTATCTGTTGGTTAACTTTGTTTTTGAAATTGCGGCAACTTTTTTCCAACTTGTCAGCCTGTAATTATAGGCCAGCAGAAATATTCAGTGCTTTTCATTCCTAACCCTGTGAATACTGGTGTATTCATTTATACCTGAATCTGTGCATTTTCTCATCGAAGATCACTAACAATGAACTGCAAAATGACAGCTCCCAACCTCATTTGAAGTTGTGGTTTGCGTGCAAAGTGGTCTTGTGTGTTGAAATCAAAAGCCAGGATAAAATTGTCGTTAATAAATGAATGTTTGCATGCCTGCATGGTGTAATGCATTCAGATAGACAGACAGATGGATTCCGGACATGATCGAGTGAAGTGTCAGTGCTCGAATGGAAGTAATTCAACATGGACCTTGAACCTTAATTCTCCCTTACTGAAGGGCCAACTAGCCAAGCCTATATACCACACTCCCTGCTCATTTTACAGCATCATAAAGTGTTTAATACTTCCTGTTGAAAGGGTCCCTCTTTTGTTTGGCCAGGATTAGAAGAGGAACCGAGGGTTGAACTTGGGGAAGGGAATGAAAACATACGCTCTGTGGTACAATCAGAAGCTTAAAGGCAAATATAGCGATGAGTTCTGATAAAGACAAAGGGGAACTTCTTTTTTTGGGAAGGATACTCAGCTGCGGAAAAATACGAGTCATACCCCCTCCCCCCCCCCCTGCCTAGCTTCCCCCTGGTGTTTTCAGACGAGTCAGTCCAACACACTATCTATGCCCTGCCAGCTGTGAAGGATGGCAAAGCAAGAACTTTAAATGGAATTTGTTTGGTTTTAATATCATGCCACACAAAGAACGCAATCTCACAAACAGGTCGCATCCAGATGGTGCACATTTTATCGGTGATCATTCAGAGAAAAGAAACCGGAAGATAAGGCAATTCCTAGGAGCAGAGGTATGGAATATTTAGACGCAGGAAAGAGCAGAGCGGAAAGTCCTGAAGGAGTAGCTGAGCACAGAGCAGTGAGACTCGTCGTGTTCCTGAGGCCACAGGCTTCATTCCGAGCTTCGCCACACCTAGTGTACCCTCCAGCAAAGGACAGAATTACCCCAATAAATAAAGGGTAGCATAATGGGTTGCGTATGTGCTTTAAAATTTGATCATATTTAGTGGTCGTGTGGGTGAAGCTGTCCGTTATGCACACCAGTAATGTGATACTGAGTACATTCACTGCTGTGGCGATAACAGTATAGTTACGGCCCTCTCTCGTTGCCAGGTTTAGACTCTAAAAACCGAGCTCATACAGCTGACATTGTTTTTTTGTTCCTGTTTTCACTGGAAAAACTCTGCATGTTTGTGAGTGAGGTTATATTTTTTTCATAAAAAGCGATATGCTTGTGTTAGATTGGAAGTTTTTTTTTTGTTTGTCTCAGGGAACGGCTTGTGTCCACATCAGCAAGATTACTCCGAATGTTAATCTGCAGACGTGTTCCTGCCTCCTGCTGGCATTTCATCATCTGGGGAAAACTAGCCTGTTTAGCACGGTGAATGGCCAGGCCAGGTCACTGCGCAAGACAAGACCAGCTATTATTCAGATGACTGGCTTTACAAACAGTAATTACTGTGGAGAGGGAGTGGAGGGGTGTGGACCTTTATGTAAACAGCTACTGTTGTATTTTTTGGAAATGGCTTTTTTACATTAATTATTATTCTGCATGTGGTTAATTTGCACAATTTTATGTTGGTGTTAACTGCACCCAAGCAGCGCTGAAGATTTTTTCCTCTCAGAAGAATATATTCTCTGTTAGGAGTTTAATTCAAGCTGAATAATTTAGCAGCTGTTTTTATCAGGGCTTATCCATGCTGGTTGAAAAGCCTTTTTGCATTTTTTGAATGTGAACTCTTGTTTCTATTGACACGAGCCCTGCAGGGTATGTAAGCCCAATGAAGCTCTAAAGAGACTGTGGCAGAACTGTTGAACAGTCTCGCTCCGAGTTCCCAGCATGCATTTCATCTGACATCCCCAATAAAATAAACACTGGTGGCTATTCTGGCCTTACTGCCTACTAGATGTTTGTGTGTGTGTGTGTGTGTGTGCGAGCGTGTGTGTGCGCATGTGTGTGCATGTTTGTGTGTGCGTGTGTGTGAATGAGTGTGCACACTTTTGTTTGAGTTGGTTATTTATGCTACATTCGTCTTATTCCTGGTCGGTGTACCTTACTGTAATGCGACATCTGGGAAAGCATTTTGCCACAAATCAATTTGTTCAGTACCCGCCTCATATCCAGTGTCTTAGGGAGTGAGGAGACTGTCTCTGGCCCTGACTGAGTGAGCACAGCTGGGGTCTCGTGCAGAGGCAGTGGGGTTACTGTGGAGACGGTCTCTGGCCCTGCCTGAGTGAGCACAGCTGGGGTTTCGTGTGGAGGCAGTGGGGTTACTGTGGGACAATTTGCTGAGAATGAGTCACTCTCTGAAGGGGGATGGGGGCAGGTTGCCAGCCCGGAGCTGGGGGGGTGTAATCTGGGCCAATCACAGGATTTCTAAACTTTTCCTAACTGCCAATCAGAGGATGTGCCGAAGTCAAGTGACCTGCCGGCTATTTATACCCTTATACCCAGTGTGTACAGTCTACAGGGGGAGCAGCCTGATTCCAGCTCGCAGTGTCAGTAAGAAAAAGCTGTGGTGAGAGACACAGGGCTCCAGAGTTACTGGTCTCCAGGACCAGAAAAATACAATCAAAAATAAATTAAAACATTTTAGAGATTAACTCAAAATGCTAACATGTGAGAAATACAGCACTTAAATATTGTTTTAGTAGAACCATCCAGCATTATTTATTCTTTTAAAGATCCTTTTCCAAAACAGTTCAATTGTTGTATCCTCTGGCCATGACTGACCGCAGTCATTTGACCTCATGGTGCTGTGGTCATATGAGACCAAAACTGAATGTTTTCATGCCCCGGCCTCGAATGAGGAAGGCTTTGAATGCCTCACCTGATGGAGCTCATCTTCTGGTGCTGAGTTGGCTGCGGGTTGGGGAAGGTTCCTTTCGATGGCCGGCGCAATTGGAAATTCAATATAGCCGCCATCCAACTCATTCTATACTGATAAGTCAAAAATTTGCCATATCTACCATCAACACACAGGCGGGGGGATATGCCACGCTCCACGCTGCTCTTGCTAACATACTGCATCGACTTATTTGGCATCGAGAAGGAGACGATTCAAGGAAAGACATCTCATACCCACGATGGTTTGTGGCGGGACAGTCATGTTTTGGGACTTCTTTAATTTCAGAGGTTCAGCAGCACTGGCTAAGACCAATGGCTTTAATGGATTCCATTAAGTATCATGCAGTTTTGGCAGAAAATCCATTTGCCTCAGACAAAAGGCTGACACTTGGCTTTGGGTAGACTTTCCAAATCACACCTCAAATGCATGCCTAATGCTTACAGTGCAACAAATTTGATGTTCTGAAATGGCTATCTCAGTCCCCTGACCTCAGTAAGATCAAAAATCTATGGGTTAAACTGAAGAGGGCTGTTGATACACGCAAACCTCAGAAAGCAGACTGATCTTGAAAGGATCTGCGTAAAGGAATGGCCCAGAATCCCTCCAAATGTGTGCCTTAACATTGTTTAAGCAGAGCAGGAAATGACACCATGCTGTCATCCTTGCCAGAGCTGGTCGCACCAAGTACTATACCAGGGGCATCATTAATTTTGAAAACTTGATTTGGAACATCCATTGAAACACAAATAAAGTACAGCATATCTCTCATACTGGCCTGTGGAGTTCATCCTTATAATGTCATTATTATAATTTCTTAGTGCTTTTCCAGTCAGGGTTGCCAAAAATTCTGGAGCCCACAATATACAGTAAGTTTCTTAAAGTTACACAATATGCAAAATAATGATATTTGTCTGCACAATTAATTATAAACATCATTATTGTAACTTCAATTACTGAGAACACACTTAGTAATTAGGAACAGAACTAATTGCGCTTGGTTTTCATTTTTAATGCATATCAGTTTCAAGTCAAAAGATAATTAAAAACAGCATACAAAGTGCAATCATTAGAAACAGCTTTGATTTAGGAATATCCATGATGTTACATATATATTTTTTTTTTCGCATTGGAACTTCTTCAAATGGAGGAGCTACATATTTTGCAATATGATGTGGGACCACAAATTGTATGCACATCCTGCAGAAAACCACTTCCTCTTCTGATTACACCTTCCTGAGCCCTGTTGTGTATTACCGATGAGTCTGACTGGGGTCTGCTCTTTGGTAATTGGCTGTATAGGTTTCATGTACCATTGAGTGCTCTAAAATAGCAGTATGACAGTTGTTAGGTCATCTCTGTTTGCTATCATTTTGTTGCTAAGGTGCTGCTCTGTCAGATTGTTGCGAAATGCCTTACGGCTTTTCGGCACAATGGTTTCCTTTCCCTTAAGTATTAGTGGAGCATGTGCTTTGCTGGTGAGCCAGACAGTGGGATTTTAAGTCACCTGAGCTTTGGAGGAGCAGTCTTGCCTTTTTTTGGGTTCATGCATGAGTGTGGAATACAGATTTGGATATTCAGATAGAGAGGGTGTGATTGATGTCATAATTCCCGCTAATGAATTTTACTGTAAGTCAGCTGGGCCTGAGGAGCAGCAGGTTTTCTCATGTGTCTGTGCCACACTCACAGGAGGTGCCTATGTGTAGGCGGGAGCCATTACCTGCGGCCTTGCTTAGTGCAGCGCTTGTGATTAGGGACTAGAGATTTAGCAAATTGACCTTAATGGCTTGTTTATGGTAACATCAGGAGTGCACCTGTGGCTTTTCAGTCTTAAATCAACAGTTATTCCTGCTTCTTGCTTCAGAAGATTAATCTTTTAGCAAGTTGGTTGAATGGAGCATTATATCTAGGATGTATATGCAGGACTTGACAATATCCTCTTCTGTGCAAAAAATGTATTGATATTTGGGTAGAGCAGGGAAAATCTTAGGTGTGGGGTAGAAGTGGCAGAAATAACCTGGTTTTAGAAGCAGAGCTTTGTTTGGATCCGATCAGATCTGTGCTTTAGAAACATTCTTCTTTCTGCGTATATTACTTCACATACATGCAACCTCGTTTCCCAAAAATGTGGCATAAAATGTAAAATGTGCTCAAATAAAATAGAAAACAGTGATCTGTAAATCATCATTGACTTTTGTTTAATTGAATAGTGTGCAAAGGCAAGATATTGGACGTTTTACTTCTCCATTTTATTGTTTTTTTTTATATTTTAAGAAATAAATACTCATTTCAAATTTTATGCCTGCAACAAATTCAAGAAAAGTGGAGACAGGGGTCTGTTTTACTTTTTTCCACTCATCCAAGTAATCACTTAGTGGTCTAAGGACACCAATTGTTTCTTTTTTTTGTGAACTATATTTTTGTAGTACGTCTATCTGCTATCTACTGTATTATATTGTATTGGTCTCTTGTATTTTTGATATTGTACTGTAATTGTACGAATAAATTATATATATATATATATATATATATATATATAGTTCCAGTTTTAAGGATTTTTACCAGTCTTTATTGATGTCCTCAGCTGGTTAGATGTCCGAAATCTTCATTGTCATATTTTGCACATCACAAAGCACTGCATATTTTCAGTGGTTTTGGACAGCAGAAGGCCAGTCTAGCAGCCACGCTCTGACTAGGAAGCTACGCTCTTGTAACACAAGTAGACTGTGGCTTGTCATTGTCTTTTTGAAATAACCAGGGGCGTCCCTAAAACACTATCATCTAGAGGGCAGCATACTGTATGTTGCTCCAGTGTGCATTTACAGTGAGATCCATAAGTATGTGGACAGTGACACATTTTTCATAGTTTTGGCTCCAAATCCACAGTGGATTTGTAATTAATCAATCAAGTATTGCTTGCAAGAAAGATTTATAAGTTTTTTTTTTTGGGCTTTTCCAAAAATATTGTATCTACTTTGAGGAAATTACAGCCATTTTCATTCATAGTCTCACAAGTTTTAGGGGCTCAAAAGTATGTAGATTTCTTCCATCCATCCATCCATTCTCCTCTGCTTATCTGGAGCTGGGTCGGGGGGGTGGGGGGTACACAGACTAACCAAAGTGATCCAGGCATCCCCCTCCCCAGCTACTTCCTCCAGCACTACCTCGGGGACTCCAAGATGTTCCCAAGCCAGCCGGGCTACTTGTTTTTAAGCATTTCAAAACTTTACTAGATTTATATTGCCACTTTCCCAACTTTTTTGAAATGTGTTGCAGGCATCAGATTCAGAATTGGCTTGTATTTCCTAAAAGCAATACAGTTTATTCAATTAAACCTGAAATACTTTATCTTGTGTCGTTTCAAATTTAATACAGGTCTAAGATGATCGACTGCTTTTTTTTTTTTTTTTTTTCATACAGTCCCAACTTCATCAGAAATGGGTTGTAGATATAGACCACCTATGAGAAAACACAGAAATACAAACCATGCTGCAGAGGATGCAAATTCAGATCCAGATGCAGTAACCATTATTTATCTAGTCAGCCATGTAGTCCAATGCTGAATCAGTCTTGTTTTACATTGTCGAAGAAATGCAAATTGCAATCAAGTGTCCTCATTTTTAAAACAAGTAGAACTGAATTGACATTACGTCAAGATGGGAAAGTGCAACAAATTATATTTTTATATGAGCTTTTTATGTAAACATTCCATGCTGCTTGCTTCAGAATTCAACAGAATGAGTTTAGAGATACAAAGACACTGTATGGTCATGTTTCAGTTTGGCTGGTCGGAACCTAATGCTAAATGAATTATTTCATTGTTTGTTTTTACAGGGACAACACACAATTAGTGTATTCTAGACCACACCTGAAATAGAAAACCCAATTCTGATGAAGTTGGGACGTTGTGTAACACGTGAATAAAACAGAATGCAACGATTTGCAAATCTCATAAACCCACATTTTATTCACAATAGAACATAGACAACATATCAGATGATGAAAGTGAGACATTTTACCATTTTAATGAAAAATATTAGCTCATTTTGAATTTGATGGCAGCAATACATCTCAAAAAAGTTGGGACAGGGCCATGTTTACCATTGTGTAGCATCCCCTCTTCTTTTAACAACAGTCTGTAAATGTCTGGGAAGTGAAGAGACCAGTTGCTGGAGTTTTGGGAGAGGGTTGTTGTCCCACTCTTGTCTGATGTAGGATTCTAGCTGCTCAAAAGTCCTGGGTCTTCTTTGCCAGATTTTTTGTTTAATGACGCACCAAATGTTTTCTATTAGTGAAAGGTCTGGACTGCAGACAGGCCAGTACACCACCCGGACTCTTCTTCTGCGAAGTCATGCTGTTGTGATGGATGCAGCATGTGGTTTAGCATTGTCTTGCTGAAATATGCAAGGCCTTCACTGAAAGAGACGTTGTCTGGATGGGAGCATATGTTGTTGTAAAACCTCTCTATACTTTTCAGCATTGATAATGCCTATCCAGATGTGTAAGCTCCCCACGCCATAGACACTAATGCAAACCCATACCATCAAAGAAGCAGGCTTTTGAACTGTGAGCTGATAACAAGTTGGATGGATCCTCTCCTCTTTAGATCGCATGACACGGCATCTGTGGTTTCCAAAAAGAATGTGAAATTTTGATTCATCTGACCACAGAACAGTTTTCCAATTTGCCCCAGTCCATTTTAATGAACTTTGGCCCAGAGAAGACGGCAGCATTTCTGGATCATATTCACATATGGCTTCTTCTTTGCATGATACAGCTTTAACTTGCATTTGTGGATTGCATGGCGAACTGTGCTCACAGACAATGATATCTGGAATTTTTCCTGAGGCCATACAGTGAATTCCAGTGCAGAATCATGCCTGTTTTTAACGCAGTGCCGTCTGAGGGCCCAAAGATCATGAGCATCCAATACTGACCTTCGAACTTGTCCCTTGAGCACAGAGATTTCTCCAGATTCTGTGAATCTTTTGATGATATTATGTACTGTAGATCGTGGGGTATTCAAAGTCTTTGCAATTTTACATCGAGGAACATCTATCTGAAATTGGTCCACAATTTTTAGACGCAGTTTTTCGCAGATTGGTAAACCTCTGCCCATCTTTACTTCTGAGAGACTCTGCCTCTCTAAAATGCTCTTTTTATACCCAGTCATGCTACTGACCTGTTGCCAATTAACCAAATTTGTTGCAAAATGCTCCTCCAGCTGTTTTTTATTAGTACCACTTGCTTTTCCATCCTTTTGTTGCCCCTGTCCCAACTTTTTTGAGATAAGTTGCTGCCATAAAATTCAAAATGAGCTAATATTTTTCATGAATGTCTCACTTTTAACATCTGATATGTTATCTATGTTATATTGTGAATAAAATGTGGGTTTATGAGATTTGCAAATCATTGCATTCTGTTTTTATTTACATTTTACACAATGTCCCAACTTCATTGGAATTGGGGTTTGTAGTAGTTAACAATATTTATTGAATTCCATAAGCACGGGAATTTGTACTGATGGAGGACGGAATAGAGTCGAGGAGGAGACCAGTGGAGGACAACAGAAAGCCCCAGGCGACGAGACTCAGCGTGGGGTTCGTGTCTCTTCTTGGAGTCATAAAGGCTCTTTGAAGTCCCCTGGGGTTCCTATAGAGTGATAGGGTGAGAGATGAACGGAAGGGAACGGGAGGGAGGGAGGGACATCGAACGAGACAGAAGAGGATTGTAGAGTGAAGGCGGTCTGCACAGGCTGGTTGGTTAGGACAAGGATGAATGGAGTGATGTTTTTTTGGCGTGGTCTGGTTCGCTAGCCTAAGTTTAGAACTCATTTTAAATGTACTTGCACCACAGTTAGCTAGCAACTAATTTGCTTCTTTTGACCCTGAGCAGGAAGACAAAAGGACTAACACAACAAATAACAAATACGCTACAGCATGATATGTGAAAATACAGTGGAAAGTTAAAAAAAAAAGAATCAGTGAAATAAATGAAATTAAATTATTCTAAGTTCAGATGAGTAAGGTTACACTATTTTTGTGCTTTTCAATTAATTTACAAAATTAATGGGGCATCAACAAATTTTTTGATGAACATAAGTTTGTTTTAATTTTGTTTGCTGCTCATTAACTTTTGTTGTTTTATTTAATCTTTATTTGCATTTCTTTGCCATCTGTTTTAATATTCTTCTTTGGTTTTGAGAAATTGCCGCCTTCCTAAAGCAGTAAAATATCCCTGACTTGTAGCTGGTCAGCTTTGGAGAGTGACACTAGGAATATACAGTTTGGTTCAAAAAACACATCAGCCGTTCACAAACACTGCGGTTCAGCAGAAAACGGACTTTGTATCAAAGTACTTCATAAAAAAACACTTCCCCCCGAGGTTATAGATCACAAGGGCTTTTTATTTAGTGTGGGCATGCCCATTAGCAAGAGAGAAATAAAACATAAAAAACTAATGACTCCAGAGGCTGAAATGTAAGATTCATTTGAGAATCAAAATGGAATCTTAACCTCATGCCCCTGGAGACATGCTGGCGGAACATTGGTCAGTCCCGAAATTCACTTTCTCTCCAATATGGAATAGTGCTTACTGTTTGGAATTTGGATTTGGTCACATCTTGGAACGCATCTGCGTAGCAATCTGGATGCTGGACTGTCCAATGAATTGTGTCAGGATTTGAGAGTGGGAGGGGGGAGGAGTACTCATTCCCGATCACATACTTCTCTGTCAGACTGAGGAGGCGTCCGTGTACGAGGAGCTTCAGGAGTATTCACTGCGTCAGAAAGAACGCTTCAGCAGGACAGAGGCTAAGCTGGAGTTAAACCAAGAAACAAAGCAAATATTTAATTCAGAGACTTGCCTTTTCAGACGCACAGCATGCACTGTGCAGTCTTGGTAAATTTACAATAACCTGACTTGAGTATGACCGACAGTGGGAGCAGGGAGTAATGCTGTCACTTATCTCCCATTGTTAAGCCACAGTACTGCATGTGTCCACTGCCAAAGGTCAGCTGTGCACAGATGGAGCCAGTTACTCACATCTTAGATATGCGGAATATATTCTGGAGCAGCTGGCAATCGAAGCACACAGCTGCCTCCTCGCCTGCACTTAATGCAGAGTCACAGGGCCCTGGAGTCTGAGATATAGCTGAAGTGTGTGTCCGTGTGTGCGTGCGTGTGTGTGTGTGTGTTCTTCTCTGTGTGCATCTGTGGGTGAGAGTGCATGAGTGTGAATATGTGCTTGGCAGAAACAGCTCATAGAGGCAAATAACTGTGCCATGGGTTCGCTGGGCTCCTGCCCCACCCAGTCGAGAGCGTTGGATTGGAGCAGCTGTGAGCTGGTGGCAGCTGCTGCAGTCCTTCCTGTCTCAGCTCTGTGCCCCTGCACGCTGGGGGAGGAAACCCCAGTCTAGGCTGGCCCCAGACCTTCAGAACGCAGAGTGCAAATAACTCACATTTCTGTGCTTTTGGCCCATGCGTTCCTGTGGGTTGGACAGACCCGGCGGCAGAAACTAATTTGTGGACGGGCACTAAATATACTGGGGGGGGCATTATGATTTTTCAACATTATGAGTAAAATCATAGCGGAAAGCCGTTGTTTTTTTTTTTTTTTTTTTTTTTTTGAAGGATATTTAACAAATAAAGCTGAATTTCATTCATTGTCAGTAGCGGAATTATTTTGTAACAGGCATTCTTGGCATTGTCTGCGGTGCTGAACTGGACGACGGCCGAAATCCTATGCGGAAAGGCAACTAAAAGACTAGTTTCTCTCGCTCCTTAAAAACACTGACTCACTCAAAAACAAAGACTGAAACGGATATATCTTCGGAGGGTCTCTCTCTATTTATGTGACTCTGCTGAACGACGTAGGCAACTACATCCGCACCGCAGAGAAAACACTTAAAATTGGAACAAGGGGCCGGCCGATGGCAGAAGCCTACTGCACTCCGTAAATTACCACTAGATATGTGATCCATTCGCATAAAGTACGCAAAAGAACAGCCGTATCAAACTATAAACCTAAGCAATATGCTCCTCACAAAACATTGAAAGAAACAGAAAAATATACTCAAAATAATTAGGCTAAGGCTACTCCATGCTTTGACATTTGCAGTAATACAAAAGCCCACATTATAGCCTATCGAATCGTGTTTTGCATCCACAAGCAACATTGTAATAAAATAGTTCAGTTCATTAGAACACTGTAAAATTCAAAATTACTCTTTACAGGCTAGGCCTACATGTAGGCTAACAGTAAGGCTACCGGACTCCTTTTCTTGACTCGGCTCGCTCATGTCTGCATCTGCAGACACACAG
The DNA here is from genome assembly GCA_029692085.1 of Gymnothorax javanicus. Lineage (NCBI taxonomy): Eukaryota > Metazoa > Chordata > Actinopteri > Anguilliformes > Muraenidae > Gymnothorax > Gymnothorax javanicus. The sequence goes on along the minus strand of CM056194.1, from coordinate 102,503,528 downwards.
ACGGACAGAGGAATGGGGGCGCAGTGATGTTGAGTTTCTAATGTTTTACAATACCTAGCCGGGACTCTCAAAAATAAATAAAGTAGCCAAATGGTGACTTGCCACTAGTAGAGCGGTAGGCAACGTTTTTCGACCAAGTGAAATCTTCTTAAAACATTGTCCTTCCGTTCATCCCTGAACTTTTTCGTTAAATCCTTTAGTTTACGTTACATGTCTAACTTAGCGACGCAATATTTTTTTTTTTTTCCCTCCAGAGTTCCGGGGAAGACACACTCCTACTCTACCTCTGATTGGCTAAACCTTAGACTGACTGTAACCTCAACTTTAACCAGCCTCATCACCGAAAATGACAAGGAGCACTTTAGTCCAGTCGGCGGACAATGCCTCTCTCGTTTTCTCTTTCTCTCAGGGAGTCTGATGGCCTTACTGTTAATTTTACATATGTACTCGGCATAATTATTGATTTGATATATTTAATTCTAATTTTTTGTTTTATTGTTAAGGTTCGTCTATCATGTTTTTTTTCCCCATGCACGGGACTCTCATCAGGGCGGGCACAGGTGACTCTATGGGCGGCGGGCCCGGGCCCGGACCCCCAATGCCCCCCCTTGCCGCCGGGTGTGGGGTTGGATAACTCCAGTTTAGTCTCTAACGACCAACAAACTGAGTACGCATTAGAATGGATGCTGAATACTTTTTAATACACAAATAAATACTTAGCTTTTTTACCACTTTACCATAAAATCATGTGACCGCTGACATTTAATGAGTCCTAAGAGACCAGGAGGTACTCTAGGTGCAGGACAGTATTCCACTTTAACCAGCTCTGTCTCCCTGTTTTTGGGCAGAATGGTGTACCATCCCGAGTTTGAGAAAGCCGGACAACAGCCTGGCCTTCAGGTGTGGAGGATCGAGAAGATGGACCTGGTTGCCTTGCCAGCGAACCTGTACGGGGGTTTCTACACGGGCGACGCCTACCTGGTCCTCAACACCATCAAACAGCGGTCGGGAAATCTGCAGTATGACCTGCACTTCTGGCTGGGTGAGGGAAGTGGCATGGGGAATGGTGCGTCACTGGGCGGAGGGCGTCAGGGTCACCAGGTTTAATAAAAAAGGAAAAAACTTGGTCTGGTGACTAGATCCAGCAAACCTCAAGTTTTTAATGATGAAGATTTAAGTGGGTTTTTAATGTTGAAGATTTAAGTAGGTTGCGAACAGATAAAATAAGGTGTGGTCCTGATCAGCACATGTGGTCTGCCAGTCTGCTCTACAGAAAGACTGAAAACCACTAATTTTACCAATGGAAGATATGAAACTTTAAACAAACAGAGAACAGTGTTTTTTTGTTTTGATTATTACCCCGCCCCGCCTGAAGGGGGAGGGCAAGGAGTATTGTTTTTGGTTTGGTTTGTTGTTTCTTTGTTTGTACGTTTGTTAGTTTTGCTGCTAACAAAGAGACAAATGGCCAGATTCACCCCAAATTGGGTTTAGGGATTGCCTCTGACCCAGAATATATGCCTATTGAATTTAGAAAAAGCAGGTCAAAGTATGTGCGAGGGGCGGGGTCTGTTGTGCCTGGCACCACTTGTTTTGTTTGTAACGCCTTCTCATGTCTGCATTAACCAGGGGATCGCTGTGTGTTCTTTTTTTTTTGCTGCAGGCGATTTTTGCACCCAGGATGAGAGTGGCGCGGCGGCCATCTTTACAGTCCAGATGGACGACTTCCTGGGAGGAAAACCCATCCAATATCGCGAGGTTCAGGGCCACGAGTCCAAAGCCTTCTCGGGCTACTTCAAGTCTGGGATCAAGTACATGGTACGCAGTGAATAGTGTCTCAGACCCCACGCTTTATCACATAATTAGTGCTGCTGCCCAGATTACATGCGATTGCAGGCCTGCTGGTTTTGGCTGACTTCAGGCCGGAAGTGGCACTGATCAGGTCAGGAGCCACTTGCTTTTGGCAGACACATGACATCAGGGTCGGCGGTGACTTCACCTTTTACCTCGGGATTCCTCTCAACCTGTTCCCACATATATTGCCAGATTGACAATGAAGCAAGTAATTCAGCAATAAACAAGTCCAGGATGTAATATATAATGGAAGTGTGATAATGATGAAAAGATTGAGTAACGTTCAGCCTCAGTACAAGTCTGCAAGGATGTAAATCTGAATAATTACTTTGAAAAAAAAAAAGATGTTGTGTCCTTTTTTCCATCAGATTATGAAAGATAAATGAGCATAAACTTCACATCATTTTTAAAATGGCACTTGATTTAGTCTTGGGCAGTAAAAGATGTGTATCTTAAAGTGAAAAACATCATCTCAAACATTTTGATCAAGTATTAAATATGACTTTAAAAAGTTTTAAAATTCATTTGGAGTGGCATTGCATTGGCCTTTTGTAAGCCTGTAGCTACAGCGCTGTGAAAAAGTATTTGCCCCCTTCCTGATTTTTTTTTTTTTTTTTTTTTGCATATTTGTCACACTTAAATGTTTCAGATCATCAAACCAGTTTTAATAATGGACAAAGATAACCCGAGTAAATACAAAATTCAGTTTTTAAATGATGATGTCATTTATTAAGGGGAAAAAGCTATCTAAACCTACCTGGCCCTATGTGAAAAAAATAATTGCACCCCCTTGAATCATGATAATAATAGTTAATAATCATGAATTAACTGTGATTAACCACATTTTTAGCTTACCGGCTCTATGACCCTATAAGCTATTGTCGTGGTGTGGCGTCCGTTGTCCATCGTTCGGAACATTTTTTGTCTTTTTTTTTGGCCCGATGAATTTTCGTTTTAAATTTGCGATAACATACTACTAGACCATATCTCCAGACGTTTTTTTTCGGATTTTGGATTGAATCATTTTTTTCCGTTTTATAGGCCCTTGAAATTTTGGCCCCAATGTTAAAGATAGGACTGAAAAATTTTTAAAAATTATTTCTCAGAAACTGCGTGATAAATTTTTTTCTAAATCAGGCAATCAACTTACCTTAGCACCGTGCGAGCGCCCTTTTGATTGAATCAACGGAAGTGGGTCTATTGGGGGCGCTGTACTTTATGAATATGCAAGATGGCCTGTGGAGGCCAAATGGTCGCAGATAGAGATTAAGTTTGTATTACTGACATATAGGAAGTCATATTTGACCTATATTTTGGCAATATATTTGACCACAGATGACTTTGAAAGGTCAAACTCGAGGTCAGGGAAAATATTAACGATGTTAAAGGACCAGTATGTGAGATCTAGAGCCATCAAGTGGTGAGATTATAGATTGTAACCAAATGATCATTCCCTTTCTCAGAGAACCTACGGTGGCCGCAAAACTTGCAAAAACGCGAAAGGCGCGCTCTCGTGTCAGTGCTTTATTTAATTACTTTTTTCCCGTTCTGGGCTACCGTAGAAACATAGCGGTGCAAAATGTTGAGCTCTGTGGAAGAGGACCTGCTCTCTCTGTTGATAGAAAGGGCTCATTCTGGATAAAAGAAAACACTATGATTCTTATTTTCAGGAAATAATTCACTGATGAAAATGTACTTTTGAATATTATATTCCATTCCTGCCAGTTATTCAGCCAGATTGTCCAGCTAAATCTTACACACTGGTCCTTGAAAAGATATGACTTGAAATTTCAAAAAATTATTTCTCAAAAAGTGGCCGATAACTTTTTTTTCTGAATCTGGCAATCAACTCAACTTGATACACTTTATGTACAGTGCGAGAGCCATTTTGATTGAATCAACGGAAGTGGGTCTAGCGGGGGCGCTGTACTTTAACATTGGGTCTTATGGAGAATGGGCAAAATCGCCTGTGGAAGCTAAATGGTTGCAGATCGAGATTGAGTTTGTATTACTGACATATAGGAAGTTATATATGACCTATATTTTGGCTCTGTTATAGTTGACCTCAGATGACCTTGAAAGGTCAAACTTGAGGTCAAGCAAAATGTTACAATTTTCAAAGGCTTCTAGGCTTGAAAATATTGAAGATTGGGAACATATGTGTATTGAACACTTATAGGAAGTCATATATGAACTTTCATTTGGAGGCCTTGAACTTGACCTTCGGTGACCTTCGAAGGTCAAACTTCACATAGTGAAATTTCAATGACTTCTATCACCAAAACTATTACAGATAGAGGTTAGGTTTGTATTGTGGGAATATAGGAAGTCATATATGAAGTTTCATTGGGTGACCTTGAACTTGACCTTCAGTGACCTTCAACGGCCAAACTATACAGTGAAATTTCAATGACTTGTATCAGTAAAATCGTTACAGATTGAGTGTAGGTTTGTATTGGAAACATATAGTAAGCAAGGCTGGACTGGTAGTCTGGCATACCGGGCAATGCCTGGTGGGTCAACGCACATTTTGGGCCGATGCAATTACAGTTTATAAAACTGTAATAACGTCGATAATTTTGAATGACCGCGCCGGCCTTTAAAACACAGAAAGCGGCCCATTGGTTCATTTTCTACATTGACACAGGGCTGGCCCATTGAAATCTGAGCCCTCCCTCCTCAGGGCAAAAAAAAAAACGATCTGCGTACGGCTCGTTGGTAGTCAGTGGCCCACATTAAAGCTAGCCAAGAGCAGGATGATTTTAGTTAATTCGGAGAGGAATTTAATACAGCGATCTTTCGAATATATGTTATGCGTACCTCTCCTTGCATCATATTACGTTAATAGCTCTTTCTGAGATTTTCTGAATTTTACTGCCTGGGTGACACATGCCTTATATACAACTTTTTATCTTTCTACTTCACGATTCCGGTTATCTTGCATCTTGGCCATTTTTCAGTATCTGTTTATATATTTGTTTTATGATGTAGGAATTACCGAAAAACTGTATTCTTGCAGACAAAAAAAACGATGCAAAGGCTTAAGCCGTGTACAGTTTATTTAATGTTGTTGTTTCCGTCCTAAAAGTTTAAAAAGGCTGGCTTGCTGGGAAATTAGTTTGACCAATGGCCTTGCTTGTCCCCAGTTGCGTGAACAGTCTAAAAATGCGTTTCACGAGATCAGACAAAAATGTCAGAACGCAGCGGAGAGGCGGAAAAGCTTCGAGAATAAAGTAAACAGACATTGGAGCCTCAGGCTTTCAAACGCTAAAAAGAAATTGACCAGCTTTTTGGCCACGATGATCCTCATGTAGCAAGCAGTTTTCATTTGGAGGGGGACACGGAAAGTGGTAAGACTGACGTTAAATTAATATGCTATCGTAAGTATGTATTCGTTTAAAATTTGCTTGAGCTTACAAATGGCCCCCACTGATGGACCAGCAGTTAATAACCTACTATTTGATGCATATTGATTTGTTTTTTTATGGTGGCAAATAAAATTCAGTGACTTGTATCACTAAAATGGTCACAGATGGAGCCTAGGTTTGTGTTACTGACATCTAGGAAGTCACGTATGAACTTTCATTTGGTGACATTCAACTTCACTGTCAGTGACCTTTGAGGGTCAAACTTGACAGTGAAATTACAATGACCTGTATCACCAAAATGGTTGCAGATTGAGACAAGGTTTGTATAGAGAAATCAAGAAAGTCATATATGAAGTTCATTTGCTGACCACAACTTGACATTCTGTGACCTTTAATTTCACAATTGACATATGGGCTGTTTCACAATCAGGGGTAAATTCTAAAATATTGAATAAATTTAGCTTTTTTTCGAAAATGATAGGTGACATATATCTTTCATTTTAAGTTCTTCTATCATTGACTTATCTACAGAAGCTGTTTATTTGATGAAAAAATGTCAAATGTCAAAAATTTGACAGTACAATATCTATTTTTTTGACATTTTGGTGTCTCATTTTCTTCTAGATACATTTGTATTCCTCACCAATAAAATACCACTGCACTCAGTAGCTTGTGCAATCATTATTTAAAAAATGGGAAGGTTTTTTAAGCTACAAATAATATTTGGGGGGTCAGAAACACATCGATTCATGAAAACTTGACTTTTTCTACCAAGACATTCTGTCCATCAAAAAATGTCTTCTCCGGAAATGTCTTTTACATTATTAATATTTCATCAGAGGAGGGGGGTAAGTTTGGATGTATTGTGTGATTTTGACTCCACATATTCATATGATTACGCATGTGGAATACTGTATCAGTATATGCACTGGTCATTACACTGTGTACCATGTTATGAGTATATTTTCTTTGTCCGTCAAAAACATGTCTTCTCTGGAACTGGTTAAAAAGGTGGAAATAGGCAAATTGTCATTTGTATGAATTTTAGGAGAACCTGTGAACCCAATGCTCCAAAATTTTCAGCATGTGTCCTCAACAACATATGTAAACATATACGCATCAATTTGATTCTATATTCCACATTTGATTTTTGGGGGTCCGTGAGACAAAATTTGGTCCCTGATTGTGAAACAGCCCATATTGAATTTTCAATGACTTGTATCACCAAAACTGCTTCAGAGCTTAAGATTGTGTTTGTATTACAGGAGGTCCTATAAATGTACAGTATGTGAACTTTTATTTAGTGGCCTTGACATTAATTTTCATTGATTCAAATGTCAAACTTCACATGAAATATTCATATAACTTGTATCATTACTATAAGACTACTTGCCGGTAAGCTACCGGACCCTTGGTCCTATTTTTTGAGTTCAATTTCACTAGCCACTCTCAAGCCTGATTACTTCCAGACCTGTTGAATCAAGAAATCACTTAAGTAGAACCTGTCTGACTGAGTGAAGTAGGTTAAAAGATCTCAAAAAGCAACAAATCATGCAGCCATCTAAAGAAATTCAAAAACAGATGAGAAACAAAGTCAGTGACATTTATCAGTCTGGAAAGGGTTATAAAGCCATTTCTAAGGCTTTGGGACTCTAGTGAACCACGGTGAGAGCCATTATCCACAAATGGAGAAAACTTGGAACAGTGGTGAACCTTCCCAGGAGTGGCTGGTCAACCAAAATTACTCTAAGAGCACATCGACGACTCATCCAGGAGGTCACAAAAGAACCCAGAACAACATCTAAAGAACCGCAGGCCTCACTTGCCTCAGTTAAAGTCAGTGTTCATGATTCAACAATAAGAAAGAGACTGGGCAAAAATGGCATCCATGGGAGAGTTCCAAAGCAAAAACCACTGCTGACCAAAAAGAACACAAAGGTTCATCTCACATTTGCCAAAAAACATCTTGATGATCCTGAAGATGTTTGGGAAAATATTCTGCAGACTGATGAGACAAAAGTTGAACTTTTTGGAAGGTGTGCGTCCCGTTACATCTGGCGTAAAACTAACACAGCATTTCATAAAAAGAACATCAAACCAACAGTCAAACATGGTGGTGGTAGTGTGATGGTCTGGGGCTGCTTTGCTGCTTCAGGACCAGGACGACTTGCCGTAATTGATGGAACCATGAATTCTGCTCTCTACCAGAAAATCCTGATGGAGAATGTCCGACCATTAGTTTGTGACCTCAAGTTCAAGCGCACTTGGGTTATGCAGCAGGACAATGATCCGAAACACACCAGCGAGTTCACCTCTGAATGGCTTAAAAAAACAAAATGAAGGTTTTGGAGTGGTCTAGTCAAAGTCCAGACTTAAATCTGATTGAGATGCTGTGGCATGACCTTAAACGGGTCATTCATGCTCGAAACCCTCCAATGTGGCTGAATTAAAAACAATTCTGCAAAGAAGAGTGGGCCAAATTTCCTCCCCAGCGATGTGAAAGACTAATTGCCAGTTATCACAAACGCTAGATTGCAGTTGTTGTCGCTGAGGGTGGCATAACCAGTTATTAGGTTCAGGGGGCAATTACTTTTTCACATAGGGCCAGGTAGATTTGGATGGCTTTTTCCCTCAATAAATGTAATCATCATTTAAAAACTGCATTTTGTATGTACTCGGGTTATCTTTGTCTAAAATTAAAATTTGTTTGATGATCTGAAACATTTAAGTGTGACAAATGCAAAAAAATAAGAAATCAGGAAGGGCGCAAATACTTTTTCACAGCACTGTAACAAATATGCACAAATCTGTTGTGTTGAGAGCATTTCAGGTTCTGATGCAGTCGGCAGCAATGCGATGGAACTATAAATTGGCCAGTCATTCTGTCAATAACTCTTAGTCAATGAGTCAATCAATTGTTGATTGCTAATCAAGCAAAATAAACGGGGGCCACTTGAGAGTAATGGTTTGTTAAAAGGTAAGGATTCTGCCTGACCTAACTTACCTCCAAAGGCACGTAGCTGGTGTCTGGGTATATTAATGTCATGGTGGAATCTGTGGCAGGATGTGTTAATGAGCCTGAGGCACTGTAAAGCAGCGATTGGCCAGACCTTTCTCCTCTGTAATGTTTTTATCGGTAATAGGCAATGGGGCCAAGATTAGTCCTCCCAAATTTTGTCGGGCGAATTCATGTACTAATAAAGTCCTGGCCAAACACTTTTCTTCCACCCTTTGTTGCAGAAAGGGGGTGTGGCTTCCGGATTCAGACACGTGGTCACCAACGAGGTCACGGTACAGCGTGTGCTGCAGGTGAAAGGTCGTCGTGTTGTCAGGGCAACGGAGGTGCCGGTCAGCTGGGACAGCTTCAATCAGGGAGACTGCTTCATCCTGGACCTTGGAAACGTGAGTGCCATGATACCGGCCCGTTATGGTCAGTGAGCAGCTCAGTTTATGGGGCACAGTGCTGGTGTTTTGGGCCAGGGGAAGGAGCATGAGGATTGTTATATTATTGCTGTCTGATTGAGACCATGTATGTCCACTTTTAGCATTGTTTATTTTTTCTCATATTTGGGATATCGGCACTGACTTCTGTGCACTGTCAAAATGTGACATCTAAATGTCAAGTGAAAACATGCTGATTCGATCAACAGGATTTGTCTGGAGATTTGTTCAGAGCGAAAAGCTGGAAAACCATGTTTGATGAAAAACTGCATACTGGAGTGTTCGACTTCGTAAATCACTGTGTGCCTTTTTCTCATGGATATTTTTGCTACTGTTGAGCTATGTAAATGTTTGCATTCAGATCATTATTGGACATAGAAGGAATAGGCTCTGTTTTAATATAAACACCTGTTCATATACTGGCTGATCAGAAACATAATGGCCGCATATTATGAAGGTCGATTTAACTGTCTGCCGTAAGAACTAGTCAGGAGAAATCCAGTCATATCCTTGTTCGCAAACAACACGTAACGGAGCCGGGGATGTGCAATAACATGAAAACATAGAAGTCATGGCGATAAGATAGAAGTCGTTCCCTCGATGTAGACATCTCATTCCCACGACTTAGCTACATTGAGGCCAGGAGATACAAGTTATTCCCACGATTTAGCTTTCGCATTGCCTTGAGATATAACTCATTGTCCCAATTTAAGTTAATAAATTTGAGGGAACAAGTTAGTATATCTCGTGGCCAATAGTTAACTAAATCATGGGAACGAGTTGTATTTCGTGGCCATGAGCGAGCTAAATTGTGGGAACGAGTTAATTAAATTGAGAGAACTTGTTATAACTTATGGCCACGAATTAACTACATCATAGGAACGACTTATATCACGTGGCCACAATGTTTTTTTTTTTTCATGTCTTCGCACTTCACGGGGTACGTAACACATCCATATTTGTCCATTAAAGAAGTATATATCCTCTGCAAATACCCTAATAACGATACATCTTTATTTATTGCATGAAATCTGTGCGATTGTACAATTTTGGGTTCATTTTCTAACTTGCTGGATGAGAGGAAAAGTTTGTTCTTGTTCTGTAAAAATATGGTTTCTGAGTAAATGAGTTTTTTCATGCTCTTGAAAAAAACAGATTTTTGGAGATGCATGTTTTTCATCGGGCTGGGACGATTTGGGGATTTTGTTACATATCAAATTATCTCTGAAAACACATAAAAGCCTCCACGTATTCTGAGTTCAAAGGATTCTGAGATTGTTTAGCTATAAATACAGGCCTGTATTTCATGATTGCCTTGACGATTCAGAATTACAGAACTGCATGATAAACGGAAGCCTCAAAGTCAACGTAATCAACTGCATTATTATTACTCCTTCACATGTTGGAATACTGCAAACTCACTTTTCTGTTGTCTGACTTAAAGTCCTTTCCCTTGAATCTCCCCCTCATCAGGAGGTATATCAGTGGTGCGGGTTCAAGAGCAATTACTTCGAGAAGCTGAAAGCCACGCAGGTCGCTAAGGGTATTCGGGACAACGAGAGAAGCGGACGAGCCCGTGTGTTCGTGTGCGACGAGGGGAGGGAGAGAGAGAAGATGCTGGAGGTCTGTTCCTCTGAGAGCTCTGAGTTTGTAAGGCGTAAATAACACCACGACAAACAGCTTCAGAGAGTAATCACTTTATTGAGGATGATGCAGCTTATAGGGGATATAATGGTAACCCTTTTCAAGGAAATTTCACAGTATCTGTTAACCCTCAGAAGAGTTGGTTGTTTTTGTAGTTCAGTGTGAGTTTTCTAGAACTACGCTGCTTTCAGCCTCCTGTAGAGATTGTTGCAGAAGTGTTGGATTGTCGTGTAAAGAACGCTGTTTTCACAAATTTGTGGTCTTACACCTTAAATATTGACTGACCTCGCTGCCTAGATCACACATTCAGTGCTTGTTAAGGTGTCTAAAGATTAACTGCGCTGCTTCACCAGGTTCTGGGACCGAAGCCTGACCTGCCGGAAGGGGCGTCCGATGACATCACAGCTGACGCCTCCAACAGGAAAATGGCGAAATTATATAAGGTATGAGAGCAGAGGTCAGGGCTGAACCAGGAACTGAGGTTCCATCGCCCAGGGAATAGCTCAATTTTTCAGTTAGTAACCTGGCAGGAAAAACAAAACGAGGGCCGGGACTCCCTGGAAGAAGAGATCTTGTATCTCAATGGGACCTTCCTAGCTAAATAAAGGATAAATAAATGAATAGAAATAAAATATAGAGGCAGATTTAACTTTCCCTACTTTAGAGGAACAAAGCAAATCGCGAAAATAGGTGAATAAATAGGAACGAGCAGGCCTGAATCCCAGAAAAAATGTAAATCTGAGTAACCATATCTGCAGGAGGAAGAAAAACTACCAGTCTTTAGCAGCAGCACGAGAGAGCGTTAGCTTATTTAATTCAGGGGGCTGTTTCAATAAACACGACAGACTGTCCAACCCAGCAATGAACAACCCCCGATTGGGTCAGACGGTCCGTCTTTTTCATGGTATTTCGATAAACAGCCCGTCGTCTTCTGGTCCGGTCGAACTGTCCGACGCTCTGGGACCACTAGGGAGTTGTCCTAAAACCCATTGTTTGATGTTGCCTGGTGGCAAAGACAACCCAGAATATTTTGAGAATGGAAAGACAATAAGACCAATGCCCGCAAAATCAATTTACACCCAGAAACGAAGCTCTACTAAATCTGTCAATTAATTTTTCTAAGAAGCACGCATAATTTATATACAATATATTAATATTTCACTTTTAAATTGTATATTTAGGATACCACAAAGAATTGCCTAGAAATATACAATGCCTATTTCTTCAGCGTGAATGTATTCATGACCTAAGAGGCAGAATGTTGTTGCAAACGAGAAGGGTCAAATCGACTCGGAGTGAGCACTCCTTATCTGTGGCTGGAGTCAGTGCATGGAACATACTTGAAGACAATATTAGAATGGCAGACAATCTGAAGGACTTTAAGTATCTTTTGAAATGTGCATGTTTGAATAACTATAAACTTATCCAACAAAATGGCATTGGATAAATTAAACGGAACCATAACGGGCATAAACAATAGGGGTTGTTTATAGACACTCAGCTATATTGTGATTAAAATTCTTCATGATGTTCATAAATCTCTATGATCTTATGTTGTGATGCTTAAATCGTAGTGTAAATGGACACTCAGCTCTGTTGTGATTTATAAATCTTTATGATATCTTAACCATAATCAAACTGTTTTTCTGGGAGTTGGGGGTGGGACTTTGACAAGCGATCTCGCTTCTCCCGCGACCCTTTCGGTCATGATACATGTTGTATTGAAATTGTCATGAAACGACTGTACAATCATGCCGAAATGAAAACAAACAAATAAATAAATAAATGATTGGTACCGTTTTCCTCAATAGCAACAAAAAGTTGTATTTTTATTCAGACTACGTGAACACCAATGGGATATTGCCTTAAAAGCAGTCTCGACATAGTTCTCAGTGGTTGTTATTCATCATCGTATTTGTGGTGCATATTTGTGACCAAGAGTGGTGCTCTGTTTACTGCCCGTCTTTAACTTAACTCAAGACTGTAAAATAAGCAGTCGTGATGATATGAATGTTTTAGTGGCTCTTGTATGATGAATAGCTTTGTTATGTAGCAACTCGATAGCAACTGTAGCTTTTAGTACAGAATACACAGTAAGCTAAGGCTGCTTTTGATTAGCCTGCCAGCTTGTATTCGGCCAATACTGAAATTGAACGTGGCATCCTATAACTATGTGCGCTGTTTGTTTACTTTTTCACTGTAGAGATCTACCTAATCAGAGTTGTTTTTTTCTTTCAATTAACGTTAACATATTTTGAATATTTGAACACCAAACAACAAAGCTGTACTTCACTGATGTGTAAATTATGACGCAACTTTGAATGGACAGTGAACAGCCCATCCGCGTTGGACCAAGTTGGACATCCTACTTTTGTTTTATTGAAATACTTGACGGACGCAGTCTGTCGAAGGTCCGACTTTTCAAGCAACGGATGGTCGGACTCGGTTGGACAAGTCAAGTTTATTGAAACGGCCCCCAGCACCTGTCCTTTATTGATCAGTGTTTCCATGGGAAGATGCCTCACCTTTATTTGTGCTACAGAGCTACCTTATTCTTCCTCCTCCTCCTCTTCCTCACTCAGGTGTCCAACGCTAGCGGAGAGATGGCGATCGCCCTGGTGGCCGCAGAGAACCCCTTCTCCCAGAGCGCTCTGGAGTCCGCTGACTGCTTCATCCTGGACCACGGCTCCGATGGGAAGATCTTCGTCTGGAAAGGTCAGCAGGAGAAATTGGAGATTAAAAAAGATTAAATTCATCAGTATGTTTTTTGCAATGAAGTATAGGGGCCACAAGCCTACATCCAAAAAGGAAAACAATCTCTGTCCACACTGAAACACAGTCCCAGAGTTTCAAACTAAAAAGGAGTCAGCTGTGTTTTCAAAAGTCTTTGTTTTCAGACTCAGACTCAGACGACTTTATTTAGTATCCCAAGAGGGCAATTCGGTTTAGCAGTCTACCCAGACCATATTAAAAAACAAAAAACAAAAACATACCACAGACAAATATATACCAAGACAATAAACATTCAATAAAACAAGTAAATAAATAAATAAGTAATGCATTTCATAAATAGATAAATAAGTAAAAAATAAATAAAAACATAAGCAACCCAACAACAACGACAACAGGCCACCGGCATGAATCTGTACCTCCGGTGTAACCACCTTGTGGTTAACACAAAACAAGAACACAAGTTTACATAAAAAGAAATACATTATCTGTTCCAAGTAGAGCCATCAAGGGTTAACAGCCTGATGGCAGAAGGAATGAAAGATTCGAAAAACGATTTGTTTTCTTGGACGGTGCTATAAAACGGCGGCCTGAGGGCATTAACATAAACTCAGATGACAGGATGTGGTCCCGTTGGGAAACTATACCTTTTGCTTTTTGGACCACCTGCCTCTCCCACAGAGAACACAAGTCTCTTTGCTGGACTCCAATTATATTGGAACAGATCTTCACAGTATTGTTAAGGCTGTTCTTGTCTTTAACAGCAAGACCCCCAAACCAGCAAATTTAAAAAAAGGGTTTTAAGGGTTTGATCATGCTGGAGTAGATTGGATGCTTGGCAAAAAATGAAACCAAAGTTATGCATTATAAAATTAAACACATTAGGATGGATGTAGCATTATAAACAGAAGAGTATGCATCCTGTCAGTCAGAGGCTGCCCAGTACGCGCGTTTTATATGATAATTCCTGTTCTGCCTTTGCTCGTAATCTCTTAACATAGGCACTTCCTGTTTCCTGTTCCCTGGCAGGCAAAGATGCCAACATGGAGGAGAGGAAGGCAGCCCTGAAGGCGGGAGAGGACTTCATAAAGAAGATGGGCTACCCCAAACACACGCAGGTGCAGATTCTGCCCGAGATGGGCGAGACGCCGCTATTTAAGCAGTTCTTCAAGAACTGGCGCGACGTGGACCAGACTGTGGGGCTGGGCAATGCCTACATTTCTAACAGCATCGCCAGGATCGAGAAGGTGCCGTTCGACGCCGCCACCCTGCACGACTCTCCGGCTATGGCTGCCCAGCATGCGATGGTGGACAACGGGAGCGGCGAGAAACAGGTGCGGTCGGGTCACGGTTAGGGGTGGGTGTGGTTGGGAGACTGGGTGCTGGGGTGAATCGTGGGGTCTATTAGATTCCTGTACAGCAAATACAAAACGTTCCTGGAATGTTACAGCAATGCGGTGCCAATGTTATAACATCCACAAAACCTTCCAACGGCACTGCTGGAACATTCAGTGTTTACAGGCTTGTACAGCACATAATCTGCAGGATCAATACAACAGCTGAACTTAAAACCCCATTGTGATGAAACCAGACCTTTTCCTGCTTTCTTGGCAGCATCTTGAGGCCAATCCAAGAAAAGCCTTGTTTCCCCCAAACAGACAGGTCCAGTTCAATTCAATTGGTTACGCATTAGAATTATTGTACATCGGGGGTATATAGTTATATACCTAGAATTCCGTCTGTCATTCCGTCCGAAGAAATTATTTGTCCGATCGATATCTCGAATATTATTCATTGGATTCTTTTCAAATTTGGCACACATATTCTTTACCACAGGGAGAGGTGCAGTGCAAAGTGTCGGCCATCTGGGTCGGCCGTCGGGGGTATTAGTAAGCTCTGCTTACTTTTTCACTTGTTATTTTTGTGTTTCTGTCGCCATTGGGGCGGTACCAAAAGAACCGTTCGAATCTGTCCTGTTGTCTCATTACCCCACTGTTGAGGTACCTAGCACACTGATTCAATACTGTAAAGTGGAGCTTAAAACACTGACGTCTGTTGATTGGTCAAGACAGAATTGTCACTCTTGCTCGACGAGGACTAAACACAAAATGACAATTTACATGTTTGACGTGGCTATTACCATTTGTAACCCCGCTTACATGTAAGAGTCCTGTTTGCGATAGAAACCAGATCTCGGGTTTAAGTACCAGTCCGTTTCAGTTACTTATCAGTTCTGAGGGTAATACGCCGAACATTTTTGGTGGAAACGCAGCTTAAGGTTAACCTGATGAGGACATTTATTTATGAGCTGAAAAAAGGCGATGTGGGAAAAAGCCCTGGCGGAGGGGGCTGTAGGTGAACATTCGAGGTCAGGGAGTCTCCCGTCTCAGGTTATGATGGAGCTCAGTGCTTTCATGTGCACCCCTTTCTGCAGATCTGGCGCATAGAGGGGGCGGACAAGGTGCCCGTGGACCCTTCCACCTACGGGCAGTTCTACGGGGGCGACAGCTATATCATCCTCTACAACTACCGGCATGCTGGACGTCAGGGACACATCATCTACATGTGGTGAGGTTCATGAGCAAGGACAGAATGAAGCGGCCACTCGCTGCCCAAGAGGGACTGAGCACTATTTTGCAGAAAGAAAATGCCAGAAAGAGTTTGCCCATTGCGGGCTACGACCACAAAAGTGTGATTAGAATGTTCTTAATAAAACATTCAAATGTTTATGTGACAATCCCCACTGGTAACTCAAGGCAATTTTGGTGTGAAACACTGTGGAACAAAATCTACTCCATAATAGTTAATCTCCTGCACACACCTGCTGCTGCAGAGTAGGACAAAAACATGAATCGGAGTAAAAACTTCATTTTCTGATCCATCGCAGGCAAGGAATGCACTCCAGTCAGGATGAGATCGGGGCCTGCGCTATCCTGGCTGCGCAGCTGGACGAGGAACTTGGCGGGGGGCCAGTGCAGGTGATGTTTCGAATGAGGGGGGCAACCAGGGACTATGCAATGGGTTCAGGGAAAAAACGTATCTTTCTTTATTGTATTATTAACATCAGTCTCTATAGCATGGGCCCACGGTCAGGACATCAGCTCACCGTAGGCCTGTATAAACATATAAAGGTCTTCCCTCAGTTATCAATGTCACATCGGAGTATTTTATTTGAGCCATGTTTTGTATTTGCTGCTATTTACTATTGACTGCTAAGCTAAGCAACTGCTGATCACCAAATCCTCTGTCATCTTTGTGCTTTGTGCTTTAAAAGCCATCCAGAACCAGCTTATAACCTCTCCTTTGCTGACAGTCATGATGTTTCTGCGTCCATCTTACCCGTGCAGCAAACTGTAGCTCTTCTGACTTCCTGCTCTGTCCCTGGGTTTTATAAACAAAGTCAGGGCAGACTGTGATGTTTCCACTCTTAAACACTGAGTACTGCGCTTGGGGACTTACATGTAGGGCCTCCAAACCAGGGTCCAGTAACCTCATGGATTTCTTTGAAAGGACATAAAACATGTAAAAATATGGAGTAAACACATTATTTTTATGCACTGGAGGAACCACAGGTGTTTTTTTTTTTTTTTTATGGGTTTTAAAGAAAGAGTATTGTAAAGGAACAAGGTCCTTTCAAAAAGACAGAAAGATAAGATTATTTTGAAAGCTAAAAATACTTTTGTAAGGCTGATCTTGCTTTCAAAATGGTGGAAAATGATCAGTTGAATCTGTCATGTCGCCACATAGACACTTAAAAACCTGAAAAAGGGAGCACCAGGGAATACTTTTCTAACCATTTTTAAAAAATATACCGCATATTGCCATACTCAATCAGTGATATATGTTAGATGCGTGGTCAACGCATTGTTGGCTACAACATAAAAGCTTGCATAATCAGATATGATAACCAAAAAACAGACCTATGGATTAGATTCAGTGTTAAAACACAGTAGCGCATATTGGATGTAGAATAGAAGGTAGGGTGTAGGAGACACTGGAGGTGTCACAGTCTGCTCCCGATCTGTTTTCATGCTCCCGCTCGCTCCTGCCTGCTTTTCATCACCTCTCTGTCCCTACAGGTGGTAGGTGGTCCCATCACCACACAGGTACCTCTCTCTGTGATCCCACATATGCATGTATTAAAAGCATCTGTGGCACTTGTGCACATCCTGTATCCACCTCCCAACCACTGCTGTATTGTGTAGTAATCTAGCAGAGTTCACCTCCCAACCACTACAGTACTGTGTAGTAATCTAGCAGAGTTCACCTCCCAACCACTACAGTATTGTGTAGTAATCTAGCAGAGTTCACCTCCCAACCGCTACAGTACTGTGTAGTAATCTAGCAGAGTTCACCTCCCAACCGCTGCAGTACTGTGTAGTAATCTAGCAGAGTTCACCTCCCAACCGCTGCAGTACTGTGTAGTAATCTAGCAGAGTTCACCTCCCAACCACTACAGTACTGTGTAGTAATCTAGCAGAGTTCACCTCCCAACCACTACAGTACTGTGTAGTAATCTAGCAGAGTTCACCTCCCAACCGCTGCAGTACTGTGTAGTAATCTAGCAGAGTTCACCTCCCAACCACTACAGTACTGTGTAGTAATCTAGCAGAGTTCACCTCCCAACCGCTGCAGTACTGTGTAGTAATCTAGCAGAGTTCACCTCCCAACCACTACAGTACTGTGTAGTAATCTAGCAGAGTTCACCTCCCAACCACTACAGTACTGTGTAGTAATCTAGCAGAGTTCACCTCCCAACCACTACAGTACTGTGTAGTAATCTAGCAGAGTTCACCTCCCAACCACTACAGTACTGTGTAGTAATCTAGCAGAGTTCACCTCCCAACCACTACAGTACTGTGTAGTAATCTAGCAGAGTTCACCTCCCAACCACTACAGTACTGTGTAGTAATCTAGCAGAGTTCACCTCCCAACCACTACAGTACTGTGTAGTAATCTAGCAGAGTTCACCTCCCAACCGCTGCAGTACTGTGTAGTAATTTAGTGAAACTGAGTCAACCTCTGAACTGTTACAGTACTGTGTAATAATCTAGCAGAGTCAACCTTTCAACCACTGCAGTACTGAAAAAAATGACCTTAAGATACAGGATCAGAGCGCAGATAATTATGACTGGCTTGGAGAAGCTTGTTAGACAAACAGGACATTCCACCCAAACTGTTTATCATTGAGTAGCTCCATTTACCCCATCTGCTCCCTGGAGAGCTGCAGCATTGCCCTTAACAACAGTTTTGTTTTTACTGTTTTGACAGTTAATACAGAGGTGGCTGTTGTTAAGGGCAACGCCTCTTGATCTGCATGTGATATGTATGCCCGATTATTCTTAGTATTACTAACACATACTCATTCCTGGGCAAAAAATATGCCAAGCCCGAAATGGCAAAATATTAAGCTTTCACTGGCCTTCACAACAAATCACTGAGTAGAAAATTACTAAGGTTAACAAGTGCACTCTTGAGACCTTCTGTGCCACCATTTGCCAGTTAATGAAAGCTGCAGTGAACTGTTTGCAAAAGAGCTAATTATACTAATTCCCTGTGAACCTGAGGTACTTCACTGTGTGAAGTCGATTCAAACATTTTTTTTAACCTTTATTTCACCAAGTAAGATGCATGAGAACAATTTGTCATCTACCATGATGACCAGACACGAAAGTACGAAAGAAAAAAAAAACTATACAAGACCGATAACTCGAAAAAACTAGCAACTAAAAGCAGGTTAATATGTCACACAATACCTGTTTGAATAAATTTGATAAAACAGAGAAAGCTGTCTAATTTGAGAGCCCTCTGTAAGACATTCCAATCATCTGAGGCACTATATTGAAATGAATACCGACCTAGATTAGGAATAGGACTCTAGGAATAGTAAGCTGAATGAGCCGACTGGAGCCCAGGTTACGGTTTGGTTTGGTGACAGTGAGATGAGACTGAAGATACAAAAAGGTTCTGCCAAGGAGTGTTTTATGAATACATGAACGCCAATGTATTTGGCGTTGTGTGCGTAAAGATGGTAGATTAACCATAGAATATAGCACACAGTGATGAGTTATGAAAGTGGAGTCTGTAATGAAGTGGATTGAGGAGTGGAATACTATGTTCATCTAATTTAAAAGGGTTTTAGAGGCATTTCCATACAGAATGTCTCTGTAGTCTAGGATTGATAAAATTGTCATCTTGACCGGGTTAATTTTAGCATTGTTCATAAAATATGCTTCATGCCTGTACAAGAAACCCAGTCTAGTTTGTATTTTAGCCAGCAAAATATCAATGTGTAGGCCAAACAACAAAGAACAGTCCAGCTAGAAACCTAAGTATTTACACTTGTCAACATAATCAAACTTCAAGTTATCCATACATGTGATTTTACTTATAGGAATGGGTTTTGGCAGATTCCCACTAAAAATCA
This sequence comes from Gymnothorax javanicus, assembly GCA_029692085.1. NCBI lineage: Eukaryota > Metazoa > Chordata > Actinopteri > Anguilliformes > Muraenidae > Gymnothorax > Gymnothorax javanicus. The sequence continues at coordinate 102,484,067 of CM056194.1, read as the reverse complement.
AGGATTTGGTCTTACCTACATTTAAGCTTATTGAAAGCATGCGGTAATACATTTAAACTGTGTTGAAATGTATCCTGTGCAGTATTTAGAGAATTGCTTGATGTGTACAAAATCACATCATCTGCGCAGAGATGAATATGAGCTTTACCAGTATTATCTCCAACATTGTTGATGTAATAATTTAAAAAGTGTGGGGCCTTTGATTGACCCATGTAGCTCCCCAATAATCACAGGCAGGCCATTAGACACTAAGCCCTCTGCTCTCGCAGACTGACAACGACCTGTAAGATAGGACCTGAACCAAGTAATGCAATTTTGGTTAAAACCAAAATATATATCATTAAGCACCTTCGCTGTGGCAGTTACACTCCTAAAATCAGGAGGAAAACCAGTAGTGGTGTGAGAAGGTTATAGTAGCTTGAGTATTTATTAGTTTTTCAAGGTTCTTGGAGAAACAATAATAATTATATTAATAATAGTAATAATAATTTTATTTATATAGCGCCTTTCTCAGACCCAAGGTCGCTTTACAATGGAAACAAACAGCAAACAAGTGGTGTCAGGCACAGCAAACCCTGCCCCTCGCACATACTTTGACCTACTTTTCCAAAATTCAATAGGCATCTATTCTGGGTCAGTGGCAATCCCTAAACACAATTTGGGGTGAATCTGGCCATTAGGATTGCTGCTAAAGTGTTAACAAACAAACACGCAAACAAACAAACAAACAAACCGAACCAAAAACAATACCCCTTGCCCTCCCTCTTCGGGCGGGGCGGGGTAATAAAATACAAAGAACAAAGCATAAAAAGCATATACTACACATAAACATTAAGCAAAAACACAAGTAATTAGACAGGTGAAAAACTCAATAGTCAGGCAGCATCCAGTAGTGCTGCCCCAATCAGAAGGCGATAAGATCATGTTAGGAGTGAGTGATAGTGTTGGGTGAAAAGCTGTGTCTTAAGTCGAGTTTTAAACAATATGAGGCTTGTTGGTTCACGGAGGTGCTGGGGTAAGGTGTTCCATAGTTTTGGACCAATGGCACTAAATAACCCAGCTCCAAAAGTGGACTGTTGTGAACGGGGAATAGACAGCAGACCAGTGTCAGAGGACCTGAGTGAGCGAACAGGTGTATAAAAATGGAGAAGATCAGTGAGATAGGGTGGGGCAAGGCCGTTTAGAGCTTTGTATGTAATGACGAGGAGTTTAAACTGAATCCGTGCAGATATGGGGAGCCAGTGTAGTTGGTAAAGAACAGGGGTGATGTGAGCAGATTTTCTAGTATGAGTGAGTAACCTGGCTGCTGAGTTCTGGACGTATTGCAGTTTATTGAGGGATTTCACAGGGAGACCAGCAAGTAATGAGTTACAATAATCCAGGCGGGAGGTAACAAAAGCATGGACTAGTGTTTCCGTGTCTCTAAAGGAGAGGGAAGAGTGAATCCGGGCAATACTTTGGAGGTGGAAAAAAGCTTTTTTAACAACGGAATTGATGTGTGGCTGAAAGGAGAGTGTAGGGTCAAGAATTACTCCAAGATTAAGAACTGTGTCGGATGTGGTGACAGTGATGCCATCTATGGCAAGATGGAGATCCCCAGCCTTTGAAAGAGCCGTCTTGGACCCAACCGATAGGATCTCAGTCTTATCACAGTTCAGCTGAAGAAAATTGAATGCCATCCAGTGCCTAATTTCCTGCAAACACTCAATGAGGGAGGAGAGTGGGAGAGGAACAGTGGGTTTAGTCCTGAGGTAGATCTGAGTGTCGTCAGCATAGAAATGAGATTGTAGACCATATTGACGGATAATAGAGCCAAGGGGGAGCATATAGATTGTGAAAAGAAAGGGGACCTAGGACAGAGCCCTGTGGGACACCTTGGGAAACTGGAGCGGAGTGTGATTTGTGCTTGCCAATGGAGATAAAATTCCGTCTGTCAGTGAGATAAGATCTGAACCAGGTTAAAGCAGTGTCACAGATACCCAAATGTGACTGGAGGTGAGAAAGTAAAATATCATGATTGACCGTATCAAAGGCAGCACTGAGATCGAGAAGAAGCAGGATGGAAGTGAATCCAGAATCAGCTGAGAGGAGGAGGTCATTGACAACTCTGAGGAGGGCAGTTTCTGTGCTGTGATTTGATCTAAAACCGGATTGGTAAGGTTCAAACAGGTCGTTTTTAAGCACATGATCCTGTAATTGAGTGAACTGTGAAACAGGTCGATATAGAGATGGATCTGTAAGGACAGATGTCAAGGGGCTCACCACCTTCGAAGAGCGGCGTCAACTGCAGGGTGTTTCATTTCCTGTAGCATTTCTGAAGCCTCTAACGACAAGTTAAAATGTATGTGAGGGGACCAGAAAATATGGACGCAGGGAGTTTTTAGAAAAATGGATCTATATTTTCAAGACCAGCTGCTTTATCTGTATCTAATTTCGTGTGTTTTTTAAGAACATAAGAAACAGTGATGATCCGGAAGTAAAATTGAGACACTAGCTGGAGGACCACTGTCCAGAAGGAATTGGGAGATAGGACGTCTGGACGTCTGATTTAAAAACATGGCCTACCATAATAAAGTGCCTGTTAAACACTGTTATTTTACAAACCCCAATTCCAATGAAGTTGAGACATTGGGCTCTAAATTCGTAGACCAGGCGCAGGCGCGGCGCTGGCGCGGCGAATGGGGGGTGCGCAGCGCCAACGGGGTGTGTCCAGGCGTATGTTGCAATTTCGTGCCCGGTGCAGCCTGGCGCAAGTACTCCTCTGTCCCGCCTCGGTCCCTCCTGCCGGCGCAAGTGGCAAAGAAGGCGTGTTTGGGTATAACACAGCCGAGTCAAATCTTCACCAATCAAATGAGCTCCTCTCCTCACCTTTAATGTGTTGGAATATAGAAGCCTCTGTCCTATATCTGCATGATGCGTTAATGTTGCATTTTACTTTGCTGCTTCAGGCATGTTTTCTGCACCGCTTACGTCTATATTAAGCATTACGAATATGAGTTAGCTGGCTAGCTAGGGCATTCTCGAATTATTACCATTAGTGAACTTGAATGGAATTTCAAAACGAAACTACGTCAGATCATTCAAACTTATGAAGTTGGAATGAAATATGACGGTTGCTCATTTATTTCTTCTGTCTGCATCATTGGGAAGAGAAACGATGGATAGCGTGTTCCTATTATTACACCCTGTTGCTTTTGGATTAACATGCATGGACAACAATGCAAGATACGTTACACATTTATTTTCAATATGTGATCTTAACTCAGTACGAGATCATAGCAATCAGGCTGTGTTCCTTTCCCCCACTAACGATAAAACCTAAGTGACAATAATAGTAGCCTAGTATTAAGCCGCTTGCACACTGGACGCGAAACGAATTTTTCACACGGCAGATTGCTTTGAACGCAGTGTCTACGTGTCCGAAAGTCTGACAGGGTTTTTTTAATATATCTCCGTGTCCGACAGTTGGATGGTTTCAATATAACTTCGTGTCCGACAGTGGATTGTTGTTTTTAATTTCTTCAAATCTACTGAATCTTTTAGATATTAAACGTGAATGGTTTGATAAGAGGGCTTAGTTCTTCAAGATGAGTACCGAGAATTTCAATCAATGTTTCTGTTGAAGCTCTGCTCAATAAAGTGAGTCGACATTGGCGCGGGACAATGTACAATGCCTGTCGGACATTAAATGCAAAATATTCCGTGTCTGACAGCAAAAAAAAAAAAAAAAAAAAAAAGAGGATGATTAGAACAGATTGATAAAGAACGAAATAAAGAATAAAAAGAAACATTTTAACAACAAACAGAACATCCAATGAACACTGCGATTTATTTATTTGCGGGCCATCTTTTTTGGATGTTCTGTTTGTTGATGATATATTTTAATTCTTTATTTCGTTATAAATCTGTTCTCATATCAATACTTTTACTTTTTGCTGGCTGCCGGACATGGAGTATTTTGCATTTCGCGTCGGACTGTCTTGTTCGTGCTTGCGATATTTAATTCACAATGTCAATGGTCATGGAATTGATTTGCTCACTAACTACAAGCACTATTTTATCTCTGGTGTGGAAATTGACTTTGACTGTAATCAGTCGTGCGAAAAATTCGTTTCGCGTCCAGTGTGCAAGCGGCTTTACTGAGCATAGAACGCAAGCATTATAGTTTTTGGTTGGCTGAGAAAGATGCGAAGTCGTTAGTTTACATCACAGATTCAGCTGCGTTGATTAAGCCAGGTCGAGTTTCCATTAGGCGTGCCAACCGCCTTTAATCTGCCATCAGGACAATTGATATAGATACTATAATTTGAATCCTGCTTCAGATAGTTACATTAAATAGTGCCTGATGTAATTATTTATTGCGTTGAAATGTGCCTGACATTCTGGAAACCTGCCTGTGAGGTTTCGGTGACGTGTGCGCACTGTGCGCCGGTCAGCCAAATTACCACTGCACAGAAAGTAAACCAGGTTGGAGCTGGCGAGCTTTCTGCGCAACTGCAGCGAAGACTTTTTCTACGAAATTGTCACTGCGTCATGATGAATATGTGACACCTCCCCCTACTACGCCGCCACACCCATCTCGGCGACGTTAGGTCTACCAAAGGCTGCGCACGGTGTTGCACCTCACGAAATTACCACTGCGCGGGCTGCGCCGGACGAAATTACCACTGCGTGGGCTGCGTCAAGCTACGCCACGCTGCGCCACCCTGCGCTGCGCCAAGAAATTAGAGCCCATTGTGTAAAACATGAGTAAAAACAGAATACAATGATTTTCCAATCCTTTTTGACCTGTATTCAATTGACTACACTACGAAGACAAGATATTTAATGTTTGAACTGACAAATTTTATTGTTTTTTTAGAAAAAAATCACTCATTTTGAATTTGGTGCCTGCAACACCTTCCAAAAAAGCTGGGACAGGGACAACAAAAGACAGGAAAAGTTGAGGAATGCTCAAAAAACATGGAACATTGTTTGGAACATTCCACGGGTGAGCAGGTTAATTGCAAACAGGTGAGTGTCATGATTAGGTATAAAAGGTGCATCCCAGAAAGGCTCAGTCATTCACAAGCAAGAATGGGGCAAGGTTCACCACTTTGTGAACAACTGCGTGAGCAAATAGTCCAACAGTTTAAGGACAACGTTTCTTAACGTGCAATTGCGAGGAATTTGGGGATTTCATCATCTACTGTCCATAATATCATCCAAAGATTCAGAGAATCCAGAGAAATCTCTTCACGTAAGCGGCAAGGCTGAAAACCAACATTGAATGCCCGTGACCGTCGGCCCCTCAGGTGGCACTGCATTAAAAACCAACATCTTTCTGTAAAGGATATTACCATGTGGGTTCAGGAACACTTTGGAAAACCATTGTCAGTTAACACAGTTCATTGCTACATCTACTAGTGCAAGTTAAAACTCTACCATGCAAAGTGAAAGCCATATATCAACAACACCCAGAAACACCACCGGCTTCTCTTGGCCCGAGCTCATCTGAGATGGACTGACGCAAAGTGGAAAAGTGCGCTGTGGTCTGTCAAGTCCACATTTCAAATTGTTTTTGGAAATCATGGACGTCATGTCCTCCGGGCTAAAGAGGAAAAGGACCATCCAGATTGTTATCAGTGCAAAGTTCAAAAGCCAGCATCTGTGATGGTATGGAGATGTGTTAGTACCCATTTCATGGGTAACTTGCATATCTGTGAAACACCATTAATGTTGAAAGGTACATACAGGCTTTAGAGCAACACATGCTGCCATCAAAGCGACGTCTTTTTCAGGGACGTCCCTGCTTATTTCAGCAAGACAATGCCAAGCCACATTCAGCACGTGTTACAACAGCATGGCTCTGTAGTAAAGAGTGCGGGTAATAGACTGGCCTGCCTGCAGTCCAGACCTGTCTCCAATTGAAAATGTGTGGCGCATTATGAAGCGCAAAATACAACAACGGAGACCCCGGACTGTTTAGCAACTGAAGTAGTACATCAAGCAAGAATGGGAAAGAATTCCACCTACAAAGCTTCTACAATTAGTGTCCTCAGTTCCCAAACGCTTATTGAGTGCTGTTAAAAGGAAAGGTGATGTAACACAGTGGTAAACGTGCCCCTGTCCCAGCTTTTTTGGAAGGTGTTGCAGGCCTCAAATTCAAAATGAGTGAATATTTCCAAAAAAAATGATAAAGTTTATCAGTTTGTACATTAAATACCTTGTCTTTGTAGTGTAGTCAATTGAATATAGGTCGAAAAGGATTTGCAAATCATTGTATTCTGTTTTTATTCACCTTTTACACAACGTCCCAACTTCATTGGAATTGGGGTTTATATATTTAATTCTTTGGAGAACAGAGGAACATACTGTAGTATAAAAGCTTTCTTCTCACAATTGAAAAACTATTTTCGAAAGTTGAATAATAAAATGTTATTTTTCAACTTTCCTCCCCTTGAAATGCGCCCTAAAGGTTTACCCAGAAGGCTTAAAAATGTATAAATGATAGGGAAAAAATGTCCGATGCTGAGTTATTTGATCAATTTGTTTAACTTTTGCTAACTTCCAGACCAATGATATGTTGTGCAGGCCTTTAAAGAATTTAAATTTTGCGAATGGCCCTTTTTTTTTTTTTTTTTTGCTGCGAGGAGTGCGCTTCACTCAACACCAGGGACTCCATGCACATGCGGCTGAAAACTACCATTAGCGCCAGACTTACGAATGATGTCCCAGCTAACAATGGGTGCATCACATGAACTCTAATGCGCCAGTTGTACTGTTATTGCTGCAGTGCTTTGATCTCGACAGCTGTAACTGCTCAGTCTTGTGATTATTGTTAGACGATGCAGGAACCTCTCGATAGATAACCTTCATTCGCACATTATCAGCTGTCTATCCTTCTGGTCATTTCATTATGTGATGGTGTGCATGTGCTCCCATCATGCATTGCTCTGTGTCTTACACATTTCATGTACTGAGATGAATGAGCTAAGATGAATGAGCTAAGGTGAATGAGCTAAGATGAATGAGCTATGGAGAATGGGCTAAGATGAATGAGCTAAGGTGAATGAGCTAAGGTGAATGAGCTAAGATGAATGAGCTATGGAGAATGGGCTAAGATGAATGAGCTAAGATGAATGAGCTATGGAGAATGGGGGTCACTGGTGTGTGGATAAGATCATTATCCCGGCTGGCTAAATCACTGCTGTTAGCAGCTGATGCTAAATCAACAGCACACTGTGGGGCTGCAAGTTACACAGGCTCTGGTGACGCTCACATCTGAGTCCAGAGCAGGGGGGTGTAGTGAGGATCATCCTTATGCTCGTCGCGCCAGTTAAAAGGGTGCGTCTGCAGCTCGTCTTTTTGCCTGTCTTCACGCCCTGCAAAAACGTAGATGAAGCAGATGAAACTACCGTGAAATGACATAGACACTGGTAAAACAAACTATCAGCTGGGACTGTTTAAAGGAAGTCAGACTGTTTGACATTAATGTAGACACACATTCTGACCCGCTGGGGATTTGAAAACGCACGAAAAGAACGGTGAACAGAGGGGAACGGACAATTGATCACTGATGCAATCTGTCAGTCAACGCCATGCCAGCTGTTACTCGTGATAAATATAAAATTGTTTTCTAGGAAGTGCAAGAAAACAATCTGCTCAATGAAAATATACCAGTTTCACATTTTTTTTTGGTTTTTTTTTTGGAAATTGAGGAAGACATACTTTTGATTTCTGCCCGTCATGATTTGTAAGGAGACATCTCAGTATCTGCATTTTATATGGAATTTCCATCTGCAGAAAATGCCCCAGATTCATGAATACTCATACTGAATCAGAAAGAGAGCGCTGTTTGAAAGAACACAATAAACAACGCAATAAAATTTAATTAGAGCTTTAACAAAGGCAATAACCGGACAGTGCTAAGATTCTGGTTGCTATTTGTGGAAATTCAAAAAATTGAATTTTGTAATCTGCACAAAAGATTATGCTCAAAACGTGCGGTGTTATTGGGCAAAATCAGTTCCGGCAATCACATAAAACCGACCCTTATCATTCTCCATCGCACCACTCTGACGCAATACCGCCCTGTAGCCATAGTGACAGCAGGACATTCACCTCAATCCAAAAGCAAGAAAGGCTGTTCTGTCCTTGTCACATTTTGGGAGGGCAGAGAAAGAAAAGGGCCCTTTTGTCCCAGCTGCTGATGAGGTGCTCTTACATCCAGCAACAGGACGTCCCACTGTCAGAGAGCCAGGCAGAGAGGATCATGGGATGCTGGAGTGTGGAACATCTGGCTCCAACTCAACATTCCTTCATGTTGCCCTGCATGTTTCTGCCACCTAGTGGACAACCTTTGCAATTGCATTTTTGACTTGGCAAAAACAATCTAGACTTGATTGAAAATCACAGCTGCACACTAACTTTATACACAAGTTTTTGAGTTTTTCACACATGTACAGTCTTACCCACAGTGAGCTATGTAAATATTTGGACAGCCGTGTAATTTGAATGGAATGAAAATCCCTCATAATGCACTCAATGTTGACACAAAATGGTTTAATTTGAACTAATTTACTTCCAAATGAAGTGAAAAGTACATGAATTACTTCTCTATTCAACTGTGCTGTTCTCTTATACATATAGACCTCACTGTATCAAAGCAAAAAGTAAACACTTTTTTACCGTGTCTCCAGACCGTGGAAAACTGTATCGTTTTTGTGTCTGGTGTTCAGCGTATTTGATTGCATGGTGGACTAACAGCCCGGTGATTCCGAGCTGTGTTTGAGCAGGTGTGAGCATATGTGTGTGTCTCTGTGGTCCAGGTGCGGGTGGTTCAGGGGAAAGAGCCAGCCCACCTCATGAGCATGTTCGGCGGGCAGCCCATGGTGGTGTACCAGGGCGGGACCTCCAGAGACGGGGGACAGACGGCCCCCGCCGAGACGCGGCTGTTCCAGGTGCGCTCCAACTCAGCTGGGTGCACCCGGGCCGTGGAGGTGAGTAACGGATCACGGGGGGGAGAGTGGGGTCCATATGGGGGCCACATGTGCCACTACTTTGCATTACATTACAGTATAAGGATTAAGCTGCCTAATGTGACACTGCTCTGCATTATATTACAGTATAAGCATGAAGCTGCCTAATGTGACATTGCTCTGCATTATATTACAGTATAAGCATGAAGCTGCCTAATGTGACATTGCTCTACATTATATTAAAGTATAAGCATGAAGATGCCTAATGTGACATTGCTCTGCATTATATTACAGTATAAGGATTAAGCTGCCTAATGTGACATTGCTGTGCATTACATTACAGTATAAGCATTAAGCTGCCTAATGTGACACTGCTCTGCATTATATTACAGTATAAGCATGAAGCTGCCTAATGTGACTTTGCTCTGCATTATATTACAGTATAAGCATGAAGCTGCCTAATGTGACATTGCTCTGCATTATATTACAGTATAAGGATTAAGCTGCCTAATGTGACATTGCTGTGCATTGCATTACAGTATAAGCATTAAGCTGCCTAATGTGACACTGCTCTGCATTATATTACAGTATAGGCATTAAGCTGCCTAATGTAACACTGCTCTGCATTATATTACAGTATAAGCATTAAGCTGCCTAATGTGACATTGCTCTGCATTACATTACAGTATAAGGATAAAGCTGCCTAATGTGACATTGCTCTGCATTATATTACAGTATAAGGATTAAGCTGCCTAATGTGACACTGCTCTGCATTATATTACAGTATAAGGATTAAGCTGCCTAATGTGACATTGCTCTGCATTACATTACAGTATAAGCATTAAGCTGCCTAATGTGACATTGCTCTGCATTATATTACAGTATAAGGATTAAGCTGCCTAATGTGACACTGCTCTGCATTATATTGCAGTATAAGCATTAAGCTGCCTAATGTGACATTGCTCTGCATTATATTACAGTATAAGCATGAAGCTGCCTAATGTGACATTGCTCTGCAATATATTACAGTATAAGGATTAAGCTGCCTAATGTGACATTGCTCTGCATTACATTACAGTATAAGGATTAAGCTGCCTAATGTGACATTGCTCTGCATGATATTACAGTATAAGGATTAAGCTGCCTAACGTGACATTGCTCTGCAGGATATTACAGTATAGGGATTGAGCAGCCTAAAGCATGGATGTATGTCAGTGGGAAGAAATGAGTTAAGTGGAAAGTTTGATCGACAGAAAATAGTTCCAGTATTAGTTCCTGTACTCCTATGACCAGTTGACTCACACAACTTCAAGATTTTTGGGAGGGTTGCCAGTGAAAAAAAAAAAAAGCCTTGGTCAACGAAACAACAAACTCACGAGCCTGTATTCTGCCCAATGGTCCAGCAAAACGTATTAAGTGAAGGGAATCCAATACTTGTGGCTCATGTAATTTCTAGAAAAACTTCGGTTCTATTTGGTTTGTCACAGTCATTAAAAATCAATTAAGGGCTATATTTTTATTAATATTTTGAATTAAACGATGAGGATAAACGATAAAGGCAGTTATCTATAATGACTGCCTTAAATATTTACCAAGGGTGCCAATAATCATGGATGGTACTGAAGAGCACTAGTTTTGGATGGTGTAAGATAGGAGAATGTGGCTTTTTTGGTGTTTAGTTGGGGATCGAATTTATTTACAGTGTTGCTACTGTCAGTACACAATCAGAAAAAACATTATCCTACACACAGCGCAGTCTATTAATGTTTGGCTGGCCAAAATAACTGACATCATCTGCCTTTTAGCTAATTGTCAGAACAAAAAATTTTTATGTGTTAATGGCAGGATTAAGAACTAAAACGTATTTTTGGTTAATGCCACTTTCTCCTCAGGTTGATGCCGTGGCCTCAAACCTGAACTCCAATGATGCGTTTGTGCTGGTGACCTCCGGGGGCTGTTTCCTGTGGGTGGGACAGGGAGCCAGCGGCGCAGAGAAGCGGGGGGCCAAGCAGCTCTGCGACATCCTGGGGGTGTCGGCGTCACCGCTGGCTGAGGGCGGAGAGGCTGGTATGACCCCCAACGCTCGGCCTGGGCTCAGCGCCGCAACAGGGCCATCTCTGCCCTGATCTCATATCAGCAGATTTCTACTGGCCTGATTTCATATGAGCATATTTCTGCAGCCTTAATCTAATATCATCAGTGGATTTCTGCTGCCCTAATCTTATATCAGCAGATTTCTGCAGCTGTAATCTAATATCATCAGCAGATTTCTGCAGCCCTAATCTCATATCATCTGCAGGTTTCTGCTGCCCTAATCTCATATCAGCAGATTTCTGCAGCTGTATTCTTATATCATCAGCAGATTTCTGCAGCCCTAATCTCATATCATCTGCAGATTTCTGCAGCCCTAATCTCATATCATCTGCAGATTTCTGCAGCCCTAATCTCATATCAGCAGATTTCTGCTGCCCTAATCTCATATCAGCAGATTTCTGCAGCTCTAATCTTATAATAGATTTCTGCTGCCCTCATCCCATATCATCAGCAGATTTCTGCAGCTGTAATCTCATATCAGCAGAGTTCTGCTACCCTAATCCTATATCATTAGCAGATTTCTGAAGCCCTAATCTCACATCATCAGCAGATTTCAGCAGTCCTGATCTCACATCATCAGCAGATTTCAGCGGTCCTGATCTCACATCATCAGCAGATTTCAGCAGTCCTGATCTCATATCATTAGCATATATCTGCAGCCCTAATTTCAAATCATCAGCACATTTCGGCAGCCCTGATCTCACATCATTAGCCGATTTCTGCAGCGCTGATTTCATATCATCATCAGATTTCATGCTCTTCATTCTTCCACTGTTTCTGTGTTAGGGGAAGTGTGTGTTTGTCTGTGGAGTCACAGATTGCTAGTGACAAAGTGGTTGATTGATGTGGGAATGATTTGAAAGGTCAAAGGTAAGGCTGAGAATAGCGTTCTTGATAGCAGAGACTGGGAGTTAACTTGGATGGGCAGAAAAGGTCTTTGCTGGAAGCTGTGGAAATTTTTGCTCCAGTAAGTAAAATTCCATTCTCCTGGATTTGCCATTAGCACAATTCCTCTGCCAGGAGGCTGACATAACTCAGCAAACTGAGTTTGCAAACCTCAGCCAGGGCTGAACAATCCTTTTTTTCCCCCCCAACACCTCTGCAAAAGTGTATTCGCATTTTTTGTGCTTTTTACACAACAGGAATTCACATCTCCGCAATCAAAGAATGGTGGTTGGAAGTCTCCACCTAGTTTAGTTACTTTACAATAGCGATGTGTACACAGCCCAATTCAGCGAAAGCAGAGCATCCGGATCAAGAGAGATATCCTCATATAGATCAGTTTTTGTTACTTATTTTCTTGACATCATTGAGATGACGCCCCCCAGTTTGGTTAAGAATTGTTCAGAAAAACCCTGGACACAGATCCAGATCGCTCCCAAAATCCAGTCACCACTGAGTCGGGTCAAGATCCAACTCTGGTAAAAATTCTCATGCAAAGCTGTTTACCAGTTTTTGCGTAATCCTGTTAAATATCCAACAGACAAGAATCCAAAATTTCACCTTTCCAAGTCACTCACTCGGTCCTATTTCTCTCCTGAACTTTGACCTAGATTTACCAAAAACAATGGGTCTCAACGGGGCATAACATCAGATCTTCTTGTGAATTTTCATGTTTTATCTTGAATTGGGAGCGCTAAAACAAACTAACCCAACTGACTAACCAGGCAAGAATTGGAAAGTTTGGCTAACAGCAAACCTACAAACAGGACCAATTGCATAATCTTCCCGGCAGAGTAGTGAAATCAGATGGCTGAGATCACGGTAGAAGAAGCACACAATATTAGCACTTCAAGTTACTGACCCTCAGACTTTTCCCACCTCCATTTGCCTTTTTGATTAGGACTGGGAAACGCATTAGCACTGTGTGTGTGTGTTTGTGTAGATGAGTTTTGGGTGGCTCTTGGAGGGAAGGCTGAATACCGTACTTCGACCAGACTGAAGGACAAAATGGAGGCTCATCCACCCAGGCTCTTCGCCTGCTCCAACAAGACCGGCCGATTCATTGTGAGTCTTCTCCGTCCTCTGTCCAGGCTACGCTAGCCAATCGTGTGCATCAAAAAATGTGGTGGCATCTTCTGCAGATGCGTATTTTTAGATTACAGCTGTCAAAATTAATGTGATGACATGCACTTAATTTGAAGATGTTAACATTTTGTTCATGCGTTTTTCACATTTCCCGTCGGTGCAGTCTGAAAAGCATCATTTTTTGGCGTATGGAACTGATTCTCTTTTGAAATATATTTTTTTGTGAAGTCTAGACAGTAATTCCTCCCATAGAAAACCTTGGTACTCCTTTTTGAGGGCATTTGGCCCCTAGTTTGAGGAGCCTCATGGCAGATTTTAATGACACAGGCCTTCACGCTCCATGTGCTTCATCATGACAGATTGAGGAGGTTCCCGGGGAAATGACTCAAGAGGATCTGGCCACTGATGACGTCATGATCCTTGACACTTGGGAGCAGGTAAATTACAGGACACGTTTCAGCTGTGTTAAACAGCGCATCTTTTCATTTGATGACAGTACCAATAGACGGCGCACTTTTCATTTGGTATAACTCAGGGAGGAGAACCACACAATATGGAGACACTAGTGACAATTTAGCAAGATGCTGGGTCTGTACCATCCGTCTACAGAGTTAAAGTAGCTGTGTCACGATTACCGCACATGCTCAGAACTTTGAAAACTAACAAGAAATCAAACGACGTGGATCCGCTCGACTGCAAGCCAAAATCTGATTCCATCATTGCTAATCCATCTTCGTTTTGTATAGTATTTATCGGAGGCAGTCCGTCGGCAGTAACAAAGGTCTTCAGAAACCTCACCTTTCACTACGTAGTAATCTAAACCTCCCACAGTTTACTTTTCCCGATTATCAACAGTTGCTCAGACTCATTGCTTGAATGACAGTCAAATTTATTTTTGATAGCATTGTAATACAATGCATCACAAAATTATTTGGCGTTTTCTTCCGCACACAAATGGTGACTTTAAATATCAGTATGTGTTTATAAATTCTGCGCTCATGTAGCTCATGAAACGGCTCAGATTTGCGTAAATTGGTTTGCAAAGCTCATTAAGCAATACGCCACGAGAATCCGTTCTATATTCAGAATGTAGTCATGGGTAAAGGGAGTTGTTAGGCACGATGCAGAGCTGAGTGGCAATTTTAAGGATGGTGAAACTAAAAGCTGCAAAGTCAGCAAAAGTTTTAGATTTTTTGCATTTATATCGCCATCCTTCCAATGCCATATCAATTATATAAATATTGGCAATAGGCATTCACTTTTTCATTATTATTTCTTATTATAGGTCGTGTATTGGTCTTGGTTGTTCAGTTGATAAATTGTTTGACTGTTAATCAGGCGAACTTAAACAAGAACAGCTTGAGGGCAATCGAGCGGTAAAGGGCGCAGTTACTGAAGGCCCCGAGAACAACTGACGGTACGCCACTGGTATTTATATATTTTAGCAACTCAGGCATTATGCTTTTTATACTAAGGAGTTTTCTATGGAAATTTGAGGATTTAAAGCACTATTTTAGCCAAAGAATATGAAGAATGTAAGCTGATTTGCCAACTGGCAATGATGTTTTTTAATGGTTGGCAAACCAGCTTACGTGGGGATTCACGTTGTTTGATTTCGTTAGGCTGAACAGTTGTCAAAATTTTGAGCATGTGCAGTAATCGTGACACAGCTTCTTTGACCACGTCTGTCTATGAACAAACTTTACTTCACGTTACCTGTGCATCGTCATTGTTACGATTTTGGGTACATAAACACTAAAAAACGGTAACAAAATGTATAGTAGCGATTTCTCTTCCCTTACTGCGAAACATGCCCCAGTCATCTTATGCAGACATTAGATAATGTTATTAAATTGACCCAGAATATTACCTTTGAAGTAACCTCAACCAGGGACCTAATACCTGAGCTTCAGGAGGTGGAAGTTGAGAATTCTGCTGTAGATGTCCCTCCTGAATATCCCTTAAATGACGGACATTAACCTCGTGCCCTGTGGGGTTGAGTGTGCTTGATTTGTGCTGGGAAAATGCGTCCCAGGTTTCTATTCTTCACACTTTTAATGCTGCTAATGGTATCTGCCATTTATTTTTAACTGGCTGCAGGTTGTGCAATAGAAAGCTCTGCACAACAATGATTAAGACAGAATATTGAAATGACTCCTGTAGGAATTTAGTGGGTTTAAATGATGGAAAATTACAACGGTTTCAGATCTAGTTTGTACCAAATAATGACCGTCTTATACACACAATAATCATGGAGCAGATTTAATGAGTTTCTGGACAGTATCAGAGATGAGTGGAGTTAAGTCCTGGTTTTTGGGGGTGGATTAACTGAAACCGTGACTCTCCTCAGGTCTTTGTATGGATCGGAAATGAGGCTCACGAGGAGGAGAAGACTGAAGCGATGACATCAGGTGAGCTCAAGCAGTAAATCTAAAATACTCCACCCCCCGTGACCCTCGATTGAAGGGAAATGTATGCAAATTTACCAAAAAAAAAAAAAAAAAAAAAAGGGGCCTGGGGACAGATTTTTGGAGAAATAATTACAGCATCAGAACTGTAACATGGAATTATCTAACTTGCAATAAAAATAAGAATGACATTGCGGCAGATTCTGGGTGCTTTGACCTGGGACGCAGGGAATACAGATTTCTACATCAGAGCTGGCAAATATGAACGAAGGCGGCCTTGGCTGAACCCACACTTGCCTTAAATTGGGGATTGAAGGGGAGGGGTATGAAAGGCAAGCATGGAAATTTGGTCGAGGCCATCTTGCCAATATCTAGTATGCATTTTCGCTTCTCTACAGCAGATGGCGTTGTGTGACTTTATGAATACCTCATGTGCTGTGTATTTCCCTGAAGAAGAGAGCAGAGTTATGATGAATGTCCTCCTCATCTCTCCTCAGCTGCTCGTTATATCGAGACTGACCCTGCCAATCGGGACCGCCGAACTCCCATCGTGAAGATCAAGCAAGGGTTCGAGCCGCCCACCTTCACCGGCTGGTTCCTGGGCTGGGATAACGAGTACTGGAGCAGTGACCCGCTGGAGCGCGCCATGGCTGAGCTGGAGATGTGAACTCTGACCCTGCCCAAACTCTGGCCCCGCCCTATGCCCTCCCCTGCCGGGGCTTCTGTTTCAGACTCAAAGAGGGCAGAGCTTCTGTTCTCTCACTCTTACACTTCTCCTCTATCTTAAGGGCTTTCTCTGCTTTTTTTTTTAAGCTTTTCTACGGCTCGGCATTTTGAAGAAACAAAACCACACTCTTTTTTTTATTAAATTTTTCATCCTAAGAGGCTGGGCAGCCGAGGTGTAAGGGTGTTGAACTCCAGTCCTGAAGGGCCAGCAGTTCTACATCTGTGGCTCCTCGTGACCGGGTTTCAACTCCTGTAGTTGGGACAATTTACAGGGTCTTTCAGTAAGCGACTGATGTTGGCAATTAAGGGTTATGAGAGTTATGTTCCCATGTTCCAGACAAAAGACCCAGTTAAAGACCCATGTTCATAAATTTATATTGCCTCACTGCGGGACAAGCAAAGCAAGATTTTAGTCCTTTGTATGTCCAAAACTTTTAACAGTGATCAGAGTGGATTTAATTATGAAGTAGAGACCTGTGCGTGTAGATAACGGTGAAATGTATTCCTGCATTCAGTGCCATAAAATTTATTTCCTCCACGAATAAGTGGGAACTTTTGTGAAATGTCGAAGAATTCTTCAATCGGGGGACTGAGTTGTGGCTCGGACAGCGCTGGTCGATTAGTGAGTATGAGGAATTCTTCATTAGGGGGACTGAGTTGTGGCTCGGACTGTGCTGGTCGGTTAGTGAGTATGAGGAATTCTTCATTCAGGGGACTGAGTTGTAGCTCGGACAGCGCTGGGCGGTTAGTGAGTATGAAGAATTCTCCACTAGGGGGACTGAGTTGTGGCTCGGACAGCACTGGTCGGTTAGTGAGTATGAGGAATTCTTCATTAGGGGGACTGAGTTGTGGCTCGGACAGCACTGGTCGGTTAGTGAGTATGAAGAATTCTTCAATCGGGGGACTGAGTTGTGGCTCGGACAGCGCTGGTCGATTAGTGAGTATGAGGAATTCTTCATTAGGGGGACTGAGTTGTGGCTCGGACAGCACTGGTCGGTTAGTGAGTGTGAGGAATTCTTCATTCGGTGGACTGAGTTGTGGCTCGGGCAGCGCTGGTCAGTTAGTGAGTATGAGGAATTGTTCATTCGGTGGACTGAGTTGTGGCTCTGACAGCGCTGGTCGGTTAGTGAGTTTGAGGAATTCTTCATTCGGGGGACTGAGTCGTGGCTCGGACTGCGCTGGTCGGTTAGTGAGATTGAGGAATTCTTCATTCGGGGGACTGAGTTGTGGCTCGGACAGCGCTGGTCGGTTAGTGAGTTTGAGGAATTCTTCATTCGGGGGACTGAGTCGTGGCTCGGACTGCGCTGGTCGGTTAGTGAGTATGAGGAATTCTTCATTCGGGGGACTGAGTTGTGGCTTGGACAGCGCAGGTCAGTTAGTGAGTAGGTGTGAAGTCTGTGACCGCCCATGTGCCTCATCGTGGCGAACATTTGAATGGTTATGTGAATTATCCATTGTGAAGTCATTTACGGTCCCGATTGTTCAGACTTTAAAGGGAGCCCAGCTTCCATCCAAGAGAGGAGAAAATGATACCAAATTTTACTTGAGTGCAGGGAGAGGTGGCGATTATGCTTTGACAGGATTTCTGGTTATATTTGTGCGGCTTCTTTCATGCTTTTTTTCAAATGCTGTTCATTGGGAGGGTCATAAGGCACTCGCCACAAACCCAGCTTGGTAAAAGTGCACCAGAGTATTTGGCCACTATTTGAAAAGGACCTGACTTCTACCATGGCAGAGAGGTTGGCCCGCCTTATTCCATTGTGCTTTAGGCCACTTTGATTAGAGACACGAAAGACTTATATCGGCAGTCTGTTGCCGTACAGCAAAACTGCTGATCCACTGTGCTTGTGTAGCCATGTAATGCCATTTTGTATTTATTGGGACTGTATCCTTCGCTTACTAGTCATAACCTGGTTTTGTCACTGCTTCCTTTATAAACTAAAACAAAAAGCTAAAACACCAGAGTTTGGGCTCATCCTTTCCTTTTAAATCAGCTGAACAGACCTGCCACAATTCAAAACAAGGTTGGGAGCAGAAAGTTTATTCCAAATGTGACAGCTATCAACAATGTGCCCCAGTTACATTTAGCAGTGAATTAAACAGACTTCTCTAGTACGTCTGCAAGCGAAGTACAGTCTCATAAATGTCTGCCTCGTTTTAATTGAAAGTATACATCAGCTGAAGCTGAGGAACAGTAGGGAGAAACACATGACAACATATTCAGTTAACAATGCACAATATACGACATGAGGAAGTCAGACAATACAACTCTGAACTTCAGAAAATTAAAGACAAGAATATGCATTAAGTGAAGTGGCTTATAATGGCATTAACAGCCATTTTATGACTGTATACACTTAAGTATGGTTAAAATTTCATGCGTTAAAGTAACAGTCGACCATTACACAAACCTCTACATTTTTAAAAAAAACGGAAATCTTTGGTATGGACCCATCGTGGAAATCGGTGATGCTGGTAAGCTGTGGCTCATGAGTACATTGGGTATTAGGAATATTCATTCTGACTTTTGATATAAGGCCAAATACCGGCATGTTAGCATAGTCAATATAAAAGTGGTTTCATGTATAATTAAATTCATGAAGCTAAAATGCACATTACTGTAAAAAATTATTGGCACACAAAATATTAAAAGCAAAGTATATGAATTTATAATTACGTGTAGAAATGTAGGCTATAGTAACAGACATTAACAGCAATGGCTTAAGGCTTTGTCAAGTCATTCCAATCATTAAATTCCTTTCCAACGCGCTATCTGCTCCCCAGTTTGAATATAAGGAACTGTTGATCAAAACCACCTAAATGACCTTATTCGTTATTATATACCTGAAAATCCCTGCTCAAGCGCGCACACACACACACGTGCAATCGCGCACACACACATGCGCAATCGCGCACGCGCACACACACACACTGCTGATCAGCTGATTGATGTGACAAAATAGCCATTATAAAGCCTCCAAATGAAACACAGACGATACATCTCAAACCAGCTAAACTCCTCAGTAACTACCCTGCATGCGTTCCAATGCAGATGGCGCATTCCTGCCGACTCTGCACAGCAATATGCAGTGTTTCCTTAACTCTTACAGAGTACATATGGAGAGCACAAATGCTGAACTGGTATGTACTCTGAGGGAGTTGAATTAACACTGGAGATTGCACTGTGTGGGCGGCTCACTGCTTCAAGAAGCCCTGGATCATATCGATGGGCAGGGGGAAGATGATGGTGGAGTTCTTCTCGGCTGCGATAGTGTTGAGCGTCTGCAGGTAGCGCAGCTGCAGGGCGGACGGCGACTCTGCGATCACCATGGACGCCTCCTTCAGCGCCCGGGAGGCGTTCATCTCGCCCTCTGCCGCGATCACCTGCCCCAGAGAGAGAACGGGAGAGGAGCGGACAGTTAGAGTAAGCGAGTAAAGATGGCGTAGTGCACTCATAGGGAGGGACACGCAGAGGTTTGTGATGATGCGCTGCAGATCCACGGGCATAGATCCATTTCAGGCCCCAGTTCTGATAACCACTTAAATCAGAGGAACAGTGCCAGGATAACTCAGGGCCCAAAGCTTTTCCAGATCTGTCAGATAGTTAAAGGAGCCGTGTCATGAGTACTGCACATGCTCAGAACGTACATCCCAAGAAGGTGAATCTGCTTGACTGCAAGTCATTATCTGATTCCATCCTTGCCAATCTGTTTTTGTTTTACATTGCATTTATGGGTATTTTTCTCAATACGGGCACTTTAGTGATGTCATTTTTTTTTTTTTTTTTTTTTAAAGTTCTCTGATTTTGATTCTTTTTTCTCCCCCAGGGGTAGGGTTGCCCCTAAGGTACTCAAAAAACCATGAGGCAGAGCTTAAACCAGGGCAGAATTTTTTGAGCAGGCCATTTTAATTTTGCCGTGTCCTCGGATCCACTCAACTCCATCGCTTTTTCAAGTGAGGCTCTCTCCTGGTACATTGTGATATGCCAGAGTTCTGAAACTGAGCGAATATCATCCTTTTCAGTGCCTCTGATTGAAACAGATAAACCATTACCATTTTCTCACCTCCATAACCAATATTGGTAACGGAGTTGAGGTTATGGAGTTGAGTGTTATTCAGAAAAGTGGAATTTTGCTTACTACCATACCATGGAGAGTTTTGCACCAGTATTATCAAAAGCATGATTAAAAATTTGTCCTACCGTTACCATGGATTTTAATGAAAGTAACGGAGTGGGGTTTAAAAAGTTTACTCACCATAGGATGCCAAAATTTTGAGAAATATTGAAATAATCAAAGAGCCACTTTGAAAGAAGTCCACATGGCCGCTACGGAGGTCACACAAAGGTTCTGTTTGCATGGGCCATATTCTGTGATTTAAGCGTCTGTCTCTGGGGGGAGTCTGTAGCGATGGTTATGGAGTTGTGTGGGTTTTTACGAACACCCCTATTTTAAGTGATTTTTCTCGGAAAACCACCACCTTTGATATTTTTTTTTTTTTTTGCTTAGGATAAATATCTCACGGTGTCTTTTAATGTATGCATACAGTTTCCAGGCAAAGGAAATTGAAATCATTGGAGTATTGCGAGTTTCAAAAATGTCAGCCAGATTTGGGACACTCCCAAAATGCCCCAAAATCCACTTTTTTGACCTTAAAAATGATGGTTAGAATGAAAATGCACCCATGATACTTTATTTCCAATTAGTAAGGACACACACCTATAGTTTAATAGGTAAAAAACTAACCCTGTGTGATAATTTAAAAAATAAGGACTCTGCATTTCACTAATAGCGCCCATATTGAGAAAAATACCCATATATATTTTTAGTTACTCCGGTATTAGGCTTTTAATATTCAGGAGTTTTCTACAGAAATTCAAGGATGCAAATTGCCATTTTAATTTTTAGCCAAGAGATACAAAGAATGTAATAAGCTGGTTTCCATTGCATAGAATGGATGTGAAAGGGGGGCGAAGATTCATGCATACAATTCAATCATAAAGTTCACCAAAAAATCCTAAAATCCCTCTGCCCAAGTGAGTGATGTAGTATTAAAAAAATCCCTAAGCCCAGCTGAGTGGTATAGTATTTTAAAAATCTCTACGGCCAGCTGAGTGATATAGTATTTAAAAAAGTACCTATGCCCAGCTGAGTGATATAGTATTTTAAAAATCCCTATGCCCAGCTGAGTGATATAGTATTTTAAAAATCCCTATGCCCAGCTGAGTGGTATAGTATTTTAGAAGTCCCTATGCCCAGCTGAGTGATAGAGTATTTTAAAAATCCCCATGCCCAGCTGAGTGGTATAGTATTTTAAAAATCCTTATGCCCAGCTGAGAGATATAGTATTTTAAAAATCCCTATGCCCAGCTGAGTGGTATAGTATTTTAAAAATCCCTATGCCCAGCTGAGAGATATAGTATTTTAAAAATGCCTATGCCCAGCTGAGTGGTATAGTATTTTAAAAATCCCTATGCCCAGCTGAGAGATATAGTATTTTAAAAATGCCTATGCCCAGCTGAGTGGTATAGTATTTTAAAAATGCCTATGCCCAGCTGAGTGGTATAGTATTTTAAAAATGCCTATGCCCAGCTGAGTGGTATAGTATTTTAAAAATGCCTATGCCCAGCTGAGTGGTATAGTATTTTAAAAATCCCTATGCCCAGCTGAGAGATATAGTATTTTAAAAATGCCTATGCCCAGCTGAGTGGTATAGTATTTTAAAAATCCCTATGCCCAGCTGAGAGATATAGTATTTTAAAAATGCCTATGCCCAGCTGAGTGGTATAGTATTTTTTAAAAATGAGAGGTATAGTATTTTAAAATGCCCCCAGCTGAGTGATATAGTATTTTAAAAAGTCCCTATGCCCAGCTGAGTGGATATAGTATTTATATAAAAATGCCTATGGTATAGTATTTTAAAATGCCTATGCCCAGCTGAGTGGTATAGTATTTTAAAATGCCTATGCCCAGCTGAGTGGTATAGTAGTATTTTAAAAAAAATGCCCAGCTGAGTGGTATAGTATTTTAAAAATGCCTATGCCCAGCTGAGTGGTATAGTATTTTAAAAATCTCTATGCCCAGCTGAGTGATATAGTATTTCAAAAAGTACCTATGCCCAGCTGAGTGATATAGTATTTTAAAAATGCCTATGCCCAGCTGAATGGTATAGTATTTTAAAAATGCCTATGCCCAGCTGAGTGGTATAGTATTTTAAAAATGCCTATGCCCAGCTGAATGGTATAGTATTTTAAAAATGCCTATGCCCAGCTGAGTGGTATAGTATTTTAAAAATGCCTATGCCCAGCTGAATGGTATAGTATTTTAAAAATGCCTATGCCCAGCTGAATGGTATAGTATTTTAAAAATGCCTATGCCCAGCTGAATGGTATAGTATTTTAAAAATGCCTATGCCCAGCTGAATGGTATAGTATTTTAAAAATGCCTATGCCCAGCTGAAGTGGTATAGTATTTTAAAAATGCCTATGCCCAGCTGAATGGTATAGTATTTTAAAAATGCCTATGCCCAGCTGAGTGGTATAGTATTTTAAAAATGCCTATGCCCAGCTGAATGGTATAGTATTTTAAAAATGCCTATGCCCAGCTGAATGGTATAGTATTTTAAAAATGCCTATGCCCAGCTGAATGGTATAGTATTTTAAAAATGCCTATGCTATGGTATAGTATTTTAAAAAATGCCTATGCCCAGCTGAATGGTATAGTATTTTAAAATATGCCCAGCTGAATGGTTTTAAAAATGCCCTATTTAAAAATGCCTATGCCCAGCTGATGGTATGGTATAGCATTTTAAAATCCCTATGCCCAGCTGAATGGTATAGTATTTTAAAAATTTTGCCTATGCCCAGCTGAATGGTATAGTATTTTAAAAAATGCCTATGCCCAGCTGAATGATATAGTATTTTAAAAATGCCTATGCCCAGCTGAATGGTATAGTTTTTTAAAAATCCCTATGCCCAGCTGAATGGTATAGTATTTTAAAAATGCCTATGCCCAGCTGAATGATATAGTATTTTAAAAATGCCTATGCCCAGCTGAATGGTATAGTATTTTAAAAATGCCTATGCCCAGCTGAATGGTATAGTATTTTAAAAATGCCTATGCCCAGCTGAATGGTATAGTATTTTAAAAATCCCTATGCCCAGCTGAATGGTATAGTATTTTAAAAATGCCTATGCCCAGCTGAGTGGTATAGTATTTTAAAAATCCCTATGCCCAGCTGAATGGTATAGTATTTTAAAAATGCCTATGCCCAGCTGAATGGTATAGTATTTTAAAAATGCCTATGCCCAGCTGAATGGTATAGTATTTTAAAATCCCTATGCCCAGGTATAGTATTTTAAAAGTGGTATAGTATTTTAAAAATCCCTATGCCCAGCTGAGTGGTATAGTATTTTAAAAATCCCAATGCACAGCTGAATGGTATAGTATTTTAAAAATGCCTATGCCCAGCTGAGTGGTATAGTATTTTAAAAATCCCTATGCCGAGCTGAGCGATAGAGTATTTTAAAAATCCCTATGCCCAGCTGAGTGGTATAGTATTTTAAAAATCCCAATGCACAGCTGAGTGGTATAGTATTTTAAAAATCCCTATGCCCAGCTGAATGGTATAGTATTTTAAAAATGCCTATGCCCAGCTGAATGGTATAGTATTTTAAAAATGCCTATGCCCAGCTGAGTGATAGAGTATTTTCCAGGACAGTTAATGTGAGCAGCAGCAGTGGCCATAGCATTTAATCTTTGATGGCAGTACCTTCATGAATACATGCCAAATACATTTTGTAGGACCATCACTTCTTTTCTAGGATATTCAGGGAATTCTTGTTTTACATGAACATTTAATGACTGGAAAGCTGTATCAAAAATAACTCATTTTCTACCACCCCAGTAATCACGTCAATATAAAATTGTTCACAATGCTCAGTAAAGTTTTTTGTCACTAAGTATTATGAAAAGGTGTATGTGTATTCCATCAGTGACTTCATTGTACTCTGTGTAACAGATTATAAAACTGCATATTCATGCCCCAGCGGGGAACAAACACGCACTAAAATTGCCTTTGCTTCACACTGCAAAATCAAACGTGTGAAAAGCGGTTTCCTATGCAATCTCAAACTGACGACAAATCAAAATATTAATATCATCACTGAACAAGAAATGCACTAAATACATTTACCTTCCTGCTGGAAGACGATCCGGAGTTTATCATGAATATGCCTCCTGACATATAGGTGAATCAGTCAGAAACATGGGCGACAGCTACATTCTTACATTCCGACAGAAATGGATTTTCATTGTCCCAAACAGGACGACCCGTTTCACATCATGGCTGTGAAGTTCTATGGAACCCAAGAACAGGGCATTTTTGAAGAATGCCATAATTGGGCTTTTCTCAAACAAAACAGACCACACAAAGCGGAGATCCAGTTTCAAAGAGCAGGATTATGCAGATGGATTACCACAGTAAGTTACCTCAAACCCTCCCAAATCTGGAACATTCACTGAAGTAAACAGAGCAGTTCTGCACCTAACTCCTTGTTGCTGTCCAGTGAAGTAGGTAATCTTGCACTTCAGTATTTGTACATTAAATAGCCCTTCAGTTTTTATTTTTATTAGTTTAACAGAGCATTCCAGCGCAGGACAGGTGAACCTTCGACCACAAACATAAAAACCCAGGAGCCAACTGAACCTCGGACCTCTCTTAGGGAGTCACATGAGGTCACAAACAGGCAGATGTCAAACACAATTTATAACAAAGTGCTCATTTGTGTACACTAAATAGCTCTCTCAGTATGGCAAAGGAGGTCCACGGGGTGACCAGTCTCCTACTTCAACAGGAACTGGACCAGGATTAATAGTTTTAACATCCCTACTCACTCAAAAATGCCACGGGACATTTTTAACGGTCACAGTAGCTCAAGGCAAATTCTAATTTACAGAGCAGCAACTTGGTTTTGGTAAAGAGGCCTACCATACTAATGCTAACCAGGCCCACACCTGCTCAGCACAAACACTCTCAGAAGGGTGCTGATTACACCAGGTTACTAGACCCCTGCCGCTCAATTCTAGGACATTTTCATGAATAAATCGGAAAAGTGCTCTGTGCTTTACACTATTAGGAAAGAATGTTGTAAATACAGTTGAAAGATATGAGTGCATTCTGTTCTGGAATTCTAAAATATTCTCAACTTGAAGAACAGTCATCAAAATCTAGACATTCTGAGTATTTTAATCATTCACTGACTGGGATCATTCAGGACAGTACAGCAGCATAATTCCTGAAACCGCAATATTTCAGCTCTGAGTGTAACATGCTTCTAGAGCAGGAGCTGAACTCTAACATACAAGAGATTCTAAGAGAAGCCTTTGCCCATAAAACTGACTATTCATTCCTGAAGCCAAACTTCCAGTTAACGTGACTGCAGGTTTCTCATTCATAATCCCCGATTTACGAGATTAGGCATACATTAGCGGTCAGCAAAAGCACTGAGTTTAACGGTTAGCAGAAACCCTGAGTGTAGCGGTCAGCAGAAGCCCAGAGTGTAGTGGTTAGCAGAAGCCCGGCGTTTAGTGGTTAGCAGAAGCCCGGCGTTTAGTGGTTAGCAGGAGCACTGAGTGTAGTAGTTAGCAGAAGCATTGAGTGTAGCGGTTAGCAGAAGCCCTGAGTTTAGTGGTTAGCAGAAGCACTGAGTGTAGTGGTGAGCAGAAGCACTGAGTGTAGCGGTTAGCAGAAGCAGTGAGTGTAGCGGTCAGCAGAAGCACTGAGTGTAGAGGTTAGCAGAAGGCCGGAGTTTAGTGATTAGCAGAAGCACTGAGTGTAGCGGTCAGCAGAAGCACTAAGTGTAGTGGTTAGCAAAAGCCCGGCGTTTAGTGGTTAGCAGAAGCACTGAGTGTAGCGGTTAGCAGAAGCACTGAGTGTAGTGGTTTGCAGAAGCATTGAGTGTAGTGGTTAGCAGAAGCACTGAGTGTAGCGGTTAGCAGAAGCACTGAGCGTAGCGGTCAGCAGAAGCACTGAGTGTAGCGGTTAACAGAAGCACTGAGTGTAGCAGTTTGCAGAAGCACTGAGTGTAGTGGTTTGCAGAAGCACTGAGTGTAGCGGTTAGGAGAAGCCCTGAGTTTAGTGGTTAGCAGAAGCCCGGCGTTTAGTGGTTAGCAGAAGCACTGAGTGTAGCGGTTAGCAGAAGCACTGAGTGTAGCGGTGAGTAGAAGCACTGAGTGTAGCGGTTAGCAGAAGCACTGAGTGTAGCGGTTAGCAGAAGCACTGAGTGTAGCGGTTAGGAGAAGCACTGAGTGCAGCGGTTAGGAGAAGCACTGAGTGCAGCGGTTAGGAGAAGCACTGAGTGTAGCGGTTAGCAGAAGCACTGAGTGTAGCGGTTAGCAGAAGCACTGAGTGTAGCGGTTAGCAGAAGCACTGAGTGTAGTGGTTAGCAGAAGCACTGAGTGTAGTGGTTAGCAGAAGCCCAGAGTGTAGTGGTTAGCAGAAGCACTGAGTGTAGCGGTTAGCAGAAGCACTGAGTGTAGCTGTTAGCAGAAGCCCGGAGTTTAGTGATTAGCAGAAGCACTGAGTGTAGTGGTTAGCAGAAGCCCGGCGTTTAGTGGTTAGCAGAAGCACTGAGTGTAGCAGTTTGCAGAAGCACTGAGTGTAGTAGTTAGCAAAAGCATTGAGTGTAGCGGTTAGCAGAAGCCCTGAGTGTAGTGGTTAGCAGAAGCACTGAGTGTAGCGGTTAGCAGAAGCACTGAGTGTCGCGGTCAGCAGAAGCACTGAGTGTAGTGGTTAGCAGAAGCCCGGCGTTTAGTGGTTAGCAGAAGCTCGGCGTTTAGTGGTTAGCAGAAGCACTGAGTGTAGCGGTTAGCAGAAGCATTGAGTGTAGCAGTTAGCAGAAGCATTGAGTGTAGCGGTTAGCAGAAGCCCTGAGTTTAGTGGTTAGCAGAAGCACTGAGTGTAGTGGTTAGCAGAAGCACTGAGTGTAGCGGTTAGCAGAAGCAGTGAGTGTAGCGCTCAGCAGAAGCACTGAGTGTAGCGGTTAGCAGAAGCCCGGAGTTTAGTGATTAGCAGAAGCACTGAGTGAAGTGGTTAGCAGAAGCCCGGCGTTTAGTGGTTAGCAGAAGCACTGAGTGTAGCGGTTAGCAGAAGCACTGAGTGTAGCGGTGAGCAGAAGCACTCAGTGTAGCGGTTAGCAGAAGCACTGAGTGTAGTGGTTAGGTGAAGCACTGAGTGTAGCAGTTAGGAGAAGCACTGAGTGTAGCGGTTAGCAGAAGCATTGAGTGTAGCGGTTAGGAGAAGCCCGGAGTTTAGTGGTTAGCAGAAGCACTGAGTGTAGCGGTTAACAGAAGCACTGAGTCTAGCGGTTAACAGAAGCACTGAGTGTAGCAGTTTGCAGAAGCACTGAGTGTAGTGGTTTGCAGAAGCACTGAGTGTAGCGGTTAGGAGAAGCCCTGAGTTTAGTGGTTAGCAGAAGCCCACTGAGTGTAGTAATTAGTGGTTAGCAGAAGCACTGTAGTGTAGCAAAGCACTGAGTGGTTAAGGCAGAAGCACTGAGTGTAGTGGTTAACAGAAGCACTGAGTGTAGCGATTAGCAAAAGCACTGAGTGTAGTGGTTAGCAGAAGCACTGAGTGTAGTGGTTAACAGAAGCACTGAGTGTAGTGGTTAGCAGAAGCACTGAGTGTAGTGGTTAGCAGAAGCACTGAGTGTAGTGGTTAACAGAAGCACTGAGTGTAGCGGTTAGCAGAAGCACTGAGTGTAGTGGTTAGCAGAAGCACTGAGTGTAGTGGTTAGCAGAAGCACTGAGTGTAGCGGTTAGCAGAAGCACTAAGTGTAGTGTAGTGGTTAGCAGAAGCACTGAGTGTAGTGGTTAGCAGAAGCACTGAGTGTAGTGGTTGGCAGAAGCACTGAGTGTAGTGGTTAGCAGAAGCTGAGTGTAGTGGTTAGCAGAAGCACTGAGTGTAGTGAGTTTTAGTGGTTAGCAGAAGCACTGAGTGTAGTGGTTAGCAGAAGCACTGAGTGTAGCGGTTAGCAGAAGCACTGAGTGTAGTGGTTAGCAGAAGCACTGAGTGTAGTGGTTAGCAGAAGCCCGGAGTTTAGTGGTTAGCAGAAGCACTGAGTGTAGTGGTTAGCAGAAGCACTGAGTGTAGTAGTTAGCAGAAGCACTGAGTGTAGCAGAAGTTAGCAGAAGCACTGAGTGTAGTGGTTAGCAGAAGCACTGAGTGTAGTGGTTAGCAGAAGCACTAGAGTGTTAGAAGCAGAAGCACTGCAGAAGTGTTTAGTGGTTAGCAGAAGCACTGAGTGTAGCGGTTAGCAGAAGCACTGAGTGTAGCGGTTAGCAGAAGCACTGAGTGTAGCGGTTAGCAGAAGCACTGAGTGTAGCGGTTAGCAGAAGCACTGAGTGTAGCGGTTAGCAGAAGCACTGAGTGTAGTGGTTAGCAGAAGTGCAGAAGCAGTGGTTAGGAGAAGCACTGAGTGTAGCGGTTAGAAGAAGCACTGAGTGTAGCAGTTAGCAGAAGCACTGAGTTTAGTGGTTAGCAGAAGCACTGAGTGTAGCGGTGAACAGAAGCACTGAAGCACTGAACAGAAGCACTGAGTTAACAGAAGCACTGAGTGTAGCAGTTTGCAGAAGCACTGAGTGTAGTGGTTTGCAGAAGCACTGAGTGTAGCGGTTAGGAGAAGCCCTGAGTTTAGTGGTTTGCAGAAGCACTGAGTGTAGCGGTTAACAGAAGCACTGAGTGTAGCGGTTAACAGAAGCACTGAGTGTAGCAGTTAGGAGAAGCCCGGAGTTTAGTGGTTAGCAGAAGCACTGAGTGTAGCAGTTAGCAGAAGCACTGAGTGTAGTGGTTAGCAGAAGCACTGAGTGTAGCGGTTAGCAGAAGCCTGGAGTTTAGTGGTTAGCAGAAGCACTGAGTGTAGCGGTTAACAGAAGCACTGAGTGTAGCGGTTAACAGAAGCACTGAGTCTAGCAGTTTGCAGAAGCACTGAGTGTAGTGGTTTGCAGAAGCACTGAGTGTAGCGGTTAGGAGAAGCCCTGAGTTTAGTGGTTAGCAGAAGCACTGAGTGTAGCGGTTAACAGAAGCACTGAGTGTAGCGGTTAACAGAAGCACTTAGTGTAGCAGTTTGCAGAAGCACTGAGTGTCGTGGTTAGCAGAAGCACTGAGTGTAGCAGTTAGGAGAAGCCGGAGTTTAGTGGTTAGCAGAAGCACTGAGTGTAGCAGTTAGCAGAAGCACTGAGTGTAGTGGTTAGCAGAAGCACTGAGTGTAGCGGTTAGCAGAAGCCCGGAGTTTAGTGGTTAGCAGAAGCACTGAGTGTAGTGGTTAGCAGAAGCCCAGAGTTTAGCGGTTAGCAGAAGCCCAGAGTTTAGTGGTCAGCAGACGCCTTAAGTTTGGCGGAAGCGTACCTTAGCACGAGCCTCGCGGGAAGCCTCTGCTTCAGCCGCCATGGCCCTTTGGAGCTGGAGTGGGAGCTTCACGTCCTTTATCTCCACGCGCTCCACCTTAATGCCCCAGTCATCCGTGGCATCGTCCAGGGTAGACTGTAGGGACAGGGGGAGACGCATGATCCATCAGCACTGCACTGTGACTGCTGAAAGAGAGGTGGGTGGTACTTTCGCTCCAAACCAAACACAAGCTGTTTTCGGAATCACATACTATACTAGCAGTACATACTCAATTGACCAAAATGTAGTATGCCGTATGTAGTATGACAACAAAAGCAAAATCTACTGAGGTTTAAGGCAGCAGAGATGGGACAGGCGTTTGCGTGCCCGGTGGTATGCGGTGGAGCCGAATACCGCTTAGGGTTAACCCTTTCAGTGCCGTGGGCAAATATAGTTGCCCAATGATGTAAGCTGTCAAAATCAGACTCTGTCGAAAACCTATCACGTGGCAACTTGTTTAAAAGAGCTCTTTAAACAAGTTGCCACATGATAGGTTTTCAACAGCTCAGGATAACTACATTTTTAATTCCTTGAAAATGTATTCAGCGCTCAAAGGGTTAAGGCAGCAGAAAGGCCACTATTTTGTCCCTGGGAGCACTTGCTTCTAGTCACAAGGTTCAGTACACTTGTTTTTAGTGCACTCCCTCCACTTTTAGAGTTCTGTCTTTTTTCAGTTTCAAGCAGTTTATCTCAATGAGGATAAATACCAGTGAATGACCTTTAAATTACCTCATCAGGTCAGATAATCTTTTTTTTCTTCATAGATGGTGACAGGAAATTTTGGACAGAATAATAAAAAAAAAGCATTTCAGCAAAATAAACAGACAAGAAACTCTTTCATTAAATTGCCAGGAGAAGAAAGCTAATGCAGCACATCTGCGGGGACGGTTCAGATCCATGAGGACCTTTCAGGGGAAAATCAACAGTTTTTACAGTCCGGTCAAACTGTTCATTTGATGAACATTCACAGTTAGAGGATTTGCTTTAAGCAGTTCTTCAGCAGAATACATCAGACAGGCTGGAATCCATCTCCCCCCCCCGACACTGGCCAGCTCCTGAGTTTCCCCCTAGTATCGCATACCCCTTTTCCACCAAGCTGGTTTCAGCGCTGGTTCGGAGCCAGAGCCTGACTTAGCATCGGTTTTTTGGCTTTCCACTGCCTAAGCACCAGCTCCTGGCTCTCAAAACTGGTGCTAGAGTAAGCACCAACTCCTTGCTGGTCCAGAGCAAGCACCGATTATGTGGGGCGGAGTTTGACCAACAAGACCAGTGCGGTCGCGGAAGTATTTTGAGCGTTCTGCCCGCAGTAAATATTGGAATATACAAGCATCTGTCCTATATCTGCATGATGCATAAATAGTGCATTTTACTTTCCTGCTTCAGGCATGTTTTCTGCACCGCTTACGTCTATATTAAGCATTACGAATATGAGTTAGCTGGCTAGCTAGGGCATTCGCGAATTATTACCATTAGCAAACTTGAAAGGCCTTTCAAAACGAAACTACGTTCGATCATTCAAACTTATGAAGTTGGAATGAAATACGACGGTTGCTCATTTATTTCTTCTGCCTGCATCACTGGGAAGAGAAACGATGGATAGCGTGTTCCTATTATTACACCCTGTTGCTGCTTAAGGTTTCGGGATTAACAGCATGGACAACAATGCAAGATACGTTACACATTTATTTTCAATATGTGATCTTAACTCAGTACAAGATCATAGCAATCAGGCTATATTCCTTTCCCCCACTAAAAACGATTAGACCTAAATGCCAATAATAGTATTACTAAGCATAGAACACAAGCATTATTTCAGTTTTAAATTTTTGTTTGTGGTTTCCCGCAGTACATACTGTATTTCTGTATTGCCAAATGTTATGTGACCGCTGCTGAGAGAGACGCAGATCTCGAACGAAGTTTATTTTCTCCTGATCTGCTGGTCTTAAATTATAGTGACGTAATCGCATTGCTCTGATTAGGCTCCTCGGCGATGGAAAAGCAAACAGGTACTTAGGAGGTTCGTGGGTTGAACCAACTAAGCACTGGCTCTAGCACCAGCACGACACCAGGTTCTTTTTGGTGGAAAAGGGGTAACAGTGTATCGAGCCCTCTGCTGCCAAAAAGCTCATTTCCCAGGTCAAAATTAAGACTTCACCATGGCAAAATGATCCCATTTATATCTCCTTTTCAAATTCAAATTTTACTTTGCTCTCTTTGCACAGAACACACAACCCTACAGATGGATTTTGTTTTTCTGAACCCATTCAAACCTTCGCCTTTATCACTCCCATCTCAGGAACCTGGCGCACATTCTGCAGGGCCTAACAATGGGAGACTTCCGCCATGAAACGGCTCCGGAATGTTCCCTCTGAACCAGTGAGTGAAGGTTCTCTGCTGACATCATCTTGCTGCTCCAAAAGCGCAGCATGAGAAAGAACACAAGTGCCAACAGGTGCGCCATACCTGCATGCTGTGGGCGATCTCCTCGCGGTCCGACAGGATCTCCGCCAGGTTCTTGGTGCCAAGCACATTGCGCAGAGTGGTCTGCGCTAAGAGGCGCGTGGCGGCGTCAGCGTTAGTGATGTTGGCTACGGCCAGCGTGGCGTTCTGTACGCGGTAATACACCACCCCGTCCACGCTCACCGTGACTGAGTCCTTGGTCAGAACCTGAGGGAGGCATTGTGAGCATGAATTTGCAGAAACAGACCAATCAAAGCCCCTGTGCCGACTAGAAGACCAATCAGAGCCTCTATAAACAAAGAAAGATCAATCAAAACCTCTGTCCAGAGGAACAGACCAATCAGGGCCCCTGTAAACACAGAAAGACCCATCAAAACCTCCATCCAGAGGAACAACCCAATCAGAGCCCCTGTAAACACAGAAAGACCCATCAAAACCTCCGTCCAGAGGAACAGACCAATCAGAGCCCCTGTAAACACAGAAAGACCCATCAAAACCTCCATCCAGAGGAACAGACCCATCAGAGCCCCTGTAAACACAGAAAGACCCATTAAAACCTACCAAAACCTCCGTCCAGAGGAACAGACCAATCAGAGCCCCTGTAAACACAGAAAGACCCATCAAAACCTCCGTCCAGAGGAACAGACCAATCAGAGCCCCTGTAAACACAGAAAGACCCATCAAAACCTCCGTCCAGAGGAACAGACCAATCAGAGCCCCTGTAAACACAGAAAGACCCATCAAAACCTCCGTCCAGAGGAACAGACCAATCAGAGCCCCTGTAAACACAGAAAGACCCCTCAAAACCTCTGTTCAGAGGAACAGACCAATCAGAGCCCCTGTAAACACAGAAAGACCCATCAAAACCTTCGTCCAGAGGAACAGACCAATCAGAGCCCCTGTAAACACAGAAAGACCCATCAAAACCTTCGTCCAGAGGAACAACTGTTGGTGCAGCCAGAAATGTACTAGAGATGCAGCCTTAGTCACTCATGAAATCTTGACATTTTTGCTTACCATCATCAGAATTTGACTCATTAACTGAACTATTGCAGTGAAGGTAAATTAAATTCCACTGTAAGGCTATGAAACAACCTGGTTACCTTGCTTACGGTCAACCATAAAACTAATCATTAGATCATATTACCTAAAAAGAATTATTTTCTTCTAAAACCGCTTCAACGAGCGCCAGTTACACTGTGAGACAAAATGACAGGAAGTTGCTGCAATGTAGATGCATTAAGGAAGCGAGATGGCGAGGGTCTTACTTCCTGCGGTGGGATGTCGAAGGAGATGGTTCGCATGTCCACATTGATGAAGCTGTCAGTGCAGGGTAGAATGAAGAACAGACCTGCAAAAGCACACAAAGACACACTAATACACAAACAAACAAAACACAAACACACTTACAATAAAACAAATAAGTTCAGTCACAGTGAAAGTCATCAATATCACACTAAAGGGCTGACAAAACCTTTTTCCTTTTTTTAACTATAAAGAAAAAAAACTGCCATTTCCCGTAATATTGTGCACATCCCAAAAAGGCAGCAGCTAGAGCCCTGCATTTACAGTATCAGAAGCTTGAGACTCCGAGCTCCCATCCGGGATCAATTTAACCAAATTCTGGGACGCTGTCCAAGAGGAGGAGGACAGCTTCCCCTGGCGAGCCCAGCACGGAAAATTCCAGTCTCAGCCATGGGAATGACAAATGCACACCTTATTGTTCCAACAGAACCACTCTAAAACAAAACTGCCGAGCAACCGTGTACCGCATTCATGAGAGCCAGCTGTCGTGAAATCTTTCAGAGGTAAACTAATGAGCTCCAGGAATTCTTTTCATCCATTTTCTCCATGCCATCCAAATTTAGCACACCATCAATGACCATTCCAGCCCCAGCACAAAGGAACGGGACAACACAGGAATTCACTTGTGTGGGATTCCATGATAGAAACTGAAAAAATGCTTAATTTGAGAAATCTTTTTAACTGACTGGTCTATTATGATTTGTTACCCTGAATGCCCAAGTCACTTACTATGTTGTCACTTTATTTATTTATTTTTTATTCATGTATTTACGATGTGTGAATTGTTGTGTGCCGTGTCTGTCTGTTCTTCTTATTTTTTTTTTACTGCTGGCTGTACCACAAATTACCCCTTGAGGACAATAAAGACTACCTTGACCGTGACAAGTCATTTAGAACAAGTTGGTTCTCTCACTTAGATGACCGCAGAATGGTGATTTGGGGTGGAATTAAAGGAGACATGAAATTTCATCAAATTTTCAATTTTCAATCAATGGCCTTAATTTCCCACTAATTGACATCACTCAAGTTCCCAGTCTTTACGAGTCACGAATCTAGAGCAAAGTCTGTCCACTTGCAAAGTGACGGTCACATGACCCTTTGCTTGACGGAGAAAAATATTATAAATGAAGGGCTGTTTATTGTCATGTCCCGTACAACAGATTGAAGGCAAAAAGATCTCGCCACTTTTTTATTTTTTGAGCTGGAAACTTTTTATAACAAATCCTCTAATTTCAGACTAAAGGTACTAAAATACTACTGTCTCCCTGTAATCCCATTTGTTAGTTTACAAATAATTAGCCTAAAAAGTATTGTCCCGTACAACAGATTGTCTGTTGTACGGGATGTCCCTACAACAGGTCATTAGTACAGTCCTTTACAGAACTGCTTAAACCAAATTTCAAGGCAATTACTTCTCAGTTGGTCATTTCTGCCTGAAAAACATTAGGTGTCTCTTTAATTCCTCACCTCTGAGACAATAGGGGGGGTTAGTGAATGGAAAATTCCACTGAGGGAAGGAAAGTGACTGTTTCAAGGGTATGCAAATGGCTGTTCAGAGTTTCTTAATGGTATCAGTCACCATTTCAGAGGTAAGTAAAACATTGAAAATGTTTTGAAATTAAAGGAATTGTTAAAAATATTTGTGAAAGTAACATCTGCCATGTCTGTGTATTTCATTAGTTTATTTGCATTAGAAAGACAGAAAAGAGTCGACTGTCCTGACTGACTGTCTTAGGCATGAAAATGCACTGTGGTTGTGTACATTTTATGCATCGTCAGACTGGCTGAATAAAAATGTATAAAATATAGTGCATATAATGAACCCTTCAAATGAGAAAAGAGCATAATACTTTGTCAACACTTGGGCGAGGGCATGTTTGCTCCTGAAAACTCCAAAGGCCCTGAGCCTAAGGGCGCTGTCACACTAGGTACGATAGTTCCGTACTGAGCCACAATACGATTGTCCCCCCTCCCCTCTCCCCCTGCTGGACAGCTTTCACACTAGCAACGTTGTACCGCGCCCAAGTGCGGATTATTTTATCAAAATTCCAATACAGAAGGTAGCAGTATGCACCTAGGTGGTTTTTAAGTAGAAAAATATACACAAAGAAGAAGCAGCAGCTACGGAAATGTATCTTTTTCATCACTAAAACTGCTAGACTTTCGCACCACGTTCCACACTTTTAAGATACTACAGCCGCACTTTCTTTAGTTCATCACGGCATTGTTCTATTGTTCTGCGATAACCACGCAAAAGTTAATACTCGCAAATTATTCCATAAATCTCTGCGTCTCTGAGTGTAGTATCCAGTTGTGATTGTATGTTTTTTCCGTCTGCCTAAATTCCGATCAAGTATTTAATTTCGTCTGCCCAATTTCTTAGTTTAACCAGAGAGATCTTCTTGCCGCTATATGTGTCAGAACAAAAAAGTATAATAGTTAAGATGTCACGTGATACTCCACTTCCCTGCTCGAGTACGGTTGCTTTCACATTCAGTACGAGTACGGATGGCCCATGCCCGAGTCCACTTCTTCCAAGTGGTCTCGCATACCGTGCCCAAGCACGGTACGCTTGTGTTCACACTTACCAAATGAACCAGACTTTAGGGTGAAGTGCACTCGGGTCCGTGCCCGAGTCCATAGTGTGAAAGCACCCTAAGGCTACTACCAGCATCCAAGTAGGCAATGGAATGCGGAATCGATAGTAATTTGTGTTACTAGTAAGCGTGTTTCATGGTTCGCATCTTGTCATTTCTCAATCATTCTGAGCTTTGTCTGGTGATCTGTGTTCTGTTTGTGATGGTAGAATTTCAAACTGTGTTCTGAAGAAAAGAAGTTGATAAATAATGAGGCAGGAAAGGCTGATAGGTTTTTACAGATAACAGTTGTCCTGTACGACAGATATTTTGTCCCGTACAACAGGTACGGAATTATCACAGGACCAGAGCTAACTGAGGGGACATGAATTGTTACAAAGTAATCAGTTATTATTTATTTAGCTTTAGCCGTACAAGTTTCAAGTGCAATAACAGGCAGGGGCAGTGCTTCAGTAAAAACCTGAGCTCAGGTCAGAGCGTCCCGTACGACAGATGTTTTCTGTCCCGTATGACAGGTATCCCCTAGAATTTTTAAACCCTGTTGAATTCATGTCTTGTTGATTTTTTAAAATAAAACTGCTTTAACACAATACAGCAGACTCTCTTCAATATTTCTTGACTATTTTTCAAAAGGTTTCAATAGCCAATTCACAGAGTTCTTGAAAAGACTTTGTCGGAAAAAAGTGATTTCTCTGCGTCCCGTACGACAGATCACATTTTTGCTTATTTCACCCCCCAGCAATGGAAATGAATCAGTTAGACCATTGAATAATGTTGAAGAGTGGTAACACAATTTAAAGGTCACAGCCTACTTTAAAGCCAGTCTTCGTTTTATTTTCTGGATGTAAAATACTGTCTGAATGTCCCGTACGACAGGCATGGAATCGCCCATGTGGAAAAAATCATGGCTGGCATGGGAATGTGGACTGCCTACACGACAGCTGTGTGGGATTGCTCTATAGTCTGTTGGCACTAGAACAGCAATATAATGTTACACTATATTAAGCCACTCTATGTAGCCACCAGTGATTTGGGTATTACAGGCACAGTTTACGGCCCTGAACACATGCTTACAGCTTTGTCGTGCATTGTGGGTAAAGGTAGCTGAGAGTAACGGACAAGAGGGAGACCATGTGGGCTCATCTGAAGCCCGTTCAGCAATGTTGTCATTTTAAAAATACCAAAATTACACAACATAACACCTTAAACATTGTTTCGGGACAGGTATATGTAGAGCTTTCAAACCTCTTTTGGGTTAAATAAAACCTCAGTTGTCAACAACAGCAAAAAAAAAAAAAAAAAAAGTTATACAAGGCCAGCTGCAGCTTTCGGGAGAGAAAATTAGGAGTTGGTTAGAGACGGGATTCTCTATTCCAGTAAACAGGCCCCTCTTTTGCATCAGTAAAACATGTGAAGCCCTCATGGTCGGCATTCTCCACTCTCACCCCACAGTCTGGTCCAGTACAGAAAGGCTATTACAGAGCACAGCTGCGATTCACAGCAAGCTTTCATCACTTCAAAGAGCAAAGATACAAAGGAAATGAAGGCTAAAACAGACAACATTTTGTGAGTTTTCTGATATGACTGTTAAAATCTTTGACAATGACAATGACCATTCACGTGGAACTAGGACGCAGTTGAATTAGTTTACTGTTAATTAGTTAGCTGTTGTACAGAAACAAAACACAATAGACCAGATGACCACACTCTTAAACATAGCAATGGGAATCAGTGTGTCCCACAGACCAGGAGGCAATGTGTGGTGGCAGACTACCGATGTTTTCAAACAGATATGATTTTAATTTTGTTGAGCGGGGTGGGGGGGAGGAAGAGAGAGTAGATATAATTTTCATTTTGTTGAGCGGGGGGAAGAATTAAGCAAATTTCGCGTCTTCCAGTAGCTACTTTTCCCATTTTCCGGTTTTTTTTTTTTTTCCCCCAACATGCACATGCACTATCAACAGGCGGCAATTGCGCATTTACTCACAATTAACGGGAATCAATTAGTGGCGGTCCGAATTGATTCTGTGGCGCCCCGCCACACAATGGTCTATGTGTGGGAAACCCTGGAAATATCAGCCGCTTCGAAGCAAAGTAAGTTAATTGGGGCGTAAGCAGATAGTCCACATACATGTAGTCCACATACATTCAACAGGAAGCCAACACGAATTCTTGCGAAAGCAACACATTGTCTACACAATACTGGCGTTAAAAAGCTCCAGCTCGGACATCCGCGAATTTCGGCGATGATGGTGAATGGTCCCGTACCACTGCGAATCAATTCACGGTTCTTCGAATCAATTCTTCTCTGCGAAAGAAGAGAACCGTTTCATCCGCACACTTCTGCGAGCCAACACAGCTCAGTGAGAAAGGGGTTTTGGTTACCATTATCGGGCAACTCGACTGAGCGGTCACACTTTTTCATGAGTGACAGAGAGCAACATTTTTATGTCACTTTTCTGCCATTTAGCAAAAATATAATCTTTAAGAAGTCTACATCATGAAATCCGATTAGATTTTTTTCTAACCTGAACTTTCACTGTCGTCTGCTGTCAATTTGTGAAGTGCGCCACCTTCTCAATTCACTTCTGGTTCTTGCTCTGCTTTCAGACAATTTTTTTTTTTTTTACACAACACTGCCACCGCGTGGGTCTAATTAGTATTGCTCTTTCTATTCCATGATGCTCATAGGAACAAACGTCCAAAAATGGATTTTGACCAGTTTTTATTGCCGCAATTGATTGCGAAAAAAGGCCGACCATGCGGTTACAATGCCCGTTAAAATTTTAATTATATATGGGTTAGTGCCTAATACATACTAATGTCTAAAGACATTATTAAACGAGGAAATAAATACATTGATTTTGTCACATGATCTTGAAGACCAAAGTCAAATCCAATATGGTGTGTTTGATCAGCATACATGATTTGTCATTAGTATCCAATACATACCGAAGATCTAAAGCTAACATTAAAGGACTTATAGGCCGTTTTTGTCATTACCTGGACCTTGTTGCCCAAGGTCAAATCCAATATGTCGAAAACAACCAGCATACATGATTTGCAATTAGTGCCCAATACATACCTAAGCTCTAAAAACAATATTAAACAAACATGGGCCATTTTTGTCATATAACCTTGACCTTGAGGCCCAACATCAAATTTGACTGACTGCCTAAGAATGTTCAGCATACATGGTTTCTTATAGGTGCCCCAAACATACCTGAGCTCTAATTGCCATATTCAGCAAGTTATAGCACATTTTTGCCATTTGATCTTGACGCCCACTGTCATATTCAACTTGCCGAGAATGTTTGGCTTACATGATTCCCAATAGGGGCCTCACAAAACTCTAAATGCCGCATTAAGCTGTTACAATACATTTTTACCATTTGACCTTCACCTTGAGGCTCAAGGTCAAATTCAAACAACCGAGAATGTTTGGCATACATGATTCCCTTTAGGTGCCTCATACATATCTAAGCTCTAAATGTCATATTAAGCAAGTTATAGCACATTTTTGCCATTTGGCCTTGACCTTGAGGCCCAAGGTCAAATGTGACTGACTCACAATGTTCGGCATACCTGATTCCCTAGAGGTGCCTCATACATACCTAAGCTCTAAATGCTATATTAAGAGAGTTATAGCACATTTTTGCCATTTGGCCTTGACCTTGAGGCCCAAGGTCAAATGTGACTGACTCACAATGTTCGGCATACCTGATCCCCTATAGGTGCCCCATACATACCTAAGCTCTAAATGCTACATTAAGAGAGTTATAGGACATTTTTGCCATTTGACCTTGACCTTGAGGCCCAAGGTCAAATGTGACTGACTCACAATGTTCGGCATACCTGATTCCCTAAAGGTGCCCCATACATACCTAAGCTCTAAATGCTATATTAAGAGAGTTATAGCACATTTTTGTCATCTGACCTTGACCTTTTGGCTCAAGGTCAAATTCGACCAACCGACAACGCTCGGCAAGCATGATATGCTGTACATGCTCAATTCTAGGGATAGACCGATATGGATTTTTTAGGGCCGATGCCGATACCGATTTTTTTTCCATCACCCTTAGCCGATGACCGATTATGGACTGCCGATTTTCTTGGGCTGATATTTGTGGCCGATACTGCTTTTGCTCCCTCAATTTACATCAAAAACATGAAACAATGATAACAAGCATCACAGGTCTCAAGTTTAAACAAACATTTATTGAAAAGTATGTATGTATGAAATAAAGTATGTCTATGAAATAAAATAAATATTTTAACTTAAGCATAAATAAAACAACACCTACTGTACACAGTAGGATTCAGCTTTGTTCAACTTAACCACATATTTTCAAATAAAAAAGTTTTTTGTGCTTTTAATTATTCAAGTATGTCTATGAAATAAAATAAAACAAATATTTAAGCATAATTAAAACAACTGAAGTATTGCACACAGTAGTAACGAACAAGCAGCATAGTGCACAATACTTAATTTTAAAGTGCAAATGGCTCTCTTAAGATAAGGAAAGTGTAAACAGCAATAAAAAACAAAAACAAAAAGCAACAACAAAAAAAAAAACGTAAAAAGAATTGTGCATAATATGCACTTTGGCCCACTTCCAATACTCTTTAGTTACCCCACACACCCCTCACTGAAAGTTCTTAATAGTCCCAGTTTAGGAGCTGTAGGTTGTAATGGAGGAAACAGAGGCGCTCTGCATGTTCTCCTGTCAGCCTATAGCGGTAACTTTGCTATTTGTTGGCTTATTATAACATAAGCAGACTTTATAAAGATTTGGATATGTTTGTTTTAAGATATAGTATGCCACACGCCATTGTCATCTAATTTCTGCATTTTCAGGAAAACGTTGCGTGTACTTGCAGATATATAAACGTTTACTGGTCTAAAGATGCGCTGTAAAAAAAAAAAATAGCAGCATATTTTGATAAGTTGCAACTATTAACAGAACACCAGACCTACTCGTTTACGCACATTTGTCACAGTATTTTCTGTGTTTCGTGCTTTCTCCATGTTTGGAAGGACTTTCACGTTTAAAGTGTTTGGACTCAGTAGATAACGCGCTGTTACCAGCGAGATTCGGGCCATTATCTTTACAATGAACACGGTGCACTTCACCTTCTTATAATCTCAGCCATTCAAAATTTCGATGCAACTCTTTGCGAAAATAATCAACTGATTTCGCCGCCCGTTTATCCGAATCACCATCATGATTCTCAGTTTCAGTAACTTTTGAAACCGACTCGACTTTTTTTTAACATTAACGGTACCTAAAAAAGAAGTCTTCCGTTGCTCTTCATTTCATTTTCCGTCCAAAGCTTGTGCATAGCTACAACAGTAACTCTCAGTCCCGCGAAATGGAGTGATTGACGGCTAATATTAACCATTCTAGAATCAGCACTGAGGTTTAAGACGTCAACCTCCCCTTTGATTGGTCAGAATGGTTACTGTCAGCTCGAGGGAACACACTGGGTCTGCTCCATTCTTATACAGGTACGCACGGCTGCGGTATGTCCAGTAGATTCATGCACTGCTCCGAGACATACGCCCATCTCTATTTAAGCTGCAGCAGCGGCTGGCATGCCTTCTGACTACCAAATGTACCCGAAAAGAGGCGTTTAATTGGGGGAAAAAGCGGTCGCACAGGTGCAACTATTTTAATTTGAAGGTCGCACAGTGTTAATTTCGGTCGCATATGCGACCAAAACGGTCGCAATTTCGAGCCCTGCACATACACACACGACACGACACGCATTTAACCTCAGCCCGGTGTTCGCTGAATTAAACTCCTACAAACACCATGGAATTGAATTGACAACGTTGACATTACTTAATCCTTAAACCGGTGTTCGTAACAGCTGTACATATTAGCCTACAACTACGTCAACAGCTCCCTAAATACAATGGTAAGCAATTTTAAAGACGAAGCATTCAGCAGCATTCCCGTTTTTCTGACCCACAAACTTAACTAAATTTGCAAGCACGTGTATTACATGGAAATTACTTGGCATTCATGTTTCCTATTTCAAAGTGGGTGGCAATATTTCAACTAAGTTTAACAGTTAGAGGCTAATTGAAAGTTTAAAACTTACCTTGTTCTGAAGCAGCCTCGGGGCAATGCTGCTTTCACCACTCTTCCAGTGGGGGAGGGGTAATGCGTCTGCATATGCTGCACGGTCTTCCAGCAACACAGAGCTGCCCCTGGATGCCTGTCTGTAAATCATGCCGCGGAAAAATACATCGGCGACCCACGCGCGAATTGGCCGGTGCCGATTCAAGTAAAAAACGCAAATATCGGCCTAATATATCGGCCGGCCGATGTATCGGTCGATCCTTACCTATACTATAAATGCAATAATAAGCAAGTTACGGCACATTTTGTGGCAAAACACCCCAAAAAATGATGGAGTCCAGACACCTTGCCTAGGTGGCGCTATGAAGGAGCAATTCAATCAAAACGCCATTTACACTGTTGAAGAAGGTCATGATACTGATTCCATTGCTGCGATAAAAAAAAAAATTCATCAGACAGTTTTTGAGAAAATTGCACCTAAGTGCCAAAAATGGCCATTTTCAACATAAAAATGGCCGCCAAGTCTAAACGAACGATTCAATCAAAAAAAAAATTTTGCTCGGTCATTAACTTGATGACCCATTTAATCAAATCCCCAAATTTTAAAAAAATTCGTCGGACCGATTTTGAGATATGGCTTTAAACGGACGACGGTGACGCCGACGACGCCGCCGGATGCAAAGTGACGACAATAGGTTACTGGCCTACGGCTGGCAACCTAAAAATAGTGCCGGTCGGGAAAAAATGAGTGGATTCAGAGTGCTGATCGGGGCGGACCAGCATCGGCAGAACCCTGGTTTTTTGTAGCCCTCTCCTTATTGGTGGAAGTGAATTATGTTGATTTTGACATCCTTGGACAACTGTTTAGAGGAACACATGGTTTTTAACACCAGATACCACAGCCACCACAGTCAAATACTTTAGAAGGCATATGGTTACTTCAGAATATATAGTTCAACCCTGGAATTATATTCACCTGACTCATTGAAGCCCTAATGAGTAAATCACCTGGGTCAGGGCCTTAGTAATCATCTTCTTAAAAGGTAACAAAGAATAATCCAAAAGGGTTCCTAAACTTTTGCACAGGGCTCTTTTTCCTTTCTTATCATTTAAAAACTCAGAAAAATTAAAATAAAAAGAAACCTTGCTTTTAAACTTGCAGAAAGGTGTCATGTTTAACTTTGTAACATTTAGCGTTCAGGTTTGCTATCAATGACTTGGAGATTAATTGTAACAGACATTTAAACCAGAGGTGCCCAAATTTTTGCACCCTACTGTATCGTCCTATGTTCTGACCAGAAAAGTTTTGTAACAAAGTGGAATTTATTTACAAGACTGTGAGTAAATAACTTATGGGCAAATTCACATGATACTTCCCGATTTTAATTTCCAACATCCTTTTTGATAAAAACTTATTTTTGATGTCACATTTTGGTGTCGCTATTTGAGCCAAAGATCATTTTGATGAATTTGATTAAAAAAAAACCTACTTAGGTTCAAGTGGTCATTTTATCCTCACTAATTATCTTATGCGTGCTAAACAAAATGAACACGAATTAAAAGCATCAATCATTATCTGCTGATAATAAAACATGAACAACAACTATTCCTGAAATCTCTCCAGTATTGTGAAAAGACGAACATAAAAAAGCAATAGCACACAGGGGAAAAAGTTAGAGAATTAACCATCTAAACAGGAATAAGGATTTTAAAAACAGACTTACACAGAATAAACACAAGAAGAATAAAAAAAAGGTACAATAAGAATTTAGTCCCCAAAACCAAGCCGATAATAGTGACTCTTTAAAAGAGATTTAAAAGAGGATAAAGATTCAGCATTCCTAATATTAACTGGGAGGCCATTCCAGTTTTGGAGCTTTAACTTTTAACTTTAAACCCTTTGTTTTTAACTCTGGAACAACCAGTAATGCTTCATTTGAACTCCTGAGTAATCTAGTAGATTAATAAGGAATTAAAAGCTCACTTTTATATTCTGGCACCATACCATGCAGTGGTTTAAGGGTTTTTAAATTTTAAAATCAATTCTAAAATGAACTGGCAGCCAGTGCAGAGATGCTACAATTAGAGTAATATGAGCGCTTTCATTTGTTTTTGTGAGCAATCTTGCTGCTGAATTTTGAACTACTTGTAGTTTGCTCAAAGACTTCTTATTCAGGCAGGTATCTAAGGAGTTAGAGTAGTCTAACCTGATTGAATAAAAGTGTGAATTTTTTTTTATTTCACCAAAAGACAAAACAGATTTAATTTTAGCAATGTTTCTGAGTTGCAAAGAGCATGACTGTAGAAGCCTCTTAATGTGTAGCTCAAATTTGAGTTTGGTATCAAAAATCACACCAAGATTGCGAGACAAGGGCCTTAATATTTGAAGCAAGCGGTCCAAGAGATGATTTAATTTTATCTGAGACGAACTTTGTACCAAGTATAATGACTTCTGTTATTTGAATTAAACTACAGAAAATTATTTGCCAACCAATTTTGAACAACAGCTAAACAATCATGCAACTCTGACACATTGCTGGAATCAGTAGACTTCAGTGAAAGATTTAACTGTGTCGTCAGCAAAACAATGAAAAGATGCATTATGCTAACGAATAATCAAACCTAAATTGAAAACAATATAGGCCCAAGTATGAAGCCTTGAAGTAACCCGAAGTAAGCAGTGCAGACAATGGTACATGATCACCAAGCGAAACCAAAAATTTGGTGTTCGACAGATATGAGGAAAATCACTTCAATACAGCCCCAGAGAACCCAACTCAATTTCTCAGCCTGTCAGTCATGATTACAAGATCAA
Source organism: Gymnothorax javanicus (assembly GCA_029692085.1). NCBI lineage: Eukaryota > Metazoa > Chordata > Actinopteri > Anguilliformes > Muraenidae > Gymnothorax > Gymnothorax javanicus. The sequence goes on along the minus strand of CM056194.1, from coordinate 102,439,142 downwards.
TTGTATCAAAGGCTGCACTCACATCCACCAGCGCCAATAATGAGCAGTCACCAGAGTCAGCCTTCGTCAGGAGATCAATCATTCGTGACCCTGAGAAGGGCCGTTTCTGTGCTGTGTTAATGGCCCGATTCGAGGTGTGCAAATATTATTGCATGCTGACCAGCATGGCTTTGTTTACGACTGACATATTCATGGTTCTAACAGTGTGAGAGACACAAACAGCAATGAAGAGAACTGATGTCTTCACTAAAACAACACAAACACATTCATTTGGAAAGCTGAAGACTAGATTGTTTCTTGCATAAGCAAGCACTTAAATAAAGCACTTTGGCATAAGGCCGAGAGGGGCCGTTTCGTTATCAGAGGACGGTATGCAAAGCATGATTACAGTAAGTGAGTAAAATCTGGTGTGTGAGTTTTAATGGAAGCACAAAAGAACATGATTATACCATAACAGCACAGACGCTCAGTCAGACCATCCCAAACCCCGAAAGTGCTCCACACCCACAGGCCACAGGAAACAGTGGCGCAGTGCAGGTCCCTGTGTCATCACAGTAAGTGCATTGCAGAGGGTAACGTCATGGCAACTGATCTGCTCCTGTTCCATCGGGGCCAGACAATCAATCAACTCCAATTACCAATCCAAGACTGAGAAGGCGGGGCTACAGGGGAGTCGCCAAGGAGACGGCCACTGCATCTGAGCCTCTTAAGATGATTACAGAGAGGACTGTAATTCACTTTCAGAAGGCAGGTCACGACCACTTAATCTGCCTCACTGCACTGACATAACAATGACTTGCTTGATGTAGGCTGACCAATGAACAGACTAAATCACAGCCAATGTAAAAAGGAAATGAACCAATCAGTGGCTCTGTACAGCGGAAACAGACCAATCGCAGAATGTATACATGACACAGACCAGCAAGAGCCTCAGCACATACGAAATGAACCAGTTAAGGACCTCTTTAAGGAGAAATAGAGTAATTGGCACCTTTTCCACAAGTCAAAAACGCATTAGGGCAATTCCATATCGCAGAAGCTGAGGCCAAAAATGGTTTTGCAAAAACTGGGGAAAACAGGGCTTGAAATTTACAGAATAAATTTTCAGCCTTGTGGAACAAAAGCTGTTTCGGTTGGGATGACGTGGTGAAGGTAGCTATGGTGCATAAAGAGGACATGCTTTTTCATGTTTTTGGCCATCAAAATATGCATGAATTGGCCTGACTTTATATCTAGTGAGTAAACTTGTTTCTGTCCAGTGTTTTAGTTTTGTAATACCAGTGTCCACATTGACAAGGTGACAAAAGCATCAGGTTTAAAATTCCTTTCAAATAAACTAGTTTGATGGCCGTAACGTCAGCCACAGAGGTCAAATGTACATAGTGCTGTGAAAAAATCTTTGAATATTCCAAACTATTATCCACACTTTTGTAAGAGTTAGTCAGAGTTTAACTAAAATACAATTCATTTGTTGCTTTTTATGAGTCAATCTTGCTTGAGAATGCAATAAAGTTGGCAACATCAGTCACAAGTAAATCCAGGTCTGTAACATCAGTCATGGTTCAACACAACAAGCTACAACAAAGTTGTGCTGCAAAATACGTGTCTCTGACAAACTTTCTTTAAAACAAAGGATTAGTGTTGTTTATTATCATTATATGGCAGCAGCATCAACAGGAATATTCATGATTTTCCTGTGATGCATTTCCTCTTCCTGGCTTCATAGAAAGGAACAAGAAGAGACTGCAGAAAAATCTCTTAAACCACCCTCCATCCTTGATGAGCAGGTTTGTAAAGTACTCCATTTAATTTATCAGTCTTTTTCACATCAGTCCACTCGTCGCTCTATAAACAAACCCCCCTTTTTCACATCAGTCCACGCGTCCCTCTATAAGCAACCCCCTCTTTTTCAAATCAGTCCACGCGTCGCTCTATAAGCAACCCCCTCTTTTACACATCAGTCCACGCGTCGCTCTATAAGCAAACCCCTCTTTTTCACATCAGTCAACGCGTCGCTCTATAAGCAACCTCCTTTTTCGCATCAGTCCACGCGTCGCTCTATAAGCAAACCCCTCTTTTTCACATCAGTCCACGCGTCGCTCTATAAGCAACCCCCTCTTTTTCGCATCAGTCCACGCGTCGCTCTATAAGCAAACCTCTTTTACACATCAGTCCACGCGTCGCTCTATAAGCAAACCTCTCTTACACATCAGTCCACGCGTCGCTCTATAAGCAAACCTCTTTTACACACCAGTCCACGCGTCGCTCTATAAGCAAACCTCTTTTACACACCAGTCCACGCGTCGCTCTATAAGCAAACCCTCTTTTTCACATCAGTCAACGCGTCGCTCTATAAGCAAAAATTTCTTTTTCATATCAGTCCACGCATCGCTCTATAAGCAAAAATTTCTTTTTCACATCAGTCCACGTGTCGCTCTATAAGCAAACATTTCTTTTTCACGTCATTACACAGGTTGCTCTATAAGCAAACATTTCTTTTTCACGTCATTACACAGGTTGCTCTATAAGCAAAACCCTCTTTCGCATCAGTCCACACGCCACTCAATTAGCAAACCTTTTTTTTTTACATCAGTCCACGCGTTGCTCTATAAACAAACCTCTTTTTCACATCAGTCCACGCACCGCTCTATAAGCAAACATCTCTTTTTTACATCAGTCCACGCGTCGCTCTATAAGCAAACCCCTCTCTTTCACATCAGTCCACGCATCGGTCTATAAGCAAACCCCTCTTTTTGCATCAGTCCACGCGTCGCTCTATAAGCTAACCCCTCTTTTTCACATCAGTCCACGCGTCGCTCTATAAGCAAACATCTCTTTTTCACATCAGTCCACTCGTCGCTCTATAAACAAACCCCCCTTTTTCACATCAGTCCACGCGTCCCTCTATAAGCAACCCCCTCTTTTTCAAATCAGTCCACGCGTCGCTCTATAAGCAACCCCCTCTTTTACACATCAGTCCATAGCGCTCTATAAGCAAACCCTTTACACATCAGTCCACGCAGCGCTCTATAAGCAAACCCCTTTTTCACATCAGTCCACGTCACGCTCTATAAGCAAACCTCCTTTTTCACATCAGTCCCGTCGCTCTATAAGCAACCCCTCTTTTCACATCAGTCCACGCGTCGCTCTATAAGCAAACCTCTTTTTCACATCAGTCCACGCGTCGCTCTATAAGCAAACCTCTTTTACACATCAGTCCACGCGTCGCTCTATAAGCAAACCTCTTTTACACATCAGTCCACGCGTCGCTCTATAAGCAAACCTCTTTTTCACATCAGTCCACGTTACGCTCTATAAGCAAACTCTTTAACACAAGTCCGCAGCCCTCTTTAAGCAAACCCTCTTTCACATCATGTTCGCTCTATAAGCAAAAATTTCTTTTTCATATCAGTCCACGCATCGCTCTATAAGCAAAAATTTCTTTTTCACATCAGTCCACGTGTCGCTCTATAAGCAAACATTTCTTTTTCACGTCATTACACAGGTTGCTCTATAAGCAAACATTTCTTTTTCACGTCATTACACAGGTTGCTCTATAAGCAAACCCCTCTTTCGCATCAGTCCACACGCCACTCAATAAGCAAACCTTTTTTTTTTTTTACATCAGTCCACGCGTTGCTCTATAAACAAACCTCTTTTTCACATCAGTCCACACACCTCTATAAGCAAACATCTCTTTTTACATCAGTCCACGTCGCTCTATAAGCAAACCCCTCTCTTTCACATCAGTCCACGCATCGGTCTATAAGCAAACCCCTCTTTTTTGCATCAGTCCACGCGTCGCTCTATAAGCAAACCTCCCTTTTTTTCCTATAAGCAAACACATCAGTCCAAACCCCTCTTTTTCACATCAGTCCACGCAGCGCTCTATAAGCAAACCCCTCTTTTTCACATCAGTCCACGCGTCGCTCTATAAGCAAACCCCTTTTTCACATCAGTCCACGTCGCTCTATAAGCAAACCCCTCTTTTTTTCACTTCAGTCAAACCCCTCGGTCGCCGCCGCGCTCTATAAGCAAGCCTTTCTTTTTCACTTCAGTCCACGTGTCGCTCTATAAGCAAGCCTTTCTTTTTCACATCAGTCCACGTGTTGCTGTATAAGCAAACATGTTTTTTCACATCAGTCCATGTGTTGCACTATAAGCAAACCTCTCTTTTTCACATCAGTCCATGCGTCGCTCTATAAGCAAACCTTTCTCTCTTATATCAGTCCACGAGTCGTGCTCACTAAACTCTCCCATCCCTAATCTCCTGTAAAGCGGCCGTGGCTGGCACTGGTTCACAGCGAGCTTTCATTGTGTTGATGAGGACAGTTACGTGGGTGGGCCAAAGCCAAACAAAGAACTCAGCAGCCCTTTCTCCCTCTCCGGCCACCACTATGACGAGGATGGTATGGACCAGGAGCAAGGAGAGAAATATCAGAGTGTTTCACACAGAGCAGACACTGAAATGTGAACTAACCACAGAAGTAAGCAGACACAATGTGCAGCGAGAAATACCACAATGATTTCAAACTTCCTACACACAGAGCGATCACAATACCTGGGTCCAGAGAACGAGCTCCCATTTCTGCAATATTTAAGCTGGATGGAATTCAGCAGCACACAAACACAGGATTGTTTTTTCTACTTTACGCTAGATGCGTTTACGCTGAAAAGCTAAGGCGCTTGTGGTTTATAAAGCACTGCCTCAGCTAAAGCCCACAACTGTTCCAACGCAGGCTTTCATACATGAACCATCCATCCATGCAATCATCATCATATGAAAGGCACAGCTTTACACAACCAGGTCAATGAAAATTCAGTCACACCAACATACCATGATTGACTTGGACTGAAGCAGCACTTAAGCAAAGCCGCAGAGAAACCACAGAAAGAGAACTGTACTGCAGAAATACCACAGGATGAGAACTGTACCACATAATACCACAGAATGAGAACTGTACCACATAAATACCACAGAACGAGAACTGTACCACAGGCCAAAAGTTTGGAAGCAAGATCAAATTTGTACAAAAAAAAAAAAAATCATAGTTTCATTGGCATACTTTGCAACAAAATAAACCTGATTATTATAAAAGTCACTCATCAGAATACATTTTTACTCAAATTATCAGGTCCATATTACTAGGCCCATGGTCCTAGTGCCCGCCGGATTGCCGTTGGGATCCGACGGGCTGTAAACCAGTGACCTGCGCGGAGTACAAGATGTACACCATGTCCGCACCGCATCCGCAGGAATTAGATCAAAATCCAGTTCGCAGCTCCACCGCATTATCCGATCACCGCACAAGTCTGGTGCGGTGAACGGATAATGCGGTGGAGCCGTGAACTCCGGGGTGCGGGACGAGTGCATAATGCAAAGCCCACATGGCCCATCTACAACCCCAGTTCCGAAATAGTTGGGACAAAGTGTAAATTGTGAATAAAATCAAAACGCAATGACTTTCAAATCACACCAGCCAGTATTTTATTCACAATAGAACAGAGATAACATAGCAAATGTTGAAACTGAGAAATTTTACAATTTTACTGTCCACGATGAGACCTTCAAAGCCTTTGCAATTTGACCTTGAGGAACATTGTTTTTAAAGTATTCCACAATTTTTTGACTCAAGCCTTCACAGGTTGGAGAGCCTCTGGCCATATTTACTTCTGAGAGACTCAGCCTCTCTAAGACATCCCTTTTATAGCCAATCATGTTACACACCTGATGCCAGTTAACTTAATTACTTGCTAAATGTTCTTTCAGCTGATTCTCTTATATATTAATTGCTTTTTCAGCCCTTTTTTTCCCTGTGTCCCAACTTTTTTGAGACCTGTTGCAGCCAGAAAATTTGACATAAGCTCATTTTCTGGATAAAAATGTAAAATGTCTCAGTTTCAACATTTGAAAAGTTATCTATGTTCTATTGTTAATAACATATTGGCTCATGTGATCTGAAAGTCATTGCATTTTGATTTTATTCACAATTAACACTTCGTCCCACCTATTTCGGAATTGGGGTTGTAGAAAATGATGAAATAAAACTTCTTTCAAACAAGCTAATCAAGCAAAACAACTCATTTACATTTTATATATATTTTTATGAATATGCAACCAATTTAGAAGCCGACGATCATGTTGGCTGTACCGCATGAACTTCAGCGACTTTTTAAGACTCTGGTATCGGGAAAGCATCGGCGATCTCTCCAAGTTAATGTGCTAAATTTGCCGCTGTGTGACATTGTCATTTTAGCTGTTTCACGCACATAACTGCTATGTTCCCGGTCTTCTGTAATCAGATGGGCTGGTACAGTCATGCAAGCTTCGATTTGTTGGGATGTCCAAATGTCTAGAGTAAAGCCTATGGCAGAGTTTTTCATAATATCACAGAGAATTTCTCTCACTGCTGTGTATTCTTGATTAGCCCGTCAATGATGTTTTTTTTCCCCGCGATTTGGAATTGTGTACCCCAGCTCTTACTTGTTCATAAAATGTATAAAACCTTCACCCTGCACAGTATTCACTGGCTGCATGTCTATCGCAGTCACAAGCGCCTCCGTTATTTCCTTTCTCCTCTTCTCCAGCAAAGGAGATTTTCTCATCACCTGCTCCAGGGTTCGCTGGCTCATTGTTGCAGGTGCAGTCTGTTGCAAGCAACGCAGCCATGTTTCGTAAAAAATTATTGATTTACATATTTTACTTGCCAACTTTGTTTCACTACCCCTATGCAGAGTTAGCCTATTTATTCATCACATGCTTGCCATTTTGGAGTAGCCTAATAGATGACATAATCTCATTTACTACTTAAACTAAGCGGAACGAATTCAGAAAACCTACATTTCTCAAATGAGTCTCCATGTTTGCTGAAAAATAATAGTACACCAGTTTCATGTTGCATAACTGGCGCTGCACCTTTTTTTTTTGTATCATCGTATATCTTAAAATGTTCCCAAACCGCCAATTTCTTCGACATTTTGTCTTGGCAAGTCCTTTATGAGTCCTTGATGCGCTTGATGATGACCGACTCGATGACGGAGCGCCAGCACCAAATAAAAGCAGATACAGTCAATTATCTTTTTTAATAAGTTGAGTCGGCTAACAACAATGATACTGTTGGAGCTGAAAATGATTTTAGTTACTGTGGTTGTATACATGAAATTATGGCTGTCGCAGCTAGACTACTTTGCTATGGTGTCAAGAGCAGTGAATTGAGCAAAATGCGTCTCACTGCACGCAGTGAAAATGTGGTGTCTGACAGGCCAAACGCTAACAAATATGGACTGAAGCAAAATAATTTGTTAGCTAAAATTATGTCGTGAATACAAATAGTTATTACATCCATCTTTTTTTGGAAATTTTGACTGTTAAATTTTATAATAATCTGGAGTTAATGGAACTTAAAAGTTTGGATTAAAATCATAATAGCCTACTAATAACACTGGTCAACACCAAATTTATTGTCTAAGTTTTTTTAGCTGATTTAGGACAGTTTTGATGCGCTGAATCCAAAAATCACATTAGTTTTGCTCAATCAGGCCAACTTTTTGAAATATCGCCATGTTGTTTTTTACATTTTTGTTTTCCTGCATGGGTATTTTCACTTTATATGATGCAACATTCTTTTTTATTCCTTGAAATGAACGAACTCTGAAGAGTTTACATGCGTCAATTTATGACTAACAGGTATATTTATTTTCAGGTGAATGAAATAGCTTCGGGCAGAAGATTTTGCAAAAATAAGCTCGACGTATTCTGATACATCTGGGGCGAATACACCGTTGTTCCTAACAGGAATCCAGTCACAAGTTTCATAAAGTGTGCTTACCATGCTTATTTTGGTATGAAAATTGGTGACCAGGATAAAGCTTGGGCGCCACACATGGATGTAAGACATGCACCGAGTATCTGCGTCGGTGGACCAAGGGCAAGAAGAGTTGTCTGAAGTCTGAAGTTCGGAATTCCCAATTAATACATTGTGTTAGAAAATTATTTTTTTCTCTTAAAAACCCATTTCGGAAAAGAAATATTAACAAAAATCAACCGATAATTTCACAGAAATGTAATCGATTTAACCAGAAGATCAGATTTTTTTTAAATCGAACAAAAACCTGACCTGATCGAGAGAAACGGATGTCATTTTCAGATTCTGCGTTGCAAAATTGTCCTAAACAGTTGAAAAAACTGAGACAACTTACAAAATTTTTTTTTGTTACCCAGTGTAATAGGCTAATGCCATTAGACTGATATAGGCCTATTATTAGGATTACAATGTAGTTAAATCTTCATCACCAATTGTGCAGAAAAAAATAACTGGTTTAAACGGAATGAGGCGTGGGAACATCCTTTTTGGCAGGACAGTAGAAGTCGCTTTCCATCTCTCGCACAAGCAGCACAGGCCTACCTCTCTGCGCTGAGCACACGCATGGACAGTGAGCAACTTTTTAGTGCTGCAGGAAATACTGTAGATGACAAGGAACAAGCTAACAGCTAAAATATTTCTGAAGGTAAATCTGCCTGTGTTGCTGCTTGAGAAGGATAGGACAGAAAATTGAAGTCTGAACTCTGTCCACTCCCCCCCCCCGACACACACACGAAAACAAACACGCACACACACACACTTTCTCTCTCCCTTATAAAAGCCCATAAAAACTACCTCAGCTGAGAAAAAGTAAGAGATAGATGGATGTAGATTGCCTACAGACAGAGGTACAACAAGATGTTATAGTTATAACTTACAGTTAGTTATAGTTTTGTTTCTTGCCCTGCTCTTTATTTGGTCAGTGGTCTGTTGCATATTCTGGCAAATAAAAGAGTTGTCAATTCATGATACTCCCTAATCTCTTCATTTAATAATGCTGAATATAAAGTGTTAAGAATAACTTAACTAAATAAATGAAAAATTAATGCTAAACTATAAAAAGCAACCTTCAATTTCAAATAGATGCCATGTGATCAGTATTGGTATCGGCGATACTGATTTCAGTGATTGGCAATTGGTGATCGGCCCCAAAAACCCTGATCGGAGCACCCCTAAGAGAAATACCACAGACTTTTCTCTTCATTTTCTGTATATAAGATTAATTATTCAAAATCAGAGGCGATATTCACATTACCCCTTCTCTACCTGATTTGTATAAGGCCAATTTTTCTCCTCTAATCCAGCGTATTAAGCAGGATCTCACCCATTGGTCTAGTCTTCCACTGTCCTTCTTGGGGAGAGTACACCTGTTTAAAATGAATGTTTTACCACGCTTATTATACCAGTTTCAAATGATTCCAAGTTTTGTCGCGTAAATCATTATCAGAACTGAATATTGCTCTCATAGTGTTTTTGTGGTGAAATAAGGGCTCGAGATTAAAACTTACTCGGCTATAGCTTCCATTGGAGAAGGGGGGGTTAGCAGTTCCAAATATTAAACTGTATCAGCTTTCATGTCTTTGCAGATACATTCGCGACTGGCGTCAGGATGACTCAGAATCTACACGGCTTGATATTAAATCTGATGCAGTATCACCCATACCTTTGAAAAATACATTGTATGTCTCCAAGACGTGGATTTGTTCAGCTGTTAAGGGTAATTTCCTTTTAAAAAATACTCTTAAAGTTTGGAGGCTAACTAGGAAAATAGAGGGTTTTGAAAACACCACGTCCCCACTGACATCCCCATTTTTTAACCCGGATTTTCCTCCTGGTCTTGAGCGGAATTCTTTTCGTGTATGGTCTAATGTGGGCTTCATGATACTGGGAGATATTATAGAAAATGGGTCAGTTTTGACCTTTGATCAGTTTAAAGATAGGCACAAGATTCCACTCAACCATTATTTTAGGTACAACCCCAATTCCGAAATAGTTGGGGCAAAGTGTAAATTGTGAATAAAATCAAAACGCAATGACTTTCAAATCACACCAGCCAGTATTTTATTCACAATAGAACAGAGATAACACAGGGCTTCCGCCAAGCAGCGCGATTGCGGGATTCCCGCAAAAACTACCCTAGCGCCCGCAAGAAAAAAACAGTCAAAGCGGGCCATTCCCGCACATGTTTTCAGTGAATTAAGCTGCTTGCACACTGGACGCGAAACGAATTTTTCGCACGACAGATGTCATTCAAAGTCAATGCGAATAGCGTCTTCGCTTTGACTTTCAATGTAGGCTAATCTGTTGTGCGAAAAATTCGTTTCGCGTCCAGTGTGCAAGCGGCTTTAAAGTATCTATACAAGTACTGCTTGACTCGCACGTTCATTCACGCCCACACAATCTGAACAGATTGGACATTCAGAGAGTAATTAGCCAATCACTGGGTACGTTTTCAGCCTTGCCGCTGGCCGCTGACCGCAGATGATCTCGAATTTTCCCTTTCGTTGCGCAGCACCGCAATCAGGTCAGTGGCTATACATCTTCACGGCCAACCTCGTCCCTAATTTCAGACATGGTAATCACTAGCCTGCCCAGCGCTGTACATATTTTCGCCTTGGGGACAAGGTTTGCGCCGTCTGCACCTGTCGTCTATTCGTTAAAATGTTTACTCACCGGACTCGCTTCAAGTGAATAATTTTTATAATGGGGGAGATGGCTTGTACGTTAACAATTTTTTTTTCATGCTGTCAATGCCAGTTTTTAATGTATGGGTGTACGATAACGGTTTCCAAAGTGTCGCCTTCCGTTCTTGTCAATTTCGTTTTTCACGTAGAGGTTCCATGCGGATATGTAGCGACCGAGAATTGCGCTGCTTAGCGAAAGCACTGCTATTTTTTGTGTCTTTGCAGGTTTGTTTGTTGACTAGAGAATCTAGTCAAGCCCAGTCCTGTTCCACAGCATACCGTTCTGTCGCGTAATATCCATTATCTAATTATAGTCAATGGCAGCTGAAAATTATTTTTTTTATTTTTCAAATTTTACACGGTCACTCAGTCACTGAGTGCAGTAATTACGTTTGTTAAATAAATGTTTTATTTTTGTGAGAACTTTTGTCTTGTTTCAGTTCATCTGAATATCCTAAATGAATAGTTGTTACAGTCTCTTATGGTTGTGACAGCTAGCATATACATACATATACATATACATACTGAAATCCCCCCTGACAAATTGAAAATCCCCCCCAAAAAAAGTTGGAAAGGGGGAAATCCCCCCCTGAAAAATATTTTGGCAGAAGCCCTGTGACATAGCAAATGTTGAAAGTGAGAAATATTATAATTTTATCCACAAAATGAGCTCATTTCAAATTTGATGGCTGCTAAAGGTCTCAAAAAAGTTGGGACAGGGGCCCGTTTACCATGGTGTACCATCCCCTCTTCTTTTTAACACAGAGTGGAGGCATCTGGGCATTGAGGAGACAAGTTTCTTGAGTTTAGCCATAGGAATTTGATCCCACTCATGTTTAATGCAGGCTTCCAGCTGCTGGAGAGTTTGGGTCTCCTTTGACGGACTTTTCGTTTAATTATGCGCCAAATGTTCTCAACCGGTAAAAGATCAGGACTGCAGGCTGCCAGTTCAGTACACGGACTCTTCTACTGCAAAGCCATGCTGTTATAATAGCTGCAGTATGTGGTTTTGCATTGTCCTGCTGAAATACACAAGGCCTTCCCTGGAATAGATGTCATCTGGAGGGGAGTATATGTTGCTCTAAAACATTTATATACCTTTCAGCATTCATGGTGCTTTTTAAAACATGCAAGTGTCCCACACCATATGCACTAATGCATCCCCATACCATCAGAGATGCTGGCTTTTGAACTGAACGCTGATAACAGGAGAGGTGGTCTTTCTCCTCTTTAGCCCGGAGGACATGACGCCCATGATTTCCAACAAGAATGTCAAAGTTGGACTCGTCTGACCACAGGACACTTTGCCACTTTGCTACAGTCCATTTTAAATAAGCCTTGGCCCACAGAACACGTCGGCACTTCTGGATCATGCTCAACAATGGCTTCCTTTTTGCACAATAGAGTTTTAGGTGGCATCTGTGGATGGCACGGCAGACTGTGTCTACAGACAGTTGTTTCTTGAAGTATTCCTGGGCCCATTTAGTAATGTCAATGATAGAATCATGCCGGTGAGTGATGCAGTGGCGTCAGAGGGCCTGAAGATCATGGGCATCCAGTAAAGGTCTTCGGCCTTGTCCCTTACGCACAGAGATTTTTCCAGTTTCTCTGAATCTTTTGATGATGTTAGGCACTGTCGATGATGAGACCTTCAAAGCCTTTGCAATTTGACGTTGAGGAACATTGTTTTGAAAGTATTCCACAATTTTTTTACGCAAGCCTTCACAGGTTGGAGAGCCTCTGGCCATCTTTACTTCTGAGAGACTCAGCCTCTCTAAGACATCCCTTTTATAGCCAATCATGTTACACACCTGATGCCAGTTAACTTAATTACTTGCTAAATGTTCTCTCAGCTGATTCTCTTATATATTAATTGCTTTTTCAGCCCTTTTTTGCCTGTATCCCAACTTTTTTGAGACCTGTTGCAGCAAAAAAATTTGAAATAAGCTCATTTGGTGCATAAAAATGTAAAATGCCTAAATTTCAACATTTGAAATGTTATCTATGTTCTACTGTAAATAACATATTGGCTCATGTGATCTGAAAGTCATTGCATTTTGATTTTATTCACAATTTACACTTTGTCCCAACTATTTCGGAATGGGGGTTGTATTTCCAGTTACGTAACTATGGTGTAGAATCTGGAAATATAAGTGACAAATGGCTGATAAGCTCGGTCCAGAGCCAGGCCAAATAGCAATAGAACTTTTATGGTTTTCCCCCTAGGATGTTCCTGCAGCCTGCATGTGAAAGGTGTCGGTGATCTTTCTGTTGCTTTGTACGGGGGGGGTAGTTGCAAAGCCCTGGCTGAGACAATGCCCCTGTACTACTGTCCTCCATCTTAAGTCCAGTTATATTAATCTGTTTAAGATAATCTAAATCTCTGGGAATTTCAGAATATGTTTATATGTTCAATATCCTGTTAAGAAATCACTTATATACTTATAACCCAATTAAACCATATATTAATTCATCTTAAGACTTTTTCATGACAACTGCATCATATTAGTACTTATTCATATCATGTTTGGTCTTGTTATTCTCGGGGGAATCTAAGGAGTTGAATGGAGTATGTTTCATTCCCATTGAAATTATGGTTCATTCCCTTTTGGAAACTCCTGAGAATTTGGTCAGAATACTCTCTGGTAATCACCCTATTCTCCTCTCTCTGCTGAAGTGTTTTATTACATCCTCCCAATGGTGGAAACCCAAAAACCGGATTCGACCCCCCTTCCAGGTGTTTATGGCCATGCCGCCTGGATCAAAGGCGTGATTTGGCTTAAAGCAAAGAGAAACAATCCATTCTGGGAAGACCATATCTGATCTGTCCCCGCGTACGTAAGTGCGTGAGTAGCCATTTTCTATGCCATATGTAGCCAATCTATATAGTCAGGGAAGATCGTATCCGATCTCTCCCCGCGCACGTAAGTGCGTGAGTAGACTCTCTAGCTATGGCGGATCGTCTCTGATTTCGCACTCACCCAACTCTGTGTGTGTAGCTGTCACCAGGTATGACTTTTACATTGGTCTAAATTCGTGGTAACTGATATTTGGTCTGTTGATTTAAGCTCTTGCCTACCTGGTGAATAAATTATTGTTATTCCTTTAAACTTGCGTGGTCTCTGTGACTCTTAATCCTTTTATTCTTTCTAGCAGCGTTGCGACGGATACCTAGGGTATAATCCCGACCCGAGGTACGACTGGCCAGCGCCTGGTCTGGAGATTGGTTTTATTAAGTTGGAGAGACAACCATGATCTACTTACATAAAGGGTTTATGTATTGCGGGTTCTGGGATTGTAGCCTAAAGGAAACCCATGGACTAAAAAGTCGGTTATCTGTTAAAATTCCTGAAGGAACCCATGGGCGTGCATAGATCTGGGTTCGCTGTATTCACGCATAAAAAGATGCTGTTGCAGTGATGGCTGACTTCAACCTCTAATCTAATCAACAAACCTAGGATCGTAACAGTACTAAAAACCGGGAGTACATGTTAGCGACAGCGTAGTCTCCTAAGAGTTCGAGGTGTAGTCGCCGAGACCCACGAGGTTTCTCTAGATTATGGATTCTAATTCTAATTCTAATTGGAGTCAGATATTTAACGAGGTATAACTAAATTCATTATTATAAATTTATTATGGAGTCAGATTAATTGTAACGTTTGTGCTTTTTGTGCCCGTCTTTTAACGGAGAAAATAGATCCATTTTATTGCGATTCACACCAGCCAGGAGGTGACGCGTGCTAATACCAGCCAAAAGAACACGTTGAACCTTCGCCCTGCAATTTCCGTCGTTGGTTATTGTTTTGTGGGTTTTACAATGGTATATAATCTTAAACGCTCTCGATACTGTGGTATAATTTCTCCAATGGAAAAAGTATTTATTAATGGCGAAGACCCAACTAAATTAGTAACACGATTTTATAGAACACTTTCTGGGACTACAAAAGAAAACAGAGAAAATTAAATCAGAATGGAGGCTGACTTCGGTGTCGAGATTGAAGATGAAGAGTGGAATGATATTTGGCTAAACGTGTCTAATTGTTTTAATTCTAACACGGCAAAAGAACTTCAGTTTGAGATAAATCATAGACTGCATATTACCCCAATGAGACGTAATAAAATGAACCCACTTCTGACAAAGCTGTGCAATAAGTGTAAGAATATAGAAGGCACATACATTCACTGTTTTTTGGAATGCGTGTATACTCAAAATTTCTGGAATGCTGTTCTTACAGAAATTAATGATATACTTGGCCAAACAGTAAACATTTCTCCTGTTGCATGTATTCTTGGTATACATAATCCTTCAAATATTTCTCTAAATTCACTAAAACTTCTGAAAATCCTTCTTTTCTGTGCTAGATGATGTATTTTATTGAAGTGGGTGTCAGAGGAACCTCCCAGTATTACCCAATGGATAAGTAGTGTGTTATTGTTCATGCCTTTAAAAACACTCAGCTTTTATTTGGGGGAGGAACCTTTTCAGTTATATAAAGTATGGAGTCCTTTTATAACTTACTTGGGACCTGACTGTTTACAAACCTTAACTGCAGGGCTCTGTGGTCTGGCATGGGAACAGTAATGTATTACCTCAAATGCACTGTGTTCTGACTGTGTCTGCACATTTTTGCATGTATTTATTTAATTATTGATTTATTTATTTAGTGATTTTTTTTCTTCCTTTCCTTGCTTGTTGGTTTTTCTTTTTTTTTTTTGACTGACTGTAAACCTGTCGATATGAATTAATAATACATTTAAAAAAAAAAAAAAAAATACCCCAGATTGAGAACTGATGTCTTAACGGCAGACCGCGTGAAAGCTAACACAAACACACAGAGCTGAGGAGCAGAAATCTCGTTTCATAAGTGAAAGAGTATGTAAATATAGCACTCTTACAGAAGACTGTTGGCTTGCACAGTCTGAGCACAGCACTGAGGACTACATAGGTCGAATGTACTCTGATTTTTAACAGATACAATCCAGTTCAAAACAATGCTACAACACTTTATTGAAATAGCCCAGTATCACATGCAACTCCGTCAAAACATTCCACACAATACCCACAATTTTTCTAATTTTCCAGTCTTTACGGCCGGGCTCCTCAAATCCAAATCCAGCCCTGGTTTTCTCTCCTCCAGGAAAAGGAGGGTGGTAAACCGGGAGTTCTGGGCCCTCGAGGACCGTGATTTGGGGAGCCCTGCTTTACAGAAGATTCCAGAAGAAGACCATAAATGGCATGGAGTCATGTGAGAGTGACTGAGGAGACAACAAGGAGCCTGGCCTTCACTCCCCCATGCAGCTCGAGCTCAGACAAACAGAGAGAAAACGAATCTGTTTTCAGGAAGGCAGACCAAGATCACTTCATCAGGCTAACTGCAAACAGACGGACATCATGACTACATTCTCCTGGATATAGGCAGGAATATTGATTAAAAAAAAACTTTGATCATAAAAACCATGTGTTCAAGGCTTGCAGTTTTAATTTATATTCAGTGCAGCAAGTACTCAATAAATGTGAACATCAATTTAAAATTTGAATCTTAATCATATTAAATTTCCTAGGCGCAAGCAGATCGAACCTGACTCACCACATTGTATTTTCATTTATTTAGTCGGTTTCAAATGTAATGAATCAGATACGACAAAAAACATTTTATTTGGAATTTAATTTGATCAAGGATCTTGTTTTCAGTTTAGAATCTTCGCCTTTCATTTTCTGAGGCCCAATTTTTTAAAAAACCTTTTTCAGTTTCAAGTGTTTTGCCTCCTGAAGGTCTTGGACATGTTTGGGAGTCACACAAGGTTTCGGAGAGGGGGCGTGTACGAAATCTAACACCCAGTCCCTGAGAGCAAAACAAACTGTCAATCATCCCACCAGGCAAATAAGGGAGCCTGGGGCTATGTGGTGATGTCATGAAGCCGCTCCCTTATTGTTTAACATTAGCGGTGCACAATGTACCTGCCAAGTCCTTCGACTCAACCACATCTGGGCACAACCGCTTCAACCGTGAAATCTAATTCTGAGGAGGTCAGTGGGGTGACGGATTCAGGGAGCTGTAGCAGCAGAGGATCGCAATTTCTTTCTTTCTCTCTTTTCCAGGGTTAGGACAGGAGTTTTCAAACTCAGAGTGTGTCTGTTGAGCGTGTGTGTGCGTGCATGCGTGCGTGTGTATGTGGCTCGTACCTGGCCCTTTAGCACCTCCCCGCAGGATGCGTCCCAGCCGAAAGATGATAGCTCTCTCATACTCCTTCACGATCTGCACACAGAAAACATTCACAAGATCAGCGCTACGGACAGGAAGAAGCTACACCTTATCTGAGGTGCTGATCAGTGCAAGTGAGAACATCACGTCCTGAGTGGCTAACCACATGGGTCCCTGAAGGGAAATGTTTGCCCGTTTCCAAGAAATTTGGGGGGTCTATTTCGATCAGTGTACGCATTTGAATAAGCATGTCAAATCTTGAACCCGCTCTTGCTTCTTTCACCTTAGAAATATCGCCAAATTACGGTCCATTATATCAGACTGAACTGGAAAGATCTGTTCATGCGTTTATTTCACCACGACTTGATTACTGCAATTCTCCGTTCACCTGCCTCAACAAATCTTCTGTAGACCAGCTTCAACTTGTCCAAAATGCTGCAGCGAGACTGCTCACTAGATCGAAAAAGTCATGTCACATCACACCCATCCTAGCCTCTCTACACTGGCTCACAGTGCACATACGGATCCAATTTAAGGTCCTGGTGCTCACGCCCTCCAAGGTCCAATCCCCAGTTTACATTTCTGAGCTTCTCCAGAAATACTCGCTCAGCTGGTGTTTGAGATCAACCAACCAGTTGCTCCTGACGTTGCCTCGGACCAGGTTAAAGACCAGCGGTGATAGAGCCCTAGGGGCGGTGGCCCCGAGCGTGACAGAGCCTTCGGGGCAGTGGCCCCGAGGGTGACCGAGCCTTAGGGGCGGTGGCCCCGAGCGTGACAAAGCCTTGGAGGCGGGGGCCCCGAGGGAGACACAACCTTTGGGGCAGGCCCCAAGGGTGACCGAGCCTTAGGGGCAGTGGCCCCGAGCGTGACAGAGCCTTGAAGGCGGGGGCCCCGAGGGAGACACAACCTTTGGGGCGGGGGCCCCAAGGGTGACCGAGCCTTTGGGGCAGTGGCCCTGAGGGAGACAGAGCTTTTAGGGCGGTGGCCCCGAGGCTCTGGAATGCCCTCCCCCAGGACCTGAGAGCCTCGTCCTCTGAACTCATTTTCAAAAAACGGCCAAAAACACTCTTATTCAGACAGAATCTCGGCCATGTTTAGCATATTTCATGGTATTTCCTTGCTTTTTGTGTTTTCTCTTCGTTGTTTTTTTATTGTGTCTGACTCTGTACTTTTTGCATGTTCTTATTTTTTTTATTTATTTTACCTCTGGTAATTCGTGCTGGGAAGAGTGCTATACAAATAAAGTTTTAATTACTTACTTACCAACTGGCACTGCGTAACCCCAGGTACATGCCAGCTCTACACACAGGGTCTGAACACTGATAACACTCATCTGTAACGCACGCAGTCGTACAGTTAATGTTTCGCCAGCTTGCTAATACAACAGTTTGGGTATCGGCCAAGAAAAACGGGACAGAGCAGATGACCTGAGAACAAGATGCACTGTAGTGCAGATTATGTTCAATTGGTCCAGCTCAGGCCAGTATAATTACATTCCTTATGATAAAAGAGCAATAAACAGTACAAAAACACTGCATTATATATGGATGTGAACACTCTTTACAAGACAGTGCACATGTATATGGGGAAATAAGACCGCAGTGTAGCGCTGGGTAATACACTGATATTATATCCATATCGTGATACAAGATATTGTCTGGGATTTTGGATTTGATAATACTGTGATATGACCTAAGTGTTGTCTTTTCTGGTTTGAAAGGCTGCAGAACAGTACAGAGACGCAGTTTTCTGCACTTCCTGTTCCTGCTTGGTCATCATTTCCACATTTCCAACGGCCGTTTATCAAAAATCACACTGTTTAAATATTTCATGAAAGCATCAACAATTATCCCTACAAAATCGACACAATATCGATAGAGGTATTCGGTCAAAAAAAAAAAAAAAAATTGAGGAATTTGATTCTCTCCATTTGGCCCCGCCCTACAGCAGGGGAGAGTGCTGGCTGTTGTGCAGTTTCACTGTTACCCCAGTAAGTTACTGCTCAGGTTGTGTGTTTACATGTGAGCTGCAGTTTGCCAATACTACTACAACTTGCCCTCGTCCTGCTTTTCTGCGCCTGCTGGCTCAGTGGCTTAGGAAGAGCGCTGCAAGGTCAATGAAATCTAATCATATGTAATCAAACTCGAGACAGGAACCACATATTAACCACATACCCTCCATAGATACACCCTCCTGTTGCTAACGGATACAAGCACCTCCCTCATGTCCTCTAAATCCCCACTGCTCTTCTTCTATTGTCCCGTCGGGGACTGGAACACCAGCCTCAGGCCAACACCGAGAGCCACATCCTCCTGAGAGAGAGACGTTACGCAGGTCTAGGCTACCACCTGTGTGAATCTTAAGCAGTCACACTGTTCATGACTCAAACTGAAGTGTGTTTCAGGTGCTTTCAATAATAATGTTCAGACACATTCCTTCGACCCCTTGTGTACGGGAAACGCACATACGCGGGCTGGCTCACTGACCCGCATACCGGGAACCGCAAATGTGCTCTGCTGACTGTCGTGGCCCGATTTGAGTATGCGGGCGCGCTGCTGCGGCCAGGATTGTTGGCTAGCTCTTGTGACGATCGCCAAGGACGCATGAAGCGCATTCTTCGCCTGTTTCTTCGCCTGTTTACAGTGATGATTTCCTGGAAAAAAATTTTATCCACAGTTTTGGGATGATGGCACAACGCAAGAAACTGAATTTTTATGCTGCATTTTTCACTCTTTATGAATGAATACTGAAAAATCGAAAAATATATAAAATCAGTCACATTCCAGTACACCCGTTTTGTCTGGTACAGTTTGTTACACAGTTTGACACACAACCTAACTTCGCAAGTGTCACATCTGAACCAGGACTCACGGCGAACTTTGTTCTCGGAACAGATCACGCACTGTTTCAGCGGTTTTTGGGTCTTTGCCATGGGTGGATGGCTCTCCAAGAGGTGTCGTCCCAGCAGTGTGCTCGGAGCTGGCGACTCCGCCCATTCTCTTCGCTGAACTCACACCTTCAGCTCAGGACACACCCAATGAGCGATCAGGTACTTCATTAGTCTGACACAATATTGGTACAAAATCATCCACGGCAATCGCCTCACAGCAGTTGCATATTGCTACCACACACCATCCAGCAAACCCATCCGCGAGTATGTAGTTCCCGGCCACGGGAACAGATCGCCTGCGCGCACATATGCGGGTCCCGCCTGACTGGCTCGTAAGTATAGCTTATACACCGGTCACTTCAGCATTCAGTCGAATACAAAACCGTACACAAGGGGTTAATAAAAAGTTATTTCCAATTTAAGAGTACACCTGTAAAGGCAACAACAAAATTCAAGCACCAAAAGATTTAAGACCTCAACAAAAACTTGAAAATGGGATTTCATTGGCTAATGCAAAATCCACTGGCTTACGAAATTATCACAGATTCAGGTTTCCACATTAACAGTAAAAGAGGCCAGAGTGAATTAGAAGCCTTTCACCAGAGCAGCCAACATTGGGTTTCATTAATCAGGGAGATTCTTACGAGCAAGCGAAGAGAGCGAGCCAAATCTGGTGGGGTCAAGCAGTAATGCCCTGCCGGAGCACCAGGGGGTAGTTTGGGTTTTGGCCATTTTCCTCAGCTAATTTCAACACAATTTTTACTACTTAAACAAGGTTATTAAGGCATAAATCTGAAAAAACTAGTGTTTCCATTGATAGTGAACAGTAATAAACAGTTGTATACCACATCAAACATAGTACTTGCAATCACTGATTTTCTGTTTCATGAGTTATATTATAGTGAACTGGTCACTGTGTAATAAATTTTATTAAAGAAGGACAGCATTAGAATCTTGGTTCCATACATTAGATGCCAATTTAAAATTCCCTGGTCGATGAGGAGTGAGGTCCAACACTCAATGCAGATACACTCCTTGCAGATGCTTGCAATGCTTTATAAGTAGCCAGTTTGGCTATTGTGAGGAAGTTCTCCAAGAGATGCCAGCTCTAGCAATTTTTTTTTCTATCAATAAGGACCGCAGTGTGTTCATGTTCATAGAGCCTCTAAAGTCACTCATGCACGCTCTTGAGAGGCAGTGGCCCTTTTAAGATTGGTCACTTTCAATGCGATCTCACCCACACCATGTCGTTACGTAGCTACCAAGTTAACGTTAGCCAGTAACTGCTGAGTCTCCGCAGCAAGAGTGGAAGATGAACTGAGGTTAGAAGAAAATTGTTTATGAGGTGGAGTAACTAAACGGCTTGCTAATAGATTATATCATGGTAATTAGACTGCTTTACAATGCCATGCATATGAAATCGCGTATTATTGTACTCTTTACATTATGTAGTGGCTCTGCTAGCTAGCTAACGTAAGCCAAGGAAAATCTTTGAAAATAATCATCGTATTTCAACGATATATTTTGGCTTTTGTCATGACTTCACTAGCAAGCTGTAATTAGCATGAGCTTATCAGATGTGTTTTGTAGCACTTTCGTGCGTCCCAACTCTACTTTTAGATTTTTGGGACGTTCGTTAGCTTGTTAGCTAGTTCAAGGGCAATTGCCGTCAAAGCTAGCTAGTGAAGTTGGGGCAAGAACCAGTTAAAATAACTTAAATATGGCTATTATTTCCAAAGATTTCTCTAGATTAACGTAAGCAAGCTAGATGGTTATATATTCTAAAGAGTCACGTAATATGCAATGTCATACATAACAGTATAAAGCAGCAATAACTACCTGTGAAATGACACGTCCCATGCAAAAACTGTGTACGTGCAGCGTCCATAGAAAAGAATCTGCTGATCAAGGTTGAAGGAGGTCGTGTGGGTGTTATCACGTTGAAAGCGATGAATCATAAAAGCAGCAGTGCCTCCCGACAACGTGTGTGCCCTCCCAAGAAGCTGATTGGCTGGTATGCCTATGAGGAGACCTGTTCATCTGGGACGTAGTTATTTTCTTTGAAATTTAGTGAACAGAAATTAATTTCAGTATACTGCAACAGAAAATATGCATTTTGGACAATACTTATCGATAACTTCGAAATCCGGGAGATATTTGGCACTAGTCGGGATGTCGGGAGATAGGAGCATTTTCCTAGCCTGGTAAAACCAGACTCTGCTACCTCTCTTTGCTTCGTACACAGAGTCTGGGCAGTCGTCATTGACAAGTGTATACTTCCTGGTGGGTGGGCATTGGTGTACCCGTAAACTAATCACTAACGTTTGGCGATGACGTATGTTATGCGCTGGCTCAGCCGCCTAGTACTCCCGCTGTAAACACATACCATACCAGGAATGCAGCGAAAACATTAAAGTTAATACTGTACCCATACATATGCCCATTACCAAATTTTAGCCTTCGCTCATTCACTTAAGAGAACCAAAGGTGCTCTGTCTGTTCTCCTCACAAGAAACAAACTGTTGAGCTATCGTTTGCCCAGATGATACTGCTGCTATTAAAAAAAGGCAGTTGCTACGGGTACAGCAGTTTTCCAATCCATTTCAATGTAGAGAGGTGCTACAGTCCCCATTTCAAACCCTGCCCTAACCTAACTCTGACCCTAACCCTAACCTTAACCCTGACCCCTAACCTATCCCTTCCCCCTAACCATAATCCCTAATCCTTATCCTAATCCCTTCAAATCGACTGCCGTACCAATAAAAACTGCTGTATCTGTAGCCATTGCGTAAAAAAAAACGTAACAGACCCAAAACCAACGGCAGAATCGGCCAGAATAACGCATTATTTACATTAGGACAAATTTTGCGTTGACACGAAAACTGAACTGTTAACCATACTTGCGCCAACATCATACTAAGCTCGCTATCCAACTTTATAGTAACATAGTTTGGCTCTAAGCGTTTGGCTGGCTCAGACAGCCATTTTATTCATGGATAATGACAACATAACACTGAGAAAGCGAATAGGCCTTGTGACATGAACAAAAACACGGCTTTTAAAGTTCGCTGCTAACTTAAATAGTGTGAAATTCGCGGGCATAGTAACACTAGAAGCTACAAGCTAGCTGCGGTGGTTCGGCTGTCTCTCACAGAGATGAAAAGGGTGCCCATTTCATATGTTTCATGGTGGATATTAAGTAGATATGACAACTTTTCTCGAAACCTGTAGGGAGTAGCGCTACAACATCATTCCCATTCAAAAAACTAACCAAACATTCATCTTGTTGTGGCTATAAGTCGCTGATACCGGGGATTTTCTCCACGACAGAGCGAATGGCCTCCCGTGTATCAATGTCCGTGGCCATTGTTGATTTCAGAGACTACAATTTCAAACTCGGCGCAGCGGCTACATCATGGCTCTCGGCCACGCCTTCTGTGCGTTGGTTGGTCCGGCGTATTTTCTGCCGAGGTAAACGAGGCAGAGCTCCGAGTGACCAGACGGGGTAGTGAAGCGAAATGAAATTAAGCGGAAGTACAAAGGCTGGCGGAGTCAGGCTAGCATTTTCCGGGAGTCTCCTGCAGAATTTGGGAGAGTTGGCAGGTACGCAATATACAGGCTTCTTTAGCGCACATATCCCACCCAGAAAGAGCAAAGGTCCTTGCTGCCATTTACACAGAACCCTTCTTATACCCAACACTCGCATACAGCAATGCACACTTTCTGTGGTCCCAATATTCCCAACATTTTCAATCCTTCATACTCCTTCCAGTAGGAGTGAAGTAGGAAATCAGGTGGTCGTGAAGGGATATTACATTTTTTTTATTAGACTGTCTTACTCCCTCTAATCACCAAATGATCACCAATGGATATAGTCACATAAGGGCTACAGGGGAAACCCTACGGTAGAGTGGTGGTACCTTTATGCACATCCAGATAGAGAGGGGCAGGGTCGCGAGCACCAGCAGGATGGAGAAGATCACCAGCAGCCAGCCGCAGCCTCCGATGTCATCGTCAGAGTTTTCCAGAACTGCAACACGCAAAAACACAAAATGGCTGCCACAGACACATGAGCAGCTTCAACACTGTAGCACTGACCACTCAAAGACAGCGAGGCAGTGTGCATCAACAGCATCCCACACCCACCTAAAGAACATCAACATTTCTATCGTGATTAATTAAAAATTAAATCAATTAATAAAATTAACAAAGAAA
Source organism: Gymnothorax javanicus (assembly GCA_029692085.1). Classification (NCBI taxonomy): domain Eukaryota; kingdom Metazoa; phylum Chordata; class Actinopteri; order Anguilliformes; family Muraenidae; genus Gymnothorax; species Gymnothorax javanicus. Next base: position 102,415,288 of record CM056194.1, on the reverse strand, counting down.
GGTTAGAATGCCTGCATTATACCACAACAAAGCAACTCCATTACGGCCTGTGTCCACAGGACGCGTGTTTTGCGCTGAAAGCGTCCATTTTCTATACGAGTTCTATGAAGTTCAGAGTTGACAGCGATTAGCGTCCTCGACGCAAAAATGCCCTGGACTTTCAGATTTTTTTCCTGCTCCACTCACGCACTTTTTGAAACAGCGCCGCTCTCGTAAATGTCTTCTGTCTCTCACCGACCAATCAAAGTCACAAAGAGGGAGGGTCTTGCAATATCGGCAGCAATGTCGGAGGAGAAACTAAGCGAGCTGCTAGTCATGCTTCAAATCAATTCACTACAGTTTAGACTCGCTAACTGTTCTGTTAGGGATTCTATGTTTGCTGACAGGTTAGTTACATAGTATTAATGTTCACTAAAACAATGTTTACTACTACAGCCAAACAGCTGTAGCGAGGTACATTGTCATCGCGTAGGTTCCCCATTCATTTTAACCAGGGTAGCTACGTTTCCCGAGTCTCCGAGGCACAGTTGCGAGCTACGTTAGCAACGTAGCTACATGGTTCGAACCATATTCCACCTTATACGGCTCTAGTTACGCTTCTGGGAAATAAACATTCATTGGCTCAGTTTCTGATTATAGGCGATTTTTAAAATTGTATTAGCAAACCTTTCTAAGGAAACATAACGATAACCTGACATTGCATTCACAAGGATGGATTGCGGAAGTATTAAGAAGACAGTTTTTGTAACTTTGCAAAAGTAAGCACTGGAGAGAAGCACTCTGAAAATGAGGTCATGGGCGCTTCCAGCGCAAAAAATGCGTCATGTGGACGCCAGCCCTTAATGTGAAAGGCAATTTTAGTTTGACCGAGCTGATGCAACATAATGTGATTCGGCACCATTTTACATCAGGAGGGTTTTTCACAAAGCAGAATAGCCAAGTTAGCTGAATAACTGCGATGAGGAAAAGCCGTAATTACAGTCCATGCTCCGAGTTTAAGAGAACTCCGGCTGTTAACTCGCAGCAGCTGTGCACTTACCTCGGCAATGCTGCTTACAGAATCACCCTGCAGTATTCTCCTCATTTTTGTCCTGACCATTGAGAGTCAATGCAAACGGAGAATTTTCAAAAGATTCAGGAAAATACTAGAGCTCCCTGGGAGGGCTAGCAGAGGGAGGGATCGTCCGTGAATGTACGGAGTCAAACAAAACAGCAAACTTTACAGTGATAATGTAAAGGAATCAATCAAAGAAAGATGAGGGATGTTCAATAGGAGGTATGTGGGACAAACTATAAAGGAACAGTGTGGTAGTCAGTCAAAAATGAGGAGTTTGAGAAATTTTTAGTGAAATTAATTCAGGCATCTGGTGACCCAGTGATTTTTCCCCTCAAGCAGAAAATCCCATGACCCAGCGCCAGGTTCAAACATTAACTCGGCTCAAAATGTCAGTCTGAAGCAAAACAGACTACAGCACCTGACGCATAACTGGCCACATTACACACATGACTTTGTACGAATATGGCGTCACTCAGTCACAGGAAGCACAGCTGTGCATTCAGAATTCAAAATGCACATACCTTCCTACCTTGGTTATACTGTGCATGGTCATATCTGGGGGAGTCTATAGTGGTATTAAAAGTCAGAAAAGGGTACAATGAAAATAAAAGCAAGAAAAAAATTTAATTGAGATATAAATGCTGATGATCCAGTACCCAGCAGGAGGATAACCACGCATGCAGATAGGGGGGAGTGTCATGTTCCAATAAATAACCATGGAAACCGGTGACAAATGCCAATGAATAAGTCACCGAAAATTTGAATGGAGAGACATTCCTGAAATGCACATTAAAAAAAAACATGATCAAATCTGCTCCACCCTCGGACCCAACCCCTCTCAATAAGCCAGTGGGATATCCAATACTTACAGAATGATACATAAATGATTTTTCAAAAAAAGGGTCATTCCATATGAACTCAACCAAAGCACAAGAATTTTCCACGTTTACCGACTCAGATTTGGCTCAAATGTATTCTGGGAGTACCTCAATATTTGTAATGAACACATGCAAAATTTTAGGGTCCTATTCCAAGGGGTTTCCAAGATATGGCCACCTAAAAATTGAGGACCATGCCCAAGCGAATTGCAAACGTTACTTTATGGATTTTAGAGGCCAATATTTCTGGAACAAATCATAGGTATGGGCTGAAAATTGCTACCCAGAGCAATTTGGGTCCTTGCTTTCAGAATCTCGTCAGAATTTCTCTCTTTTCATTTTCAAGATATTGGCCCTTCAAATATGAAACTTTTAATGGGTCGAAATCAAGAATTGAGTTTTCTGAATTGGGTCCTCTAGTAATGATGTGTTGAACCTCCATCTACTGGACAGATTATGGGGGTGGTTGGTTTTCCAAGAGAGTGATACTGGAGCATGGTCACCAATAGTTATGGGGTGTACTGATATCCGTGATTTGTGAAACAATGGAGTTGCTTGTAAAGAAAAAGTCAATTTGAGAGTGGGAATGGTGAACGGGTGAAAAAAAAAGAGAATTCTTTGGCTGCAGGATGTTGCAATCGCTAACCATCACCAAGACCAAAATCATTCATGAACTGCTTAATTATTCCGGCAGATTTGGAGTTACGCATGGTGGTTGAATTAGATTTGTCCAATGATGGATTCAGTACTGTATTGAAGTCACCTCCAATTATTATTGGAGAGTCAGTAAAGTTTGATAAGGTGTTGAAGAAGTTTTGGAAAAAAGATGGGTTATCATTATTTGGGCCATAAATACATGCAATAGTAATTGGTTTATTGTGTACTGTGATATTTACAATGACAAATCATCCGTCAGGGTCTATATTGCTGCTGTTGTGAATAAATGGAATATTTTTGTGAATTAAGATGGCTACCCCTCTTTGTCTTTGAGTTGAAATGGGCAGAGAAGACTTGATTGAATTGGGGCATAATTAATTTATGAAGATCTGATTCAGAGATATGGGTTTCTTGTAGAAGACAAATATCTGCCTGCAAGTGCTTTATACGGTTAATTACTTTTAGTCTTTTTGCCTGCGTACCAATGCCATGAATTTTCCATGTTACAAGTTTAACTGGTTTCATAAAGGGGACTCTTTGTAAATTTGGTGCAGAATGAATTGTATTCTATCTGTGTGTGTCCATGTGTGTATGCATGGGTGTGCATGTGTGTGTAGATGGGTGGGCATAGGCAGGAAAGAAAAAGGCAATGATGGAGAGGAAAAAGAAAAAAAAGAAACTGGGTGAACAAGACATATGAACATCGAATTCAAGTGCAAAAAAAATAGCATGGTGAGAGACCAAAGTGCATTATTACAATTACATTAAAATAAGCCACAGTGAATTGCATATTCACATTTTTACAGTTGCTTCTGTAGAGCAGATCAGAAAATATCGTCCATGGGGCAAAATAACAGAATAATGATGTATTAAAATAGCCAGGGGGTTATGTTTGGGTCATGGAAGAGTTTTCCTTTGATGTAAAGCTTGTCAACGGTGATTACTGCCTTGTTTCCTTCCTGTATATTCTTTTCACGGACTGGGAATAATATTTTGCATCTATCCAGGATTTGTCGGGGAAATTGATCGTTTAAGTCTGTGCCTTTGAGGTGTCTGCCATGACGCTAAACCAGTTGTTTTTGTTTGAAATGTTCAAATTTGGCGACGATTGGGCAAGGCCGGTTGTTTGAGGGGTTTTTCGGTCCGATGTGATGTACACGGTGGAATGTAATGTCTTTAACGGTGTCGGGGGGAATTCTGAGGTGAGTAGACATGAAATCCATTATCAGCTGTTCGGGGTTGTCATTTGTTTGTTCGGGGATACCGGAAAAAATGAAGTTCTCTCTCATACTGTGCAATTGTAAATCGAGAATTGTTTCGGTCATTTCTTTATTTTCTTTTTTAACAGAATCGAGCTGGTTTGTTAGTGATGTGACGGCGTGTTGGAGGGATTTGTTTTCCTGGATGAGTGTGGAAAGTTGCTCCTGCTGAATTCTAAATTTTCGCGGAGATGTTTGAATTCTTGATGGAGAACTTCGACCAGTACTATTCTAGCGTTGCGAGGATGTTGTTAATGGGGCTGAGAATATCACTGACCTCTGTACAGCAGGATTTATCCGGGGAACTGTAAATGGAGTCGGATTGTCTGGGTCTCTTGTTTTCTAGTGTGGAGGTGGATTTGCCTTTGTCCTGGAGTTTATTGGAGCTCATGGTGCACAAACAGTTGTAATATTGGTCGATATAATCCTCTAGGTCTACCAGGTCGGATGGGTAAGTACGCAAAAAAAAAAAAAAAAAAAAAAAAAACCGAACAATTTTGCAGAACAGAAGAAAAATGAAAATCGGTATCTGTGTTTGTTTATTCAGCAGCAGAGAGCCGCCACCTTAGTTCTTGCACTTGGTCTCTACGGGTCTCGTGATCACAGACGCATCCTGCTCTCCGTGTGCCATCATTATTAATATAGAAGTACTCCCTAAATAAATCTGAGCCAAATCTGAGTCGGTGACCCGGGGACCTCTGGTTGACTTCATATGGAATGACCCAAAATGTACCGCTGTGAGATCTCGTTCTAAAACAGTGATATACAACTTAAGGTGTAACGTTAGTCAGTAGTAACATGTACACACAAAATCTACAAAATATTCATTTGATCCTCCAATGCTGTCCACTTGAGTGTAACAAATGACGGACGTTCATCCTAAAAGACGAATTTTCAGTCTGCGCATAACTGAAGCATTCAGTGCAAAGATTTGATAAATACCAATATCATGTTTTATGAATTATGTTATTACACAGAATATACGTCGTACTTTACCATGATCAATGCTGTGTGTAGGTCAATGTTGTGTTCTGGCCAGGATGACATTGTGAAGCACATGAACTGTTGTTGCATAAATAAAGTAAAGCAATAATCAAAACCATCAAAATCGATTTCTGTAAAACTGGCATATATAACATTATTGCACTGAAACCTTCAATTCTGTATCAGCCGTACACCCACCCGAGAAAACAAATGCCGGATGTGTAAGGCTAACAGCAAAGCCGCACTCGCCACATTAGCGTTAGCCAACGCCACCTCTCCGATATCCCCCACCACTCCGAACAAGCACGATAAGGGGTGGCGTTAGCCAACGTCACCTCTCCGATACCCCCCACCACTCCGAACAAGCACGATAAGGGGTGGCGTTAGCCAACGTCACCTCTCCGACACCTCCCACCACTCCGAACAAGCACGATAAGGGGTGGCATTAGCCTATGTCACCTCTCCGACACCTCCCACCACTCCGAACAAGGACGATAAGAGTGGCGTTAGCCAACGTCACCTCTCCGACACCCCCCGCCACTGCGAACAAGCACGATAAGGGATGGCATTAGCCAACGTCCCCTCTCCGACACTTCCCACCACTCCAAACAAGCACGATAAGGGGTGGCATTAGCCTATGTCACCTCTCCGACACCTCTCCCCACTCCAAACAAGCATGATAACGGTGGATTTACACTGGTCCTGCGCGTCAACTGACGCCAACGCCTCCCATTCATTTTCTATGGAGAGCGGAGAGGGCGTTCGAAGCAGTGGCGCAATGCATGATGGGAGCGGCGTGTCAAATTTGGCACTTGTCAGGCATCTAAGAAGCTGGGATAGCCCAGGTTTATGGTAATGAATCCGGCAAATGCGAAGCGTATATCCATTTAAGGGATGGCAGACGGTGTGTACGTTGTCTTCAAGGCCACGTGGCCTCCGAAATAGGTCTGCTTCTCGCAAGTTCCCTGTAAAGATATAAAAGAGAGACTGTATAGTTTTGTCTTTTCCGATTTTATTAGAGAGTTCCCTGCCAAAGAGTGTTGCCAACTTGGCGACTTTCTTGCTAAATCTGGCGACTTTCCAATTCATCTTGGCGACTTTATTTGCCAAAAGCGACTAGCGACCAATCTAGCTACTTTTTCTGGTGTTATTGGAGACTTTTCTGGTGTTTTGGAGACTGACGTGAAAGCACATTTCGTTCTGTAGTTACTGTCCTCAATGAGCAGCGGGTGCTGCCGTGAGCCCCTCCCCCGTCCCAAAGCACACACTCTGTAAATTATGGAATTTAAAGAGTACTGGAAAGATGTTCGTTTGAGTCCCCAATATGAATGAAAAGAACTGTGCCCGCCCGCCCGCCCGCCCGCTCAACAAAATACACACCGTCTCCCCCCCGGTCAGGGTGTTTAGCGACTTTTAGCGACTTTTAGGACAGCCCATAGCAACTTTCCTTACTGAGGAGTTGGCAACAATGCTGCCAAATTACAGGGACAGAGACAAAAGAAACAGCAGGAGGAGGAAGGTGGCAGAGATTGCTGGTGTCTCTGGTAAGTTTATCGTTTTTGCTAAAAATTAAATAAATCCTGTGATAAGCAGCTCAATGCTGCCAGGGGAGGGCTGCATAATTGCATTTATATTTGGTGAGATATGCGCTGCATAGGAAGACTTAACATCGTTCGGAAGCATTAAAACTCATCATTTTATCTGGATTTGCTTTTAGACACAATTGTAATCCCTACCAAAATCAAAATCCAGATGGGAAAAAGTAATAGTTGGTTGAATTAATATCGTTAGTGGAGTCAATTTCCTTTCGCCAACATGACATTGGACAGTACTCATTTCAGGGCTGCATTTAACGGACAGCGACGTCACTGGGTTTGCTGAACCGCCCACAAGCGGCCAAACCAAGGGAAACGAAGCGTCTGCAGGCGTTGACGCGCCGGACCAGTGTAAATACACCGTAAGGGGTGGCGCTGCGGATTTGCAGCTAATAGCCAGTGTTTCCCAAACAAAATTCTCGTATGTCGGCAAGACTGGGTGACAGTAAGTGAGCGACAGTAACGTTATGAAAGAAGACACTAACGCGTTAAATGTAATGCATGGCAAATTTACACTCGTTGGAGAACGAGTTCAGCACACATAATTCCTAGTAACTGTGGATTTACGGTGGATTTACCCTGGTCCGGCGCGTCAACTGACGCCTACGCCTCTCATTCATTTTCTATGGAGAGCGGCGAGGGCGTCCGAAGCAGTGGCGCAATGCATGATGGGAGCGGCGCGTCAAATTTGGCGCTTGCGGCGCGTCGAAGAAGCTGGGATATCCCAAGTTTATGGTAATGAATCCGGCAAACGCGAGGCGAATATCCAATCAGGGGATAGCAGACGGTGTGTACCTTGTCTTCAAGGCCAAGTGGCCTCTGAAATAATCGTTCCGCTTCTCTCAAGTTCCCCGTAAAGATATAAAAGAGAAACTATAGTTTCGTCTTTTTCGATTTTATTAGAGGGTTCCCTGCCAAATTACGGGGACAATGACAAAGAAACAGCACGAGGAGGGAGGTGGCAGAAATTGTTTGCGTCTCCGGTAAGTTTGTCGTTTTCGCTAAAAATTAAATAAATCCTGTGATACCCAGCTCAGCGCTGCCAGGGGAGGGCCGCATAAGTGCGTTTATATTTGGCGAGATATGCGCAGCGTCGGAAGGCTTCATATCGTTCGGAGGCATTAAAACTCATCGTTTTAATAGTATTTTCTTTTAGACACAACTGCAGTCCCTACCAAAATCTAAATCCGGGCGGGAAAAAGCAATAGTAGGTTGAATTAATATCGTTAGTGGTGTCAATTTACTTTTGCCAACATTAAATTGGACAGTACTTATTTCAGGGCAGCATTTGACAGATAGCGACGTCACTGGGAATGCTGAACCGCCCATAAGCGGGCAAACCGAGGGAAGCGTAGCGTCTGCAGGCGATGACGCGCCAGACCAGTGTAAATCCACCGTAAGAAACAGGCAGACCGAACATTTTCACATTAAACGTCGGAGCTAAAACGTTAATCAGCTGACTAACTACCTTAAGCTGCTTTCACAGCGGACGCGAAACGAATTTTTCGCGCGACGATGCAAAGACGCGAACACACAGTAATCTGTCGCGCGAAAAATTCGTTTCGCGTCCGGTGTGAAAGCGGCTTTAGTGAGAGACTAACCTCCTGCCTCACGCTTCTCTCCAGTCAAACCGAGTGTAGCAGACGATGCTGATTGGTGGAGGGCGAGATTTACTATACGCAGCCTGATCCACAAACCTTAACTTGGCCAGCGATCTAGCTAGCAGCGTCTCGACTTATCAAGTTCGCCATCAGTCGGTTTATTTTAGACACGGCCGAAAATAGGCATCGTAAAGCTACCAACGGGCCCGCTAAAAGACGCACTTCTTACCAGCCTGCTTCTGCCGTCTCCTCTCGGCTCTTATCTTGCTGTCCTCACCGTCATCCATAGCTTTAATCACTTGGGTGTAAGACAGCCAAGAAGCGAACGCAATTCGCCAGCTGCGCTTTAACAGAGAGGAAAATATAAATTACCCTTATAACGGACTATACTGGTACAGTTAGCAAACTTAAGCAGCCAGGGCACTAGACGCAACCGCCCTTCTGTCAACAGTGTTCACGATAGCTGACGTGAGCGCGCAGTAAGCATAGACAGCCCCCAGCCCAGTAGGAAAAGAGACCGCGCCCCTTCCCAGGAAAGAAAGGGAGATCATATTACCGAAACTCTGGCCCCGTGTGAAAAAAAGCAAGGGAGGAAAGATACAAAGCGTCTTTCATTGGCCCTTTTGCTCTGATCGATGGGAAAAAATTGATCACTTGAACATTAATTCTTAGGCTGGCGCGCTATATGGATTGAGAGTAGTCATTGCCAAACGAGGCTTCATGAATCTTTGAACCCTTTTGGACCATTGTATTGAAAACTGGCTCACTACTCGAAGCTTCATTCATTGCGCATGTGGGTGACATCTGCTGGCACAGTGGTTGTTGCACAGCCTTGCAAAGGACGCTGACGCACGTTGCGTGGGCACTTTGAGTTTTGTTGTATTGTGAAAAATACTTAAATAAAGCTTAATTCTAACTTCATTTTATACGTGTCTGTTGTTTTTCTTCCTTACCTTAAGAATTCATATAATATTAGCCTATATTATATTTTATTATATTATAATAACATTAACTGCACCCACAGCCTCATTGAATCCTGTAAATATTTACTGTCCAAAAAACGTGTTATTCTGGGTGGCCCAAGAAAAAAAACCAACCGAAACATAGTGCAAAAACGAATTCACTTCAGTGAGATGGAGTAGTCCTGTCGAATTTATTCCTTATCAACTACATGAAAAAAAAATCTTGTCTTATCTACTATTCGGTTGGGTTTTTACTCCATCTCACTAAAGGGAATTAGTTTTTGCACTATGTTTCGGTTGGTTTTTTTTTTTTTTTTTTGGTAGTTGCTACGGGTACGGCAGTTTTCCAATGCATTTCAATGTGGAGAGGTACGGCAGTCCCAATTTCAAACCCTGCCCTAACCTAACCCTGTCCCTAACCCTAACTGTAACCCTGACCACTAACCTAACCCTTCCCCTAACCATAATCCCTAATCCTTATCCTAATCCCTTGAAATCGACTGCTGTAGGGGAGAGCTGGTACGGAAGCAACATTTTTCACATAGACGTCATTTTAAAAGATAACGTTACAGACCGAAAAATTTTTTCGGAGCGATTAACTACTTTCGTGTGTGCTCTGTCAATATAAGGTGCTAAATCATCCCAATATATATTGACTTCGGCATAGTTTGACGTCGAACGGAAGTTGCGCATTGCTACTTTCGACCCCTCCAGTCGGGATGAAACTAACACACGGGCGGGACAAAAGTAACGTGATCAAATTAACTGGAATCTTTTAAATTACTGTCGTTTTTCATTAAAAAAAATCAAACAATGTCTTTGCTAACATGCAATTGAAAATATACAATGCACTTTATCTAAAAATCTTATTTCATTTTAAATGAGTGAATTTATTTATTTCAATCATAAAAATGACATTAAAACAGAAACAAAAACAATCAGACATTTATTTTAAACATTTTTCATTTGCTTTAAATGTTTCAAAAGTAAATGTGAACATGTTTTACGTGCAATTGGTCTATTTATAAAAATTATGAAATAACTTAACTAATTATCACAGTTGTGACAGATATAATGAGCTGCACCCTCAGTGCATGCCTCATGTGACCACAGCAGACAAAAGATGCACTGCACCCACATTTCTCCAGGCAAAGATGAGGCAAATGTCTCCCCACAAACAAGACATTCCTCATCATTGCCCTGAGAAACTGTGGTTGCAGTGTGTCCACTAAACAACGTTTTCTTTGGGCGTTTTGAAGAGGACTGTTTTTTCTGGCCCCTCTGCCGACTCTCCTCCTCCAAAGCAGCTTTTACTGGGGTGTCGGTCAGTATTGCTGTTGACCTGCAACATTCAATGAGATGATAGTCAGAATCAGCTTGTTTTTATACAAGCAAGAAAATCAAGACAAGTTAAAAACAACACTCTGCTCACCTCTTTCTGCCTCTTCTTTTATTTTCTTTCCTCGAGCTTTTGGATATGGGCAAACCTTTTCTGGGCTGAACCTCTGTATTGGCGTGCCACTAGGTGTTCCTGGAACCACAAGCATACCTGGATAGATAATATTTCAAAAAAAAAAAAAAATGCTTGGCAAGGCTCAACATGCACATTTAGAGACACACACAGACACAAACTCTCACCATCTACAGGAATGGCAGACTCATGGGGATGCAGCTCAAATGGGCTCTGGCTAGGTTGGTGGTGTCTTAAGGGAGCGGGCGCTGGTGATGGAGTGGACATTGGTGATGAAGAGGGCGCTAGTGATGAAGCGGACATTGGTGATGAAGAGGGCGCTGGTGATGGAGCTGGTGCTGGTGCAGGACGGTCGGCCACAAAAGCTGGAGCAAAGTCTGTCTCACTGAAAATATCTGGATTCAAGGGCCAGATAATGGTACACTCGAACCCAGATGAAATGCTGCTTGCTGTCGCAGCTTGAGGCAGAGCTTTAGCCACAAGACTTGGGATGTTGTAGATGGTCAAAGTTGTTCCAGGGTTCATTCGCATCCAATTGTCTGCTGCACTGTTAATGTAGTGCTTCAGAGGACCAAAAACGCTTAGATCTAGCGGCTGAAGACGGTGGGAGCAGTGGGGTGGAAAAGACAGGAGTACAATGCCATGTGACTTGCAAAAGTCAATAGCTACCACAGAGAGGTGTGATGGATGATTGTCTAAGAGTAGCAGCAACTTTGACTCCGGGGTCACGCGGGTGTGTCTTGCAAAATGCTGTAAAAATGCCAAGAAATTGGCCTCCTGCATCCACCCCGATCCATTGGCAGAACCAGTGCAGCCAAGGGGGCCATCCCGGATGAAGTGGTGCTGGAACTTCTTCCTTGGGAAGATAAAGTAAGGGGGAACAAAGTTGCCTTGTGCGTTGGCAGCAAAGGCAACAGTCACCAATGTCCCTCTTTCCCCAGAGGTCACAGCACCGACCTGGCGCTGCCCCTTGGTGGCAATGATTTTATCTGGCACTTGAACTGTTGTGGTACCTGAAATAATAAATGAAATAAATTATTGCTGTTGCTGTTGCAAATCACTGTTGCTTTTTAATTTATCTAAATATACATTTTTACCTGTTTCATCCATGTTCCAGATGTCCCTTGCTTCAAAATTATAGCGGGTGAGGACAGTCTTTAGGTTTTTAAAAAACGCTGTCACGGTGGTCTTGTTGAAGCTGGTGGAACGGGACATGCTGGTGGCTTGAGGTCGACGGATGGACAGGGTTTTGTTGCGCTTGAGGAAGGAGGTGAGCCAGTCCTTCCCTGCCATCTGGTTTTTCTCCCATGAACATGGAGTTTTGAGGCCAATATTTTCGGCCAGCTCATATGCAAACTTTCGCACCTAAAACAGCATGAAAAAAGAGTTTAATTGAGAGTATGTTCCTACAATTAATCTGATTTTTTAAATGTGGATTTATTTAAAATTGCTCTTATTATGACTCTAGCTATACATTGAACTCACATTTCTAATGCATAAATAAATAATGTCAATGACATAAATAATGTCAAGTTAATTTAAAAATGAACAGGCTATGACTTTGATGTAGGCAAATGGCGGTAGTGGTGTAGCTCTGTCTGCAATGTTACTCTAACCTCTTTAGGACTCAGGCCAAAATATATATCAGCTGCTCTCTTTATATATGCCTGCAGTCTCTTCTCCTGTTCTTCTGTGAAGACTTTGTTGTGTGCCCTGTACCCTGGGGCTCTGGTCTGCTGCCCTCCTGCCTCTGCCCTCCTCTTGCAGTACCTGAACAGGGTGGCATGACAAACGCCATGCACCTCTGCTGCCCACCTTATACTCTCGCCTCTTTGGACATCAAAAAAGGCCCTTTCGTAAACCTGCTGGTCAACCTTTCCTCTCTGGGTAGTTCTGACCCTAACTCTTGGCATTTTCTGTCGGTAAAATATAACACACACATTTTTTAATGAGCTTCAGAACAGAAAATTCGGCCGCATTAGCAGAGAGGGACGAACGTAACCGTTGCTACTTCCGCCCCGACAGTGACTCCTGACATTTGAACCAGGATTGCTTCTAAAGTGGAAAAAGTCTGACATTTCAAACTTCAGGATATGTTACAAAACGAAATGACCTATCATTTCATCATAAATATCACACATGGAGCGATAAAGACAATCTTTAAATCAAAAAAGTTTACCATTTGTCTGAATTTACTCACCACTGTGGAAAACAGTCTTCCCGGTCTCGTTTCGCGGGGAAGTGACGAAACCTCAAGATTTTTCCCGGGCTTGGAGAGTGTCGCGAGCTGCAAGTGCTGACCTAATTTGACGCATCGAAGAGCGGATGGCTGTGAGTAAATCGCCGTATTACTTTCGTCCCACGTTACTTTCGCACCGGCTCTCCCCTACCAATAAAAACTGCCGTATCTCTAGACACTGGTCAGCTGATTCAATCTGAAGGAAGCAGTGAAGTGGCTCGAACGTCATCAGTCACATGGTTTTTCCCGATATGAAGCAAGCTCCAGCACAGTGCCTCAGAAAAATACCCTGTCGCGTTTGAAGCGTGCTTCGGAGCCTTGGTATCAGCGGTAGCATCACTAATTGAGAGTGCGACTATGAATTAATAACTCAGCTGAGCACTTTCTAGTATCGCTTCTGCAGCATGTCGCATAATCTTGCTATTCTGTCACCATCTGAAAGCTGTAATATCTGCCCGTGTTGTAGATTGGTTGGTCACATAATGGACCACCCATCACGCCAAGAAACACCTGGTAAGGAAAGCTGTTATTTTATGATGTATTTGTTATAGTTCAATTCGGCAAATGCCGTCTTTTTTTTCCAAGACGATTAGAACGGCCATGTTAATAATATAGCGACTGATACCGATAATATGTTCTTGTAGCTGTTCGTGACTTGTATTGCAACTTTAATACCCATGTTTCTCGTTTGGGAAATTTAATTGCAAGTTGAATAAGAACGCAAATTCACAAATGTAATTTAAACTGAGTTGGTTTGCCCTGAAATTATTCATTGTTCATAACAATACCAAGTGAGATGATTATCTGATACCATATGCGTTTCTCTAATGTCACAGTATTTGTTTACCATTTATTGTTGGTTGTCTATCACTACCTCTTTGAAAGGGGACCAAACACACCTTAAAGTTATTACCGGTTTACTTGAGAGCTTGTCATTTTTGTTATTATTTTATTTATTTATTTTTACTTGTTTACTTCTTTTTTATTATCTTAGATGGATTTCAAGTTCAGTACTCTTACTGTTTTGTCATTAAAGGTCAGGAGTATGCATGATGCAATGAAGAGGAAAGCCACTTTTTTATTTTGTAAAAGGAGTGAAGCTGACCTAGTACTTCTTCAGGAAACCCATTCATGTGAGTCAGAAGTAAAATTTTGGAAGAGGCAGTGGGGAAATGAAATTCATTGTAGTCAAGGTACCAACCACTCCGCTGGAGTCTCAGTTTTCCTGCATAGATTTAAAGGGGATATTCTAGAAGTGGTTCCTTCAAATGATGGCAGATGGATTGCAATTTCACTTAAGCAGGACAATTCAGTTTTTATTGTGTGTAATATTTACGGTCACAACTGTCATTCTTCTAATAAGGTGCTTTTTTTTGCCAGATAATTGCTAAACTAAATGAGCTCTTAAACAAATATCCAGACTCTTCTTAATTTTATGTCACTTTAATGAATGTGCTGATGATGCAAAAGATAGGTTTCCCCAAAAAATTTGTCAAGGTTTTCAACAAAATAATCTTATTTCAAAACTATGTTCTGATCTCTCTCTGACTGATACTGTTATGGATTTGCCTTGCAGTCCCTCCACCTCCTGCTGTCTTCGCCTCCACTTCAACGGGCAACAGGTGTGGCTTGTTGAGGTGAAGGCAGCCTATTTAAGCACTACAACTGCCAGCAGCTGCATTCTGGTTTTTATCCCTGCCGTGTGGTGCTGCTGCTCCCCTGTTTTTGGTTTTTAAAATATATTTATTAAACCTTTGCTATTTTTATATCAGCCTGTGCGAGTGGGTCCCTTCCTCTCCTTTTGGGTACATGGTCCCAGTGCCCGCCGGATTGCAGGTTGCTTCCGGCGGGACCAAACCATGACAGATACATGGTGTTTTTTTAAACCCTGATATAAAGACTTTACTTGGTCTAATAAGAACTTATCATCTAGATCAAGGATTGACCTTTTTTGATCTCCTCATGGGTTCTTCATCTTGTTAAGGATGTCTCTCATTCTTTTGCCCCTTTGTCAGATCATAAGCAAATAATTCTTAAGTTAGGTGGCTTACAGGATACCCCAAAATTAAGAGGATATTGGAAATTTAATAACACTCTACCCAAGGACAACCACTTCAATGGCAATGTCAAAAAGTTAGTTAATGAAATATTAATTCATAACACAAACTGAGTATAAACAAAAATGGGAGTGCTTTAAGTATATGATTCGATATACTACTATAAAGAGAAGTAAAGAGTTAAAAGCACGTAATTGTAAACCAGAATCTGGCTTATTGACTAGAAAAAATTTCCTTTTGTCTAAAACTACCGCCTCTTCTGAAGAGGAATTAGAATTGAAGAAGACACAACTAAAGATGGACCAAATTTATCAGAATTTGGCCAAGGGTGCGTTTATAAGATCTCGAGCCAAATGGTTAGAGGATGGAGAAACTAATTCTAAATATTTTTTGCTCTTGAAAAAAGAAATGGCAGAAGAAAATCATTAACTGCACTGAATATTAATGGAACTCAATGCACAAACCCAAAATTAATTTCAAATGTTGTCTCTTTATGGTGATTTGTATACGTCTTAATTCAATTCCTGTGAGAGCTTTATCATAAAGTAAAAAACATATCTCTACCTTAGGTGACTTCAAAACTCTGTGCGATTCTGATTTGACAGTAAACAAACTCAAAACAGCTCTTTTCTCAATGAAAAAGGGAAAATCACCTGGAATTGATGGTCTTCCAGTGGAATTTTATATTCACTTTTGGGATTTTATATTCACCCTGGCCCTAGCCCTGGTTGTCAATCGTCTCGTCATGCCAGATATATTATGGAAAACTGGTAATAAGTGTCTTGTACGCTGTGATAGGAAACCCATCTCAGTTTTTTGTCTTTTTTTGATTGCCAGTGCGACTGTTTTTGGTGATAGTTTTTGTGCAGTTTCATCTCAAACAATCTTTTTGTATGGAGGTTACGTGTGTGATGGTTGACTTGTGCAAAAGTTGTCCAGCGTCATGTTGGCGACGATGATGTCGTATTTTAAACAAAATACTGTTTGTGAGGTTCAATAAAAGTGCAGTTTGTGCTCAATGCAATTGCTCTTCATATATTTTCAAAGTGCACCACTAACATCCCAAAAAAGGAAAAAAAAGTTGGAACAATTAATTTTTTTGTCAAGCATCACATACGGAACCACCCATCTTGACATGCATCACATAGGTGACCTGTTGACCACTCTGTGGACACTATGCCTAGTTTAAATTAAATGGTTTGCCTTTCATTACCTCATAACTTGGCAGTGTTAATAAGATATGAAGCTCTTTTGAATGCTGCTTACCCCGTTTTGAATAGAAAAATATATCTTGTCCTGCCCTCCAGCATGGACATTTTGACATACTTAAAATCGATTGGAATCTTTGCATTTCAAGTGTTGCCCAGCAGCTTTTGTGCTAAATGTGTGTTGGAACGGTTGTTTTCTATGGTGAAAGATTAAAATCTCAAGCTAAATGCTTTTTGATGAGAAAATTTGGCTTCTCTTATTGTCCACATCACATATGGGACCATAGGGATGTTTTCAACTTTTCAGTGGAATTCCCCTTTTGCTGTAAAAACAGTTATCTTCTCATTATTTTGTCATGAAAGTACACAAACTAAGCTTCCATTATGTGTGTTCAGTTCTTACAAACTATAATCTGAAAACAATATTGGCAATGTCACACTTCCGTGCCCTTTTGCTTGGACAGACCCTTAGACTTATTGGATTACGCAGATTCAGTACATTCAAAAGCTTTTATTTTTATTTATTCTTTTATAAAGCCTTTGACACCATTGAACATAGGTTTCTTACTGAATGTCTTAAATTGTTTGGTTTTGGAAAAACTTTCATAGATACTATTGATATGTTTTATAAAGAAATCAATCGTTCTGTGCTTGTTCACTTCAACACCTCTCAAAGATTAAAACGTGGTGTCAAACAAGGTTGCCCTATCTCACCCTTTTTATTTATTTTAGTTGTTGAACTATTATCATGAAGTATTACACATGATCCAGAATTTAGAGGCATCTCTGTATTTAATAGAGAAATTAAAATTTCCCAACTAGCAGATGATACAACTCTTTTCTTGAAAGATATGGATCAATTGCTAAAAGCTATAAATCTAGTCAAACAATTTTCAATAGCTTCAGGTTTGATGCTTAATGTATCTAAATGTGAGTTATTACCTATACATGCCTGTGAGGATACATTAGTAGAAAATGTTCCTGTAAAAAATGTAGTCAAATATCTCGGTATTTATACAACAAAAAACTGTGTAGCCAGACAGCAACTGAACTTTGCTGGAAAGATTAAGAAAACCAAGAATGTCTTTAACCTATGGCTTCAAAGAGACTTAACATTATATGGCAGGGTTCTTTTATCTTAGGCAGAGAGTCTGTCTCGTTTTGTTTATCCTTCTCTCTCTCTCTCTCTCTTTGTTAATGACACCACAGCTAATGAAATTAACAAATTATTCCTTGACTTCATCTGGAAAAATAAAACACACAAACTGAAAAAGGCGGTGCTTTCTAACAAAAGGGCAGAGAGAGGTCTTGAAGTTTTAAATTTTATTGATACTGTGAACACTTTTAAAATAAATTGGCTTAAAAGAAATGTATGGAAAATTCAACTTCTTTGTAGTGCTTCATTCCCAATCATATTTTCGATGAAATTGGTGGTCTCTCTTTTGTTTTAACATGTAATTACTCGCCTAACAAACCTCCTTTCACTTTATCCAAGGTTCATCAGCAGTCCCTTCTTGCCTGGAAGTTATGCTTTGTCCACAACTTTTCTCCTCATAAAACCTTGATATGGAATAATGATAACATAACTATTCGGCATGAATCTCTTTTTTATCCCAGTTGGTTCCAAAGAAATATTGTCAACATTTTAGCTGTTTTTGATGAACAAGGCCTCAATACTGTCTTATGAACATTTTATAAGGAAACACAACTTTCCAATTCCCTATAAAGAATATAATTCTGTAAACAAAGCCATTCCTTCTGGATTAATTTATCTTATTAAGAGTCACTTATGCTCTGGTGGAGGAAACAACTCAGGTGCTCCATCTGCATTACTTCTGAACGGTATCAATATATTTGACAAGAAATGCAGTAATAAACAGCCCAGCTCATCAGCGCTCCATGTTCCTGCCAATTACTCAATCACCACTCCACACCCGTTTCCACAGCAAGGCTAATTACCAGCAGCCTTATTTAAAGGTATAGTTAGCGATCATAATCCTCGCACTTTTTGTCAAAATCACCTTATTTCTCCTCACTATCTGCAAGCTGTCACTTCTGAGAGCATGCTGGGAAAAAAAATTCGGTTTCAATACACAGCCTGTGCTCTGAATTTAAGCAGGTAAATCTGTGGATCGGACCGAGCCACCAGAGCATGGGTCCACCCCTCCACGCCCAGGAGCGGGTTCATACTGGTGCACAGGTCAGACCCGGGGGGGGAGTAGCAGGTCGCCTAGCGTGCGCAGTTAGAGTAGAGAGAGAAACACGGCATTGCAGCAATTGCGATGGCTGAAAAACAGCCCAAGAGAAAACGGTCGGAGGAACATAAATTAAAAAAGAAGGGCTACGACCATGAAAGGGCAAAGACCCGGTCAACATTGGTGTGGCTCTCCGACGGTGGAGGGAACTCCGCGAATTGAAGGGTCTGAAAACGGATGCGGAGGTTGCCGTCTTTCTGCTGGACAGGTGAGCAACATTAGCTTTGCGGTGCTTCACATAACAGTAACAGCCGTCAGGCATTCATCATATTGTCTAATCTGCCAAAATGTACCGTTGTTGTGATGTTATCTATTTATAATAGCAGTCGAGTTGTGGGGTACAGTTGTCTGACGGGTCAGCTAACCTTAGCTTCGCAAATTGAACTTGTGGCTACGAGTTCTTGTGAATGTCTGACATCTTATGTAAGGAATCGACGGAAAATTGCGCAATCAAACGCTGTACATATGCGCGACTAGATAGAATGATTTGAACCGCTTTCGTCTCAGCTTATTGTTTTGCTTGCACTGTCTCGCTTTGCATGCATGCGGTTGTAGCTGTACTGTTATATACAGCGCCCTCCATAATTATTGGCACCCCTGGTTAAAATGTGTTCTTTAGCTTCTAATAAATTCAGTTTTTTTCTAAATAATATAGGACCACAATGAAAAAAAGAGGAAAATCCAACCTTTAATTCAAGTGCATTTATTCAGTGGGAAAAAAATCCCACATTAAGAAATAATTCTTTTACATCAAATCATGTGTGCCACAATTATTAGCACCCCTGATGTTAATACTTTGTACAACCCCCTTTTGCCAATAAAACAGCACCTAATCTTCTCCTATAATGTTTCACAAGATGGGAGAATACAGAAAGAGGGATCTTCGACCAATCCTCTTTGCACAATCTCTCTAAATCATCCAGCAACCTGGGTCCTCTCCTCTGCACTCTCCTCTTCAGCTCACTCCACCGGTTTTCAATGGGGTTGAGGTCTGGGGACTGAGATGGCCATGGGAGGAGCTTGATTCTGTGTCTGGTGAACCATTTCTGTGTAGATTTGGCCACATGTTTAGGGTCATTATCTTGCTGAAAGACCCAGTGACGACCCATCTTCAGCTTTCGGGCAGAGGCCACCAGATTTTGATTTAAAATGTCCCGGTATTTCAAAGCGTTCATGATGCCATGCACCCTAACAAGGTTCCCAGGGCCTCTGGAAGAAAACAGGCCCACAGCATCACCGATCCTCCCCCATACTTCACAGTGGGCATGAGGTGCTTTTCTGCATACTCATCTTTTATGTTCCGCCAGACCCACTTAGAGTGTTTGTTGCCAAAAAGCTCTATCTTGGTCTCATCTGACCAAAGCACACAGTCCCAGTTGAAGTCCCAGTACCGCTTAGCGAACTCCAGACTTTGCGTTTATGATTGTGAGTGAGAAAAGGTTTTTTCCGTGCATGCCTCCCAAACAGCTTGTTGGCATGTAGATAGCGCCGGATGGTTGTTTTGGAGACTTAGTGACCCCAAGATGCTACCATTTGTTGCAATTCTTTAACAGTGAGCTTTGGAGAGCTTTTTATTTCTCTTACCATCCTCCTCACTCTGCGTGGTGGCAAAATAACCTTGCGTCCTCGTCCAGGCTTGTTTACCACTGTTCCAGTTGTTTTAAACTTCTTAATGATTCCTCTGACAGTAGATATGGGCAGGTGCAGGCGAGTGGCTATTTTCTTGTAGCCATTGCCTGACTTGTGAAGGTCGACACACATCTGCCTTACTTGAACGGTGTGTTCCTTTGTCTTTCCCATGTTGAAGAGTGGATAAGAGAAATGGCCTCTGTGTCACATCATATTTATACCCCAGGGAAACAGGAAGTGATGAATTACTAATTAAATGTTCCTAGATACTCTGATCAACTTTGTAAACTACTGTAGAAATGACTGAAATACTTCAATTACATTTATTTCCTAGGAATTGTTAGGGGTGCCAATAATTGTGGAACAGGCGATTTTATGAAAAATAATTATTTCTTAGTAAGGGATTTTTTTTTCCATTAAAATTCACTTGAGTTGAAGGTTACATTTTTCTACAATTTTCAGTGTGAGAGTATGCTTCTGCAATAAAAATTCAATTTATTTTAAAGCTTTTAACACATCTTAACCAGGGGTGCCAATAATTATGGAGGGCGCTGTACCCACTGTTCAGGAAGAAATTTTGCTATAAGCTCTTGATAACCATTTCTTCCAAAACGAAACAATTCCGACAGCAAGCTACTAAATGAGCTCATAGCAGAAACACGCAAACGGTCTAAGCGTTGCTTGTGTGGAGCTCGTGAATCGATAACTCGTACCGGGAAAAATTCCGAATCCATTTTCCACTTTTTGCAGCTTGTAATTAGCCAGAACGATTTTTAAATACGTTCCTGACCGTAGTTTGTTCGTGGACACAAACTCCTATTTGAGGCATCGCGCTGGCAAGCAGGCTTTAGCAGTTCTTTATATGACAGGCTTTTTATCACCTTTGCTACAATACTGCTAAATCTCGTCACATGTACTTTCAAAGCAATAAATACGGCTTCCCCTCGCCAACTTACCCTCGAGCATTGGAGGGTCCGGCCTCCGCCATATTGGTCAGCTGCACAGTTTCTACGGCAGTTCATATGATAATGCGCGTCCATGAACTTCGGGGGTGGACCCCGGGGCGGAGTATGAAGGGAGGGGTGGGTCTGTATTCGTTTACACTTCAAATATCAACAACCTCTCGTTTTCTCCCACATCGCTGACTGCACCTTTAAGGACAGAGCTAGCTCTGTCCTGTGTGTAGTCTGGTAACCTTGAGCCTGTTAGACCTATCATCTGGTTAGGCTTATTTCTAGTGTGTTTCACGGTTCCCTTTGTATGAATCTATTGCGCACTACTCGCACAGTTATAATTAAGGAACCTTGACTCCTTTTTATTTTAACCTACTGGGCTCTAAATTTGTTGACCAAGCGCAGGCGCGGCGAATGGGGGGAGCACCGTGCCAACGGAGTGTATCCAGGAGTATTTTGCAATTTCGTGCCCGGTGCAGCCCGGCGCAAGTACTCCTTTGTCCCGCCTCTGTCCCTCCTGCCGGCGCAAGTGGCAAAGAGGGAGGAGAGAAGCCTTGAGTGGGTTTAACACAGCCGAGTCAAATCTTCACCAATCAAATGAGCTCCTCTCCTCACCTTTAAAATTGGAATAAAAAAGCCTCTGTCCTATATCTGCATGATGCGTTAAGTGTTGCATTTTATTTTGCTGCTTCAGGCATGTTTTCTGCACCGCTAACGTCTATATTAAGCATTACGAATTTGAGTTAGCTGGCTTGCTAGGGCATTCGCGAATTATTACCATTAGCGAACTTGAATGGAATTTCAAAATGAAACTAAGTCAGATCATTCAAACTTATGAAGTTGGAATGAAATGCGACGGTTGCTCATTTATTTCTTCTGCCTGCATCATTGGGAAGAGAAACGATGGATAGCGTGTTCCTATTATTACACCCTGTTGCTGCTTAAAATTTTGAGATTAACATGCATGGACAACAATCAGGCTGTATTCCTTTCCCCCACTAAAAACGATAAAACCTTAGTGACAATAATAGTATTAAGCCGCTTGCACACTGGATGCGAAACAAATTTTTCGCACGACAGATTACATTCAAAGTCAATGCAAAGACGCGAATACACGCATGACATCAGGACAATCGATATAGATAGTATAATTTATGTGCTGATTCAGATAGTTACATTAAATAGTGGTTGCTGTAATTATTTATTGCATTGAAATGTGCCTGACATTCTGGAAACCTGCCTGCGAGGTTTCGGTGATGTGTGCGCATTGTGCGCCGGGTCAGCCAAATTACCACTGCACAGAAAGTAAACCAGGTTGGAGCTGGCGAGCTCTCGGCGCATTTTTGGCGGAACCTTTTGCCACGAAATTGTCACTGCGTCATGATGAATATGTTACACCTCCCCCTACTACGCCGCCACACCCATCTCGGCGCACGTCCATCTACAAAATTGCCAAAGTGGCTGCGCACGGTGTTGCACCGCACAAAATTACCACTGCACGGGCTGCACCGGACAAAATTACCACTGCATGGGCTGCGCCACGCTGCGCTGCACCAAGAAATTAAAGCCCACTATGTTTAGGCTCATTTTAGACGAGTAGGTAATCCTTAGGAATCTCTGTTCTTTTGATTGTTTGTCTGCAACGTTTAGTGTTGTACTGACGTCTTGGTCTCATCTGACCAAAGCACACGGTCCCAGTTGAAGTCCCAGTACCGCTTAGCGAACTCCAGACGTTTGCGTTTATGATTGTGAGTGAGAAAAGGTTTTTTCCGTGCATGCCTCCCAAACAGCTTGTTGGCATGTAGATAGCGCCTGATGGTTGTTTTGGAGACTTTGTGACCCCAAGATGCTACCATTTGTTGCAATTCTTTAACAGTGAGCTTTGGAGAACTTTTTATTTCTCTTACCATCCTCCTCACTCTGCGTGGTGGCAAAATAACCTTGCGTCCTCGTCCAGGCTTGTTTACCACTGTTCCAGTTGTTTTAAACTTATTAATGATTCCTCTGACAGTAGATGTGGGCAGGTGCAGGCGAGTGGCTATTTTCTTGTAGCCATTGCCTGACTTGTGAAGGTCGCCACACATCTGCCTTACTTGAATGGTGTGTTCCTTTGTCTTTCCCATGTTGGGAATAAGAGAAATGGCCTCTGTGTCACGTCATATTTATACCCCAGGGAAACAGGAAGTGATGAATTACTAATTAAATGTTCCTAGATACTCTGATCAACTTTGTAAACTACTGTAGAAATGACAGAAATACTTCAATTACATTTATTTCCTAGGAATTGTTAGGGGTGCCAATAATTGTGGAACAGGTGATTTTATGAAAATTAATTATTTCAGTAATTTTTTTTTTTTTTTTCCCTTAAAATTCACTTGAGTTGAAGGTTACATTTTTCTACAATTTTCAGTGTGAGAGTATGCTTCTGCAATAAAAATTGAATTTATTTTAAGGCTTTTAACACATCTTAACCAGGGGTGCCAATAATTATGGAGGGCGCTGTAACTAGGGATGTGGCTAAGTTCAGAATCAATGAATCACTTTCAAACTCATGTTAAATAGTAGGTCAGATGCCATCAATCAAAGTGACCGTTTACCCCAAATAAAGTTCAGCTGTTCCTGCAGGATTTTCATAACATTTTCTGAGTTGCGTCACACTGCAGAAGCCATGGTCATTGTTCAAAGGTACTGATCAGGAGAGAGGTACAAAAGAATCTCTGAGGCATTAGATATACCATGGCACACACTGAAGATAACCATCAACTAGTGGAGAAAATATGGGACAACAGTGACATTACTGAGAACAAGACATCCTACCCTCGCGAATGCATGCAAAGACGAGGAGAACACTGCTTAGGGAGGCAGCATCAAAGGAGCTGCAGGAACTTCTGGCAAGGTCTGTTTGCTCTCTAAAAGTGACAACAGCATCCCATATTCTTCACACGTCTCGACTGTGGGTTAGGGTGGCTTGATACAGAGATTCTGAATCTCGGTCCTGAGGCAACCCTGTGTATGCTGGTTTTCGTTCCAGCCACGATTGCACTGCAGAATTTTAATAAGCTGTTAATTTTTCCTAATTAGGTGCATTTCATGTTTAAAGCAGTTATTTACTGTCTAAATCCACATTTTGACAGAAAAACCTATGATTGCCATAAAGAATAAAAGACCCTTGAACATAATCTATTTTCCCATATTTTCAAGCAATATCAGTGAACAACATTTTTAAACAGATCAAATTAGACTCTGAAAAAATCAGTCAGTTCCAGATTAGGTTGCTAACAGACAGATGTTTCGCTTTCTTTCTAAATAATTTGCTTGAACTTAATGACATTAAGAGCCATTCCGTGAGAAAATGGCACTTTTTGGAGAAGTTGCGGAGTTGACCCCCCTGGAATTGAATGAAACTTGGCACATAGGTAGATACGAGTGTCTCACGGAAAAAGCCAAATTTTTAGGTCCATATCTGCCGGTAGCGCCACTTGGAAGCCACTAAAGTGGCTCAGTTTTGCTGTTGACACCACATTTTATATGAACTATCATGACTTAAGCGTACACAGTACCAAATATGTTATACTTTTATCATGGCCTTTGACACTTCAAGTCCGGTTAGACATCAGTACCACATCACCGCCAAGCTGGGTAACTACGTTATTGAGCCAGAATTATTTGAAAAATAACAATAAAAATTGAACATGGAAATGGGAATAAAATAATATCCCAGACATATACCAATCTAGAATGCTTTATTATGTGTTTACTCACAACAAGACTACCATTTTCAGTGAATAGTACCTTGGTATCTTGCTGGGGTAGTGCAGTGGATGGCCGGAAAGATGGTCGAAATTGATTTTGGTGCATATTTGCGGTATATTTTCTCAATAACCCAGATATGTACTGTGGTGGTAAATGCCATTTGTTGTGCTTTTGGAACTCTATTTTCAGGAATACCAAGCATTTCTTTGGTATTAACTACACGTTCAAGCTAGACAGAGCCAAAGTTGGAGGAAAAACTCAAAACGGACCATTTCATCGCAGATTGAGCCTATGTTTAGGTGGCATTATTTTGTTTACCCAGCAAGACAGCAAATCTAACGTTCTCTGGGTACATAGTCCCTTTGGGGTACATTACAGCATTTGTAAAATCTCAATGGTAGTATTTTCAGTATAGATGATATTCAACATCAAAAGTTGGAAAATTTCACCCCCAGGGGGCACTGTAGGTTGGATGTAAATACTGGCTATCCCCAGCAATGTACCAAAGAAATTGTTTTTGAATTGCGATACACACAACTAGTTTTCTCTGAAAATGAAGAGTTTAGCTTGGCACTATGTTGGGTTGATAGCCATCTGACCAAAGGTGGCACTCTAAGAAGCTAAACTTCTATTGACCTAATATTCCATATTCCCAGACCTATAAAAAAATTCTGTCTTTTGACATTTGTGAAGTACATGCACAGTTATACATAAAATTTGTAATCTGTTTGGTATAAAGCTGGGTTGGTTGTAAATTGGAAAAGAATGCCGGTGGTGATTGTAGCATTGTGTCAACATGCAAGAATCTTACCAGTAGTCAGTACAGTGTACAGTTTTGTAGTGTTGTTGCGTTTTCAGAAAATAACAAATTCTCAGCATTTTTCCTTTGCTATTAGAATTAGTGAGCAGGCTTCTGTGTTAATTCTAGGATTTCTCAAGGGCAGGGTGCTTCAGTAAGAAAAAAGGCACAGCAGTCGCGTTGAACGAGTGGTTTTCCTGTAAAAGACCACAGAGTTCATAGCAAGCAAGCAGCAGCCTGCCAACATAAGGGTAGTTCATTTATAGTGGTAACTTGCACACCCTCATTCCTAACACCAGCCCATGATGTCTAGCCTATGGGATGCCCGCTGGCTGGGAGGGCGGGCTTTCTTTGTCAGACTTCCCACTTTGGTGCGTACCAAGCTGTGGGTGTTGACGCAACTATTGTGCCATATAGGCTGTAGCCGGCTATTTAATTCAGAGACAGACAAGCTCACTATCAATGGGCCGTAAACCGCCCTGTAGAGACCCAGGATCTAGCGTAGTAGGGCTTGCCTAGGCCTCGACTGGCTCCAAGGGTAACATCGACCCAGATCGAACAAAGAAGGCCTTGGATAGCTGCTCAGGGCCAAGGCCAAAGAGCACCTCTAGCACGCACCACCAGGTGCCACCAACCCACAGTCCAATTCCAAAAACAGACTGAGGGATAGTGCAAGTCACATGCTGGGTTGACGTCATTTCACTTTGGATAACATGAAAAGTATAAAACAGATTTAACTTTTGTACTAAACATTTTGTCTTCATGTACATGGTTGTGTGACTAAGGTTACGTTCAGACAGCAGGTCTTGATGCACAATTCAGATTTTTTGGAGAAATCAGATTTTTTTGTGTGCTCGTTCATATTACACATTATATGCCACTTGTATCAGTTTTGAGTATGAACTGAATGCGACCCTGAAGTGACCCGTATGCGCAAAAGGGGTCCTGAGGTAACGCACTGTTTGTTTACGGAAGTAAATATGGAGGCATCTTATCTCGGCGCGTGTGTGGCACTGATAAAGTTTATCTACAACCGAAGTCAGTGCCATTACAGACAAATAATGACGTAAAGGTTGGATAAATGCAATCTGGCCGTTCAGACAGCAGTCGCATTGCAAAATATCAGATACGTATCGGATTTAGGACCACATATGAAAGTGGCCTGGGTCGGATCAAAAAAAATCGGGTTTGTGCTGTTCAATCTGTCTTTAACAGATCGGATACAGGTCACATATGGGCAAAAAAATCGGATTTGGGCCACATTTGCCTGCTGTCTGAACGTAGCCTAAGATTCTTTTTCAAAGTTCAAATCATGGACTGTTATTTTATACAAATGTACGTATACTGTTGATGCATGTCTGTATACATACTTATGGTGATACTCCTTTTACATTAGTTGTTTTTTGGCGTTTATTTTTTTATTTTTGGACTGGTCATGTTTTATAACTTGCTGTACATTTCTGACTGGGCTGTACTTGATAAAAACACATGTATTGTGTGTTTGTAACGCTCACAATCACCACCAGTTTACGACCAGGAGTTTTATGCCAAAGAGATTACAAATTTTATGTATAACTGTGCATGTACTTCATATATTTCAAAAGGCAGAACTTTGGTATATGTCTGGGAATACGGAATATTAGATCGGTAGAACATTAGCGCTTTAAAGCGCCGCCTTTAGTCAGAAAGCTATCTACCCAGCATAGTACCAAACCAAACTCTTCATTTTCTCAGAGAACTAGCTGTGTGCATCACAATTTAAAAAAAAAATTCTTTGGTACATTGCTGGGGATAGCCAGTACTTGGATCCAGCATACAGCGCCCCCTGAGGGTGAAATTTTCCAACTTTTGATGTTGAATATCAACTACACTGAAAATACTACCATTGAGATTTTACAAATGCTGTAATGTACACCAAAGAGACTGTGTATCCAGAGAATTTCAGATCTCTATCTTGCTGGATAAAGAAAATAATGCCACCTAAACATAGGCACAATCTGCTATGAAATGGTCCGTTTTGAGTTTTCCTTCAACTTTGGCTCCATCTAGCTTGAAAGTGTAGATACTACCAAAGAAATTCTTGGTATTCCTGAAAATAGAGTTCCAAAAGCACAACAAACAGCATTTACCCTCACAGTACAAAACTGGGTTACAGAGAAAATATACCGCAAACATGCACCAAAAATGAATTTCGGACTTTCTGCCCGTCCTTTGCACAAACACAGCAAGATACCAAGGTACTATTCACTGAAAATTATAGTCTTGTTGTGAGTAAACACATAATAAAGCATTCTAGTTTGGTATATGTCTGGGATATTATTTTATTCCCATTTTCAATTTTTATTGTTATTTCTCCAATAATTCTGTCTCGATAATGTAGTTACCCAGCTTGGTGCTGATATGGTGCTGCTGTCTAACTGGACTTGAAGGGTCACAGGTCATGATTAAAGTATAACCTATTTGGTACTGTGTACCTTTTAGTCATGATAGTTGATGTAAAATGTGGTGTCAACAGCAAAACTGAGCCACTTAAGTGGCTTCCAGGAGGCGCTATCGGCAGGCAAAATGAGAAACAGCCCTAAAAATTCTGCTTTTTCTGTGAGACACCCATATCTACCAATTTGCAAATTTCATTCAATTCCAGGGGGGTCAACTGCGCACCGAATGTCAATCTCTCATGGAATGGCTCTTAACATGACAGAAAGCAGGTTAGACGCCATCATTTGCTCACCTAATAAGTTGTTCGTTTTCATGACCATGTGTCCACAGTCTCTCTAATTAGGAGCCCAAAGTTTGTTCACTTTTATGGGCTCAATTTTTTTCCCTCTTTTTATGCAGTTGTTTCTAATATATCACAATATGGATATGGATTTCAATTCTCTTCATGGTATGTATGGATATTCGTCCAAATGTGGCTTCACAGGATAAATACCTGTGCTAAACATGAATGCACCTGGTTAAGACAAACTGACTGCTTGTTAAAATCCATTGATTGCAATTGTGGTTGGAACAAAAACCAGCATACACAGGGGTGTACGCCTTTGCTCACGTAAAAGAACCCCCAGGCCCGGCTAAATTTTGCTTAAACATGCTGCCAGTCTCCCAAAACCATGTGGAAGAATGTGTAATGGTCTGATGAGATGAAGGTTGAACTCTTTTGGCCGTGATTCCAAAAGGTATGCTTGGCACCAAAACAACACAGCACATCACCAAAAGAACACCATACCCACGGTGAAGCATGATGGTGACAACCAAAAAAGACAGGGTGCTGTAATAAAATCAAGAGGATCTTCAACAAAGTATTAGTTTAAGGGTGCACTCACTTATGCAACCAGCTTATGATTTTTTAATTTTTCTTTTTTTTTAGTATTTCAGTTTGTTTTTCAATGGTATTTTATAGGTTATAGGTCACATTAAAGGTGGAAAAAAGTTCTCAAATGATTTATCTTGGTTTCATTTTTTTACATCACAAAACCTGCATTCTGACAAGGGTGTCTAGACTTTTTTCATTCACTGATGTTGCATTCATTGATAGGATTTGACAAATGCAGCTTAGTATCTTGCACGAGTTGAACATTTTTCACATTGAGGCAGCATTTGTACTCCCCAACAACTGAAGACTGCAGGGTTTCACTCTGCCCAGTAACAAAACATAGCAAAAGTGATAATTTGTGTGGTTTTGCAGTGTGTTTTGATTTCAAGTGCCTGTACGCAATACCGTACCACAGATCTGAATCTGTGTGGTTTTGCAGTGTGTGTTTTCACCTCATGTGCCTGTAAGCCGTCCGAGTTTTTTTTTTTTTTCATGGAACTTCAACCATTTGGCATTGTGATTTCATGGAAGTTCATTGTAATATTTTGCTCACCTGAAATTGTCCGGTACAGACTTCGGTTACACTGAAAGACACCGAAAGGTTTCAGGAGTTCATTTTTTTATGGTGTATTTTGCTCTAAGCACGTGTTTTACAAGCAAAAAGTAGCATCACAATTGTATCAATTAGCTAACATGAATTACAGATGCATTTTGTAAACCAAGCTAGCAAGTGCATCAAAAAAATGGTTTGCTATTTAATCAAAGCTTGTTAAAGGCTCGATATAACCAATAGCTATGCTAACAATGTTTTTTTGTGATTCTGGCCAAGTTGAAGTGTATTCCACAAATATTACAATGTATACATTCATTTGCTGCATTAATAAGGTTACTTTAATAAAGTTTTCCATGAGGACGTTGTGATAGTTCAGGTTATCGTAACCTTTAGGCGACAGCTGGAAAGTTACCATTTAAGTTAGCTAGCGAAGTTAGGTTGTGTTTAGGTAGCTAGTATGGAATACCCTCTAGCGATTGACAAGCTGACGTTATATCACTAAAGTTAAGCGGGTGAAAAATTGTAGCGAGCTAGCTAACTTACGTACCTGGTACACTTACAGTTGCAATAAAAATTATTCAACCCCCGCTGCAAATTAGGTTTACTGGCAAAATTTACAAACTTTCAGCTGTTTGCACCGAATAAATCAAACAAGATCAATTTAATTTGCTCAACACAACACAATACTACAAGTGGCTTCTCCAAATTCAACTCAAAATGCCACTTTTAATGACTACTGCAGGCTCAAAATTATTCAACCCCTTCATGACAAGCATCTTTAGCAGTCCTTACAGACAACGGCCTCCAGTTCACTAACATTCTAGGGTTTGCGTGCCGCAACTGTTTTCTTCAAATCCCAGCCGAGTTTTTATGGTGCTCCAGTGAGGCGACTGTGATAGGCACTCTAGTATCTTCCCAGACTTCTTCGGAAACCAAGCCTTAGTGGATCTTGAGGTATGTTTAGGATCATTGGTCCTGTTGGAAGGTCCAATGATGCCCAAGCGTCAGCTTCCCTACAGACGGCATGACACGGATATCCTTGTATATCCTGGTACTTGACTGAATCCATCTTGCCCTCCACACTTTGCAGATTTCCAGTGCCAGAGGAAGCAAGGCAGCCGCAGAGCATCAAAAAGCCCCCACAATTCTTCACTGAAGGCAGGGTGCACTTTTCAGCACATGCTTCTCCATTACCTCTGCAGACATACCACTGATTCATAAGCACAAAATATTCCAGTTTTGTTTCATCACTCCACAGAACAGTATCACAAAACTTCTGTGGCTTATTTACATGGTTTTGAGCATATTGGAGCTTGTACTTTTGGATCAGTTTTGGTGTATGTCTTGGAGTTCGGGCATGGAGACGTTGGACATTTAGTATGCGCCCTACTGTGCAAACTAAAACCTCAGTGCCTCCTGCCTCCAAGTCTTGCTGCGGGTCTCCTGCAGTCACTCGAGGGTTTTTGACCCTCAGGAATCTGGTGACAACCATTGATAGCTTCCTCTTTCTGCCACATCCTGGTACTGTAGCCACTCTTCCTTTAACTTTGAACTTGCGAACTATGCTTCCCACTGTATCTCTATGAACATTCAGTGCCTGTGCTTTTTTTTTGTATCCTTTTCCTTGTTTGTGCCAAGCAATGATCTCCTCTATTAGCTTTTTGGACAATTCTCTTGACAGCCATATTTCTAATATGCAATCAAATGTCACTGTCAACAAACCCCTAGTGAGGGCAAGTATTTGATGTGTTCTATCTCAAGCAAACCTGATGCAACTAATTAAGCTCTTGATTAGCTGCATTAGGTGTGCTTGAGACAACACCTGATTTGCAAATATGCTCTTATGATGGATTCTATTCGGGGGGTTTGAATAATTTTGAGACTGCAGCAGTCATTATAAGTGGCATTTTGTGTTAAATTTGGGGAAATCACTTCTAATATTAGTTGTGTTTTAGCTATTTAAAATGTTCTTGTTTAATCTGTTTATCACAAACAGTTGAAAGTTTGTAAATTTTGTCAGTAAACCCAATTTGCAATGGGGGTTAAATCATTTTGATTGCAACTGTAAATCGTGAAGTTCAACAGCCTGTTTTTCATGTAGCTCTGTCGCTAGCTAGGTGGCTACTGTAGACATCAAATTATGCTGGCTGGGTAGGAATAACATCAGGCATTACGTGTACTAGCTAGCTACATTTTCTGAACAGATCCTCAGTTTACAAGTGGCACTGGCAGACAGATTGTAGGCTGTAACTTTAGCTTTTTGGTTGTATCCTTTCTACAACGTAATTGACCCAAATATTGTGATGACAATTAAATATGATCTCACTTAATAATTATGTCATTGTGATTTTAAGAGCTCACTGTCATGAGTTACTTTTGACGTGTGGTCATATTTACCTGACTGCATTGAGGAGATGGCTGAATGGCTGGGATATAGGCTCTTCTAATCTGTTCCTAAAGCCTGAAAGTCTGGGAATATTGTGGCCACTTGGAAAGTCAAAAATTGTCTTGTAATCAGTCTGAGATTCCGAGGTGTAAAGCGGAGTGTAGCTGTCCCTGAATGCTTCATTAATTTGCAAGTGATCTGCAGTTAGAATTCCATTTGGCAACTGGATCTTAGGAATATTCTGTTTTGCTTCAGAGTCTTTGAGTTGATGAGCAAATAGTTTGTCAGATTTGTCTCCATATACACATGGGGCTCTAATTTCTTGGCGCAGCGCAGGGTGGCGCAGCGTGGCGCAGCCCACGCAGTGGTAATTTCGTCCGGTGCAGCCCGCGCAGTGGTAATTTCGTGCGGTGCAACACCGTGCGCAGCCACTTTGGCAATTTGGTAGACGGACGTTCGCCGAGATGGGTGTGGCGGCGTAGCACGGGGAGGTGTCACATATTCATCAAGACGCAGTGACAATTTCGTCGAAAAAGTCTTCGCTGAAGTTGCGCAGAAAGCCCGGCAGCTCCAGCCTGGTTTACTTTCTGTGCTGTGGTAATTTGGCTGACCGGCGCACAGTGCGCACACGTCACCGAAACCTCACAGGCAGGTTTCCAGAATGTCAGGCACATTTCAATGCAATAAATAATTACAGCAACCACTATTTAATGTAACTATCTGAATCAGGACATAAATTATAGTATCTATATCGATTGTCCTGATGTCAGATTAAAGGCAGTTGGCACGCGTAATGGAAACTCCACCTGGCTTAATCAACTCAGCTGAATCTGTGATGCAAACTAACGACTTCACATCTTTCACAGCCAACCACAAACTGCCAAAATAATGCTTGCGTTCTATGCTCAGTAAAGCCGCTTGCACACTGGACGCGAAACGAATTTTTCGCACGACTGATTACAGTCAAAGTCAATGCAAAGACGCGAAAATCGGACAGGGTTTTAATATATCTCCATGTCCGAAAGTCATAAAAGTTCTAATTTTTCGAGTATTCCAGGAATTATTAGACGTGCAAACTTGGCCATGTTTGTGTTCGACCTTCACAAAATGCAAATTGATTGCTATCGACTTTTCTTGGTCTTTTTATTCGTGCGTTTTCTTCCGTTGAAGATAGCCAACAGTCTTTATTCGGTCTCTCTTTTGAAAAATAGTCAGATGGATCGAACAGATTCACGCTTTATTTCCACACCAGAGATAAAATAGTGCTTGTAGTCAATGAGCAAATCAATTCCTTGACCATTGACAGTGTGAACAAATTATCGCATGCACGATCAAGACTGTGCGAGGCGAAATACAAAATACTCCATGTCCGGCAGCCAGCAAGAAGTAAAAGTATTGGTATGAGAACAGATTTATAATGAAATAAAGAATAAAAATATATCACCAACAAACAGAGCATCCAAAAAAGATGGCCCGCAAATAAATAAATCGCAGTGTTCATTGGATGATCTGTTTGTTGTTAAAATGTTTCTTTTTATTCTTTATTTCGTTATCAATCTGTTCTAATAGTCCTCTTATTTTTTTTTTTTTTTTTTTTTGTAAGACACTGAGTATTTTGCATTTAATGTCCGACAGGCATTGTACATTGTCCCGCGCCAATGTCGACTCACTTTATTGAGCGGAGCTTAAACAGAAACATTGATTGAAATTCTCGGTACTCTGAAGAACTGAGCCCTCTTATCAAAACATTCACGTTTAATATCCAAAACATTCAGAAGATTTGAAGAAATTAAAAACAATAATCGACTGTCGGACACGGAGTTAGTATATTGAAACCATCCGACTGTCGGACACGGAGATATATTAAAACCCTGTCAGACTTTGGGACACGAGACACTGCGTTCAACGCCAATCTGTGTCGTAAAAAAAATTCGTTTAGCGTCCAGTGTGCAAGCGGCTTAATACTAGGCTACTATTATTGTCACTTAGGTTTTATCGTTTTTAGTGGGGGAAAGGAATACAGCCTGATTGCTATGATCTCGTACTGAGTTAAGATCACATTTTGAAAATAAATGTGTAACGTATCTTGCATTGTTGTCCATGCATGTTAATCCCAAAATTTTAAGCAGCAACAGGGTGTAATAATAGGAACACACTATCCATCGTTTCTCTTCCCAATGATGCAGGCAGAAGAAATAAATGAGCAACCGTCGTATTTGATTCCAACTTCATAAGTTTGAATGATCTGACGTAGTTTCGTTTTGAAATTCCATTCAAGTTCGCAAATGGTAATAATTCGCGAATGCCCTAGCTAGCCCGCTAACTCATATTCTTAATGCTTAATATAGACGTAAGCGGTGCAGAAAACTATGGAGGGTGATTTGTGCCATAATTCAATACAATACACACATTGAAATACAATACACTTATTGAAATACAATACATGTGTAACAGTAAATACAATGCAAAAATGCTTAAATACAATACACATATTGAAAATACAATACATATATTGAAAATACAATACATGTGTAACAGCAAACACAATACAAAAATGCTTTGTTTTTCAATGTGAGTCAGGAATATTTGTGCCAAAATTAAAACAAGACAACCGTATTGTATTTTTGAGATGTGTATTGTATTTCAAGATGTGTATTGTATTTCAATGTGTGTATTGTATTTAATTTTGTCATGAATAATCCTGACCGACATTGAAAAACAAAGTATGTTTGTATTGTATTTATTGTTACACATATATTGTATTTTCGAGGTGTGTATTGTATTTCGAGCTCTGGGCCAAAAACCTCGCATTGAAATACAATACACCGTGTATTGAATTTCGATATGCAGTTTTGGCACGATGTAGGCTGGTTCTTGGCTAGATACGCCCTGCGTGGCCAGAATTGGCCAGGCGCGGATTTAGTTGGACCAACAAACCTACAAAAATAAATGACGGTTTCCGTAGAGCCAGCGAGCTGAAATCAGTCCGTTGTCACAGCACGTAGCCAGCGAACTGTCAGCAGTTGCTGATACATGAAGTGGACATGTTAGCTTCCTTTGTAACTGTAGCTACACAGTTACTATCGTTTAATGAATAAAGCGTGATTACTTCGCTGCTTTAATATTTACGGTCATTATCGCGGGAGCACCTATTGTTAACCGCCCCACAGGACGATCTCGCGTCCTTGCATTGACTTTGAATGTAATCTCTCGTGCGAAAAATTCGTTTCGCGTCCAGTGTGAAAGCAGCTTAACTCAATTCTGTAAAATGAGCGATTGTGACGATATGAATGTTTTTATGTTTTTTGTGTGTTGAATAGCTTTGTTTTGTTGCCAATCGTAGTTTTAGCACAGAGTGCACAGTGAGTAAAGACTGCTTTTAATTAGCTAGACTGTATTTGTGGTGTTAATAGGTTTCACATGACACCTGATGTTACGTCGCCACCCAGTGGTAGACGTGCATACTGTATCTGGGACAGTCGAATAAAGACACACTCACGAGTACTCATGAGTAGATACGCAGCCTGGACATCCATTTATTAATATCGACCATCTTAACGTTACATGGTGTCAGAAAACTCCGGTTTATCAAGTTTAAACAAGAGAAGTGTTTTAGACGAGGCAACCGGAGAGAAAACTCACGAAGAGAGATATATTTAGCTAGTTTTAGATTAGTAGTTTAGTCAAGTTCAGTTAGCCTAGCTAGCCAATACGCCAAAAGTAGCTGCTAACTAGCCAGTTTTCGGTGTCATTGCTGAGGAGAAATGGATCGGTTTCAAGTTCCCCCACCACCCAAGTTCGACTTCACAAAGCCAGAAGAGTGGCCCAAGTGGATCCGAAGATTCGAAAGGTTCAGGATTGCATCGGGTCTGGAACTACAGGCGGATGAGAATCAGGTGAACACCTTAATTTATACTATGGGTGATGAGGCGGAAGATATCGTGACTTCGCTTCGTATGACGGAGGAAGAGGCTAGCGTGTACTCAGGGGGTCAAAGAGAGACTAGACAAGTATTTCGTTGTCAGGAGAAATGTAATCTTTGAACGAGCAAAATTCAACCAGCGACAACAAGAACAGGGTGAGACCGTTGACAGTTTCATAACGGCGCTTTTTTGTTTGTCGGAGCATTGCGGCTACGGACAGCTGCACGACGAAATGGTCCGAGACAGACTCGATGTAGGCTTACGTGACAAAAGACTGTCAGAGCAACTTCAACTGGACCCGGAGCTGACGCTGGAGAAAGCGGTGACCCGCGTACGTCAAAGTGAGAGTGTGAAAAAACAGCAGGACTTGTTGAAGAGTAACTTTAAGGCTGAGGCTACAAACGTGGACAGTGTTCAAACAAAACAGAAGTTCAACAAAGGTAAAGAAAGACAACATAAAGCCCAGGCTAAAACACATGACAGAAGCAGTCATTATCAGACACAGCCAGGGAACCAGTCAGGGTGCAAGTGGTGTGGTAGAACACCAGCACACAGTAAAAGTCAATGCCTAGCTAAAGACGCGGCATGCAACCAGTGTAAAAGAAAGGGGCACTATGCAAATGTGTGCAGGTCAGGGACTGTTAGTGAAGTAAACACGGCAGACGAGGGAATAGCATTCCTAGGCACAGTCAGCTCAGAAGCTGCAGATAACGCACCCTGGCTAATCACACTTAAAGTAAATGACCATGCTGTTGTATTTAAAATAGACACAGGGGCAGATGTAACAGTGCTGTCAGAAGATGAGTTTCAGAAGGGGCCATTTCCAGAGTTAGAAAAGGCAAGGAAGATGCTACAGAGCCCGGGTCAGACTCCCATTAATGTGAGTGGACAGTTCACAGCTATGTTAAGTACAGACAGCAAGAGCATCACGTAGGATGTCTATGTAGTGCCAGGTCTTAAGTATAGTCTACTGGGACGCCCAGCTATCCAGGCACTAGGGTTAGTTGCGAGAGTAGACGCAGTGGTACTGGACTCCTTAGAGGGAGTCAAGGAGCAGTGTCCTACACTGTTTGAGGGGTTAGGAAAGCTGGAGGGAGAATATAGGATAGAGCTAAAAGCAGACGCTAAGCCGTTCTCCATATCAACTCCAAGGCGGATTCCACTGCCTCTCATGTCAAAAATAAAGCAGGAACTCACTCGCATGGAAGAGATGGGTGTGATATCAAAAGTAGAGCAACCCACAGACTGGTGCGCCGGGATGGTCACAGTACCAAAGCCAGGCAGTGAGGAGGTGCGCATCTGTGTTGACCTGACCAAGCTGAACCAGTCAGTCAAGAGGGAAAGACACATGCTCCTGTTGGTTGAACACACACTAGGACAGCTAGAGGGCGCCAAGGTCTTCTCAAAAATCGACACTAACTCAGGATTTTGGCAGATTCCTCTGGCCAAAGAGTCTGCCCTCCTCACAACATTCCTCACTCCTTTTGGAAGATTTTGCTTTAACCGCCTCTGTTTTGGCATCTCTTCGGCGCCGGAACACTACCAAAAGAGAATGTCCCAGATATTGGAGGGTCTCGACAACGTTCTCTGTCAAATGGATGACGTGCTTGTGTATGGA
The DNA here is from genome assembly GCA_029692085.1 of Gymnothorax javanicus. Taxonomy (NCBI): domain Eukaryota; kingdom Metazoa; phylum Chordata; class Actinopteri; order Anguilliformes; family Muraenidae; genus Gymnothorax; species Gymnothorax javanicus. The sequence goes on along the minus strand of CM056194.1, from coordinate 102,378,138 downwards.
GAGACACAGGCCCAGCATGACACACGACTGCTGGCAGTACTGGAGAAGCTGCGGGAAGCAGGCATCACGCTGAGAGGTGAGAAATGTGAATTCTCCAGAGACTGTGTTAAATTTCTAGGACAGATCATAGACACAGCTGGGGTGAGAGCGGACCCTACCAAAGTAAGGGCAATCAGAGACATGGAGGAGCCCACAGATGTGGGTGGATTGAGACGATTCTTAGGTATGGTGAATCACCTAGGAAGGTACCTACCCCATCTTGCAGAGAAGACACAGCCGCTCCGTAACCTGTTAAAAAAGGAGAACATGTTTCAGTGGGGACAAGACCAACAGACAGCATTTAACAGCATCAAGCTGGAGCTGAGCACGCCACCAGGACTGGCGCTCTACAACGCAAAAGTGGAGACAGTTGTCTCAGCAGACGCATCATCATTTGGACTAGGAGCCGTGCTACTCCAGAGACAGGAGGACGGCCAGATCAAGCCAGTCGCATATGGCTCCAGAGCACTCACTGATACTGAGAAAAGATACGCACAAATTGAGAAAGAGGCTTAAGCGACCACATGGGTGTGCGAGAGATTCTCAGACTTCCTAGTGGGGATCACATTCCACATCGAAATGGACCACAAACCTCTGGTTCCGTTACTAGGATCAAAAAGTCTAGACGAGCTCCCGCCGCGCATCCAGAGACTGAGGATGAGACTGATGGCTTTCTGCTACTCCATCTCACATGTGGCAGGCAAGAAGTTGGCCACAGCTGACGTGCTGTCAAGAGCACCGTTGAGGGAGAGGGAACAGTCAGAGCAGGAGGAAGAGGTGAACCTGTATGTAAACATGGTCATGTCAACTCTGCCAGCTACAGAAAAAAGGCTACAGGAAATAAGAGAACATCAGGAACGAGACGAGATACTGAGCCAAGTGAAGAAGTACTGTGATGAGGGCTGGCCGGACAGATTCACAATAGACAGAGCCTTCCTCCCGTACGCACAGTTCGCTGGAGAGTTAACAGTAGAGAACTGACTGCTACTAAAAGGAAGTAGATTAGTCATACCCAAGCTGCTACAAACTGATGTACTACAGAAGCTGCATGTCGGGCACCAAGGGATAGCCAAGTGCCGTGAGAGAGCTAAACAATCTGTCTGGTGGCCGGGTTTGTGTACACAGCTTCAGAAGGTCGTCGAGAGCTGTGACACCTGTGCTAAAGAGAGAAGCAACCCCAAAGAGCCGTTACTGCCAACAGAGTTTCCAGACAGACCATGGGAAAAGGTCGGGGCTGATTTATTTCAGTGGAACGATAACCAGTATCTAATAGTAGTAGACTACTTTTCCCGTTTCATAGAGATAGCAAAACTCACATGAACAACTTCAGCAGCAGTAGTGGAACATTTCAAGTCCATCTTTGCCAGGCATAGCATCTGAGGTCATATCGGATAACGGACCCCAGTTCTCATCCGAATGTTTCAGACAGTTTGCAGCACAGTAGGGGTTCACACACACTACGTCCAGCCCCAGATATGCTCAGAGCAATGGAGAGGCGGAGCGCGCCGTGCGGACAGTAAAGAGCCTTCTCCAGAAGGATAAAGATCCGTACCTCGCACTTATGGCCTACAGAGCCACTCCCCTTGCCAACGGGCACAGTCCAGCGGAGCTACTAATGGGCCGACGCCTCAGAACAACAGTTCCAGTCTCCCTTTCATCTCTAAACCCAGGATGGACGGACATCACAAAACTCAAAGAGGAGGAACAGAACAAGAGGCAGAGGCAGAGCTAGAACTTCAACAAAAGACATAGGGCTCACAATCTCTCAAGACTGATACCAGGCGACCATGTCTGGGTCAAGGACACAAAAGAGAAGGGGACAGTGTTGGGACAGGCAAAGACACCCAGGTCATACATCATTGACACTCCCAGAGGGACCCTGCGTCGCAACTGGAACCACCTCGTCACAATGCCAGTAGCTCCAGCGGCGCAGACCATCCTACCAGAGCCAGAACAACTTAGTGGTCAGCCAGTGAGTCCAGAGCGTGCAGAGCAGGAACCAGTTCATCCAGGCAGTCCAGAGCCTCCGAAACGCTACCCTGAAAGAGAGAGACGACCTCCAGGGTACCTAAAAGACTTTGTGTTTAAATAGCAGGTACCCCTGGTAAGACTGAGTGACTTCTACGGGGCAGAATAAACCCCCACACTCAGTAGAAGGATCGGGCAGTCTACCCCACCTTCTTAGTTTAGTTTAATGTGTTTACAGTTTGTGAAGTACAGAGTTGCTGTTCTGATGGAATAAGAGACATTTATTTTGTCATGCAAAGTGTTTTGAACAGTTCTAAGGTTAAAATAACATAACAATAAACCTTGATATTATCTGTGACAGTATGTACTGGGTCTGACAGAATTTAGATTAGACCTAGTAGAAATAACATTGTATATGTTCTGAATCTCCATATCAGTAAAGTAGCCTATTGATCTTAGAAAGGGGGATGTGGTGTTAATAGGTTTCACATGACACCTGATGTTACGTCGCCACCCAGTGGTAGACGTGCATACTGTATCTGGGACAGTCGAATAAAGACACACTCACGAGTAGATACGCAGCCTGGACATCCATTTATTAATATCGACCGTCTTAACGTTACAGTATTCAGTTAATAGCCTACTGAAAATGAACGTTACTTATGTGACATCCTACAGCGATGTGCGCCGTTAATTTATGTCTGAATAGTAGTTAATGATCTACCTAATCAAAATTGGATTTTTTTTCTTTTTTCATTTAACGTTAACTTATTTTGAATATTTGAACGTCAAATAGCGAAGCAGTGCATCGCTGAGGTGTAAATTCAGCGATGAGGTGTAACTTCGAACGAACAGTGACGAACTGTCCGTCCGCGTCGGACCATGGTCGGACATCCTACTTTTGTTTTATTGAAACACCTGACGTCTTTCGAAGGTCCGACTTTTCACTCGACAGATGGTCTGACTCGGTCGGACAAGTAAAGTTTATTGAAACAGCCCCCTGGAGATAAATGAGTATCTTGGTTTCTGTTATACCCAGCTAAATGCCTGTGCCCTGACGTTGCTATGGTTATAGGTTAGCTAGCAGATGAATTTCGAACTTTGAACGGTGAAACTACCGTAGCCGAACTATCTGTGCGGTTTCATGGTTTTAATGTACACCTGCCAGCCAATCAGAAAAGTGTATTCATCCAGACCATTGTGTACATCAGAGTACCAACCGGGCGTGACTCAGGCACTCTATGGAATGCCTCGTCCAATCATATTAATTGGTCGGAGCTCATAGACTAAAATTTACATGGTGCCAAAACCCAACATCGAAATGCAATACACACCTCGATATACAATGCACACATTGAAATACAATACACACATTGAAAAACAATACACAACTTGAAAAACAATACGGTTGTATTGTTTTAATTTTGGCACAAATATTCCCGACCGACATTGAAAAACAAAGCATTTTTGTATTGTATTTACTGTTACATATGTATTGTATTTTCAAGGTATGTTTTGCATTTCGAGGTGTGATATGTATTCATTTTGGCACAAATATTCCTGATGGACATTGAAAAAGAAATCATTTTAGTACTGTATTTATTGTTTCACATGTATTGTATTTTTGAGGTGTGTATTGTATTTCGAGACATGTATTGTATTTTCAATATGTGTATTATATTTAAGCATTTTTGTATTGCATTTATTGCTACACATGTATTGTATTTTCAAGATGTGTATTGTATTTCAATTAATGTATTGTATTGAATTATGGCACAAATCACCCTCCATAGAAAACATGCCTGAAGCAGCAAAGTAAAATGCAACATTAACGCATCATGCAGATATAGGACAGAGGCTTCTATATTCCAACACATTAAAGGTGAGGAGAGGGGCTCATTTGATTGGTGAAGATTCGACTCGGCTGTGTTATACCCAAACACGCCTTCTCTCCTCCCTCTTTGCCAGTTGCGCCGACAGGAGGGACCGAGGCAGGACAGAGGAGTACTTGCGCCAGGCTACACCGGGCACGAAATTACAACATACGCCTGGACACACCCCGTTGGCGCGGCGCACCCCCATTCGCCGCGCCTGCGCCTGGTCTACGAATTTAGAGCCCATGGTGTTACTTTTTAAAAGCAATGGTTCAATTGAGTTTGTGGTAAGTAGGTAAAATTTGGTCTTAAGTTCCAACTGTTTTTTATGAAGATGTGTGCACTTACTCTGAGTACATTGTTTGTCAATCTCTCTGATTTGGTAGGCATGGTATGAACACTCCTCATAGGATATTTGTTTCATTTGAGCAGTGTATAAGCTGTAATCTGCCCTCTGAGATAAGCCTTATGGGCACCCAATACAATTAGTGTCTGGAGACATATAGTAATCATGGTGAGAAAAGAAGGCCATTTCCTTCTCCTTGAGTTTGATGCAGTTACCATCTGACAGCGGAGTTGAATTAAATCACAACTGCCTGTTCCTTTGAGCGAGGCCAGGGAGGGACATGGTCAAAACAAGAGGAGCTCGGTCAGAAAAGAAAATACTCTGATAAACACAGGAATGAACCAAGGGAATAAGTTGGTTGTCGATGAAAAAGTAATCAATCCTAGAATGTGATGGACGTATGTGATGGCTGTTCCCACAGCCACACAAAAGGTTGCAGCATTTACACTCTCAAACACCATTACATGTTCAGTCACTTTGAGTTGCAGTAACTTAAATTACATACAACACACATAGCTTGTTTTGTTTAAAACTGGTTTATTAGCACTTTGACAACACGCTGTTTTCTGGATGGAGCACACACATTTAGTTTATATTGTTTGTCATTTTGCTATTAATTCATTTCTCTTTTCTTTGAGTTCCCTAGCTGCTGTGTGGCATCTCCTGTTTGGACAGACACAAGATGGGACTGAGGGCGGAGCATGGCTTTATGCTGAAGTCCCTCCCATGGATCAGACCAAGAGCTCTTAGATCATGGGGGGGAGAAGTAGGGTTTCTTTGTGTTTTTAGTTGATGTCTACATACCTTTCCCTCCTGTGTGTTAAATGTAGTCTGATCAACCAGTGTGTATATATGTTGCCCCAGTGTCTCATTCTGGCAGGTCTGTTAGTTGAGTTGATGTCTAGTTTTTGTTAACCTTATTTTTTAGTAGAGTTATATTTTGTTGACCTCTTTTAAAGGGCCCTATAACTTTGATTTTATTATCTTCAGTTATTCGTTTTATAAAGACTTTTTTTTGGGGGGAAAATAAATCCATTTTTTGGAATTTGAACTTGTGTTTTTGTGCTTTGACTGCTTGGTCCACCACAATGTATGAAAAAATGAGGATTCTCTATCACTTGGATTAAGAATGCCACACATCACAGACACCATAGTTAGAGAAATCTGGAATGAAACGGGCCAACCCACTTACTGTGCCAGGGTGGGTAAAGCATTGGTCCCAAACTGGGTCTACCCAACAGTTAAAATCACCACAAAATATGAGAAAATATTTATTGAGATCTAGAAGTAATGAAAACAACCGTTTAAAAAACCTAAATCATCCACATTAGGAGCATTAACATTTACAAGTACCACCAGTGGCGGCTGGCCCATAGAGGGCGCTCGGGCGCCACCCCCTGGTATCTTTGGATTTTATTTTTTTTTAATAAACATTTTAAAAATTAACAATCACTTATTTTGAGTAAGAGTGTGTTTAAAATGCACCAAACAATGTCGTATATAAAATATAAATCATCATATTTTAGGGGAAAATAGCTTCCTGGTCATCTCCTAACCTCTTCGGAGCTTCTGGGGAGATAGAAGCAGCGCCAAGTCAGTGCAGCAGCGCAGCCAGTTGCTGACCTGTTGCTGACATGAGATACGCGCATAGCAACAGAAATTTACCCAATCAGCGTCGTCGAATCGGATGCCTAAAGGGAGATTAATTTATCGCCCCCAGCCGAGTCTGTCGGGGACGGAGTGGATATCTGAAGAATCCTCTGTCTTGAGTGGCTGCGTCCATGATTGTCAATGACATTGACTGAATGTCATTGACAATGATGGATGCGGCCACTCAAGACAGAGGATTACAGCAGCAGCCCCCTAATTCAATCAGGTCTCTTCTCCAAAATCCATTTGAGAGGAGAACATTGGTGGAAAAATTACAAATAAAACAGCTCGGCCCAAATCAACCGGACATCAAAATTAGCCAACAAGCCAGCGAGAAAGGTAAAGTGTAAACGAGGGGCTTCTCGCGTAATTGGTGCAACAGGAAGGCTTGGCTAGCTGGATGCTGTCATGTAAATGCGGTATTTTGCTTTCCATGTTTACTTTTTAAAACGGCGGGGACAGACACGACATGGACTGTTACAGGAGTGAGGGACATGAAGCATTTATCTGAGAAGATTCAGAGACATGAGTGCACATAAGGAGAACACTGTCAAACTAGCCATGCTAGGCAGAGCTGACATCGCTAAGCAGCTGGACGAGGGTCACAGGATTAAGCTGGATTTATGGTTCTGCGTCGACTCCACGCGAAGGGCACACCGTCGCCTTGACGGCGTCGTGGACCTTTCGAAGTTCTGCGTTGAGGTTGTTTGCGTCGTGCTGTGCCGCGAAGCAATTCACCGCCAAACCGCTAGGTGGCATCAGGTTTCCGAAGGACCTGTCGTGAAATCACGTGAGACTCGTTGGTAGAGTGTTTATATTACGTTATGGGCTGTATTTCATTCTGTTGGGTAATAATCATGGACCATGCTTGGTAATAATCCTTACACCCTACGAAGTCACTTCCCTTCGCAATGAAAACTCTGAAGGGCAGCAGGGAGTAGGGTTTTCAATTAACGGTCGTTTGGAATGTCCTTCGACATATTTCGCGGCTGCTGCTTTCTGCTTATGCAAGAGTAAACAAACGCAGCCAGTTCACGGGAGAACCGTTTTCACTGGCCATTTATCGGTTTCGCGGTAGCTTTATAAGCAACCGCATCGCTTTCATAAGTCGACAAATAGCCGCGGATAAAAATAAAAAACGACATAACTAGCGATAGCCAGTCGACTGTAGTAAACCATCAAGCTAGGTTCATCAGCTTTCTGTGCCCTAGGTAGCTACTAGCCACCATTGTCATTTTCTTGAATGACGTTGAATCACACATGTCACTAGGCTCATGTTGGACCAATCAGTGCCCCTGCGGTCTGCGTCGCTTTGACGCGCAGTTAGAAAATTTTCGATGTGCACGGCAGGCGACTCAGAGGCTCTGCGGCGGGGGTTCACGTCGCCGCAGAGGCTCTGTGTAGTGACGGCGTCGATTCGACGCAGAAGCGTAAATCCAGCTTTAGTGTGAGGAAGCACAACGAAGAGGTGGATAAGAACCGACACATTTTATCAAAGATAATTGACTGTGTTAAATTCTGCAGGGCTTTTGAGCTGGCTTTGCGTGGCCACAATGAGACGGAGTCCTTAGACCAGGGGTTCTCAACTGGTCTCATATTGGGACCCGCATTTTCTCATGGTCTTTACGTCGCGACCCACTTTTATAGAATCGAAACCAAGCAAATATATTTTTCAAAAACAGCCTTTGAAAAGACATACACAATCTTTTTAAACATATACACATTTATTTATATGTGCAAAGTGCATTTCAGAGCACATTATTAAGAAAATGAAGAACATGAAAACTGCATTCGCGAATAAAATGCAATGCCAAAACTGCGCAAAATAAATAAGGCCACAAAACGAAATATTCCACATCAATGAATCTCTCTGCATTAAGAGCACAAACTGAGGAGGAACATGACAACTGCATGTATAAAAGTGAATAAAATAACAAAACTGCACAAAATAAATAAGGCCACAAAATGTAATATTTCACGGCAATGAATCTCTCTGCATTAAGAGCACAAACTGAGGAGGAACATGACAACTGCATGTACAGAAGTGAATAAAATAAAATTATCAAAACTGCACAACATAAATAAGGCCACAAAACTAAATATTTCTCGTCTATGAATCGCTCTGCATTATACGCTCAGACTGCCCACCACAGGCCAGATGTATTATGATACATCTCGAATATGCAAAAAAAAAAAAAAAAAAAAATTTCACACAGACTTGCGCTTCAAGTTCAAACTCCTATCGTCACTTGTGAGCTCAACTCTCCTCGCTTATTCCTCTTCTGCTCAACTCCCCCTCGACTCTCCAGAACCTCAACACAACACTTAAAGTGAATGTCAATCGAATGATGGTTACCATAGCTCCAGAGTCAGACGCGCATTAAACATTATTCACCTCCGCTAAGGAGATGAATGTTTTTGCCGGCGTTGGTTGGTTTGTTTGTCTGACTGTTAGCGGGATAGCTCAAAAACGGCCGCATAGATTTTAACCAAACTTTGCAGGATGTTTGAGTAGCACAAGTGGAACAAGAGATTAAATGGCATATCTTGGCCAAAGTACAGATGGGATATATGCTGAAGTTCAAGATTTCACGTCTTCCCAATGGGCTGGATTTCCAATCGCCGTGCTTTTGGGTTTTGCTGCCACCTGGCGGTGAAATGCAACAATACCCTACGTCAGCCTGCAAAAATAACTTATGCACAGAGTTGCCTTGGCATTGCGGAGGTGCTGCGCTCTCTGAGTGCTCGTTTTTTTATTTTTTAACCAGCTGTCCGCGACCCACTCAGAACGGGTCCGCAACCCACCAGTTGAGAACCACTGCCTTAGACAACCCGGGTGTTTCCAGGGGTTTAGTCGATCTGTTCGCCTCGCTCAATGCTGTGCTGGAGGAGCACCTGAAGACAGCAACGGTTTTCAAAGACACCTCAAAGACTGTGCAGAACGAACTGTTGGACTGCATGCTGTCAGTGCTTAAAGGGGACCTATTTTGCTATTTTTCCAAGTTTATATTTTGGTCTTTGACTCCCCTAGAGTACTCCTGATCGCGCAAATTAAAAAAAGGGTATTTATTTCGCTCATACTGCCATCCTCAAAAAACTGCATTTGTAGTACATTGTAGTCTCTGCCTGAAATGCCTCACTGGGGTGGCTCTTCCGCTATGGCCCCCACTCCCCGTGTGCCCACTTTCTTCTGACTGGCCAGCTCTGTGGAGGGCGGAGTTGGGCGGGACGAGGCTGCAGAACGCAGTTTTCCGTGTCCGGCTCCCCAGAGTGAAACCTGAGACACGTCTGCAATCTGACTAGGAAGCGGCAGGCAAATTCCGCAATCTTACGTTATACATGAATATAGATCTAATGACATGATCTTGTTCTAACAAACGCAGCGGCGAAAGTGGAGGACGCAGTGTGAATATCTGTCAGCGCAAGCTCAAATTTGCTATCGGCTACAGTTTGCTACTGCAACAGTGGTGAGTTACAGCGGTTTTTCTACTCCTAGCTAGGATGCAGGGAAAGCTAGAATCCACCCCATATAGACACATTTGTAGAACGGGTCGACATGCCCAAGTGTAGACCGGAGACCGTAGAAATCCGGTGGGTCTGAGTTTAGAGGGAAACATGGACAGTGAGGAGCAGCTAAAAGAGGACCAACAGCTTATGGACTGCTTCGGTGTGTATTAGGACCTGCTAGTTTGTGTGCATAGCTGTGGTGTGTTGTTAGCATGGAGAAGCGAACAGCTTCTGCGCTGGTATATGACGGAGGGGCGAAAGCTCCAGGCTAAACGGCCTTTTCAGAAATTGCCTGTGGTAATGGTTTACTTACTGCATCGGAATGACAAGCGTTTCCTCGCGGAGAATGGGCGCGTTATGGATTGTGCGCGAGAGCAAGCTAGAGCTCCGGTTATGTTATGAGCATAATACAGGTTTTACAGACCGTAAGTTCCGTCTCTTGCGAACCGTTGCTTATGTGGAGCTAGCGAATCGATCACTTTTACAGGAAATAATTTAATATTCAGTCGCCGATTTAATATTCAATCGACAGCAATGCAGAGAAATCGTTTGTGATACCATACACGTTATAGCCTGTGCTTTTCCCTATTGCTTTCACCGGTAGCATCAGAGAGCTTGCTCAGACATTGGGGATGTATCAGGCTGACCCCAGTCATGGATAAGTAAAGCGGTCGTTTCACAAGCACCCAAAAACTCATCCCCAAGCTTTGCAAAATCTACGTCTGGTCTAACTGCAGCCCAACTCGGCAGGCACATACAGCACCTCTCCGGTTAGCTTCAACTGTAGTGGCTACAATCAGGCAACGTTATGATGAAACTGTCACATTGATGCTTACCGAAGTAACACAAGCATACCGATCAGAATCGCTGCATATTAGTTAACCAGGAGTGTTTTTAATTAGCAGAGCAGGGGAACTAACATGCAGTAGCTGATAAGTGGTCATGACTTTGAATGTAATCTGGTGCGCGAAAAATTTGTTTCGCGTCCGGTGTGAAAGCGGCTTGACATACCCGTATTCGCGTCTTTGCCTTGACTTTGAATGTAATCTGTCGCGAAAAAATTCGTTTTCGTGTCCGATGTGAAAGCAGCTTTATGGATAGTCGCGACAGCTAGAGAGCTTCGGTTGTGTTATGAACATAATACAGTCGAGCTCGGTTATGTTATGAACATAATACAGGTTTTGCAAACCGTGCGTTCCGTTAGCGCAGACAAGTTGCTTATGTGGAGCTAGCGAATCGATCACTTCTACAGGAAAGAATTACCTATTTAATCTCCGCCTTTTCCGGCTTTTTATTAGCCACAACAATTTCTAAAGGGGGATGAAATTATGTCAAGGTAGTGCAGAGAAATCATTTGTAAACCGGTAGAGCTTCTGCATTTCGCATTGCTTGCATGGTAGCACCAGAGAGCTTGCTCAGGCATTTGTGGAGTATCCGGCTGATCCCGGTCATCGATCAGTGAAGCGATCGCTAACTGTAGAGGCTACAATCAGACAACGTTATGATGAAACTGCCACATTGATGCTTACCGAATATACCGAATACAAGCATACCGATCAGAATTACTGCATATAAGTTAACCAGGAGCATTTTTAATTAGCGCGACACGCAAACTAACATGCAGTAGCTGGTAACCGAGCGGCCATAACCACAGAGACAAACCCTTGCAATACAGGTTTTACAGACAGCAAGTTCTGTTACTGTGAACAGTTGTACCAAGCATCCAAATTACAAACAAGTATAAAAAGTTAGCTTCGAATGAGGTTTATGTTCACACACCTTCTGTAGAATTTCCCCTGATATCACTCTTGCATATTTAGGACACAAAAATTAGCAACAGTAACTTGGCTACGTTAGCTGCTGTGCTACAGCCACAATCAACTGGCTATCACGTCAGGTTGGCTTATGCAGTAAAAGCAGCTTACAGCTTCTGTGTCTGTGAGTCACGGACAGTCGCGACCGATACAGGCTTTATCTTCAGATATTTTACCAAGCCTGCGTTTGAGGCCAGTTGTTAGTGCTAACTATCGCTAGCGGTCCTGCTAACCACCCGTAACACGTTAGCTTCACTTACATTATTTGCTGTTATATCGTTACTTACAGCGTGTGGCTCCGAGCGCTTGATCGATGCAACTACTTCAGGTTTGAGAAGCAGCTGAAACGCTTATCCTGCATCGAATTATCCTTTATTGATAAAGCTGTCTTTGGTGAAATGCTGAGCACAATCAGCTAACGTTCTCTTTGGCTGTGGCTTTTTGCTGCCAGCAAACAAAAAAAGCTACCCACTGATTTCTGGTGGCATCGTCTTTTGGAAGAAAAATCGTTGTTTTTTCTCGCGTCCAAAAGTAAACGGACAAGCAGCTTTGGGAGAGATACTGACAAAATTGCACCTCAAATGATCTGCGGTTCTTCTTTTGTATTTCCAAAAGTGAAGATGCTACTAAGGCATAGTATGATCTGCCGTTGTTAGTGACTGCTAGAATAGTTTCCGGTGTGGGCAGGTCCAGCGCCATGATTGGTTCTGGCTAGGTCTGTACTAATTGGATGGCACAACCTGACGTCAGGTTTTACCCAGATCTCGTGAAGATCTCGGAGGAGCTGTTCAGAGAGGAAATCACGCTCACAAAATCACGTTCTTGGATTACGGCAAAACCCTGTATCTTATGTTTAGAAACTTTTCAGAGGTTGAGCATGGACAACCAACATTATAACATTACTAATATGTATTAAAAGAAGGATCAGCATAATAGGTCCCCTTTAAAACTCACATTCTGGAGAAAGTAAAAAAACGCGGATTATCTTGCTATTCAGGCAGATGAGACAACTAACATTTCCACCCGCTGCCAGCTGGTGCTTGTACTATGGTACATCGACACCCATATCAACATCCAAGAGCGTTTTTTTGAGTTCATCCCTCTTCAGAATGCAACCGCTGACTCAATCGCCACAGCATTGTTGGAGAGGCTGAGCACCGTCCTCCCTGCCGGACAGGAGAGCAGACTGATCGCCCAGGCCTATGATGGGGCAGCAGTGATGAGGGGAGCCACAGGTGGAGTGCAGTGTACAGTAAGGGATGTGTACGCAAGTGCACGCTACGTCCACTGCTATGCCCGTCAGCTCAACCTCATCATGCAGCAGGGAACATCACACATCCCCAGGATCAGTACTTTCTTTTCAGACCTTGGTGGATTTGCTGCATTCATCTCCCGGTCATTCAAGTGAACCAGTGTGCTTGATCAAGTGGTGGCACACAGACTTCCTGGAACTTCGACAACCAGGTGGAACTTCCACAGTCGTGCTGTTAACACTGTGTATGAGCACAGGGATGACCTCCCTCAGTGTTTCCAGACCATCAGAGACTCTGGTGACTTTGATCCTCTAACTGTCAGAGATGCCGGGGGCTTTGTGAGAATGCTGGAAGATGAGGATTTCTGCTTTTTCCTGGCGTTGTTTCACAAGATCATGCCACTCGTGGACTTGCTGTTTAACCAGCTGCAGAAGAGGAACATTGACTCGGTCTACATCACAGGAGTCACCCAGAGGTTCACCGACCGCATGCAAAACATCAGGTAAATAATTATTTATCATTAGCTGAGAAAAATGCTTATTATGATCATTTTTTGCAATCTTAACTCATTCCCTACAGAATACTTTTATATAAAATTGTGGCGTTTGTACGGGATACTTTTCCCAAAAATTACACAATATAAAGTATTGAAGTACAGGTGGCCCATCACCGCGATTGTCAACTGATTTCGTATTTTCATCGGACTGCGAATGGTCATCCACGCCACTGGCACCGGCTTACCATAGGGAATGAGTTAAACAGTGTAAAAACATAAATGACACTACAGCAACTCATAAATACTTGTTTCATCATTTTAAAGCCAGTAAGCAGGAAATTCATTTAAGATGATAATGTATACAGTCTATTAAACACAGTACACAATGACAAGACTATTTTATGTCTCCAGTATGTTAGTTTCTGAAACAGTAATTGTGGATGGTGACTTGTGTTTTTGATTAGGGACTCCATTCCTTCTCTGGGTGAGGAATACAGTGGATCTGTGCAGCTGCAGCCCAGAGAGAAATGGAGGACACTTGGACAAGGAGAACAGCTACAGAGATGAGCTGTAACATTACACTTCTGTTTACACTCAATTAGGTGTTTTTACTTTTTTTATTTATTATTGTGTAAAATGACCCTCTGCTATGTTTCTCTGTCTACCTTCCTTAATTCCTGAGTAATCAGTGGTGGGTCTAGAACTGGGAATTGGGGTGGCACAGACACGTCCCTTTTAGTCCTGGCAAGTTCTCAATCATTTTCCTTTATTGATGCGATTTCCAATTATCTTAATTGGCAACTGAAGACACGGTTTCTCTCCATATGCGATCTAACAGCAATGAAGTCATGGGCCAAATTCAGTACAGAAAAATAATTTACTTATTAACAGGCCAATGCTTTGCGATGATTGATCTGGTCGGCGTTCCAATGAAATACTGCCTTTCACTCTCAGTTTTGCGTGGGTTGATAAAAAAAAAAAAAAAAGTGGCACTTGGCAGTTAAACAGGCCATAAAAATGTGTGTTTGCTAATACTACTGTATATGTAATCTGTTCATCATTTTCTTGATTGTTTAGTCTATAAAAATGTTTTTTCATTGACTCATATTATACATATGAAAGAAGCAAAACTTAACATTTGATAATCAAAAACAAAGAAATGTTTGGAATCTTACCTTGGAAAATCACTCAAATGCTGATATTATCATCAAAATTGTCGCAGATAATATTTGTCTTGATCGACTAATTGAGAAATCAATGAATTGTTGCAGTTCTGATCACATTAGTAACATTTAGCTTGATCATAAAGTACTGTACAGTATTCTTCTAACCAAAGGTTTGGGTTCAGCCACTTTATATTCATTTATTATACATCCTTTATACAGTGTAAATTTCATGGGTACATTACTACAATCTATATAATTTTATGTTATTGTATATAGTCCACTTTGCACTCTGTCCTGGTGGCTTGTCTCTTGCGTTGCCCATTTACTACTAACGCACCGTTTTATGTGCTCAGCTGTGCACTTCCGCCACAAGGGGGCACTGGCGTAACAGTCAACAGCCTTGGGTGTAAAAATGTGTCAATGCAATTAAGTAATTTGTTTACATGTTCAGTTTCAAATGCAAAACTTGTCCATCCATCCATCCATCTTCTTCCGCTTATCCAGGGCCGGGTCGCGGGGGCAGCAGTCTAAGCAAGGATGCCCAGACTTCCCTCTCCCTGGACACTTCCTCCAGTTCTTCCGGGGGTATCGAGCGTTCCCAGGCCAGCCGAGCGACATAGTCCCTCCAGCGTGTCCTGGGTCTTCCCCGGGGCCTCCTCCCGGTGGCGTATGCCCGGAACACCTTCCCAGGAAGGCGACCAGGAGGCATCCGATATAGATGCCCAAGCCACCTCAACTGGCTCCTCTCGACGTGGAGGAGCAGCGGCTCTACTCTGAGCTCCTCCCGGGTGACAGAGCTTCTCACCCTATCTCTAAGGGAGCGCCCCGCCACCCTGCGGAGGAAACCCATTTCAGCCGCTTGTATCCGAGATCTCGTGTTTGTGTTTGTGCAATATGCTGTTTATGTTTTTGTGCAAGAATGCCTCAACTTTTTAATACTGGCATTAAATAATTACTATTTCACAGAGCACTGGTATCCTGCCATTTGTGTTAAATTGTATTGGGATAGTTACGGAATCTGGCTTAATATGGCACAGCCCCACCTAGAATATTTTTCACCAGCCCCCACTGCACAGCAGCTAACATAGCAAAGACTCTGCAGAAAGGTAACATGGACGGCGCTACCCTTCATCTGAGGGGGGTAAAGTCAAACAGTCCAATTATGGTGATACAGGGAGGCTGTCAATATACTTGCGTGTCTTGTCCACGGAGCTAATCCACTTTCTGGCTTCACTGTGCAGCGTTAGGCAGAACCGGGCGGGATAGAGCAGTACAGGCTTCAGACCTTGTTTGTAAAGTTCTGCCATCACGTCTTTCTTCTACTCGCTGCTTGTCCAGGGATCAAGTGCTTACAGAGAGGGGGTTCCAGAATGAGGCTGGGGCCAGGGGAAAAGCCATGGTTGGGGGTCTTGGGGCTGAAGCTCCCCATAAGCTGACAATATTTCAACTTAATGAGGTGCACTGGAGGCCTCTCCTGGTGTCTATTTACCATGCATACATGAGTAAATCTACCCATAGTTTTCACACACCTTTGACATGTCATCCAGTTTGATGTAAAATAATAACCGTATGACACTTATCACTTCAAAAAGTACTCTCACAGTGATACACTAATGCACAGGAAGAAACAGACAAAAAAAAAAATTTTATATATATATATATATATAAAAAATATATAATTTATTACAGTAATTTACTTACAAAAATAGATGGCAAGGGACATGAGGAGAATACATAATTCCCTCAAAGGAAATTCTTTGGAAGCAGGCTTCTGATTGGCTCTGGCCCCGAAGTCGATTTACCTCATCATCATTTATCAGCAGGATGAAAATAATGCATTCCGGCCAATCAGCTTCTCAGGAGGGCATGCACACTCGCAGAGGGAAGCACTGGCCCTCCTATGTTTGGTCACTTTCAACACGATCACACCCACACCGTGTCACAAGTAGTCTTGGCAAGAAGATTGGAGTTGAAAACAAAAGAAGTTTTAAGAAAACTGTTAATAAAGGCGGACTAAGCGGCTTACTTATTATGTCATGGTGGCTAGACTGTTCTACTGCTATGTATGCAATCACGTATACACTTGATATAGCCAACTACCCAGCTAGCTAATGTTAACTATGAAAGATCTTTGTAAATAATCATTCCATTTACACGATAAAATTTTGCTTTTGCCCTAACTTGACTAAAGCAGCTAGCTGCGAAAGGCATGAACTTATGATACGTTTTGTGGCACTATTGTGCGTCCCAAATGTACTTTCACCTTTTTGGGATGTTAGCTGACTAGGTAGCTCAGGAGCGATTGCTATTACAGCTGGCTGGTGAAGTTAGAGCAAAAACCACTTCCATCGCAATCACACCCACTCCATGTTACAAGTGAATCTTGGCAACAAGATTGGAGTTGAAAACGCTGGTTACTTGCGTAACCATGGTTCTATGACTGAGTGGAAGAACGACAGGGCGGTGCTGAAAGCACTAGTAGAAACATCCTCGTATCCGCGCTTCATCGAGAATCGTATTGAAAGTCATCTCGTGACCTCTGACGTGACCAGCCTATATATAGGCACCACCCACGTCATATCGGTCTCATGATCATTCTCGCACATTCCGAGTGACCAAAGACCTTGGCGGTCTTCCACTCAGTCATAGAACCACAGTTACGCAAGTAACCAGCGTTCTATTTCCTTCACTCCAGACCGCCAGGGCGGTGCTGAAAGCACTAGTGGAAGACGTATACCAACCTAGTCACGAGGTACATGGGCGCCATCTGGGAGCACCGCAGCGGCCACTGCCGGCAGAAACGCAACATTCAGCCTGTAGTATCGAGCAAAGGTACATGATGAAGACCAAGCCGCAGCCGTGCAAATCTCTGAGAGCGGAACACCTCAGAGAGGCGCCCAAGGACGTTTCCACTGCTTATGTAGAGTGACAATGAACAGCAGAGGGCACTGTATGCTGCTTTTTGTGCCACCAAAACAGAGAAATAGCTGGTCAGTTCCATGCAGGTGTGCGGTCCTGTCAACAGAGATGGAGTGCTCTGACCGAGCACAACTCTGAACGAATACTGGCTTGGTCTGGTGGTACAGCCGTCAGTGTAATTGGCTGGTTAACATACAGAGGGGCTAAAACTTTGGGGGAGGAAGGCTTAATTAGGCCACAATGAAACACTCTTGAGCATAGGACCCCAACGGAGGTAAATGGCACTCACTGACAAGGCATGTAACTCACTCACGCGCCAAGCAGTTGCAATGGCGAGAAGGAATGCCGTTTTAAGAGACAACCACTTCAAGTCAGCATCTGACAGGGGTTCATAAGGAGGCAAGCAGAGGGAGTCGAGCATAATGTTCAGATCCCATGGCAGAGTCCGCACACCACGAAGGGGATTAAGACGATATGCCCCGTTTAAGAAGGCCACCATCAGCTGGTGTGACCCAAGTGAAACCTCAGCGTCCGCTGCCATGTGGGCTGCTAATGCTGCTACATACACTTTAAGCATTGAGGCAGACCTGCAAAGCTCAAGCAAATGTTGGAAGAAATCCAAAATCTTTGGGTGACGGGAGAATCATTCTCTGGAGTTGCTTTTCAGCGAATGGGCCCAGAAACCTTGTTAAAGTGAATGGCATTACGAAACAGGACCAGTATATCCAGATCCTCAGTGAAAACATCAAGCAGTCCGACGAATAACTTGGTCTTGGGAAGGAATGGATCTTCCAACAGGATAATGATCCTAAATACACGGCCAAATCAGTCAAGAAATGGTTAGTGGACAACAAAGTGAACGTTTTGGAGTGGCCGAGCCAGAGCCCCACCCTCAATCCTATCAAGAATCTGCGGAGGGAACTGAAGACCAAGGTCATGGCAAGGAAACCCTTAAACTTTAAGGACCTAGAGAAGTTTGCCAAAGAGTAGTGGGCCAAAATCCCCGTAGAAACCTTGTGATCGACCACAGGATGCGTTTGCAGGCTGTAATCGTGAATAAAGGCTTCACCATCAATTACTGAGAAAAGGGTATGAATAATTCTGGACATGGCATTTTTTGTAAATCTGTCAAATAAAATACCAAAAAGTATTGTATTTCTCGAAAAATTGTTTACTGTAATTCTTACAGCCTTATGTCAACTTACTGTGTCATTTGTGCAAGAATAAATTTGATTTGTCAAAAAATATCTCAAAAAAAAAAACAAACTGGTAGGGGTATGAATAATTTTGGGCATGACTAATATATATATATATATATATATATAGTTATGAAGTAAGCAATGACATACAACCCCATTTCCAAAAAAGTTGGGATGCTGGGTAAAATATAAATAAAAGCAGAATGCAATGATTTTCAAATCATTTCAACTTCATATTTACTTGAAAATAGTGCAGTCGGTGAAGTCGTTTTGGAGTTATTGCACGGAATGTGATTTCAAGATGGCGGCTGTGGCGGCCATATTGGATATCGGAGCGCGACCAAAATCGATAGGCTTCTGTAGTTCCACACCCCCAACACGCACACCGAAAACGAAAGTGATCGGTGAAGTCGTTTTGGAGTCATTGCGCGGAATGTGATTTCAAGATGGCGGCTGTGGCGGCCATATTGGATATCGGAGCGTGACCAAAATCGATAGGCTTCTGTAGTTCCACACCCCCAACATGCACACCGAAAATGAAAGTGATCGGTGAGGTCGTTTTGGAGTTATTGCGAAATTGTTGACAGACAAACGGACAGACGCCGTGCCTGACGACAATACCCCTAGCCCTTTCGGGCTGAGGGGTAAAAAAGGCATCTGGATGGCAGTAAATATTGCACCAAAACCTGTATATGTCATTCACCATTCATGATGTTCGAATGCACTACCATACCATCATGGGATGCTGGCTTTTGAATTGTTTGCAAAGAACAAGCCAGATGGCCCCTCATCTCTCTAACCCAGAGGATGTGGCAACCATGATTTCCCAAAAGAATTTAATTTTTTGATTCATCAAATCTCAGGGCAGTTTTCCACTTCACCTCAGTACATTTTAAATGAGCTTGAGCCCACAGAAGAAAGCAATGTTTCAGCATCTTGTTCATATATGGCTTAATCTCTACATGGCAGTTTTTTAACTTTCATTTATAGATGCAGTAACAAACTGTGCTTACTGACAATGGTTTGCAGAGGTGTTCCTGAGTCCATGCAGAAACTTCCACTGCAGAATCCTGTCTGTTTTTAATGGAGTGCTGTTGAGAATCTGAAAATCACAGCTTTTCAAAATTGGATTTTGGCCTTGTCCCATGCGTGCAGTGATTTTTCTAGATTCTCCAAATCTTTTAATGACATTTTGTACCATAGAGGAAAAAATCTGCAAATTCCTTGTAATTTTAATTTGAAAATGTTTTTCTTAAATTGTTGAACGATTTCCCCATGCAGTCTTTCAGAGTGGTTTAGCCTTAACCATGTTTACTTATCAAAGACTTTAAACCCAATCATGTTACTGACCTGTTGCTAAATAATCTAATTAGCTGTGAGGCATTCTGCCAGTTGTCTTTTTTAGCATCATGCAACTTTTCCAGTCTTTCATTGTCCCGTCCCAACTTTTTAAAAACATGTTGCTGCCATTAAATTCAAAATAAGCAGATTAAAAAAAAACAATAAAATATATCAGTTTCAATATTTGCTATATTGTCTTTCTCCCATTTTCAATTAAATATAGGGTTTTAATTGATTTGCAAATCATTGCATTGTTTTATTTACATTTAACACAGTGTCCCAACTTTTTTGGAAATGGGGTTGTAAATAAATGTTATAAATGGCTACACAGAGATCAGGGCTGCAGCTTTTGACTTCAGCTTGGAGTGAGATTTGTGGCCCTGGGATCACATCACGTCAAATTAATAAAATAAAACTCAGCTGTATTATTTCTTTTCTTTACAAAGATCAATGTTGTAATGGTATAGGCGATTCCAGCCTGGGGTTTTCTGGGTATCAGATCAGAAATCAGTGGTACTGCACATCACCAGAGACTAAGAAGTTGTTTAGCCATGCTGTGTCAGCACAAAGACCTCAAGTAAAGGTTTATTTCTTGTGAGTGAGAAACTGATGACCTCTAGTAAGAGAATCCGGCAAGACATTAGTCATTCAATTGATATTAGACATTAGTTATCCAGCTGATATTAGACATTAGTTATCCAACTGATATTTCTTGTGACTGACGTCACATGCAGGGTTGTGCGAACTTGATGATTTAACAGGAAAAGGAATAAGGACTTGTTTTCAGTCATGATTAACTTTTGTAATCCATTGACTGTAATGGAAGTTTTACTCACTAAAAGCTAATCTTTGCATTGTCAGAGAGATTTCAGAAACGAGTGAGTATTAATTTTGGAGACACACAACCTTTGGGGTGGTTAAAAAAAAAAAAAACAAATCGGGGTGTGGCGTCTTCACTGGGCCACTTCCAGTAACCCCGAGATTTGCTCAAACCTCTGCACCAGTTTAAGTCCCTGGAAACTTAATCAATTCATCATTATCCATCTTTTTTGGACTTAGGGTATGTATACACGAAGTATGAGGTGATGACTAATTTTTCCTGAAGAGATTCACAAATCTAAAGCTGTTCCTTTCCCACTGCCTGGATTTAAATTGGGCGTGAAACTTCTCTTCCCCGGTGCGCTCGAGTAATCCGCCTCTTTCATTGGTTAGGGGCTCAGCCAATCAGAGTTCATAAAAATCACCCCCTCACCCAGACATGGTCATTACGCTCACGCCCATGCTGTTCACAAAACACTCTGCTGAGTCTATTCAGCTTTCTTTCATGCAAATGTTATTACAAGTATGTTTTTGTCCATTCATAGTATGACTTTGTTCTGAAGCACCCACCAATGTTGAAATATGTCATCAATTTTACAGACTGATTCTGTGTTCCCCGGGACTGAAAACATTTTGTGCAATAAATTTCATTTTTTAGGTTAATATCCACCTATTCATTGAGTTTCTGTGCAAGTTCATTCACATCTGAAATCAGCACCATATTGAGGGCTGACTGCAATAAACAGTTATGTCCAGATGTTATATACAGCGCCCTCCATAATTATTGGCACCCTTGGTTAAGATGTGTTAAAAGCCTGAAGATAAATTCAATTTTTATTGCAGGAGCATACTCACACACTGAAAATTGTAGAAAAATGTAACCTTCAACTCAAGTGAATTTTAAGGGGAAAAAAAATCCCTAAGAAATAATTATTTTTCATAAAATCACCTGTTCCACAATTATTGGCACCCCTAACAATTCCTAGGAAATAAATGTAATTGAAGTATTTCTGTCATTTCTACAGTAGTTTACAAAGTTGATCAGAGTATCTAGGAACATTTAATTAGTAATTCATCACTTCCTGTTTCCCTGGGGTATAAATATGACGTGACACAAAGGCCATTTCTCTTATCCACTCTTAAACATGGGAAAGACCAAGGAACACACCATTCAAGTAAGGCAGATGTGTGTCGACCTTCACAAGTCAGGCAATGGCTACAAGAAAATAGCCACTCGCCTGCACCTGCCCATATCTACTGTCAGAGGAATCATTAAGAAGTTTAAAACAACTGGAACAGTGGCAAACAAGCCTGGATGAGGACGCAAGGTTATTTTGCCACCACGCACAGTGAGGAGGATGGTAAGAGAAATAAAAAGTTCTCCAAAGCTCACTGTTAAAGAATTGCAACAAATGGTAGCATCTTGGGGTCACAAAATCTCCAAAACAACTATCAGAAGCCATCTACATGCCAACAAGCTGTTTGGGAGGCATGCACGGAAAAAAACCTTTTCTCACTCACAATCATAAATGCAAACGTCTGGAGTTCGCAAAGCGGTACTGGGACTTCAACTGGGACCGTGTGCTTTGGTAAGATGAGACCAAGATAGAGCTTTTTGGCAACAAACACTCTAAGTGGGTCAGGCAGAACACAAAAGATGAGTATGCAGAAAAGCACCTCATGCCCACTGTGAAGTATGGGGGAGGATCGGTGATGCTGTGGGCCTGTTTCTCTTCCAGAGGCCCTGGGAACCTTGTTAGGGTGCATGGCATCATGAACGCTTTGAAATACCAGGACATTTTAAATCAAAATCTGGTGGCCTCTGCCCGAAAGCTGAAGATGGGTCGTCACTGGGTCTTTCAGCAAGATAATGACCCTAAACATGTGGCCAAATCTATACAGAAATGGTTCACCAGACACAGAATCAAGCTCCTCCCATGGCCTTCTCAGTCCCCAGACCTCAACCCCATTGAAAACCTGTGGAGTGAGCTGAAGAGGAGAGTACAGAGGAGAGGACCCAGGTCGCTGGATGATTAAGAGAGATTGTGCAAAGAGGAATGGTCGAAGATCCCTCTTTCTGTATTCCCCCATCTTGTGAAACATTATAGAAGAAGATTAGGTGCTGTTTTGTTGGCAAAAGGGGGTTGTACAAAGTATTAACATCAGGGGTGCTAATAATTGTGGCACGTATGATTTGATGTAAAAGAATTATTTCTTAATGTGGGATTTTTTTTCCCACTGAATAAATGCACTTGAATTAAAGGTTGGATTTTCCTCTTTTTTTCATTGTGGTCCTATATTATTTAGAAAAAAACTGAATTTATTAGACGCTAAAGAACACATCTTAACCAGGGGTTCCAATAATTATGGAGGGCGCTGTATTGGACATAACTGTTTATTGCAGTCAGCCCTCGATATTAGTACACTGTTTCTAGTACTCTGAGCTATTATAAGGTTTCTTAAACTAGATCATGATCAAAAAATGTTAAAAATTTAAGCACACTCAGTTGAAATTAGAACAAAATTTAATATTCAATCACTAACAAAATAAACCCCAGAAACCCCTCAGAACATTCAGATGTTCATGGAATGACATCGACTGAATTTTAAAAAAAAAAAAAAAAAAAAAAAAGCAGTATTCTGACATACTCTGAAAACCGTCTGCAGCTGTTAAGGTCTGAGCACGTTACAAATAGAAAGAAAACAATTCTAACTATTCACACAGTCCTGCCATCTTGCTTCATTAATCTACTACAACAGAAATTAATTTGAACCATTTATGTTTTAGGGATTGCTGGATACATAAAGAAAGAGCCGTCTGAAATAACTAAAAGATAGGTGCAAACAACTGCAGAGAGTATGAGCATATTATTAGAGGACACTAAAACAAATGGGAAAACAGCACAGAGTCTGTATCACTGCCCTAAATACAACCCCACCCCCAGGTTTTATATATGTATTGTTTTTATAATTTTAATTTTGCATTAAAAAAAAATCCAGCTCCATTACAGTTCCAGAAAACTACATTTTAAGGCCCTCAAACTTGACAGGTCCTTGCAGCTCAGTGGAATCAGCAGGCATCTGCAGTTGGATACTGCTGGATAATTCAACTAAAACCCGCCTACAGCTCCTTTATTCCAAGTTTTGAAGTCTGTAAAAATGATCACTTCAATTGAAGGCCACTGTGGCTGAGCGAAGGACAGTTCATATGACTGGTGCGCTCTCCACTGCTCCACACTGAAATGCTGCTGGCGCAGTCTTCATTGCTCCACACTGAAATGCTGCTGGCGCAGTCTTCGTTGCTCCACACTGAAATGCTGCTGGCGCAGTCTTCGTTGCTCCACACTGAAATGCTGCTGGCGCAGTCTTCGTTGCTCCACACTGAAATGCTGCTGGCGCAGTCGCCGTTGCTCCACACTGAAATGCTGCTGGCGCAGTCTTCGTTGCTCCACACTGAAATGCTGCTGGCGCAGTCTTCGTTGCTCCACACTGAAATGCTGCTGGCGCAGTCTTCGTTGCTCCACACTGAAATGCTGCTGGCGCAGTCTTCGTTGCTCCACACTGAAATGCTGCTGGCGCAGTCTTCGTTGCTCCACGCTGAAATGCTGCTGGCGCAGTCTTCGTTGCTCCACGCTGAAATGCTGCTGGCGCAGTCTTCGTTGTTCCACACTGAAATGCTGCTGGTGCAGTCTTCATTGCTCCATACTCAAATAATGCTGGTGCAGTCTTCATTGCTCCACACTGAAATACTGCATAAGCGCATTACGCGCAGCAGTTCCCTCAGGTTCATCCCGAATCCCTGCCGTCTGTGTGGGCTGCTGCAGGTCTCCCACATCCACCTCATCCGTGAAGAGTTCCCCTCTCTTCTCACACAGATTGTGCAGCACACAACACGTCACAATCATGGCCGTGGCCACATCTGCGCTGCAATCGTTCCTCTTTGTCAGACACTGCCATCTTCCTTTCAACCTCTCGAACGCATTTGTCAATACCGTTCTTGCCGTGCAAATTCTGGAGTTGAACCTTTTCTGCTGGTTGCTGAGAGCTCCAGTGTCCTCAAACGGTTTCATGACCCAGCTGCGCAGAGGGTAGCTGGAGTCAGCGATAACATAGTACCCCACATCCTCACCGAGAATGCCTCTTTGCGGGTTCGACAAGAGGGCACCGTCGCTGGCCAGTGCCCACAGGCTCGACTGCCTAAGTATGTCTGCTTTGCGCATGCTACCAGGGAATCCTGTACATATGTTCCAAAACAGGCCTTCAGCACTGACCGCTGCCTGCAGGACGATGGAATGCCAGTCTTGGGAGTTGCAGTAATTGCTGTGCGAGTCCTTGGGTGCGATTACTGGAATGTACATGCTGTCTACAGCCCCGATGCACAGCGGCACGCCCAATTTCTGCTCAAACACAGTGGCCATTTCTGCCAAGTCTTCAGGTTTGGGCTCCGGCAACACTTCCGGCAGCACTATCTCGTTAACTGCCTGGCAAAATTCACGCAGACACTTGCAAACTGTGCTGATGCCTACCCCAAAGCGATGTCCCACAATTCCATAGTGCGAACTGGTCGCCAGTTTCCAGAGGGCTATGGCCACCCTTTTCTCCACCGGCACACACATTCGCAATACTGTGTTCCTGCGCTCGATCGCTGGCTTCACTTTATTGCAAAGGTACTGGAATGTTTCTCTGGACATCCGGAAGCTTCTCTGCCACTGGGAATCAGTGAAGCCGCGCGCGATGTGGTCCCACCACTCTGTGGACCTCAGATGTCTCCATAAGGAGACTTTTCTTCTCTGGTGATAAATCGCCTTGAGCAGAATCTGCCAATCAGGGGAAATTACAACAGTTGTTTGAGTAACTGGTTACCAGTCAACCCATAGAAACTCAGTGTCAAGGCCAATGTCGAGACCGATTTGAACATGAACCAACATTTAACTGCCAGTGTTTTGCCCCAACTGGTTTCCAAGCTAATTTGTTCCCCTACGCGCGCACGTGCTATGTCCACCTAACAGCAGCAGTGGTGGGGTGCCTTAGTCGGCAGATTCATCACACAATTGCAAACATTTCTGGTGATTTTCAATTTATATTTCATACTTCCTGCAACAAATATAACTGGGTCATTCCACGAGAAATCAGCCAAATTCAGTTGCAAAACTGTTGCAATTGTAAGTCTCAAATATGCACTAATTGTTGGAAATAAAACATTGTCAGAATACAACATAAGTAGGGGTGAGATGGCGATGCCAAAATTGGCAACTTGTGAAGTCGCCAGAAAAAAAAAACATTTTTGACTGGTAATAGCACAGCCATGAGTGAGTTAATTCTATTTCTTGTAAATGATAGTCATTTGCTATGTAAACACACACAAAAAAAAAATGAAATCAATATCTTGTTTAGCTTTTGAGTTAGAGCCCGTCAAAAGTGGCAAAAGCTGCTGTGCCCGACTGCAGGGGCGCCACACCCATTTTTTCGACCTCCCCAGAAAATGGAAACCGCTTGGAGGATTGAGCTAAAACTTGGGATATTTTCATTTGGTACCACATACAACATTTTACTAAAATTTGAAAGAAATCCATCACTATGGACCTGGGAGCCCTGGTTGATTTCACGTGGAATGACCCAATTGTGATTGACCACAGCAGTGTCTCCCAAACCTCTCCTGGCGTACCCCTTGTCCTGCATGCCTGTCTCTCCCTGCTCCAGCCCAGGTGATTCACATGATTTGCTTATTATCAACCAGCTTCAGGGGGTAATAATGACCTGATCATTTGAATCATCTGTGCTGGAGCAGGGAGAGATCGAAAACATGCAGGACAAGGGGTACTGCAGGAGAGGTTTGGGAAGCACTGAACCAAAGAAACATAGCAGTCCGATATAAAACTGCAAGCGCTTTCATTCTTATTTCTAATCAAAATAACTCAAATTAAATTGCGGATTACAGAATCACTTTAAATATTGAATTGCAAAATGCAAAGTGCACATTTAAATTCTCAAAGTCGCGGTGTTGTCACTTCCGGCTGGCCCAATTAGGCATTTGGTGAAAACAATTAACCTTGTGTGTTCGTCTTCGTGTTATCTCATCAACAAATGTCAATTTCTAATCCACCTTATTAGTATTTGTATCTGCGATTTTTCTTTTCTGCGAGTAAATACAGCCTGTAGGAGTTATAAGGTGCTAGAGATGTCATTTGACTATTTTGATCATCATTGTGTCACAGACACTAAATATTGCAGATACTTAGAGTTGTAAATTAAAAGCATGAGAGCAAATGGCAAAAGTAATTCCCAGTTAATTCCCAGCTAACGAAATATTTAGCTATTTACCATTTCACCTCTGATAAAATGCTTCCCACACAGCACTGCATGAGCTGACGGTTCCCACTTGCTGCCGCATACATGCCAACTCTACTGCTTTTGGGGTGTTTTTTTCAGAGGGAAACACCCCTAAAGCGGTAGTCTTTGCCAAAAGCGGTAGAGTTGGCATGTATGCAACTATGCATCAGGGTTCTGTCTTTTGACAGCTTGTATCCATGCTTCACGCCGCTTACTTTCCTTTGGAAATACGTGGAATGAAATTTTCTCTCCCCGTTTCATGTTGTGATTCGAACAACCAAACGCTACACACGACTTAGCATGTTTTTTGATGGATTATTACTTCGTTCGCATCACTTTCAATTCGGTTTCACAGGCCATGTGGGTTTTGTTTTCACCGAGTCACCCTGCACCGGAAGTGGGCCTGACTTTGCGAATTGCATGACCAAGTTGCATAATGAATCGCCAATTGAAAAATGTATTGCCATTTGAAGAAAAAGACAAAAAAAAAAACAGCAATATGATTTGCAACCGGTTAAAATTCCATTCTATTTTTTTTTTTTAACAGTTCTGTTATAAAAACCGAGTCACCCATGAATGAAAATGTAATTTTGAGGCAATGTGGAAGCAATTTTAAAATACAGCAAGCTTTAAATTGACTCGATTTAAAAGTGCATGACATCTTATCAGCCGCGAAACAGACAGCGTGAATAAGAAGCTACTGCAACTGTAACACTGACAAAACCAATCATTGTTCATTCTCGAAGTCAGCGTTGACGTCACGGACGCGCCGCCATCTTGATTTGGGGGAAAACAAACCGACCGCACTCCCCTCTTTTCGCGCAGATCGCCCGCGATAGAAACCGAAACTGATAGTAATAATCTGAATAAGTTCCCTGCAGCAATAACCGTAACAACGTGAAACTCATAAGTGCTATTAAGAAAACACTGAAACTTAGCCTTCTCTAGGTGGAATTTGTAGCTTCCGCAACCGCCGAATGTACTTAACTGAGCACACAACAGTCAACTGGTCTAGTAAAGTCGCTCGACGCAGCGCTTAAAAGCCTAGCTAATTACTATACAAAACAGCTGATGGCCCGCGATAGAAACCGAAACTGATAGCAATAAGCTGAATCAGTGCCCTTCAGCAACAACAACGTGAAACTCGAAATCACAAGTGCTAGTATTAGATAAGAAAACACTGAAATTTAGCCTGCTCAGGGAGGAATTTGTAGATTTATCCAAGCACGGTCACCTAGTTGTCTTTAAAACACCTAGTTCAAGCTAGCTAACTAAAGGAATTGGGGTCTGGTTGGTGGTTGGTTCGCCGTTAGCGCAGATCCCGAGATGGGTAGGCTGAACTGTCAATTTCCCTTATTGATCAATGTACCGACAGTGGATAAAGTGCGTTCGTATCTGTCATTCATTGGCATTTATCGGCATGCCAAAAAAACTGCTGGGTCGCGCTGTACAAATAACAGAGCAAAAAAAAAAAAAAAACTAATCTAAAATGTAATTTGGCGGTGGTGCACGTTCTCAAGAAATGCCCATTTGCTGGGGTTTTTTGAATCATAGACAGTCTACAGTTTGAACGATCAGATTTCGGTTTTTTTCCCTTGATATACCCATCTCCTTTAACTGAGTCTAAATATCGTAATGCAATGATATTGGAGAAGGAAAACAAATAAGGAGAGAGACCGCTATCTTGTGTTAGTGATGGTAGGCTATCTTCCCTCTGCGCGAATAGAGGGGGACGCGGTTTGTTTTCCCCCGAATTAAGATGGCGGCACGTCCGTGACGTCAACGCTAACTTCGAGAATACTTCCAAATAAACAATAGGCTAGAGCAAACTTCGAATATTTCTGCTGCCGAATCAAGAGACCTCGCACACCCCAGAACCCAATCCAAACAATGACTGATGTTACGTTTATTAAACCTTTATTTATTATGAGAATATCTCACCCCATTTCTTCTTTGTCGACCACGCCGCAGCACTGATACATATTTCATATTTGAATTCCTTACGACCGCTTGCGATCGATGTAGATTTTCGATCCTACTTTCGCATACTGCTTTCTGCTTTTTACAAGAATCTAGCATTAAATGTAAGCACTGATGAATGAGAACAAGTAGGGTTTCACTTTGATGTTCGCCGTCGTCCATTGCTCAGTTTTCTTGAACAGCTTTAGCTACTTTTTCTTTGGGTTTGAACAGTTCTTCTTCTTCTTCTTTTACATTTCAGGTAATGTAAACGCTACTAAGGAGTATTACTGCCCTCCGCCGGTCAGAGGTTTAATTGAATTGATTCACGTCTCATATTTTCACATATAATCCTGTATCATGCAGGAACTTCAACACTTCTTTAATGATCAGCTGATGGTTCTTATCATGGCAAAGTAAAGATTTCATAGAAAATACTACTACTCCTCCAAAATCTGACATTCTTTTCAAAAGCATTTGCCTTTCAGTGTTATATTTCCTACATTCCACAAAAATATGCTTAACAGTTTCTGGACAGCCACTCTCACACAACCCAGTGGGATATTTTCCTATCACATGAAGATATTCAATATATTGAAGATATAAACCACAGTGGCCAAGCCTCAGTCTACACATTTTTAACACTGTCTCTTCTATTACCAGGACTACAGTGACAAACACATTTAACCTGGGGACGTAAAGAGAAATAGCGCCTCCCTATGGTGCCATTCTGCCAAAGCCTCTGCCACTCTCTCATCATACCCCCCTTGATTATTTCCCTCAATTCCATCCTTCCATATGAACATTTCTTCTTCTTCTTCTTCTTCTTCTTTTGGGGCTTAACGGCAGTGTAGATGCATCGTAGGCATATTACTACCATCCTCTGTACATTCTTCCCACTAAATTATTGTAGCTCTCAAATTCGAGTGTACAATCCCGTCACATGAAGGAAGTGTAATATAGCCTTGTTTAATTGGGAGCGGTTGTCTCGTTCACCAAAAAAATTTTAAAAAGAAAAACAGGAGACCCCAAGATCTGTTCCTAGCTCGAACAACGTTTTTCTTTCTTACTGGTAATTTTTTACGACGGAATATAATATGCATTGTGGTTTCATCCTCCCCACACTGACATTTCCCAGAAGGGTGTTTCCCAATCATCCACATATAATAATTTAACCCACAGTGACCGAGCCTTAATCTGGTTAATTTAACCATATCACTCCGCCCTTCTGACCCACCAATACCACCAACCCCACTCATCCCACTAACGCTAGACTGTATAGAAAAGAGATGTCCTTTTTTCTCATTTTGCCACTCTAATTGCCATAACCTTTTAATACTCTCCTTAATTTTGCTTCTGTATTTACTTTTACCTAAGGGTACTTCAAAGTCAACTTTCTCCCTTTTCAGCGTTGTTTTGGCAACTTTATCTGCCGTCTTATTTCCCTCGACACCTTTATGTCCAGGGACTCAGCACATTACCGCTTCTATCCCCTTGTTCCGTAACTTGAATAGAACATTCATTATGTCTGATATTATATCCTCCCTCCAGCCTAAACCTCCCTTCTCCAAGGCCATTAAGGCTGCAGCAGAGTCTGAACATATTAGCACTTTTAGCGGTTTGACCGATTCCGTCCACCACAAAGCCCAGAATATTGCTAAAAGCTCAGTAGCAAAAACTGATACATTATCAGAGACTCACAATCCTGCCTGAATATTATACCTCTCCACATATGCTCCAAACCCTGCCCTTCCATTGACTGGATCCTTTGATCCATCTGTGTAGATTTTTAAATACTGTCCCCACAGTTTTTCAACATGAGATCTTACATCCACCATGATATTTTTTTTATTCTTCATTATCTCCAACAAAGATAGATCTGTTTCTACCTCAGGAAGCAGCCAAAAGGGGACAGGGGATCTGCACATTAGTTCTGATATTAGGCTATCCTGCAATCCCACTTCCTTAACCCACCCCTTAGCTTCAGTCAGAAAGTGCTTGCTCTTAGTCTTTGCACCAGTTTCTCTTAGATCTAATATTAGGCCCTTAGCTGGTAAGTTGGATCTCATGCCTTTTACCTTGGCCCAATACTGCAAACCTAATTTGATTCTTCTCATCCACGATGGTATTTCCCCCACTTCAACTTGCAGTGCTGGTATAGGAGTAGCCTTAAAGGCTCCACTAATCAGCCGCAACACTCTGGCTTGAATGACATCCAATTTCATAAGATGACTATTCGCAGCTGATCCAAACACAAATGATCCATAATCAAAATAAGATCTAGTCATTGCCTGATATATCAGCAACACAGACCCCCTCTCTGCACCCCAGTCACATCCTGTAAGACTCCTCAAAACGTTTAATGTTTTTTTCGCACTTAGTAATAATTTTTTTTCTATATGGACCTTCCATGTGAGATGTTCATCAAACCATACTCTGAGAAATTTGAATTAATTTACTCTTTCAAGTGGGCACCCATTGAGCATTAATTTTTTGCTGAGGAATTTTCCTTTTATAACCAAAAATGACATATTTGGTCTTGGCTGTGGATATTTTAAATCCCCATTTGTTTGCCCATTCCTCTACTGAATCTAACGCCCGTTGCATTTTCTTCATAATATAATTCACATTTTTCCCTCTCCTCCAGAGTGCACCATCATCTGCAAACAGAGACTGGCAAAACCCCTCACCAACATTATCAAAGATATCATTAATCATGATATTAAATAGCACAGGGCTGATCACACTTCCCTGGAGTGTGCCGTTTTTTTATCATAACCTTTTTGGAGCTGGTTCCTCAATACCTGTATGGTTCTATTCTTTAAAAAATCCTTGATCCAATTCAGCGTTCTACCTCGGATACCCATATCATACAGTTTATTTATTAATCCCTCCTTCCCAGTGGCAGGTGATGGACAGAGAACAAGGAGGGTGATAAACATGTCTTTAAACTGCTTATTAGTCTTGATCTGTTTTCAGTCAATTTCCCGGTAAAAGACACTGTAACTCTCCCCTCTCAGGTGTAGCTAATTGTCTTCGTTAAGACGAGAAATCAAATGCATCAGTTGAACGCAAAAAAGAGTGCATTTCAATCTTTTTCAATTAAACAATCATTACGCACAGGTTTGACGACTTGCTTAGCATGTGACAAAATTTAACGCGAAAAATCCACAGTGGTTTTTTCGAGAAGAGTTCAGTGTTCAGCGTCGCAATTGCTCTCATGTTTCAAACAGTGGCCTCAGAGTTCAAAGCCGCAAACGCTTTAATGTTTCTAACAGAGTTCTCAGTGTTCAGAGCCACAAACGCTGTAATGTTTCAAACATTGGTCTCAGTCATCAGAGCCGCAAAAGCTCTAATGTTTCAAACTGTGGTCTCAGTGTTCAAAGCCGCAATTGCTCTCATGTTTCAAATAGTGGTCTTAGTGTTCAGAGCCGCAAATGCTCTAAACAGTGGTCTTAGTGTTCAGAGCCGCAAATGCTCTGTTTCAAACAGTGGTCTCAGTGTTCAGAGCCGCAAACGCTGTAATGTTTCCAACAGTGGTCACAGTCTTCAGAGCCGCAATAGCTCTAATGTTTCAAACTGTGGTCTCAGTTTTCAGAGACGCAAACGCTGTAATGTTTCAAACAGTGGTCTCTGTCTTCAGAGCCGCAAGTGCTCTAATGTTTAAAATGGTGTTCTCAGTGTTCAGAGCCGCAAAACCTCTAATGTTTCAAACTGTGGTCTCAGTGTTCAGAGACGCAAATGCTGTAATGTTTCAAACAATGGTCTCAGTGTTCAGAGCTACATACGCTGTAATGTTTCAAACCGTGGTCTCAGTATTCAGAGCCGCAAACACTCTAATGTTTAAAATAGTGTTCTCAGTGTTCAAAGCATCAAACGCTGTAATGTTTCAAACAGTGGTCTCAATCTTCAGAGCCGCAAAAGCTCTAATGTTTCAAACTTTGGTCTCAGTACTCAGACCCACAAATGCTGTAATGTTTCAAACAGTGGTCTCAGTGTTCAGCGTCGCAATTGCTCTCATGTTTCAAACAGTGGCCTCAGAGTTCAAAGCCGCAAACGCTCTAATGTTTCAAACAGAGTTCTCAGTGTTCAGAGCTGCAAACGCTGTAATGTTTCAAACTTTGGTCTCAGTCATCAGAGCCGCAAAAGCTCTAATGTTTCAAACTGTGGTCTCAGTGTTCAAAGCCGCAGTTGCTCTCATGTTTCAAATAGTGGTCTTAGTGTTCAGAGCCGCAAATGCTCTAAACAGTGGTCTTAGTGTTCAGAGCCGCAAATGCTCTGTTTCAAACAGTGGTCTCAGTGTTCAGAGCCGCAAACGCTGTAATGTTTCCAACAGTGGTCACAGTCTTCAGAGCCGCAATAGCTCTAATGTTTCAAACTGTGGTCTCAGTTCTCTGCGCCGCAAACACTCTAACGTTTAAAATAGTGTTCTCGGTGTTCAGAGCCGCAAATAGTCTAATGTTTCAAACAGTGGTCTCAGTGTACAGAGCCGCAAATACTCTGTTTCAAACAGTGGACTCAGTGTTCAGAGCCAGAAACGGTCTAATGTTTCAAACTGTGGTCTCAGTTTTCTGCGCCGCAAACACTCTAATGTTTAAAATAGTGTTCTCAGTGTTCAGAGCCGCAAATGGTCTAATGTGTCAAACAGTGGTCTCAGTGTTCAGAGCCAAAAACACTCTAATGTTTCAAACACTGGTCTCAGTGTTTCGAGCTGCAAAAGCTGTAATGTTTCAAACTGTGGTCTCAGTGTTCAGAGCCGCAAACGCTCTAATGTTTCAAATAGTGGTCTTCGTGTTCAAAGCCGCCAACGCTCTAATGTTTCAAACAGTGGTCTCAGTGTTCAGAGCCACAAATGCTGTAATGTTTCAAGCAGTGGTCTTCGTGTTCACAGCCGCAAAACGCACTAATGTTTCAAACAGTGGTTTTACTGTTCAGAGCCGCAAACGCTCTAATGTTTCAAACAGTGGTCTCAGTGTTCAGAGCCACAAACGCTCTTATGTGTCAAACTGTGGTCTCTGTGTTCAGAGCCGCAAAAGCTCTAATGCTTCCAACAGTGGACTCAGTGTTCAGAGCTGCAAAAGCTCTAATGTTTCAAACTGTGGTCTCAGTGTTCAGAGCTGCAAACGCTCTAATGTTTCAAACAGTGGTCTTCGTGTTCAAAGCCGCAAACGCTCTAATGTTTCAAACAGTGGTTTTACTGTTCAGAGCCGCAAACGCTCTAATGTTTCAAACAGTGGTCTCAGTGTTCAGAGCCACAAACGCTCTTATGTTTCAAACTGTGGTCTCTGTGTTCAGAGCCGCAAAAGCTCTAATGCTTCCAACAGTGGACTCAGTGTTCAGAGCTGCAAATGCTCTAATGTTTCAAACTGTGGCCTGAGTGTTCAGAGCCGCAAATGCTGTATTGTTTCAAACAGTGGTCTCAGTGTTCATAGCCAAAAACACTGTATTGTTTCAAACAGTGGTCTCAGTGTTCATAGCCAAAAACACTCTAATGTTTCAAACAGTGGACTCAGTGTTTCGAGCTGCAAAAGCTTTAATGTTTCAAACTGTGGTCTCAGTGTTCAGAGCTGCAAACGCTCTAATGTTTCAAACAGTGGTTTTACTGTTCAGAGCCGCAAACGCTATTATGTTTCAAACTGTGGTCTCTGTGTTCAGAGCCGCAAACGCTATTATGTTTCAAACTGTGGTCTCTGTGTTCAGAGCCGCAAACGCTCTAATGTTTCAAACAGTGGTCTCAGTGTTCAGAGCCGCAAGCGCTCTAATGTTTCAAACTTTGGTCTCTGTGTTCAGAGTTGCAAATGCTCTAATGTTTCAAACTGTGGCCTGAGTGTTCAGAGCCGCAAATGCTGTATTGTTTCAAACAGTGGTCTCAGTGTTCATAGCCAAAAACACTCTAATGTTTCAAACAGTGGACTCAGTGTTTCGAGCTGCAAAAGCTTTAATGTTTCAAACTGTGGTCTCAGTGTTCCGAGCTGCAAACGCTCTAATGTTTCAAACAGTGGTCTTCGTGTTCAAAGCTGCAAACGCTCTAATGTTTCAAACAGTGGTTTTACTGTTCAGAGCCGCAAACGCTATTATGTTTCAAACTGTGGTCTCTGTGTTCAGAGCCGCAAACACTCTAATGTTTCAAACAGTGGTCTCAGTGTTCAGAGCCGCAAGCGCTCTAATGTTTCAAACTTTGGTCTCTGTGTTCAGAGCTGCAAACGCTCTAATGTTTCAAACAGTGGTCTCAGTGTTCAGAGCCGCAAACACTCTAATGTTTCAAACAGTGGTCTCTGTGTTCAGAGCCGCAAACGCTCTAATGTTTCAAACAGTGGTCTCAGTGTTCAGTGCCGCAAACGCTCTAATGTTTCAAACAGTGGTCTCTGTGTTCAGAGCCGCAAACGCTCTAATGTTTCAAACAGTGGTCTCTGTGTTCAGAGCCACAAACGCTCTAATGTTTCAAACATTGGTCTTAGTGTTGCAGAGCCGCAAATGCTCTAATGTTTCAAAAAGTGCTCTCAATGTTCAGAGCCGCAATAGCTCTTTCGTTTCAAACAGTGGTTTGTTTACCCAGCAAGACATAGATGTGAAATTCTGTGGCTACATGGGTCCTTTGGGGAAGATTACAGCGTGACAAAAATATCAGTTGTAGTATTTTCAGTGTTGATGATATTCAACATCAAAGTCAGAAAATTTCGCCCCCAGGGGGCGCTGTAGTTTGGATGCAAATACTGGCTATTCCCAGCAATGTACCAAAGAAATCGTTTTTGAATTGTGCTACACACAGCTAGTTATCTTTGAAAATGAATAGTTTAGTTTGATACTACGCTGGGTGGATAGCTATCTGACAAAAGGTGGCGCTCTCAAGAGCTGATGTTCAACTGGCCTAATATTCTATATTCACAGACACATACAAAGTTTCATACAATTCCAGGGGGGTCAACTCTTCATCTTCTTGAAAAAGTGCCATTTTCTCATGGAATGGCTCTTAATGTCATGGCCGTCAGTTGCTGAAGAACAGGGATTTGAACTGACAGTGGAGAAATGCTGTTAGATGAGTTCTGTATTGCAAGGTGTTACGACCCCTGTCGTACATTTGTGAATCTGTGCTTTGAAATCTGTTATCTTTGTTTTGTTTTTTTTGGTTCGCCTAAGGTCTGACACTTCCGTTTCCGGTTTGCATCTTGAAAAGGCGCCGGCTAGTGTTAAACCGCGGAGACTAGCTCTTCCGATCTGTAACTAGCGTTCACGACCTGAGAGTATTGTACTGCCTTCTGTGTTGACTCGGACTGCCTTTGGATTTACGATTCTCGCCGTGCCCTTTATTTGGTTTGTTTGAATTGTGGTGGTTGACCCTTAGCCTGTCCCATTTGACTAGAATTCTAGCCCTTGCGTTTTTGGTTTGGTTGCTTGGTGAATTCGGTGTTTGACCTCGGTTCTGTATCTGACTACCCCTCTCGTCTCGCCCTTTTTAAATGCGCTGTTAGGTTTACTCTGGTTAGTCAGTGTGCTCCCAGCTGGATCTCACAGTCCTTCCATCGGGGCACTTCTTTATTATTTTGCTTTGTTATTTTTCCTTTATTATTTTTGAAGGTGATTCTGGGTGGAAACTTGTTTCCAAAGGGGGTACACTATCCGTTCCCTCAGTCTTTATTTCTTGGACTGAGAGTTCGGGAGCTCAGTGTTTAAAAGCCGCCCGAGCCCGGCGAACCTTCGAAGAGTAGCCGTGAAGGAATAGTTTAGCTCTGGTTAGGCAGATAGGGACCAGAGTAACTGAGCAGCGTGCTATTCGTGCCTTTTACACTTCTTCCCGCCCGTCCTTCCCTTACTTTCTCTACCTGTTGCTGCCTGCCCTAGACCGGGTCGTAACACAAGGCAGTGCAGTATGTTGGGCAGATTGTTGACCTTAGTATTTACTCAACCAGGGGGAATGAAATGGACCCGACTCAATCATTTTCACCATGCAAATGTGCAAACTTGCCTCAAAATAACCACTGTAGAAAAAGCTTCAGCATTACGGCACTGTAGTCATCATCACTCCTGTACATTTTCTCAACAGTTGTGTTCATGTCAAGCACTTGCATTTGTGAGCTTGTGTCTACATGATTGTTTCTTCGCTAGTTCTTACCTGACGTGGCATTTGAATATTGTGAGCTTATGGGCTCATTTAAAACTGCACAGCACGAGGCAAATTTCACTAAGCAGCAAGTTATTTTCTCTAACCTCTGAAAGCGCAGACACTCTTTTCAAGTAGATCTATTTATGCATGCTGCAGCTCAGCAGAATCATTTTGAACATTTGCAGTTAAAAGCTGCAGACGGAACTTGTATTTCCAACAGAGAGCTGAAAATTGCTGATGCCTCACTGTTAGCTGGAACACAGTATCGCCAGTGTTTTCCAAAGCCTGATTAACCCTTGGAAGCAATTCCAGGAACCCAGGCAAAACTCCACGTCACTCCATTCCCCCTATGATACCAGTAACTGCTTAAAGATTTCCTTTGATGGCACCTTTTGAATATTCATGAGCCAGCTGGGCTTTTTTTTAAATGTATGCTTTGGTTTGGAGCAATTGCCAGCTCACAATACCACAAGTGTTTGCAATGATAGGAAGAACAGCTTGTGAGTGTTTATCTGAGGCTAGCTCATATATACTGAAACATGGGCGAGGCAATCATGCCATAGCAGGTGGTCTGATCGAAGCACTCAGTGTTTTTGGTAACAGAATGTGCATGGCTGACATACCTCGGCATCGGACGCACATCCATATTCAACATTCAGATGCCAGGAGGATTGGAAATTAATTTAACCGCAAACATGAGCTTGGTCATCATCAACATTTATGATCTATTGATGATTTAACGTGGAGTTATAAGTTAAAAACTAGTTGACATTGTTTGCATCCTTGAGACAATCATTGATGTTTAAACTCTACGCTCACTGTAAAAAAATAATAGCCTCATTAAGTTATGTGAACTTAGTTCTCATTATCTTCCCTTGTCTTGACAAGTTTTAGATACTGAACTCAAGTTTACATGTTTTCAAAAGTGAATAGTTTGACCAGAATTGGCACAACGAACATAGCAGGGAGTTTACCGAAGTCCTCAAGCTGTTTGCATTTTAAACGAGGGGAAACTTAGGTGATCTATTTCATTGAGTGCAGTATGAATTCTAAAACAGATCGCCACATTGAGCGAAATGCCACCATATATAGTATTATTAGCAAAGACTAACAGTTTCTCATAATAACCAATGTGGCAAGCTAGTTCTGTGATCATCATGGCTACGGTGGTAAACCGAAAATGAAAAATAGCTGGCAAGCTAGCCGGCTGTAAGTAAAGCAGTATATTCTCCACACAGCAATAGGTCTACTTACACGTCCTGAAGAAAGACCCTCCATCATTGACTTCCTCCTCCAAAGAGTCAATGCTATCAGGCTCAAGAAACCCTCCAGTCCTGTTCATTTCAGAATGACTCCTAATGTCCATACCTGTATTACATTTCCATCCAGTTAACATAACCTGAGCACTTTTGGGTTGCTTTTGGTGGCATTTATTCGATGCGCTTGTGTCATTCAGATGTGCAAAGTTGAGAGGATGTGACCTAACTTGCTGTTACACAAGGTATTACATACTTTTTTGAGGGTCCAATCAATGTTGCTCAATCACCATGGAAAGTGTATACTGCCTGTAATTGGATTTAAAAAAAAAAACTTGTCAAACAATAGATAATTACTGGGTAAGTTTCACATGGGCATGAACTATAACTGTGCCTTACACAGATAAATCTGAGCAATCATAATGTGACAGCATTTAAGTAAGAGATCATTTGAAGCTTTAAGTGACCACTGAATTCAATGAGGGACGAATCTACCCGTAAATCAATGGTAGGGTATCGTGCGATTTTACTATCTGATGACCACAATTGACAGTAGAATGACATAGTATCAATACCATGTTGAATTTTTGCTTCAGAGAGTTGATTTTTTTGCACTACTTAATTGGGATACCATTTGGCTATAATAGCTGATATGGTTGCAATTAAGAAAAACAAATTTTTTCTGTCGCAAGAGTTAATTTTTTTATTAACTGCTGGGTAAATACTATGGGCAAGTATATTAGGCAGTTTTCACATCAGGCTTGGCTGAGGAGTTAAATTAATAAAATTCCTGGGAAAAAGAGATGGGACTTAACTCGTCCACATTCTAAATCATTTACATGCACCGCTCCCTCATGAATACTCAATAAATGTATCGGGTGTACGACTTATTGATAGGACAGTGTTAACCCTTTTAATCCCACTGATCACATTTGTGATCGAATTATTTATTTATTTATTTTACTTTTGGGAGCTCTAAAAGTGTTGTTGTTGGCTTTGGAAAAGGTCCAAAGCTTTTTACTGGCAAAAATGAAAGTTCATAAGTGGATGAAGCAGATACTGGTGATGGTCCACCTGGGGGGCCATGTAGGTTTTAGTGGGCGTGGCTCAAAGTTGGGTGACCACGCCCATCTACCCCACTTCTGGTCCCTTATTCTCCTTCCTGCACAAACGTCCCAAAACTTTTACTGCTGATTATTGATGTCTGGCATGCAAAGATTGGAAAACAGTTGTAATTTGTTTGGGACCTTTCTGTAGGATGGAACTAGGACCCAATTTCCATGTGTCAGAAATGGCATCGCTCAAAAATTCAGGTGGCGCGAGCGTCAACCTGCATGGAGGTCCCAGGATTTTTTTTTCATTTTAGGTTGCAGTTCACCAACTCTAGTTTCAAGAATAATCGATAAAAACTTGGGACCTCCATGTAGGTTGAAATATGGAGCAGTCAAATTTGTTACCGCTCAATACAGCACAGAAAAGCGAGCGTGGCCTGCTCAGCATGGGCGGGGTTAATTACAGAGGTCATGACTGATTTCCCTATTCCCAGCCTCAAACTCCATAATTATGAAGTATGAAGAGATTTGGAAATAGTGAGTTGACACCCTTGGGCTGATCTTAGAAAAGGGCACTCTTAAGTACTTTTAGCATTGGGGTCTTAAATTACTACCCCTGTCCTGTACATTTTGTATATCCCTCTGGTCTGACACTTCCGGTTCTGCACGTGAGGTACCCCCCTGAGAAGCTGAATTTGGCGTGTTAGATGAGGGAAACGTGTAAAATGTACAGAGCAGGTGCTCTTCAGGAGCAGGGTGACACTACTGAGAGTATGAATTTGGCTCTTGGAGAGAAGTCTGCCTAGTGGTTCATTAAATGTTGCCTGAATGCAGCAGATACAGAGGGAAGTAGCATTTTGTCGTATCTCTGTGCTAATACGCTTTGATGTTAAGATATTCAAATATACACCAGAAAGGACTTCTTTTTAGATTGAAGGAGCATCCTGAACCCCAGGCTTGACACCCCAGGACTCTGGGAGGGAACTTCAAATGCTGCAGCTCAGCCTCGCCTCTCTGTGCCCATGTCTATGGCAGGGGCAGGGGCATTTCACTCGCATTCTGCTGCTCTGATGCCCTGTTTCCATGGTGAGCTCAAATGGGACAGCTGTGCCATCCGAGTTGCCTAGCTGTCTGAGCTTTGAAATGGCTTTTCCGGGCTTTTCGCAGGCCGCCGCGAAACAATCAACCGTTATTATATAGGTTGGGCCTGTCCTCGGAAATAATCCGCAGTTAAACATGGATCCTCCGGAGTGAAGCTTAACTCTGCGCCATGAGAAACAGAACTCCAGCAACTGAATCAAGAAGAAGTGGAGAAACTGAAGTTTGATCATTTGAAGGGACTTCAAGTTATTAAATTAAATGTCAAGGCTTTAATGTCCCAACGCATCCGTACACAATGGAGCAAATCAAATGAAGAAGTGCCAGCAATATAATACCTAATGTTATTCCCTATGTACTTGGTAGGGTGCCATACAGACCTGATTAAGTGGGAACTGAGATGCTCTTTCGAAGGCTTGCTGCAGAGTTGTTTCACCTGGGACGGGAGACGGAATCTGACGGCACATACTGTATGTGATTCTGAGAATGCTCTCTCACTGGCTTGACCAAGGCTTCTTAATCTACGTCTGGCTGTGGTATATTTCCTGCTTTTGATTGTCAATAGCACTTAATTGATCAATTTACGTAGGTTCCATGCTTAAAAGTAATCTCACCTGGGTTCTCGGGACCTACATTGTCAGTTTGTGAACCCAAGGCTGAAGAAATCGGGACTGCATCTAGTTCTGGCTGCAGTGTGGGTGTGAGTTAGCCTGGAGACTTCGGGCCCTGTTTTGCAAAGCAAGATTGTATGTAAGACCAAGAACCCTCATGAAACTGGAACATGGACAGAAGTAGATGCCCTGTGGATGCTGGGAAAAATGAATGCTTGCTTTTGCAAACTTCCTGCACAATGTGCTGGGACACAGATGGGTGAGTTTCTGTCTGCTGCTTGTCCAGTCAGAGGATATAAATGCAAACAAATGACATCATTGAGTAATACTGCCATTTTGAATCCTGCTGAAAAGATTTTGAACTACTTCACAAGGATCCTCATTGGGTGAATGGAAATAGTGCTAGAGGATTACTGGTCAGTAAAATGTGCATCTCATCTGTTCCCTGTATTTTGTAAAACAGTGAAGCATAATGTTAGTCCCATTGCTGAAAAACTTGGATATCTGATTATTCTGGGAGGGGGTGGTTGGGGCAAGAGGCCCACAGGCCCCCTACAGTTTAATCTTGTTTTAATTAGGATCACAAACAAAGATGCGAGGCTGCTGAAAACACCAGGTTTGGGGGAAGTTTTGTGTCTTGACCTTTTTGAGGGATGATACCAACTTGCAGTTTACGAGAGAGAGAGAGAGAGCTGAAAATTGATGAGATTAAGATAATTTGAAGTACTGTTCCTATTCTCGCCAGACGAGGGCAGTATTGGTCTCTGATCTAACTAAAGGAATCAAAGAGCCCAGTCTCATCCTGTCATACAGAGACACTACCTCACCAAGCGTCGATATACGACGAAACAGGAGGCATTTGACGCCAGTTTAAACCGAACCCTACCACCTAAACCCCTAACCCCCAACCCTAACCCTCACCCTAAACGCTAAAACTCTGGTCGTATGTCGACGCTTGGTCAGGTAGCGTTACTTAATGGCGAGTCGGGATGAGAATCTGTTGAACCAAATGGTTCCTGAGCAAAATCCTCAGGGCGTAAATGTAACTTCTTTGGGCTCTGTGGTTGACAGAAGTTTATCCTACATGCCTACATGTTATGTATTAGCCAGACTAGTATTGTTTTTACTTAGGGCAAAATCAAATGGACAATTGAAAATCGATGACGTAAAAGTTCAAGCAACACGCGCTGCTTATGAAGTTTAGGCCAGCAAGCAGTGAGGTCAAAAACAGAACTGCTCAGCCTTCAGAGTTAGCGGACGGAGGTGGGAAAGTGCGCCATAGCCTACATGACCCAGAAAGCGCTGAGTCATATTCTCCAAAGGCTAAATATATCTTCCCGTGAACGGCCATGTCTTAAACAGTCCCGCTTATAGGCCCCTTTAGAACTTATGCCCTGGCAGACCAGCCCACTCAGCACCTGCTCCTGAGTTCAGCTTTGACTTTATGCGCGTTGGATTTGCTATTGTGGGAGGAAAACATTTATATTTCACTTACGGGGGGGGCTCTCCGTTATTGATCGGAACGTTTTTCGCTGGTGAAAAAATTGTACTGGTGCATACGTCTGGGATTAGTGTAGAGCAGAAGCCCTTTGCCCGTTTGCGCAGTGCCGCCCTTTTGAAATAATGCAGCCTTACGGCACGTACATAGCGAGCTCAGCTGGTTCTTCGTGGGCATGTGAATGCATAAGGGCAGCAGTGATTAAATAGCGCAAACCTATCGTGGGAATCACTGAAATACCCTGCCACTGCCAAGGGAAGCGACGCCTGGATAAAAACCCCACGCCGAAAGGCGACCGTGAGAATGATTCGTTTAATGAGCCAAGATTTATGCGTATATTTATTGGAATTATGATGAATTTAGACCAGCGTCCTCTAACTGTTCCGGGCTGGATTATTTGACCTAACCTGTGTGGCAAATATGCCGGCGATGACTTCATAAGCATGTAATTTATAGAGGGTTAAAAATGTTACCTCTGATGAAAGTGTTAGCCCTATTTAACTGCACATATACACTACCAGTCAAAAGTTTTTGCACACCCCAATATTTTATATATTGTTACATTTTTTTTTTGTATTTAGTTCTTGTGTCATAGTCTCATATTGGTTGTATGACAGAAAGGTTGGAAAACTGAAGCCCAATGTATCAACCATGTATATAACAAAACAAATTAAGAAAAACCAGGATCTGTCATTTTGTCAATTTTTAAGCAGATGAGTAACGATGGTCTGATCCAGTGCTTCTCAAACCTCTCCTGGAGGACCACCTGTCCTGCATGTGTTAGATCTCTCCCTGCTCCAGCACAGGTGATTCAAATGATCTAATCATTATCAAGCAACTTCAGGGGGTTGATGGCGAGCTGATACTTTCAATCACCTGTGCTGGATTCCTTGTGGATTTCTCTTGTAAATTTATTGTTCGTAATAAACAAGTATTGGGTTCCATTGATTTCTTTGTTGTAAACATATATGTAAGATAAAGGCTTGACGTGATCTTAGGTTGTGCAAAAACTTTTGACTGGTAGTGTATACTTTGTCTTAACCCCAAATAAACAGTGATCAGCAGAAATTAGAATCCGGCGGAACATGAAGCTGCTTTCACACCGAACGCGAAACAAATTTTTCGCACGACAGATTACATTCAAAGTCAATGCAAACACGCAAATACACGCGTTTCGCGTGTATTCGCGTGTTTGCATTGACTTTGAATGTAATCTGTCGTGCGAAAAATTTGTTTCGCGTCTGGTGTGAAAGCAGGTTAACTCAGTCCCTGTGCACCTGATCCCCTCCAACACCACCGCCACCAGCCCCCCAAAAAAAACCCTCGGAATCAGAAGTCATCAGATTAGCCTCCACCGCTCTGTGCATTTCTCTCTGTGCCCCACATCGTTAGCATTTAGATAGGCGCGAGCGCGGAGGCCAGCTGAATGCACATCTCCCTCATCTCCCATCTCGCACTCAACCCAGCAGAAGTAAGACGGATTAAATCAGAGGTAAACAATACAAGAGTGAGGAAAAACAGAAACAGAGTGTTCCCGTGTGTGTGAGAGAGAGAGAGTGTGTGTGTGTGTATGTGAGAGAGGGAGAAAGTGCGTGTGTAAGAAAGAGAGAGAGAGTGAGTGTGTCTGTGTGTGTGTGTATGCGTGTGTGTGTGTGTGTGTGTGTAAGGGAGCAGTGCACTTGAATTCATGGCCTCATTATGAAGATTAGCCTGGATTGATGTTTGAAGCGATGGGACATTATCACTTTTAGGAGTATACCATACACCCCCCCCCCCCCCCCCCCCCCACACACACACACACACACAGCCTCCTCACGTCTCATGCTTCCTGCCAGGTAAGCTGCTGATGTGATCCTCCTGCCATTCTCTTTCTTCTTGATCTCCTAATTCTGCTTCATTTAAACTTTCATCAACTGTTCCAGTGGAGCAGAAGAGGCGAATGAGACAGCTTGAGCCTGATAATCTCTCCTTTCTTTAATTCCCTTTTGTTATCAGATTTTGTGTTGTACCTCTACAACTCCCCCCACCCCCCTTAACCTTGCACACTCACTGCCACACCAACTGTGCGACCCGCTCTGCCCAAGAGAGCAAGTGCAAGCAGCCCCACCGATATCCCTTTCACTCCAGCCTATTGTGAATGACTAATGCAGAAAATGAGATTACGCTATTGAAATGACTGCTGTCTGTCCTGTCAGAATAAAAGGATTTCCCTGCTCTCTTTTTCACAATTAGTTTCTTTTC
The DNA here is from genome assembly GCA_029692085.1 of Gymnothorax javanicus. Lineage (NCBI taxonomy): Eukaryota > Metazoa > Chordata > Actinopteri > Anguilliformes > Muraenidae > Gymnothorax > Gymnothorax javanicus. The sequence goes on along the minus strand of CM056194.1, from coordinate 102,333,601 downwards.
TTTACACGGTCGTCCAATATGTCATTTGTTTGGTGGGCAGGAGAGGGGGGTATTATAAGTTACACAGTTTGTGAGAGGGCAAATACAGAAATATATGGGGTCAGTAAATGCCATACTGGGCGAGGCGTTAGCCGAGCCATTTACTGATCCCCATATATTTTGGTATTGGCCCTCTAACAAACTGTGTAACGAATTTATCCCACCGAAGACTTTTTTTTTTCCACATGCATGCCATTTTCGCTGCTCCAGAGACGATAAGGGAGATAATCTACACGCACACTGTGTATGGGCTCGGAGACATAATATGGAAATATACGGGGTTTCCACGTGACTGCATTCTACCAATGCCATCCAAGTATTCTGTCTGAGGTGGGATAAAATTTTTTATAGGAGCGATTCGCCAATAATGAAAGCAAATATAATTTCAGAGTTTAGGCTCTGTATAAGTTGCTCACAAACCGTACGCATTTTCCCTCAGCAGCTCCAGATATTCATGTAATTATCTCCCCCATGGCTTCCCTATACATTTGCAGTAAAAACAACAACTACCACAATGCACTGCGCAAGTTAACTTCTCCAGACACGCCCTGAACCCCTTATAGATCTCTGACCTACAGCATTCACAGATAGCAGTGCAATGGATCAGCAATCATTTTATTTCAAAGAGGACTGGTAGTGATAATAATGCCAACAGTTTGGTCTGTGCGCAGGACAAGGAGGCCAGAGCAGGAGGTGTAATTTTTCACTCTTTACCTGCAGATTCAGTATGGTGAATGCATGGCAACGGGCCATTGCAAACACAAGATATGAAATTGAGATACTTGCAAATATGTTATGATCCAGATCACGCATCAAGTGCGGAGGCAGAGTACAACGCCATAGCGGGGTGTCACTCCACCTTGATTGGACTGTGTTTCCTTCTGATATAAAGTTGCTTGTGTAATAATTTATTATGAAGCTGAAACAATTAGGGCTGTTGATATCACAACCCTGGTGTGTCCTCACTTGGCTCCTCCCCTGCTCCAGTAGTCTACAGGTGTTTTTTATCTTACCGGCCCTATGGGCCAATAAGCTATTGTCATGGTGTGGCGACCGTCGTCTGTTGTCCGGAACATTTTTTATCTTTTTTTTGGCCTGATGAATTTTCATATAACAGGCATGTGATTTTTCCGTCTATAGACGGAAATCCATCTATTTCAGTTCAAAAAAAAAAAAAAAAAATTCGATTTTTCTCCGTATTTTTTTATCGTGAACGCATAAAGCAAATTTCATTTCGTTTTATTCTGAATCCGTTTTTTAACGAACCCCTTGCATAGCATAATACGAGGACTGTGATTGGCTGATATCGTTGTTCTCGGCCAATCGTTATCACGAACACAATGGTACTATAACAAGATGGCGATTGTGGAAAGAAAGAAAGACGGTGGCTGTGAGTGAAAGAAATTGATAAGTTCATAAAAAACAAGTTTCGATGGGACTGGATGGAAAGGGAGAACAAAACTGTTATCGGGAAGAAAGATGTGACTACGTTATTTGGTGACTTCATTCGAAAGATCGATCGGCCAGGAAAAGTTCTGTGCACGTGGTGTCAAAGACGAAATAGACTACGGCTCGCGTGGTTTCAAAGCATTGGAATGTCATGCCAAACGCCAGAAACATGTGCAACAATTGCAATCAAGAAAAACGAACGTATCCCTCGATGGAACTTTTGGATGTCGACCGAAAGTGACAACGCCTTACGGACTGCATCCATTGTTTACTGTAAACAACGAGAAAATCGAAAGAAAGGACCCACCGCGACAACCAATCCCAGTTGCCGATAGAGTTGTAAACAATGAGGTTGGTAGTTTAAATGATGTATAATTTCGATTTGTGCATGATAATTAATGTTTGCATGTTTATGAGTTAGTTTTTCGTTCTCCTGAATTTTGTAGGCTTAACAATTTAATGTAAACAAGTAGGTTATTTTTATATTTACTTTTACTCTGAATTTAATAATTGTTAAAGGAAACTTTCCAATAAGATTTAATTTTTTGAAGACTAAATGACATTTTTTTATTCAATTTATTTTCCATCTGTCACTTTTGAAAAATATGCCTATTTTTTTACTTTGATTAAAAAATCTCAGTTAAAAGAAAAAAATCCTTTAGTATTCAAATTAAATCTTAATGTTATGTTACAATAAATAAGTTTGATAAATGAATTATTGTAGAGAAAATTATTCATTCTGAATCAATGATTGTTGTTTTGTGTTATGAATGTTGTTGAATTTTCAAATTTTGTGCATGTTTTCTTTATGTATTTATTTATTTATTTATTTTGTTTTTGTTTTTTTTTTGCATGCAATTTCAATTATTCATAAATTTATGTTTGTAATTTTTGTTCTTTCAGATTGGCTGCATGATTGAGCATGATGTTAGTGTTCATGATACTTGTTTACAGGTTATATTAACAAACATTTTTTCTCATTTTACACTATAGTCATGTTACAGTAGTTACCATAATCATTTTAATATTACTACATAAACTTCTTCCATTTCTGTCTCAAATGTTTCCAATTCAATCATCAATTTATGATGTTCATACTGAGGGAGGGGATTAAAGGTCACATATTCATGAGTTTATAATCACGACAATTTATCACCAGAGGCAAAATATATTAAGCTAGAGATATGGTAATTTATTAAAGTGAAAAACATGAAAGTGATATAATCACATGATATGACAGTCAGTTATTGTTTTTATTCCCATGCATTAAGACAAGTCATGAACCTGCTGTTATTTTATTTATTTTTTCTTTCAGGCAATGGTCCTTGGATTCATGGCTGAGAACTCTCTTCCCTTCACCATGGCACCCAAGTTGATTCAACTCGGCAAAGAACTTGCAAGGGATCCAAAGGCTTTGAATGACCTATCCATGGATCGAACAAGTGCTTCATACAAGATGAAGTATGGACTTGCTGCCACAATGGAAGAAGACCTTGTTGACCAGCTGCGGACAAACAAATTTTCATTAAACATTGATAAATCCACTAGCAACAATCTGCACAAAGTACTGTGTGTTCTCGTGAGCTACTTTTCACCAATTTCTAAAGCTGTGGTTGTTGAACACCTGGCCTCTTTGAGTGTGGTTAAAGTTGACAGTCAGTCACTCTTTGATGAAATTTCCAACCTGATGTCTTCCAAAAAAATTCCATGGGAGAACATAGTCTCAGTTTTGATGGATTCCTGTAATGTCATGCGTGGATCTAAAACTGGTTTGGAGACACGTATTAGACAAGGACCAGCACCACATCTCCTTGATGTTGACGGTGACACATGTCATCATGTGCACAATACCACAAGCAAACTATGCAAGTCGTTTGGGTACAAGGTGGAGCAGCTGCATACAGATGTCTTCAACGACTTCAAATGGTCAACTGACCTTAAAGAGAATTTGCAAGAAATATGCTTTCTTCTTGGTGTCCCTTTCACCATGCCTGAGAGGTTTGTCAATCACAGATGGCTATCAAACTATGATGTTTCCGTCTCTAACCTCCGACTTTGGGAGATGTACACCATATTTTACTATGGATTCTTGAAGAAAGAAGACAAAGCTTTGTACATCCAAACCATTGTTGCCATCTTCCACAAAAAGCAAGCATCTCCAGAGGCTAGGGCTAGAGTTAGAGAAATATGGTCCAGTCTTGCCAAGAAAAAACCTCACAGAAGATGGGAAGAAAAAAAAAAAGAATCTGCGAGAAGATTTTCTACACGAGGACTGAGACCCTGCTCCTCCTAAACTTCTATGTCTCCGTTCTCCCCCTGATGAAAAAAGTATGTAATGCTGTTTGAGACGAAGACCCTCTCATCCACAAGTTGCATGACAAGCAGGTGGACTTGTTTATAAGTTTCTGTCCTGCTTTGTGAAACCAGAAGCTCTCCTTCACTCCACCAACCTGAAAGATTTGGATGTTGAGAGAAATGTGTTGTGTGCCAGGGACATTTTCTATGGGGAAGTACATCAACCTTGATGGAGGAATGCCATAGGCTGTCAGGTGTCAAGGAGTTCAAGGAAAAGGTCAAGGAATCTTACATCAACTGTGCCAAGTATCTTCAAAAGAAACTGCCTCTTGACAACAAACTCCTCAAGTCGGCATCAGTCATCGATCCCTTGGCTAGGGGACACAGCAAGACCTTGGGACTATTGAAGACCCTACCATCCCTTGTCAAGAACGTCCTGAAGGAAGAGGAACTGAATTCCTATGACATGGAAGTTCGAGAGTTCCAAGTCGATTCTTCATTGCCTCCAGCGACAGACAAAAAAGGGTGAAGAGGTACAACTGGATATCTGGTGGTCAGCAGTGATTGACAAGGGAGCATATCCTACCCTGACAAAAATGGCTAAGGCCTTGATGAGCTGCTTCCATGGTCCCCAAGTGGAAGGTGCTTTCAACACAATGGGAGACGTTCTCAACGTCAAATCATGCAGGATGGACATATCCACTTACAGCTCTATTCAGACTGTGAAGTATGCCATCAGAGCCAAGAAAACTTCAGCCATTGACCATTTTGCAAGAAAGGACATTCTAATGGACCCAGTCAATGGACAACTCTGTCTGAAAATGAGGACATCAAGCAAGCGTTACAGGGAGGAGTTGGAACAGAGAGAAGAAGAAAGAGAATCCAAGAGACAGAAGCTGGCTATTAGAGCCCAGGAAAACACCTCAAAGGCAGAGGCCAAAAAAGAAGATATCAAGCAGCTCACAAGTGTGCCAGGAAAGCCCATGTGAGGGCTATCAAAGCTAAACTGAAGTCTAAAAGCTTAGCTCATCAAAAGAGTGAGGGTGTTGTAAATAGACTGTGTATTATATCTTTCAAGTGAGACTGTAGGAAAATAGTTGAAGTAGTAGATCCAATCCAAGTTAGTGTATGTACAATCCAAGTTAGTGTATGAATTTCACACAGTGACAGTGGTGAACTTCACATAGTAAACCTGTTACATTTGACTATAGGATGATGTGTAAGTGTGAAGTTCAGGGAATGACATATTGTATGGACAACAGAGATTCTGAGGAGCTTTGGTGTTGCTGTTACATGTACATTGAGGTAGGTGAAAAATGTTAAAAATTGCATGTTTATGTTATAGAAATATTCTTAACTGCTGTGTTTATTACTGTCATTTTTGCATAGGAAAATACTGAAAATCCAGGAGCTTTGGGGGGCTTTGCCCCCCTTGTCCCCCCACCAGGGTGCTGCCCTGGACCGGCTGGGGGCCTGTGGCCCCCAGACCCCGCAGAAGTTTCAGTCTTTTTTGGGATGGTCAAATCACATGCCTGATATAAATTTGCCATAAAATACTACTAGACCATATCTCCAGGCTTTTTTTTTTTTTTTTTTTTTTTTTTTTTTTTTTTTGGATTTTTGATTTAATCATTTTTGTCTGTTTTATGGGCCCTTGAAATTTTGGCCCCAGTGTTAAAGATAGGACTGAGAAATGTAAAAAAATTATTTCTCAACAACTGCTGGATAAATTTTTTTCTAAATCCGCCAATCAACTTACCTTGGTACCGTCAATGTACAGTGCGAGCACCATTTTGATTGAATCGACGGAAGTGGGTCTAGTGGGGACGCTGTACTTCATGAATATGCAAGATGGCCTGTGGAGGCCAAATGGTTGCAGATAAAGATTAAGTTTGTATTATCGACATATAGGAAGCCATATATGGCCTATATTTTGGCAATATTAAATTGGACCTCAGATGACCTTGAAAGGCCAAACTCGAGGTTAAGGAAAATATTAAAATTGTTAAAAGATAGGACTTGAAATGTCAAAAAATTATTTTTCAAAAACTGTCTGATAACCTTTTTTTTCCTAAATCTGGCAATCAACTCACCTTGATACACTTTATGTACAGTGCGAGTGCCATTTTGATTGAATCGACGGTCTAGTGGGGGCGCTGTTCTTTAACATTGGGTCTTATGGAGAATGGGCCAAATCGCCTGTGGAAGGTAAATGGTTGCAGATAGAGATTAAGTTTGTATTATCACCATATAGGAAGTCATATATGACCTATATTTTGGATATGTGAAAGTTGACCTCAGATGACCTTGAAAGGTCAAATTTGAGGTCAAGCAAAATTTTACCATTTTCAAAGTCTTATAGGCTTGAAAATATTTAAGATTGGGAAGATATGTGTATTGAACACTTATAGGAAGTCATATATGAACTTTCATGTGGTGGCCTTGAACTTGACCTTCGGTGACCTTCAAGGTCAAACTTAACATAGTGAAATTTCAATGACTTCTATCAGCAAAACTATTACAGATAGAGCTTAGGTTTGTATTGTGGGCATATTGGAAGTCATGTATGACGTTTCGCTTGGTGACCTTGAACTTTGCCTTCAGTGACCTTCAACGCCAAACTATACAGTGAATTTTCAATGACATATATCAGCAAAATTGTTACATATAGGGTGTAGGTTTGTATTGGAGATGTATAGGAAGTCATATATGAACTTTCATTTGGTGACCTTCATATTGACCTTTGAAGGTCAAACTTGACCTAGTGAAAATTCAATGACTTCTATCCCTGAATAGGTCACAGATGGAGCCAAAAATTGTATCACAGACTTAAAGGAAGTCACACATGAACATTCAACCTGACTGTTGGTGACCTTTGAGGGTCAAACTTTACCTCATACAATTACAATGACTTGTATTGCCAAAACGGTCACAGATGGAGCCTAGGTTTGTATTAGAGACATATAGGAAGTCATATATGAGCTTTTATTCAGTGACCTTCCTATTAGTCTTCGAAGGTCAAATGTGACCTAGTGAAAATTCAATGACTTGATCACTAAAATGGTCATAGATGGAGCCTAGTTTTGTGTTACAGACATCTAGTAAGTCACATATGAACTTTCCTTTGGTGGCATTCAACTTGACTGTCAGTGACCTTTGAGGGTCAAACTCGGCAGTGAAATTACCCTGACTTTTATGACCAAAATGGTCACATATGGAGCCAAGGTTTGTATAGAGACATTAAGAAAGTCATATATGAAGTCCGCTTGCTGACTTCAACTTGACCCTCTGTGACCTTTAAAGTTCACAATTGACATATTGAATTTTCAATGACATGTATCACCAAAACTGCTTCAGAGCTTAGGGTTGGGCAAACAGGGGGTCTAATAAATGTATGTGAACTTTTATTTAGTGACCTTTACATTGACCTTCTATAATTCAAAGGTCAAATTTCACATGAAATTTTCATAACTTGTGTCATCACAATAAGATTGCTTGCCGGTAAGCTACAGGACCCTTGGTCCTATTTTGTAATTTGTCTCTTTTAATTGATTAAATGTCTCGTCTCCTATCTTGCTCCCTGGTGTCATCATTTGTATGCTTTGCTCCTTTTGTGAATGTCCTGTCTATATAAGTTCAATGTGCTGTCAGTGTGGTTGCTGGAGCAATCAAGAGTTTTGACTGAGTCTGCGGCCATGGCTCTTGCTTTCAGCAGCAGCAGTAAAGAGTTTTGACTGAGACCGCGGCGATAGCTCTTGCTTTCAGCAGCAGCGGTAAAGAGTTTTAACTGAGACAACGGCGATTGCTCTTGCTTTCAGCAGCAGTGGTAAAGAGTTTTGACTGAGACCACAGCAATTGCTCTTGTTTTCAGCAGCATCTATAAAGAGTTTTGACTGAGTCTGCGGCGATGGCTCTTGCTTTCTGCAGCAGCAGTAAAGAGTTTTTACAAAGGCCGCGACGATGGATCTCGCTTTCAGCAGCAGCAATAAAGAGTTTGGACTGAGACCGCAGTAATGGCTCCTGCCTTCAGCAGCAGCAGTAAAGAGTTTTGATTGAGACCACGGCGATCGCTCTTGCTTTCAGCAGCAGCAGTAAAGAGTTTTGACTGAGACTGCGGCGATGGCTCTTGCTTTCAGCAGCAGCAGTAAAGAGTTTTTACTGAGACCGCAGCAATGGATCTTGCTTTCAGCAGCATCTATAAAGAGTTTTGACTGAGTCTGCGGCGATGGCTCTTGCTTTCTGCAGCAGCAGTAAAGAGTTTTTACAAAGACCGCGACGATGGATCTCGCTTTCAGCAGCAGCAATAAAGAGTTTTGACTGAGACCGCGGCAATGGCTCTTGCTTTCAGCAGCAGCAGTAAAGAGTTTTTACTGAGACCGCAGCAATGGATCTCGCTTTCAGCAGCATCTATAAAGAGTTTTGACTGAGTCTGCGGCCATGGCTCTTGCTTTCAACAGTTGCAGCAAAGTGTTTTGACTGAGACCGCAGTAATGGCTCCTGCCTTCAGCAGCAGCAGTAAAGAGTTTTGACTGAGACCGCAGCAATGGCTCTTGCTTTCAGCAGCAGCAGTAAAGAGTTTTGACTGAGACCGCGGCGATAGCTCTTGCTTTCAGCAGCAGCGGTAAAGAGTTTTAACTGAGACAACGGCGATTGCTCTTGCTTTCAGCAGCAGTGGTAAAGAGTTTTGACTGAGACCACAGCAATTGCTCTTGTTTTCAGCAGCATCTATAAAGAGTTTTGACTGAGTCTGCGGCGATGGCTCTTGCTTTCTGCAGCAGCAGTAAAGAGTTTTTACAAAGACCGGCGATGGATCTCGCTTTCAGCAGCAGCAATAAAGAGTTTGGACTGAGACGCAGTAATGGCTCCTGCCTTCAGCAGCAGCAGTAAAGAGTTTTGATTGAGACCACGGCGATCGCTCTTGCTTTCAGCAGCAGCAGTAAAGAGTTTTGACTGAGACTGCGGCGATGGCTCTTGCTTTCAGCAGCAGCAGTAAAGAGTTTTTACTGAGACCGCAGCAATGGATCTTGCTTTCAGCAGCATCTATAAAGAGTTTTGACTGAGTCTCGCGGCGATGGCTCTTGCTTTCTGCAGCAGCAGTAAAGTTTTTTTTACAAAGACGCGACGATGGATCTCGCTTTCAGCAGCAGCAATAAAGAGTTTTGACTGAGACGCGGCAATGGCTCTTGCTTTCAGCAGCAGCAGTAAAGAGTTTTTACTGAGACCGCAGCAATGGATCTCGCTTTCAGCAGCATCTATAAAGAGTTTTGACTGAGTCTGCGGCCATGGCTCTTGCTTTCAACAGTTGCAGCAAAGTGTTTTGACTGAGACCGCAGTAATGGCTCCTGCCTTCAGCAGCAGCAGTAAAGAGTTTTGACTGAGACCGCGGCAATGGCTCTTGCTTTCAGCAGCAGCAGTAAAGAGTTTTTACTGAGACCGCAGCAATGGATCTCGCTTTCAGCAGCATCTATAAAGAGTTTTGACTGAGTCTGCGGCCATGGCTCTTGCTTTCAACAGTTGCAGCAAAGTGTTTTGACTGAGACCGCAGTAATGGCTCCTGCCTTCAGCAGCAGCAGTAAAGAGTTTTGACTGAGACCGCGGCAATGGCTCTTGCTTTCAGCAGCAGCAGTAAAGAGTTTTTACTGAGACCGCAGCAATGGATCTTGCTTTCAGCAGCATCTATAAAGAGTTTTGACTGAGTCTGCGGCCATGGCTCTTGCTTTCAACAATTGCAGCAAAGTGTTTTGACTGAGACCGCAGTAATGGCTCCTACCTTCAGCAGCAGCAGTAAAGAGTTTTGATTGAGACCACGGCGATCGCTCTTGCTTTCAGCAGCAGCAGTAAAGAGTTTTGACTGAGACCGCGGCGATAGCTCTTGCTTTCAGCAGCAGCGGTAAAGAGTTTTAACTGAGACAACGGCGATTGCTCCTGCTTTCAGCAGCAGCAGCAGTAAAGAGTTTTGACTGAGACCACAGCAATTGCTCTTGTTTTCAGCAGCAGAACAAAAGAGTTTTCAGCAGCAGCAGTAAAGAGTTTTGACTGAGACTGCGGCGATGGCTCTTGCTTTCTGCAGCAGCAGTAAAGAGTTTTTACAAAGACCGCGACGATGGATCTCGCTTTCAGCAGCAGCAATAAAGAGTTTTGACTGAGACTGCGACAATGGCTCTTGCTTTCAGCAGCAGCAGTAAAGAGTTTTTACTGAGACCGCAGCAATGGATCTCGCTTTCAGCAGCATCTATAAAGAGTTTTGACTGAGTCTGCGGCCATGGCTCTTGCTTTCAACAGTTGCAGCAAAGTGTTTTGACTGAGACCGCAGTAATGGCTCCTGCCTTCAGCAGCAGCTGTAAAGAGTTTTGATTGAGGCCGCGGAGATGACTCTTGCTTTCAGCAGCAGCAGTAAAGAGTTTTGATTGAGACCATGGTGATGCCCCTTGCTTTCAGCAGCAGCAGTAAAGAATTTTGATGAGACCGCAGCGATGCCTCTTGCATTCATCAGTTGTAATAAAGTGTCTTGACTGGGACCGCAGTGATGGCTCTTGCTTTCAGCAGCAGCAGTAAAGAGTTTTGACTGAAACTGTGCGATGGCTCTTGCTTCCTGCAGCAGTAGCAAAAAGTTTTGACTGAGACCATGGCGATGGCTCTTGCTTTCTGCAACAGCACTAAAGAGTTTTCACTGAGACCACGACGATGGCTCTTGCTTTCAGGAGCAGCAGTAAAGAGTTTTGACTGAGACCACGACCAGGCTTTTGCTTTCAGCAGTTGCAGCAAAGTGTTTTGACTTAGACCGCAGTGATGGCTCTTACTTTCAGGAGCAGCAGTAAAGAGTTTTGACTGAGACCATGGCTCTTGCTTTCAGTAGCAGCAGTAAAGTGTTTTGACTGAGACCGCAGTGATGGCTCTTGCTCTCAGCAGCAGCAATACAGAGTTTTGACTGAGACCGCAGAGATGGCTCTTGCTTTCAGCAGCAGCAGTAAAGAGTTTTGACTGAGACTGTGGCCATACCTCTTGCTCTCAGCAGCAGCAGTAAAGAGTTTTAACTGAGACAGTGGTGATGGCTCTTGCTTTCAGCAACACCAGTAAAGAGTTTTCACTGAGATTGCGACGATGGCTCTTGCTTTCAGCAGCAGCAGTAAAGAGTTTTCACTGAGACCGCGGCCATGGATCTTGCTTTCAGCAATTGCAGTATTGTTATGACTGAGACCGCGGCAATGGCTCTTGCTTTCAGCAGCAGCACTAAAGAGTTTTAACTGAGACCGTGGCGATGCCTCTTGCTTTCAGCAGCAGCAGTAAAGCGTTTTAACTGAGACCGCGGCGATGGCTCTTGCTTTCAGCAGCAGCAGTAAAGAGTTTTGACTGAGACCGTGGCCATACCTCTTGCTCTCAGCAGCAGCAGCAGTAAAGCGTTTTAACTGAGACCGCGGCGATGGCTCTTGCTTTCAGCAGCAGCAGTAAAGAGTTTTGACTGAGACACTTGCGATGGCTCTTGCTTTCGCTGGATCATGCAGCACTTCATCATCAGGATTTTTCCCCTCCTGCTGCGCTTGTATCCCCTCCTCCCCCTCCCCCATACCCTTCAGCAGGACTGATCCATGGGCTCTCTGGTACAATAAATCACAGTAATGCACCGGAGCTGGGCTGTGGTGCAGAGGGGTATGGAGATAGATCAGGGGAGGCAGGTGGAGTGCGTGTGCGTGGGAGGGGGAGGGGTGGGGTTGCAGAAGGGGGAAGTGGGAGGGGCCAGCAGGTGTCCAATCCTGCCTATTTCTTGCTGCTTTTTACCTGAGTGTGGGGGTGGGACTTAGGTCATGATTGACGGGAGGGGTTTGTGATTTAGGAGTGAGCACTGGCAGAGTGACTGCAGTGGTAATGACATGATGGAAAGACTGCACGGCTGACATGGTATGCACATACTACACATATAGTGTACATACTGGTTTACGTTTACACTTTTAACTCCAATACAACATCATCGAGCCTGGTATAGCCTTCCTGTTTTTTACTTTTGTTTTTTCAGAAAAGATATTTTGCATTTGATCAGAGAAGCTGTACTGTATCACAATTTACAGAGAAGGGTAACCAGGTAACCCTGCATATTCCACTGATATGGACCATGATTACCCAAATTAGCAGGCTTTTTTGAATGACAGGTGATGCATTCCCATGACAACCATCAGATTCATGTAACTTTTATTGGCTCTATCTCAGCACCTGCCCCACGGATGATCCTCTTCTATTTGACATCTTCAAACTGAGGACGAGGTGTTCGTACTTAACTGTAACTGCTGCTTGCCATAGTCCTGGAGGTCCGCTGTGTCTGCAGGTATTTGATTCCTCTAATAATTTCCCTTGCTAAATGAGCGTTTGGCTGTAAACGCAATCACTGGTTCACTTGTGGATTTGATGCAAGCAGATTCGTGTTTGGTTTTTGAGGTTTATTTCCTGGTCTTGTTGAGAGATGTTCTACAGTCTCTTTGCAGTTGGCTTGAGTGTAGATCATTCACACCTCATTTTCCATCCAAAATAATGGCACACAATGGCAATATATTTTTCCCACAATAAACAGATACATGCAATGTGATTAGTCAAACATTAGTCAAACTCCTCTTGCATCGCTGCTGCAGATCATTTTATAATGGGGGTCCTGAGGACCTTGCACAGCTGAGAGTAGACAGATCGTGCAGGGTAGGGGATAGATTTGCATGGCATACTTACTGATATTGAATGAAAAGTTGGGTTGGTGTATGTATGTGTGTGCGTGTGTGTGTGTATGCGTGTGTGTGGTTGGGTGGGTCTGTAAAACTGAAACTCTGAATCCTCTGTGGATTCCAGATTTAACTTAAATTCCTGCGTGGCACCCCGGACCCCAACCGCCCGGTATCTAAATCAGCATTGTTCCGACCTCATTAAGAAAGGGGTGCGGGAGCCTATCTTCTGTCTGCCCACATCCCCCAGAGCATGTGAATTTATTGCAATATGAGTCGGGAGAGGGGGAGAGAATCCTTAAATTTAAGAATAGCATCCATTTGAACACCAATAAATCTGCGGCGACGGTTTGTTTGTTTTGATTTATTGTAATGCAGAAGGGGGATCGTCTGCGCTTACAGGGAGGTGTTGGCAGATATAAAAGAGGCAAATCTAAAACAGTGAGGAAGTTACATCACTGCTGCAGTTTCACCACAAACAGAGCAGGGACGCTACAATAGAACAGTTTTACAGACAAGAGTTTTGAGGTGCACCTGGTGGCCCTATTATGCCACCAGATGCACAGCTAATTAGCCATTATGAGCCAATTCAAAATCTCCCCTTCCTGACATCACAAGTGGCAGTGACCACCCAGAATAATGAAATCTTATTGACTGCTTGGCTGAAGGCGATCAGTTCTTCTTTCCTCTAGTTGGTTACTTCCCCATGTGATGTTAAGAGGGGAAAGATCTTAAAATGGCTGGTAATAACGAATTGGCCGTGCACCTGGTGACATAATAGGGGACCTTTAGATGTGTTTGTGTACCCAAGTCTGGAAGTGTAATTTCTGTGAAAAATATGCATGCAAGCACGAAAAATGATGGCAATTTATGTCTCTGTGTCCTTTGGCTGTGTGCGTGTATATTGAGTATCAACACTTATTTATTCCTTTATTGATATATTGGGTAGTTGAAAACCTGAGAATCACGGAGAAAGTTTATTGTTTTTGAAAGAAATTGATACTTTTAGGCCTGCTATTTAGAGCAATGGTTTGTCATTCAATCTTTCAATTGATTGCAAAGCCTGATTTTCATCAGCCGTTACCCCAGTAACACCACAAAATATTTTATCTAACCAGGATAAGTTCCACTGAGAACATGATTCAGTTTTTCAGGAACACCCTGGGAGAAATGCCTGATACAGCTAATAGGAACGGTTGGTGTAATATTTTAAATTATATCCAACATTTCATTTTTTGAGTGAAACTGTACGTTAAGAGGGACAGAGGGATACAGGGTAACGCTCGTTGAGCAATTTTTGGGTTTAGGGTCTTGTTCAAGGGCCCAGAAAAAGACAAAATCTGAAACCCACTTGGGACTTCAACCAGCAACTCTTCGGTCACTATTCAAACAATCTAACACTAGGCTACCCTGCCGCCCATGCCATGTTAGCATGCTAATGCAGCCCTGGAGAAACCACTTTCATGATATGAAGCACGACTGCGCTGTTTAATGAGGCAAGGTGCTACACTGTACACTGGATCGTGTAGCACTTGAACGAAAGATCAAGCTAAGGCCTATAATAAGGCCAGCATCACAGGGTTGTCTCTTTAATGTGCTTAATACTGTTCAAGAAAGCAGTTTGCTAAGGACTATTGGAGCGCCTGTTTCTTAAGCTGGAGAGGCCGATGTTTATATGTATATACAGTTGTGCTCAAAAGTTTGCATACTCTTGCTGAAGTTATGAAATGTTGCCATTTATTTTGAAAATATGACTCATCATGCAAAAAACTTTGTCGTTTATTTAAGGATAGTGATCTTGTGAAGTCATTTATCATCACATAGGTGTTTGTCTCATTTTTAAATCATAATGATAACTGAAATCACCCTAACAGGCCTGATCGTACGTTTACATGCCCTTGAATGTTTGACCTTGTTATATAGACACAAGGTGACACACTCAGGTTTAAATGGCAATTAAGGGTTAATTTTCCACACATGTGGCTTTTTAAATTGTAAATAGTGTCTGTGTATAGTCATTGAGTTTTTTAGCTCCTGAGAGGATGCACTGATCTAGCTAGACACTGAGCCATGGGGAGCGGAAAAGAACTGTCTTCGGACCTTCATAACAAGGTAGTTCAACTTTTTAAAGATGGGAAAGGATATAAAAAGATATCTAAAGACTTGAAAATTCCAGGCAGTACTGCTCAGTCCCTGATTCAGAGGTGGAAAATTAGGGGATAGTATGTAGATACCAAGTCAAGGTCAGGTAGGCCAAGAAAGATTTCAGTCCAAACTGCCAGGAAAATTGTTTGGGACATGAAGAACAAGAGGCCCATGGGCCTTAACGGTCACCTGAGTTGTATAAAAACAGATGTTATTGATGTCAATGAACCAAGTATACCCAAAAGTATCATGTTCCTATATAAACTATAGTAAATTTCACCTCCTCCCCAGGGGCAAACATGGAGCTCGAGGGTCATGAACTGCACAATTTTGATAAAGCGCCTCAAGAGCCTTCCATCTATGAAGAGTATTGTTTTCCAGCATATCTGGGTCTGGAAAAGAAGATTTTGAAAATTTCAGTGAATTGGACCACTTTTAGCCCCGCCCCTCTGAGCACCTGGGGGTGGGTACCATATAACTCATAATTTTGGTGCATATTTAACCAAGGAAGGTTCCTGCAAAATTTTATTGAAATCGGATCAGCGGTTTCTGAGAAGAAGTGGAAAATGTATTGACCACTTTTAGCCCAGCCCCTCAGAGTCCCTGGGGGTGGGCACCAAATAATTCATAATTTTGGTGTATATTTGACCAAGGAAGGTTCCTGCAAAATGTAATTGAAATCCGATCAGCGGTTTCTGAGAAGAAGTCAAAAATGTATTGACCACTTTTAGCCCCGCCCCTCAGAGCCCCTGGGGGTGGGCACCATATAATTCACAATTTTGGTGCTTATTTGACCAAGGAACGTTCCTGTAGAATTTTATTGAAATCGGATCAGCGGTTTCTGGGAACAAGTCGAAAATGTAAATCGTTTGCGGACACACGACGGACGACGCACGACGGACGACGGACGACGACGGGCAAGAGGCGATTAGAATAGGTCACTTTGAGACTTTGTCTTTGGTGACCTAAAAATCCACAAGCTACCTCCAGAGAAATACATGATGCTCTGGAAATAGATGGTGTGGTCATTTAAAAGAGCACAATAAGGAGGTACTTAAAAAATGAGCTCCATGGTTGAGTTGCTAGAAGGAAGCCATTATTGGGCCTCACAAAAAAGCCCGCTAAAAATATGCCAGACAACACCCTGACACACCTCATAACTGACAAGACCAAAATAGAACTTTACGGTCACAACCATAAGCGCTATGTTTGGAGAGCAGTCAACAAGGCCCATGGTGAAAAATATACCATTCCCACTGAAAAGCATGGTGGTGGCTCTCTGATGTTTTGGGGGTGTGTAAGCTCTAAAAGCACAGGGGGCCATTTTAAAATTGATGGCAAGATGAATGCAGCATTCTGTCAGAAAATACTGGCAGGCAGGAATTGGGGTTGTATGTATATATATATATATACTATACTATACTATATACTAGAATTTCATGCTGAAATGAAGAAAACTTGTGGTCAAGGAGTTTATGATCCCAGAAATATATAGGTTTGACCCCCAGCCGTTTTAAAATTTTCAGTATTATTATTATTTTTTTTTTTTTACAATTTCAATGCTGAATTTTAATGAAGACTTCTTTATGTCTGCAGCTCTTTTTCCCTACCAAAATCATGAAAATAAACTGAAATATGATGGAATTCTAAATGCTACAAGCGTCTTGACTCAGTGGAGCCATTCCCTTCCTCTCTGCGAAGCTGCAGTCTTGAGTTATAAAGCCTGAAATAAGATAACAAATGAATAGCTAGATTTGGCCTCTGCGCAAAGAGGTTAACAGCCATTGTCTGTAAAGTTCAGGCAGGTTCAGGCAGGTGGTGATAATCTTCTTCTTCAATTTTGCTGAAGCTTTGGTGATTTTATGTCCCTACCCTAACTAGAAAATTCCCCAAATTTTTTGGCCCTTCCTGCACCAGTTTGGGTTTTAGGGGTCAATTAAGTGAAAGCCGAAAGAGGGCCTAAAAATTATCAAAATTTGATTTTTGGGTTGCTATTATTCACTGCGCGAACTTTCCCAAAAGTGAAAGTTGGAAAATTGAATTATGGAGGGATGGTCAGTGGAAAGAGTGATTTTTGGCTTGGGATCTTCTTCGCGCAACATATAGGGGGCGCTCTAATATGGCCGCAATCCATTTTCGTCGCTAGTTTGCACCGCTTATACTCTGTGCGCGATCAGTGTCCCAGAAATTTTACAGCTGCACCACACTGGTATGTAGTTAGACTATCCATTACAGGTGAGAAAAAGTTGGGATAGTGTATGCGCACACCAATAAGTGGCGCCGAACATGGCGAAATGGTAAAATTTGACGTATTTCAGCGCCACCTGGTGGTGTGCCCGGTCGACCGACAGGGCAAAGGTTTGTTGCATAATGAAGTATGGAGATCACCCTTTTAGATTATGAAAGCCATTTCTCGGGATAAGGACTACTGTCGATAATAGGTGGCACTTTACTAACAGATGTACTGGTACACGTGTAAAGCAATATCCGCTCAAAATTTCTCATGATTGGTCAAGTTATGAAATGCGCAGCCACTATCCCAAGGATATGTTTTCATGAATTATGTCTTTAGCCTTGATCAATGAAATTCCAATGACAAAAATCATGGGATATTCTTTGCGAATGTCAATATGAGCTGCTATAGGTGCATTTCGATAGTGTGTCCCAGTAGAACAGGTCTTGTGGTGGACTTGACCTTATTTCAGGTAATGATTATTGATTTTTCAATCATCTCTGGCATATGTGTGGTTTCATTAGTTACATCAATTATTGATTGAGGGCACCAATAGTACTTCCTGTTAACTCCATTGTTTCAGACTATTGAAAAGCTACTTTTTTCAATCTGAGGTTTTATCCAGAATCATCCACGTATGTGAAAGCCTTTAAAGTGCCAGAATTGGCTTGGACGAATATACAAACATTCCCAATGTATACGAAACTGGCATTTTTTTCACAAAACAATTTCTTGTATAGTTACCGGCCCATTTTATACAGGTGGATAGACTTGCATGCAGACAGGGCGATATCCAAAATTAAATATCTCGATATTTGCAATAACTGCAAGTTTAAGGGTGAAAGACATCTCATACAAAAGTATTTCCTTGGGATTTTCACCGCGCATTTCAGCTGGTCCAATCATGAGCAATTTTGAGTGGATATTGCTTTATGCGTGTACCAGTACATCTGTTAGTAAAGCGCCACCTATTATCGACAGTAGTCCTAATCCCAAGAAATGGCTTTCATAAACTAAAAGGGTGATCTCCATACTTCATTATGCAACAAACCTTTGCCCTGTCGGTCGACCGCGCACACCACCAGGAGCCACTGAAATATGCCTAATTTTACCATTTTGCCATGTTCTTCGCCACCTGTTGGTGTGCGCATACACTATCCCAACTTTTTCTCACCGTATTGGATAGTCTGACTACATACCAGTGTGGTGCAGCTATAAAAGTTCTGGGGCACTGATCGCACATGAGTATAAGGGGTGCAAACTAGTGACGAAAATGGATTGCGGCCATATTGGAGCACCCCCTATATGTTGCACGAAGAAGATCCAAGCCCGAAAATCGCTCTTTCCACTGACCATCCCCCCTATAATTCAATTTTCCAACTTTTACTTTGGGATAAAGTTTGCGCAGTGAATAAGAGTAACCGAAAAATCAAATTTTGGCAATTTGGCATTTTAGGCCCTATTTCGGCTTGCACTTGATTGACCCCTAAAACCCAAACCGGTGCAGGTAGGGCCAAAAATTTGGGGAATTTTCTAGTTAGGGTAGGAATAAAAAATCACCAAAGTTTCAGCAAAATTGAAGAAGGTGACTATCACTACCTGCCTGAACCTTACAGACAATGGCTCTTAAGAACTAAGGGTATGCAGACTTTTGAACAGGGTTCATTTCATTATTTTCCCCTTTTTGCCATGTTTTATTTGATGATTTTGCCATTCTACATGACCTACAGTTAGATATGAATCCAATAAGAAATAAAAAAAAAATGTGTTTGCCAGGCCATTCATATTTTCTTTCAAAAATGTTACCCATTTTACAAATTCAGCCAGGGCATGCAAACTTTTGAGCGCTCCTGTATACACATACATGCTTTTTGCTATTAAATGAAAAAATTCAAGTTTCTGCGATAGCAGTTACACATGTATCTTGTTACTTTAATGGTGGAAAGCGTTAGCATGCTAGCTAGCGAATTATTCATCCCATTGACTTGAATAGACCGCCAACTGGAAGCTAACACCAGCAATTGTAAATAATTACCAGCAGGGCTGGCAATGTTACCACTGACCAGTTGTAATGCAAGAAAGTTGTATTCCATGTTTGTAATATCAGACATATTACGTAGCTGCATTACACCAATTTTTAACCATTTATTGGCTCTGCACACTCTGTGGAAATAATTTTTGCATTTCCTCTGCAGACCATTTTACTGAGGAAAAATGGGCTCTTGGGAGTGCGCAAGTTAAAGACGTCTGATGTAAACATACACACACACATGCGCAAACACACATACTCCTGCTCATACATGCATGCTCTCTCACACACACACACACACACACACACACACACACACACACATGCACACACACTCGTGCTCACACAAACACAAACACGCATACATGCACTCACACACACACACACACACACACACACACTCTCTCTCTATCATCCCCTGAAGAGGAGGGACTCCAGCCTCCTCCTTGTACATACACATGGCAGGGAGTGCTGTACCTTGGTTTCCTGAATTTTTTACATTTATTTTCCCTTTGGAGAGAGTCGGGATGAAACAGGGCCCCGTCCCTCCCCTATCCCCAAACCATTCCTGACCCCCCATCAGTTCGATATCCCCAAACTATCCCAAACCCCCCGTCGCTTTCATATCCCCAAACCAACCCTGAGCCCCCCGCCGCTTCCATATTCCATAAAGAAATGGAATAGGCTTCAGCAGACACTGAAATTGGAAAAACTTATTTCATTTAATTGTTTTCAATGTCTGTTTTTGGATACCATGATGCTGGAATGTACATGTGCTCTGTAGTTTCTTTGTTTTTAATTTATTGTTGTAGTGCATGTTTTCTTGTTCTCGACTGGGCTCTGTTGCAAAAGAGAGCTTGCTCTCAATCGGACTCCCAGTATAAATAAATTTAAAAAAAAATATCTCCAAACCATCCCTGACCCCTCGTCGATTCCATAACCCCAAATCATCCCTGACTCCCCCATCTCTCCCATATCCTTAAACCATCTCTGACCCCCCATCCCTCCCCTATCCCCAAACCTTCCCTGACCCCCCCTTCCCTCCCCTATCACCAAACCTTCCCTGACCCCCCATCCCTCCCCTATCCCCAAACCTTTCCTGACCCCCCGTCCCTCCCCTATCCCCAAACCTTCCCTGACCCCCCTGTCCCTCCCCTATCCCCAAACCTTCCCTGACCCCCCCCATCCCTCCCCTATCCCCCAAACCATCCCTGACCCCTCCGTTGCTTCTATATTCCCAAACCATCCCTGATCCCCCCCATCCCTGCCCTATCCCCAAACCATCCCTGACCCCCCCCATCCCTGCCCTACCCCCAAAGAATCCCTGACCCCTCCATCGCTTCTATATACCCAAACCATCCCTGACCCCTCGTCCCTCCCCTATCCCCAAACCATCCCTGACCCCTCATCCCTCTCCTATCCCCAAACCAACCCTGACTCCTCGGTCCCTCTTCTATCCCCAAACCATCCCTAAGCCCCCCGCCCGTCCCTCTCCTATCCCCCCAACCATCCCTGACCCCCTGTCCCTCTCCTATCCCCAAACCATCCCTGACCCCTCCGTCCCTCTCCTATCCCCCCAACCATCCCTGACCCCCCTGTCCCTCTCCTATCTCACAACCATCCCTGACCCCCTGTCCCTCTCCTATCCCCAAACCATCCCTGACTCCCTGTCCCTCCCCTATCCCCAAACCATCCCTGACCCCCGTCCCTCTCCTATCCCCCAACCATCCCTGACCCCCCTGTCCCTCTCCTATCCCCCAACCATCCCTGACCCCCTGTCCCTCTCCTATCACCAAACCTTCCCTGACCCCCCCATCCCTCCGCTATCCCCAAACCTTTCCTGACCCCCCGTCCCTCCCCTATCCCCAAACCTTCCCTGACCCCCCTGTCCCTCCCCTATCCCCAAACCTTCCCTGACCCCCCCATCCCTCCCCTATCCCCAAACCATCCCTGACCCCTCCGTTGCTTCTATATTCCCAAACCATCCCTGATCCCCCCATCCCTGCCCTATCCCCAAACCATCCCTGACCCCCCCATCCCTGCCCTACCCCCAAAGAATCCCTGACCCCTCCATCGCTTCTATATACCCAAACCATCCCTGACCCCTCGTCCCTCCCCTATCCCCAAACCATCCCTGACCCCTCATCCCTCTCCTATCCCCAAACCAACCCTGACTCCTCGGTCCCTCTTCTATCCCCAAACCATCCCTAAGCCCCCCCGCCCCGTCCCTCTCCTATCCCCCAACCATCCCTGACCCCCTGTCCCTCTCCTATCCCCAAACCATCCCTGACCCCTCCGTCCCTCTCCTATCCCCCAACCATCCCTGACCCCCTGTCCCTCTCCTATCTCACAACCATCCCTGACCCCCCTGTCCCTCTCCTATCCCCAAACCATCCCTGACTCCCTGTCCCTCCCCTATCCCCAAACCATCCCTGACCCCCCCGTCCCTCTCCTATCCCCCAACCATCCCTGACCCCCCTGTCCCTCTCCTATCCCCCAACCATCCCTGACCCCCCCTGTCCCTCTCCTATCTCCCCAACCATCCCTGACCCCCCTGTCCCTCTCCTATTCCCAAACCATCCCTGACTCCCTGTCCCTCCCCTATCCCCAAACCATCCCTGACCCCCCCGTCCCTCCCTTATCCCCAAATCATCTCTGACCCTAATGTCGCTCCCCTATCCCCATACCTTCCCTGACCCCCCCGTCGCTTCCATATGCCCAAACCATCCCTGACCCACCCGTCCCTCTCCTATTCCCCAACTATTTCTGACCCCCCTGCTCCTCTCCTATCCTCAAACCATCCCTGACCCCTCCGTCCCTCTCCGATCCCCAAACCATCCCTAACTCCCCGGTCCCTCTCCGATCCCCAAACCATCCCTGACCCCCCCGTCGCTCCCACTTTCCCAAACCATCCCTGACCCCCCCGTCGCTCCTTTATCCCCAAACCATCCCAGACCGCCCAATACCCCCTCCCCTCCTAACCCTGCTAATTCCCTTTTGATGAGGCATGAGAAATTAATCCTATTTCCATGCTCTTATTCTCTCCTTTCCTCCAAACGCAAGATCAGAAGGAGCAGATCGGAGACTTCTGTCGCCGCACACACTCACAAAAGGGCCCTGCTGTGGGGGTACCCGTCTGTAGCCCGATCGTGCACCCCTTATTCTGCCTCATTAAGGGCCTGTCAGTGACCACATGCCCTAAATCCCACACAGACAGACAGAAGCAACAGAACTAGTTAGCGTGGGAGCAGGAGCTTTGCTCTTCATGAGTACAGTACGGCTGTTTCTTAAATACTGAGCAACAGAAGAGGTGCGGTTCAGACCGCTAATTCAGTGACATACGAGTACACATTCACATATTACAGCAAGATACGAGTGCACATGCACATACTACAGCAAGATACGGGTACACCTGCCCATATTATAGCAGGATATGAGTACAGACACACATATTACAGCGTGATACGTGTACACCTGTACAGATTACAGCAAGATACGAGTAAACATGCTCATATTACAGCAAGATACGAGTGCACATGCACATATTACAGCATGATACGTGTACACCTGAACCGATTACAGCAAGATACAAGTACACATGCACATTTTACTTAAAGATATGAGTACACATGCACATATTACAGCAAGATACAAGTACACATGCACATATTACAGCAAGATACGAGTACACATGCACATATTACAGCAAGATATGAGTACACAAGCACATATTACAGCAAGATACGAGTGCACAGGCACATATTACAGCAGGATATGAGTACACATGCTCATATTACAGCAGGATATGAATTCAAATGCACATATTACAGCAAGATACAAATAAACATGCTCATATTAGAGCAAGATATGAGTGCACATGTACATATTACAGGAAGATACGAGTCCACATGCACATAGTACAGCAAGATACGAGTACACACGCACATAATACAGCAAGGTATGAGTACACACGCGCATATTACAGCAAGGTACCAGTACACATGCACATATTACAGCAGGATACCAGTACACACGCACTTATTACAGCATGATACGAGTATACATGCACATATTACAGCAAGGTATCAGTACACAAGCACATATTACAGCAGGATACGAGTACACACGCACATATTACAGCAAGATACGAGTACACATGCACATATTACAGCAAGGTACCAGTACACATGCACATATTACAGCAAGATACGAGTACACACGCACATATTACAGCAAGGTATCAGTACACAAGCACATATTACAGCAGGATACGAGTACACACGCACATATTACAGCAGGATACGAGTACACACGCACATATTACAGCAAGATACGAGTACACACGCACATATTACAGCAAGGTATCAGTACACAAGCACATATTACAGCAGGATACGAGTACACACGCACATATTACAGCAAGATACGAGTACACACGCACATATTACAGCAAGGTACCAGTACACATGCACATGTTACAGCAGGATACGAGTACACACGCACATATTACAGCAAGGTACCAGTACACATGCACATATTACAGCAGGATCACAGTACAGCAAGGGACCAAGTTACATATGCAAGGTACCAGTACACATGCACATATTACAGCAGGATACGAGTACACACGCACATATTACAGCAGGACACAAGTTCACATGCACATATTACAGCAAGGTACCAGTACACATGCACATATTACAGCAGGATACGATTACACACGCACATATTACAGCAAGGTACCAGTATAAAAGCACTTATTACAGCATGATACAAGTACACATGCACATATTACAGCAAGATACGAGTACACATGCACATATTACAGCAGGACACGAGTACACATGCACATATTACAGCAGGACATCGAGAGGGTGGAATATCAGCGCATCTGTGTGTTTGGAGGAATTGTTGTTTTGTTTTTTGGCAGGAACTCACTCTTGTTTTGCCCCATAAAGACGTGAAGAAGCTGTCCATGCAAAAACTAAAAGTGATTTATGATTGGTTTGGATGCCTGTGTCCTGACCTCCAGGAGGCATGGGTTATAAAGAAAACATTGCTGAATTTATATCTGATGCTGTGATTCCTGTTCACTCAGAAGACTTTTGGTATGAGCCCCCTCCCCCCATATAGGTCATGCCCACCATGTTTTTTATTTCATCCATTTGATGTTACCAAATAAAAAGCTTATAACAGATAATCTTTATGGCCAAAATGGATGCATAAGGCCTCATTTGAAAGGAAACATCTCGTTTGCTCATCCAATATGTGGATAGAACAAAAGCTACACTACACTGAAAAAATTGAGACTTTGGATCAAAGTAAAAAAATTGCGTCAACTTGTTACAGCTAATTTTTTTAGTTTTTCTCAATTGAAAAAATTTTTACAAAAGTAATTTTTTTTCAATTGAGAAAAACTAAAAAAATTAGCTGTACCAAGTTGACGCAATTTTTTTACTTTGATCCAAAGTCTCAATTTTTTCAGTGTACATCAGCACACAGAGGTGAATAACTGCTTTGGATCAAGGTAAAGTTGTATGACACACTGAGGTGAATAACTGCTTTGGATCAGGGTAAAGTTGTATGACACACTGAGGTGAATAACTGCTTTTGATCAGGGTAAAGTTGTATGACACACTGAGGTGAATAACTGCTTTTGATCAGGGTAAAGTTGTATGACACACTGAGGTGAATAACTGCTTTGGATCAGGGTAAAGTTGTATGACACAGAGAGGTGAATAACTGCTTTTGATCAGGGTAAAGTTGTATGACACACAGGTGAATAACTGCTTTGGATCAGGGTAAAGTTGTATGACACACTGAGGTGAATAACTGCTTTGGATCAGGGTAAAGTTGTATGACACACAGAGGTGAATAACTGCTTTGGATCAGGGTAAAGTTGTATGACACACTGAGGTGAATAACTGCTTTGGATCAGAGTAAAGTTGTGTGACACACAGAGGTGAATAACTGCTTTTGATCAGGGTAAAGTTGTATGACACACTGAGGTGCATAACTGCTTTGGATCAGGGTAAAGTTGTATGACACACAGAGGTGAATAACTGCTTTTGATCAGGGTAAAGTTGTATGACACTCAGAGGTGAATAACTGCTTTGAATCAGGGTAAAGTTGTATGACACACAGAGGTGAATAACTGCTTTGGATCAGGGTAAAGTTCTATGACATACAGAGGTGAATAACTGCTTTGAATCAGGGTAAAGTTGTATGATACAAAGAGGTGAATAACTTCTTAGGATCAGGTTAAAGTTGTATGACACACAGAGGTGAATAACTGCTTTGGATCAGGGTAAAGTTGTATGACACACTGAGGTGAGTAACTGCTTTGGATCGGGGTAAAGTTGTATGACACACAGAGGTGAATAACTGCTTAGGATCAGGTTAAAGTTGTATGACACACAGAGGTGAATAACTGCTTAGGATCAGGTTAAAGTTGTATGACAGAGAGGTGAATAACTGCTTTTGATCAGGGTAAAGTTGCATGACACACTGAGGTGAATAACTGCTTTGGATCAGGGTAAAGTTGTATGATACAAAGAGGTGAATAACTTCTTAGGATCAGGTTAAAGTTGTATGACACACAGAGGTGAATAACTACTTTGGATCAGGGTAAAGTTGTATGACACACTGAGGTGAGTAACTGCTTTGGATCGGGGTAAAGTTGTATGACACACAGAGGTGAATAACTGCTTAGGATCAGGTTAAAGTTGTATGACACACAGAGGTGAATAACTGCTTAGGATCAGGTTAAAGTTGTATGACACAGAGAGGTGAATAACTGCTTTTGATCAGGGTAAAGTTGTATGACACACAGAGGTAAATAACTGCTTTGGATCAGGGTAAAGTTGTATGACACACTGAGGTGAATAACTGCTTTGGATCAGGGTAAAGTTGTATGACACACTGAGGTGAATAACTGCTTTGGATCAGGGTAAAGTTGTATGACACACAGAGGTGAATAACTGCTTTGGATCAGGTTAAAGTTATATGATAAACAGAGGTGAATGACCCCTTTGGACTGGCGGGTTACAGGGATTTCTCGTGACTATTCCTCTGATCAGGAAGTTGTGCCGCTGAAGCCATGCTCTGGACTGGCTGATGCACGGCAGCAACTATGACATCATCACTACAGTATCGAGATCCTTTATCCACACTGGTGCATGACCAACCAGCCCTGTAATTAATGAGGACCAGCTGGGACCAGTGCAGGTACAAGCAGAGCCAGACCATGCTCAATATATAACCATGAAGCTGTAATGAATGACCTCATGTAAATAACGTTGGGAAGGGGGTCATGGGGGGCGGTCTGCAGGGGTACACAGCATCCAGTTTGAGACAGAGAGGAAACACCACACACCATTTTGAATGTCGCTGTCCAACAGAGAGCATGGAGCAAACTGAGCCTGCGGTCATTTGACTGGAAGGTTGTAGGGTCAAATCCGTCACGGGAGGTTTCTTGTTTGCCTTACTGGTACCATTGTAAATGGTAAAAAAGCTGCATTGAATGGATGACTCTGTCAATAGAGCCCAGCTGTGAAAGTATCTGAGAATGATTTGTCAAAGTAATAAATAAAAGGAGTGTAACAATAACGATGACATAGTAATGGCCACTGTAAAACTGCTGTGATTTATTTTCTCCTGGCTCCAGCCATTACGGAGGAGTGCAGAATCTGCTACAGCAAAGCCGCTGCTATCTGAAAAAGCTGTGTAAAAAACATTTCCTGAGAAACTAAATGCCAAATAGATTGAAAAACTGTGTAGTAAATTCAGTTTAATTTTCTGAAAAACTAAACGCTAAATGAGCTTGCATTAGCATGACAGTTTTTTGCGAGTTTTTTTAGCCCCACTATGTTTTCGTGGCGAACGAATTCGTATGCCCTGTTTTCATGTGGAAACATTCTCATTTTTCGAGCTTCACTGGGCTTTATTGTGTGCATCATCAGAGCATGCAGAGCAATCATTGCATCACAGGAGTGTGTGTCATGTACCTCCTGTGCAGGCAGGTCGAGGGCAGCTCATTGACTAAATGAATGCCTGGTAACCCTGTGAACTGATGCCCTCCATTTCTAGGAGACAGCACAGCTGTATCTAACCGATTACAGGGGCTGTAGGACACAGCCAGCACTACTACCCTCTGTCACCCGATGACACACAGCCAGCACTACCACCCTCTGTCACACGATAACACACAGCCAACACTACTACCCTCTGTCACCTGATAACACCCAGCCAGCACTACCACCCTCTGTCACCTGATAACACATAGCCAGAACTACTAGCCTATGCCACCTGATAACACAGAGCCAGCGCTACCTCTTTCTGTCATCTGATAACACACAGTCAGCACTACCTCCCTATTTCACCTGATAACGAAGAGCCAGCACTACGACCCTCTGTCAGCTGATAACACAAAGTCAGCACTACGACCCTCTGTCACCTTATAACACACAGCCAGTACTATCACCCTAGGCCACGAGATAGCACACAGCAATCATGACCACCCCATGTCACTTGATAACACACAGCCAGCACTAGCAACCTCTGCCACCTGATAAAACACAGCCAGCACTATGACCCTCTGTCACCTGTTAACACACAGCCAACACTACCCCCCTCGGTGACCTGGTAACACACAGCCAGCCCTACCAACCTCTGCCACCTTATAAAACACAGCCAGCACTACCACCCATTGCCTCCTGATGACACACAGCCAGCATTACTACCCTCTGTCACCTGATGACACACAGCCATCATTACCACCCTCTGTCACTTGACAAAACACATCCAGCACTACCACCCTCTGTCACCTGATGATACACGGCGAGCACTACCATCTTCTTTCATCTGATATCATGAAGCCAGCACTACCACCCTCTGTCACTTGATATCCCACAGCAAGCACTACTTCCCTCTGCCACCTGCAAAAACACAGCCAACACTACTACGATCAGCCACCTGATGAAACAAAGCCAGGACTACCACCCTCTGTCGGATGATAACACGCAGCCATCAATATCTCCCCCAGTCACTTGATAACACACAGCCAGCACTACCACTCTCTGTCACCTGCTAAGACACAGGCAGCCCTGCCACCCTCTGTCACCTGATAACAGACAGCCAGCACTACCGCCCTCTGTCACCTGAAAACACATAGTCAGTACTAGCACCCAGAATTACAACATTCTGTCACTTGATGACACACATCCAGCACTGCCAACCTCTACCACCTGATGACACACAGCCAGCACTATGACCCTCTGTCACCTGATAACACACAGCCAGCATTACAGCCCTCTGTAACCTGATAACACACAACCAGCACTACCGCCCTCTGTCACCTGATAACACACAGCCAATACTAGCACCCTCTGTTACTTTATAACAAATAGCCAGAATTACAACATTCTGTCACTTGATGACACACAGCCAACACTGCCAACTTCTACCACCTGATAACACACAGCCAGCACTACGACCCTCTGTCACCTGAAAACACACAGCCAGCATTACAGCCCTCTGTCATCTGATAACACACAGCCAGCACTACCGCCCTCTGTCACCTGATAACACACAGCCAGTACTAGCACCCTCTGTCACTTTATAACAAATAGCCAGAATTACAACATTCTGTCACTTGATGACACACAGCCAGCACTGCCAACTTTTACCACCTGATAACACACAGCCAGCACTACGACACTCTGTCACCTGAAGACACACAGCCAGCATTACAGCCCTCTGTCACCTGATAACACACAGCCAGCACTACCGCCCTCTGTCATCTGATAACACACAGCAAGTACTAGCACCTTTCTTATCTGATAACACGCAGCCAGCACTATCACCCTCTTTCACCTGATATCCCACAGCAAGCACTACTACCCTCTGCCACATGAAAACACACAGCCAGCAGAACCTCGCTCTTTCACGTGATAACACACAGCCAGCACTACCACTCCCTGCCACCTGATATCCCACAGCAAGCACTACTACCCTCTGCCACATGAAAACACACAGCCAGCAGAACCTCACTCTTTCTCCTGATAGCACACAGCCAGCACTACCACCCCCTGACCACCTGATGAGACGGCGCCAGCACTACCACCTTCCGACATCTGATGACACACAACCAGCCCTACCACCCTGTGCCACCTGATAATACACAGAGAGCACTACCACCCTCGGTCACCTGATAACACACAGAGAGCACTACCACCCTCTGTTACCTGATAACACAAAGCCTGCATTACCACCCTCTGTCACCTAATAATTCACAGTCTGCATTACCACCCTCTGTTACTTGATAACACACAGCCAGCACTACCACCCTCTGCCACCTGATAACACACAGCCAGCACTACGGCCCTCTGTCACCTGATAACACCAAGCCAGTATTACCACCCTCAGTCACCTGATAACACACAGCCAGCACTACTACCCTCTGTCACCTGATAATACACAGCCAGCAGTACCGCCCGCTGTCACCTGATAACACACAGCCAGCACTAACGCCCTCTGTTACCTGATGACACACAGCCAGCATTCACAACCTCTGTCACCCAATAATACACAGCCAGCACTACCGCCCTCTGTCACCTAATAACACACAGCAATCATTACCACCCTCTGTCACTCTATAACACACAGCTAGCTCTACCACCCTCTGCCACCTATTTACACACAGCCAGCACTATTACCCTTTGCCACATGATAAAACACAGCCAGAACTACCACCGTCTGTCACCTGATAACAAAGAGCCATCAATACCACCCTCTGTCATTTGATAACACACAGCCAGCACTACCATCCTCTGTCATCTGGTAACACAGAGCCAGTCCTATCACACTGTGTCACTTGATAGCACACATTCAGCTCCACCTACCTCTCTCACTTGATAACACACAGCCAGCACTACCTCGCTCTGCCACCTGATAAAACACAGCCAACACTACCACCCTCAGCCACCTGATAACACACAGCCAGCCTTACCGCCCTCTGTCACCTGATAACACACAGCCAGCATTACCACCCTCAGTCATCTGATAACACACAGCCAGCACTACCGCCCTCTGTCACCTGATAACACACAGCCAGCACTACTACTCTCTGTCACATGATAACACACAGCCAGCACTACCGCCCTCTGTCACCTGATAACACACAGCAATCATTACCACCATCTGTCACTCTATAACACACAGCAAGCACTACCACCCTCTGCCACCTATTTACACAGAGTAGCACTATTCCCCTTTGCCACCTGATAACACACAGCCAGAACTACCACCCTCTGTCACCTGATAACAAACAGCCATCAATACCACCCTCTGTCATCTGATAACACACAGCAATCATTACCACCATCTGTCACTCTATAACACACAGCAAGCACTACCACCCTTTGCCACCTATTTAGACACAGCCAGCTCTATTACCCCTTGCCACCTGATAACAAACAGCCAGAATGACCACCCTCTGTCACCTGATAACAAAGAGCCATCAATACCACCCTCTGTCATTTGATAACACACAGCAAGCACGACCATCCTCTGTCACCTGGTAACTCAGAGTAAATCCTATCTCCATCTGTCACTTGATAACACACATTCAGCTCTACCTCCCTCTCTCACTTGATAACACACAGCCAGCACTACCTCATCTCCCACCTGATAAAACAAAACCAGCACTACCACTCTCTGTCACTTGATAACACACAGCCAGCACTACCACCCTCTATCACGTGATAAGACACAGCTAGCATTACCACCCTCTGTCATCTGATAACACACAGCCAGCACTCACACCCTCTGTCACCTGATAACACACATCAATCATTACCACCCTCTGTCACTCTATAACACACAGCTAGCACTACCACCCTCTGCCACCTATTTAGACATAGCCAGCACTATTACCCTTTGCCACCTGATAAAACACAGCCAGAACTACCACCCTTTGTCACCTGATAACAAACAGCCATCAATACCACCCTCTGTCATTTGATAACACACAGCCAGCACTACCATCCCCTGTCATCTGGTAACACAGAGCCAGCCCTATCATCCAATCTCACTTAAAAACACACATTCAGCTCTACTTGCCACTCTCACTTGATAACACACAGCCAAAAATACCTCCCTCTGCCACCTGATAAAACACAGCCAGCACTACCACACTCTTTTACCTGAAAACAAATAGCAATGATTACCACATTCTTACTTAAACAAAGCTAGCACTGCCACCCTCTGCCACATAATTATACACAGCCAGCACTACCGCCGTCTGTCACCTGATAACACACAGCCAGTACTAGCACCTTCTCTCACTTGAAAACACACAGCCAGCATTACAACCTTCTGTCACTTGATGACACACAGCCCACACTACCACCTTCTACCACCTGATAACACACAGCGAGCACTACGACCCTCTGTCAACTGATAACACACAGGCAGCACTAAAGCCTTCTGTCACCTGATAACACACAGCCAGCACTACCACCCTCTTTCACCTGATACCACTGGAGTGCACTCAGAGAGCACAAACCTCCCCCAGCAGCACTAATAACAGGATATTAGGAAAAAACCAGGGCACTTTCGTGCTCACTGAAACCTCTGGAGCAGCACTAATAACAGGATAACAGGAAAAAACCAGAGTGCACTGGTTTCCCCCTGTTAACCTGTTATTAGTGCTGCTGTTGGGGAGGATTTGTGCTCTCTGAGTGACTCTGGTTTTTTTTTTCCTGTTATCCTGTTATTAGTGCTGCTGGGGGAGTGATTGCGCCTCTCTGGTGACCTCTGGTTTTTTTTCCTGTTATCCTGTTATTAGTGCTGCTGGGGTAGGTTTGTGCTCTCTGATTGACCTCTGGTTTTTTCCTGTTATCCTGTTATTAGTGCTGCTGGGGGAGGATTGTGCTCTCTGAGTGCCCTCTGTTTTTTTTCCTGTTATCCTGTTATTAGCTGCTGCTGGGGATGGTTTGTGGAGTGCCCTCTGTTTTTCCTGTTATCCTGTTATTAGTGCTGCTGGGGATGGACCTCTGCCCTCTGGTTTTTTCCTGTTATCCTGTTATTAGTGCTGCTGGGGAGGATTGTGCTCTCTGATTGCCCTCTGGTTTTTTTCCTGTTATCCTGTTATTAGTGCTGTTGGGGAGGTTTGGTTTTGCTCTCTGAGTGCCCTCTTTTTTCCTATTATCCTGTTATTAGCGCTGCTGGGGATGGTTTGTGCTCTCTGAGTGCCCTCTGGTTTTTTCCTGTTATCCTGTTATTAGTGCTGTTGGTGGAGGTTTGCGCTCTCTGAGTGCCCTCTGGTTTTTTCCTGTTATCCTGTTATTAGTGCTGCTGGGGGAGGATTGTGCTCTCTGAGTGCCCTCTGGTTTGTTTCCTGTTATCCTGTTATTAGCGCTGCTGGGGGAGGTTTGTGCTCTCTGAGTGACCTCTGGTTTTTTTCCTGTTATCCCGTTATTAGTGCTGCTGGGGTAGGTTTGCGCTCTCTGAGTACCCTCTGGTTTTTTCCTGTTATCCTGTTATTAGTGCTGCTGGGGAAGGATTGTGCTCTCTGATTGCCCTCTGGTTTTTTCCTGTTATCCTGTTATTAGTGCTGTTGGGGGAGGTTTGTGCTCTCTGAGTGCCCTCTGGTTTTTTTCTGTCATCCTGTTATTAGCGCTGCTGGGGATGGTTTGTGCTCTCTGAGTGCCTTCTGGATTTTCCTGTTATCCTGTTATCAGCGCTGTTGGGGTAGGTTTGCGCTCTCTGAGTGCCTTCTGTTTTTTTCCTGTTATCCTGTTATTAGTGCTGCTGGGGGAGGATTGCGCTCTCTGAGTGCCCTCTGGTTTTTTCCTGTTATCCCGTTTTTGTGCTGCTGGGGTAGGTTTGCACTCTCTGAGTGACCTCTGGTTTTTTTCCTGTTATCCCATTATTAGTGCTGCTGGGGTAGGTTTGCGCTCTCTGAGTGCCCTCTGGATTTTTCCTGTTATCCTGTTATTAGTGCTGTTGGGGGAGGTTTGTGCTCTCTGAGTGCCCTCTGGTTTTTTCCTGTTATCCTGTTGTTAGTGCTGTTGGGGGAGGTTTGTGCTCTCTGAGTGCCCTCTGGCTTTTTCCTGTTATCCTGTTATGAGCGCTGCTGGGGATGGTTTGTGCTCTCTGAGTGCCCTCTGGTTTTTTCCTGTTATCCTGTTATTAGCGCTGCTGGGGATGGTTTGTGCTCTCTGAGTGCCCTCTGGATTTTGCTGTTATCCTGTTATCAGCACTGTTGGGGTAGGTTTGCGCTCTCTGAGTGCCCTCTGTTTTTTTCCTGTTATCCTGTTATTAGTGCTGCTGGGGGAGGATTGCGCTCTCTGAGTGCCCTCTGGTTTTTTCCTGTTATCCTGTTATTAGTGCTGCTGGGGGAGGATTGCGCTCTCTGAGTGACCTCTGGTTTTTTTCCTGTTATCCTGTTATTAGTGCTGCTGGGGTAGGTTTGTGCTCTCTGAGTGCCCTCTGGTTTTTTCCTGTTATCCTGTTATTAGTGCTGCTGGGGGGGATTGGCTTCTCTGATTGCCCTCTGGTTTTTTTTCCTGTTATCCTGTTCTGCTGGGGGAGGTTTGTGCTATCTGAGTGCCCTCTGGTTTTTTTCCTGTTATCCTGTTATTAGTGCTGCTGGGGGGAGGATTGCGCTCTCTGATTGCCCTCTGGTTTTTTCCTGTTATCCTGTTCTTAGTGCTGTTGAGTGCCCTCTGGTTTTTTCCTGTTATCCTGTTAGTGCTGTTGGGGGAGGTTTGTGCTATCTGAGTGCCCTCTGGTTTTTTTTCCTGTTATCCTGTTATTAGTGCTGCTGGGGGAGGTTTGTGCTCTCTGAGTGCCCTCTGGCTTTTTCCTGTTATCCTGTTATTAGCGCTGCTGGGGATGGTTTGTGCTCTCTGAGTGCCCTCTGGTTTTTTCCTGTTATCCTGTTATTAGTGCTGCTGGGGAGGTTTGTGCTCTCTGAGTGCCCTCTGGTTTTTCCTGTTATCCTGTTTTTAGTGCTGCTGGGGGAGGTTTGTGCTCTCTGAGTGCCCTCTGGTTTTTTCCTGTTATCCTGTTATTAGCGCTGCTGGGGATGGTTTGTGCTCTCTGAGTGCCCTCTGGTTTTTTCCTGTTATCCTGTTATTAGTGCTGCTGGGGGGAGGATTGTGCTCTCTGAGTGCCCTCTGGTTTTTTTCCTGTTATCTTGTTTTTAGTGCTGTTGGGGGAGGATTGCTCTCTGAGTGCCCTCTGGTTTTTTCCTGAGTGTGCCTCTGGTTTTTTCCCTGTTATCCTGTTGGTAGTGCTGTTGGGGGAGGTTTGTGCTCTCTGAGTGCCCTCCGGTTTTTCCTGTTATCCTGTTATTAGTGCTGCTGGGGGAGGTTTGTGCTCTCTGAGTGCCCTCTGGTTTTTCCCTGTTATCCTGTTATTAGTGCTGTTGGGGAGGTTTGTGCTCTCTGAGTGCCCTCTGGATTTTTCCTGTTATCCTGTTGGTAGTGCTGTTGGGGGAGGTTTGTGCACTCTGAGTGCCCTCTGGTTTTTCCCTGTTATCCTGTTAGTAGTGCTGCTGGTGGAGGTTTGTGCTCTCTGAGTGCCCTCTGGTTTTTCCTGTTATCCTGTTATTAGTGCTGCTGGGGTAGGTTTGTGCTCTCTGAGTACCCTCTGGTTTTTTCCTGTTATCCTGTTATTAGTGCTGCTGGGGGAGGATTGCGCTCTCTGAGTGCCCTCTGGTTTTTTCCTGTTATCTTGTTTTTAGTGCTGTTGGGGGAGGATTGCGCTATGTGAGTGCCCTCTGGTTTTTCCCTGTTATCCTGTTGGTAGTGCTGTTGGGGGAGGTTTGTGCTCTCTGAGTGCCCTCCGGTTTTTCCTGTTATCCTGTTATTAGTGCTGCTGGGGGAGGTTTGTGCTCTCTGAGTGCCCTCTGGTTTTTTCCTGTTTTCCTGTTATTAGCGCTGTTGGGGTAGGATTGCGCTCTCTGAGTGCCCTCTGGATTTTTCCTGTTATCCTGTTGGTAGTGCTGTTGGGGGAGGTTTGTGCACTCTGAGTGCCCTCTGGTTTTTCCCTGTTATCCTGTTAGTAGTGCTGCTGGTGGAGGTTTGTGCTCTCTGAGTGCCCTCTGGTTTTTCCTGTTATCCTGTTATTAGTGCTGCTGGGGTAGGTTTGTGCTCTCTGAGTACCCTCTGGTTTTTTCCTGTTATCCTGTTATTAGTGCTGCTGGGGGAGGATTGCGCTCTCTGAGTGCCCTCTGGTTTTTTCCTGTTATCCTGTTATTAGTGCTGCTGGGGGAGGATTGCGCTCTCTGAGTGCCCTCTGGTTTTTTCCTGTTATCTTGTTTTTAGTGCTGTTGGGGGAGGATTGCGCTATGTGAGTGCCCTCTGGTTTTTCCCTGTTATCCTGTTAGTAGTGCTGCTGGGGGAGGATTGCGCTCTCTGAGTGCCCTCTGGTTTTTTCCTGTTATCTTGTTTTTAGTGCTGTTGGGGGAGGATTGCGCTATGTGAGTGCCCTCTGGTTTTTCCCTGTTATCCTGTTAGTAGTGCTGCTGGGGGAGGTTTGCGCTCTCTGAGTACCCTCTGGTTTTTTCCTGTTATCCTGTTATTAGCGCTGCTGGGGATGGTTTGTGCTCTCTGAGTGCCCTCTGGTTTTTTCCTGTTATCCTGTTATTAGTGCTGCTGGGGGAGGATTGCGCTCTCTGAGTGCCCTCTGGTTTTTTCCTGTTATCTTGTTTTTAGTGCTGTTGGGGGAGGATTGCGCTATGTGAGTGCCCTCTGGTTTTTCCCTGTTATCCTGTTAGTAGTGCTGCTGGGGGAGGTTTGCGCTCTCTGAGTGCCCTCTGGTTTTTTCCTGTTTTCCTGTTATTAGCGCTGTTGGGGTAGGATTGCGCTCTCTGAGTGCCCTCTGGATTTTTCCTGTTATCCTGTTGGTAGTGCTGTTGGGGGAGGATTGTGCTCTCTGAGTGCCCTCCGGTTTTTCCTGTTATCCTGTTATTAGTGCTGCTGGGGGAGGTTTGTGCTCTCTGAGTGCCCTCTGGTTTTTTCCTGTTTTCCTGTTATTAGCGCTGTTGGGGTAGGATTGCGCTCTCTGAGTGCCCTCTGGATTTTTCTTGTTATCCTGTTGGTAGTGCTGTTGGGGGAGGTTTGTGCATTCTGAGTGCCCTCTGGTTTTTCCCTGTTATCCTGTTAGTAGTGCTGCTGGTGGAGGTTTGTGCTCTCTGAGTGCCCTCTGGTTTTTCCTGTTATCCTGTTATTAGTGCTGCTGGGGTAGGTTTGTGCTCTCTGAGTACCCTCCGGTTTTTTCCTGTTATCCTGTTATTAGTGCTGCTGGGGGAGGATTGCGCTCTCTGAGTGACCTCTGGTTTTTTCCTGTTATCCTGTTATTAGTGCTGCTCGGGGAGGATTGCGCTCTCTGATTGCCCTCTGGTTTTTTCCTGTTATCCTGTTATTAGTGCTGCTCGGGGATGATTGCGCTCTCTGATTGCCCTCTGGTTTTTTCCTGTTATCCTGTTATTAGTGCTGTTGGGGGAGGTTTGTGCTCTCTGATTGCCCTCTGGTTTTTTCCTTTTAACCTGTTATTTGTGCTGCTGGGGGAGGTTTGTGCTCTCTGAGTGCCCTCTGGTTTTTTCCTGTTATCCTGTTATTAGTGCTGCTGGGGGAGGTTTGTGCTCTCTGAGTGCCCTCTGGTTTTTTCCTGTTATCCTGTTATTAGTGCTGCTGGGGGAGGTTTGTGCTCTCTGAGTGCCCTCTGGTTTTGTCCTGTTATTCTGTTATTAGTGCTGCTGGGGGAGGTTTGTGCTCTCTGAGTGCCCTCTGGTTTTTTCTTGTTATCCTGTTATTATTGCTGCTGGGGCAGGTTTGTGCTCTCTGTGTGCCCTCTGGTTTTTCCCTGTTATCCTGTTATTAGTGCTGTTGGGGGAGGTTTGTGTTCTCTGAGTGCCCTCTGGTTTTTTCCTCTTATCTTGTTATTAGTGCTGTTGGGGGAGGTTTGTGTTCTCTGAGTGCCCTCTGGTTTTTTCCTCTTATCTTGTTATTAATGCTGCTGGGGGAGGTTTGTGTTTTCTGAGTGCCCTCTGTTTTTTTTCCTGTTATCCTGTTATTAGTGCTGCTGGGGCAGGTTTGTGCTCTCTGTGTGCCCTCTGGTTTTTCCCTGTTATCCTGTTATTAGTGCTGTTGGGGGAGGTTTGTGTTCTCTGAGTGCCCTCTGGTTTTTCCTCTTATCTTGTTATTAGTGCTGTTGGGGGAGGTTTGTGTTCTCTGAGTGCCCTCTGGTTTTTTCCTCTTATCTTGTTATTAATGCTGCTGGGGGAGGTTTGTGTTTTCTGAGTGCCCTCTGTTTTTTTTCCTGTTATCCTGTTATTAGTGCTGCTGGGGGAGGTTTGTGCTCTCTGAGTGCCCTCTGGTTTTTTCCTTTAATTCTGTTTTTAGTGTTGCTGGGGGAGGTTTGTGCTCTCTGAGTGCCCTCTGGTTTTTTCCTGTTATCCTGTTATTAGTGCTGTTGGGGGAGGTTTGCGCTCTCTGAGTGCCCTCTGGTTTTTTCCTCTGATCTTGTTATTTGTGCAGCTGGGGGAGGTTTGTGCTCACTGAGTGCCCTCTGGTTTTTTTCTGTTATCCTGTTATTAGTGCTGCTGGGGGAGGTTTGTGCTCTCTGATTGCCCTCTGGTTTGTTCCTGTTTTCCTGTTATTAGTGCTGTTTGGGGAGGTTTGTGCTCTCTGAGTGCCCTCTTGTTTTTTCCTGTTATCCTGTTATCAGCGCTGCTGGGGGAGGTTTGTGCTCTTTGAGTGCCCTCTGGTTTTTTCCTGTTATCCTGTTATTAGCGCTGCTGGGGGAGGTTTGCGCTCTCTGAGTGTCCCCTGGTTTGTTACTGTTATCCCGTCTTTGCTGCTGTGTTTGACATAGCAGAAGCATGTTCTGTCGAGATGTTGTTGCACAGACAATCCCCCATCCATCTTTCCGGGGCTGTGATGTGAGCCTGTGCGAGGTGGGGGGGCTTTTGAGAAGGTGCGGTGGGGGGTAGCAGAGGTGGGGGACCTGAAGCCATATCCATGGTCAGCTTCCATCGCCTGGGCTTTCCCAGACACATGCTTCCAATTAGCCAGGCTTCTCAATGTAAATGCTTTCTAAATTATCCCCCAACGCCGTAGGATTAGCTGCTCATAAAGAGAGTTAGCATCTCAATAAACAGCCTGGTTGGGAGAGGAGGGAACATATTAGAGAAAGAGCGATTGAGAGAGACAGTGTGAGTGTGGAGGAGAATTTTATGGGAGGACAGTATAGATTGTGTGGGATACTAAAGAGTGGGGGCAGGGATAGATTACGGAAACAGAGTTTATGATGGGGAGGTTAGAACAAAGAGTGGGGTTTAACACAGGAGCACTGGAGGGGAGCTATGGAAGACTGGAGAAATACAAAGATGACAGACACAAGAAGGAGAGCAGCAAGTGTGTGTGTGTGTTTGTGTGCGTATATGTGTGTGTGTGTGTGTGTGCATATGTGGGTATGTGTGTGTATGTGTGTCTGGATGTGTTTGTGTATGTGTCTGAGTCAGTGCGTGTGTGTGTTTGGGTGTCTGTGTGCATATGTGTGTGTGTGTGTGTGTGTGTGTGTGTGCGTTTGTGGGTTTGTGCTTGTGTATGTGTGTGTGTGTGTGTCTGGGTTTCTTTTGTGTATGTGTCTGAGTGAGTGCGTGTGTGTGTTTGGGTGTATGTGTCTGGGTGCATTGGCGTGTGTGTGAGTGAGTGCGTGTATGTGTGTGTGTCTGGGTGCGTTTGTGTGTGTGAGTGTGTGTGTATGTGCGCGCGCCTGTGAGTGGTTGCTTGTGTATGTGTGTGTGCATGCGTACATGCGTTTGCTTGTATGTGTATGAGCGGTTGCGTGTGTCTGCATGTGTGAGTGCTTGCGTGTGTGTTTGTGAGTGTGTGTATGCGCGCATGTGCATGTATGTATGTGTGCGTATGTGTGTGATTTAGACTTTCCTATCTTCAAAAGTGGTTTAAGCAAACTGGTTCATATGGGATTCCACTCAAAAGTTTGAAGTCATTAGTCCATTCAGTAGTTCTTGTTGTTTAATGCAATATAAGCATTTGTATAAATTGCGGTGGTAAATTCTGAAATCCCTGACAGTAAATTATCTGAATGAAGCACCTAGATAAAATTTTGTTCAAGTTTTACTTTGTGTTTTACGTATTAGGGGGCAGTAAATTTTCAAATGATAAATTACACAGTCACGTATACAATGCTGTACATGATAAATAGCATTTTTTTAATTCTACAGATCTCTCATCAAAGTATTATTCGTAAGATAAATTTACTCCTTTGTAAATTGTAATTATTTTGCATAATTTATTTTTTATCTAGGTATCGTACTCAGTACATTTTGTAGTGAGTGCATTATGTTTAATGGGAATGTCTCTGAAAATGGGCACAGTTCACAGTTCCCACAATACCTCTGTTGTCAGGTGACAAAACTGGCCAATCCGTATTTTGTATTTTGCCTCACAGGAAGTCCTTGCGGAGTCTGTATTTATGTTTTGGGCTGTAGTCCTGCTGTAACATGAAGTCTCTTGCATTAAAATCTGTAAATAACTAGTGATTCCAAACTGTTGAATAGTAGTGTAAACGTGCTCACTCACAAATATATATCTGTTGCTTTTTTCTCGGCAAAAGTCTTGAGGTCAAATGCACCAATACCTGATATCAGATCATTTTTTGTATTTTGCCAAGTACAAAATAACTTACGATGACACAAGCTAATTTTCTCCACTTGTTTAGAGATTGATGAGTCACTAAAAACACTCGCTAAGACAGACTGTGTTGGCCGTGTGGTTATTTCTGGGTTGCATCAGGATGACAACATGTAGATTAGTCTGGAGAGCCTGAATGGATTCAAAAATCATCCGCAAACTTTCGACACAAAGAGCACCAGCGCTGGCCAAATATCCCCCATGGATCTCTTCTACAACACAAAGGCGTGGCATTACTGATCACTGTGGGAGAACACATTGGATTTCTGCATCGAGCCTCAAGGATATCTACTCCAGACAGACCGCTATGAATCACAAGGAGAGCAGGGAGTTAGAGATTGAGATGACATCATCAAACAAATGACATCATTGCCTGTTATGAAAAACAAACACCTGGACACATTCGACTGCCCATACACACAAACACACAAACACATACTGTACATCATGTACAATGCTGTCCAAAAATCACTTTCAAGTTCACCTTCATTATCATGTTAACACAAATACACCAAACCACACACACACACACACACACACACACACTCACTCACAGGCACACACTAGCACACCACACTGGATCTGATAATAAGTGCAGTCACATGAGATTAAGTCTTAAACCTGCCAGTTTTTTGAGGTGCCGATTGAACTGCTGTCCTCAGCTCACACACCAGATGGCGCTGTGCTGGAGAGGCCAGCAGATAATCAGGACAGATCGGGTCGCATTACTTACCCATTATCTTCTAATTATTCTTCTGCGGAGTGCTTATCCTAGCGTTTGTGTAAAAGGATGGGTCTTTAAGCCTGGCGTATAGCGTGCGCCAGAATATCCCGGCAGTGGAGATTACTCTCCGTCTCCTGAGGGTTTGGGTGGATTTGCGCTGCGTGTGGAGGTGGGTTGGCGGTTGGGGGGGATTCGAGGATTGTGCTGTTTGCTGGGTCAGAAAAGACGTCTCTGGAGGACACCTACAGTCAAAGCTAAGGGATGCTAAGCTAACAGCACTGCCCCTGTAATGAAAATGACCCGATTGCTGATGTTACACTGCTGTTGCAAGCCCTGACCTTTCAACCATGACCTCCGATACTCAGATCCCAGCTGTGCTTCACCTGGACACCGGCCTTCAGGATTAGCTTCAGCCCCGTCACATGGTGTCTCCAGGGGACCCGTTTCCGTGACCATGAAACTGGAATGTCCCTGCTCGATCCTCCCTGTGGGCACCCAGTGACAGTACATGTGTTTATTTCGGTTTATTCCAACAGTGTGAGGGCTGAAAAGTGAGGCTTTCAGGACTTGCTCCTTATATTTCTGTGTTCTGTTTTTGCTCTGTTTCAGTAACACTAAAAAGTGTCATTGTGACAGTTATCCATAAAAAAAATGTGGTGCAAATGAAATTAATTTCATCGTGAAGGCATGACATCACACTTGCTTCTTGGGTGAGAGGCAGCTTTTGTCTCGAGAATAAATTTGAACAGTATCCACTAACACAGTTTTCTAAATGCATATATGGGTCCGTCTCAGAATCTGGAATCTCAATTGTGACATTATTTTAAAAAAATTAATTTTAAAAAACATAATGTTTTTGGGTATTTATATATACCTCTAGGGGTCTTCTTTCAAATTTAATAAGAAAAACATAGCATCTTGTTTTATATGACCAGCAATGTGGAAAACATTAATGAAGTTTTAGCAGATCACTTGCGAAACATGGAAACGAAAATGGAATGAAAAAATCAATTTAATAACGATTATATAATTTTTATTGTACATATTTTTGTTTCATTGGTAGCAGACATTAAAGTAAAACATGTACTTAACATTGTTATCATTATTCTCTTTAAATTTAATCAGAAGTTCAGAGGTCCATCAATATTCTGTTAGGTACGGTTCTGGAACCAGACGCGAGAGTCGAGCAGTGAAGGTAAAATGGGATTTTATTGGAAAGGGGGCGAACCCCCGCAGAGCAGGAGGCGACAGTACAAAGTCCACAATCCAAAGAACACAATCCCAGGGACAAAATCCAAAAGTCGAAAAACCAGGGCAGCAATCACAGTAATCGTGGTCGGGCAAAAACAGGTTCGGTACACAGGCACAGGAATGACAGAGAAGCAAAAGCCAAAATCCAGAGGGTGAAAAACCAAACCGTTTCAGGGCAGCAAACACAAAAACTCGTAGTCGGGCAAAAAGGGTTCGAAAACAGATGCAGACAAAAGTACAAAAGAGCAGAGCCAAAAATCGTAAGTCGGGCGGTCCAGTCAGAAGATAAACACTATGAGTACAAGGCGAATGATAGCAGCACAGGTAAACAAGAGAAAACGTTCTGACGGGGAACTGCAGTGAGAAGACAGCTTAAATACACTCAAGGGAAGTCACATGCTATGATTAGGATCAGGTGATGAGGATCAGACTAATTACAAAGGAGGGAACATGAGGGAGAACCTAATCACATGAAATTAGCAAAAGCCAAAACGCGGACAGGGAACACGAGACAACCTATGACAAAACATACAGCTCCGGTTAGGGAGTTCTAATGTGCACAGATAATGAGAGGAAGGACAGAGTGGAGCAGGTGCGGAGGATCCGCTGAATTGCAGGAGAGACAAAGTGAAGGCAAGAGGCGGAGACTAGAACAGGGCGAGTGCTGAGAGCTTGTTAATCAATTAGTAAGTGCAGCTATACAATCCCTAGTGCTCGTTAGTAAGTTAGTATTATATACAACGTTAGTCTGGGTTAGTAACTTTAACAAAAATAACAAACTGTTAGTATTGGTTAGTAAAACAGAAAAGAGAGGCGAAGGAAGCAAACGAGATTGGAAGGAATGTTTGAAACCCAGAAACCATGAAATCACCTAAGCATGTGACACGCAGGACTGGGGAGAAGCTGTAGCTTAACAAAAGACCAGACAGGGGAGACAAAGTGCAATGAAGGGCATGAACAAAGACATGGACCGGAGTCTAACAGAATAGTGGATTGGGAATGGCAAAAACGAAAACATGGCAAAGTACAAAAACTAAACAGAACATGGCAAAACCTAACAGACATAATCATAAACATAACAGGGACTAGGGAAAACATAACAAGCATGGCAGGAACAATAATGAACATGGCAGAATCAAGACAGAACAGATCAGAATCATAACAGTACCCCCCCTCCTACGAAACGCCTCCAGGCGTTTCAACTTGCTGGTCTGGGGTGCGAAGCATGAAAGTCTGTGATTAGGCTTTTGTCGAGGATGTAGCGGGCAGGAATCCAGCTACGGTGCTCTGGACCGTAGCCCTCCCAGTCGACGAGGTACTGGTATCCGCGACCTCGTCGACGACAGTCCAGCAAAGCCCGCACAGTGAAGGCTTCGCCTCCGTCGATGATGCGGGTGGGTGGTGGGGGATCAGGGCCAGAAGACAGGGGAGGGGTAACAACAGGCTTAATCTGGGACACATGAAAGGTAGGGTGAATACGGCGCATGGAAAGGGGCAGACAGAGGCGAACAGCAGTGGGGCTAAACACTTTTTCTATGGTGAAGGGGCCAAGGAACTTTGGGAACAGTTTTCCCCCACTCCCCCTCAAGGGAATGTCCCTGGAGGACAGCCAAACGCGCTGCCCAGGTCGGTAAGATGGGGCAGCGATGCGTTTCTTGTCTGCTCGGGCTTTCATCCGGGCAACCGACCTGAGCAGCGCCTCCCGAGTGGTCCTCCAAGTGCGTCTGCAGCAGCGCACAAACGCACGGGCTGATGGAACAGCAACTTCCTCCTCCTGGCAGGGAAACAAAGGGGGTTGGTAGCCGAGGCATGCTTGAAATGGGGAGAGACCAGAGGCAGCGGAAGTGTGGCTATTAATGGCGTATTCAGCCCATGGGAGTTGATGGCTCCAGGAGGAGGGGTTCTTGAGACACAGACATCTAAGGACAGTCTCTATACACTGGTTGGCCCGCTCGGTCTGGCCGTTAGTCTGAGGGTGAAAGCCGGAAGAAAGACTGACAGATGTGCCGATTGAATTACAGAAGGATTTCCAAAATTTGGCTGTGAACTGAGGACCGCGATCTGAGGTGATGTCAGTAGGGATGCCGTGTAGTCTAATGACGTGCTGGATGATGAGGTTGGCGGTTTCATGGGCGGATGGGAGCTTAGTGAGGGGTATGAAATGGACAGCTTTAGAGAAACGATCAACTATGGTGAGGATGGTGGTGAAGTGATTGGAAGGGGGAAGACCAGTGATGAAATCTAAGGCTATGTGTGACTAAGGGCGGTGTGGAGTGGATAGGGGTTGTAGCAGGCCGTGAGGGGGTTGGTGTGATACCTTAGCTTGGGCACAGACCGAGCAGGCGGAGACATACTTCTGGACGTCATCATTCATTCCAGGCCACCAGAAGCGACGCGTTATAAAGTCCAAGGTTCTCCTGATTCCTGGGTGACACGAGAGTTTGGAAGAATGCCCCCAGTCCAGGACCCGGGGGCGCAGATTGGCAGGCACGAATAGACAGTGGTCAGGACAAGCACTAGGAGCAGCAGAACCATCTTGGGCGTCTCTCACCTCCGACTCAATGTCCATAGCCATGGCGTTAATGAAGGTCTCCTTGGGGAGGATGGTTTCTGGGCTGGGTAGGTCTTTGTCCGTCTCAAAACATCGGGAGAGAGCATCCGGTTTAACGTTCTTGCTGCCTGGGCGATAAGCAAGGTGAAAATTGAACCGAGAGAAAAACAATGCCCACCTGGCCTGTCGGGGATTCAGCCTCTTGGCCGTTTGGAGGTACTCCAGATTCTTATGGTCCGTCCAGACCAGGAACGGAAGTTCGGCACCCTCCAACCATTGTCTCCACTCCTCTAAGGCCAGCTTAACGGCTAACAGTTCCCGGTTGCCGATGTCGTAGTTTCGCTCGGCTGAGCTTAGGCGACGGGAAAAGTAAGCACAGGGGTGAATCTTGCCGTCCTTGGGAGACCTCTGAGACAGCACAGCCCCAACTCCCACGTTGGAGGCGTCAACCTCCACCACGAACTGGAGCTTGGAATCGGGGATGGTTAGTATAG
The DNA here is from genome assembly GCA_029692085.1 of Gymnothorax javanicus. Lineage (NCBI taxonomy): Eukaryota > Metazoa > Chordata > Actinopteri > Anguilliformes > Muraenidae > Gymnothorax > Gymnothorax javanicus. The sequence continues at coordinate 102,288,963 of CM056194.1, read as the reverse complement.
GGGCAGATGTAAAACGGGACTTGAGTTCATGGAATGCTTGATCTGCTTTATCGGACCATAGAAACTTGACCTTGCTAGAGGTGAGTGCAGTGAGAGGAGCAGCAATGGAACTGTAATTGCGGATGAAACGTCTGTAGAAATTGGCAAAGCCCAGGAAGCGTTGTAGTGACTTACGATCGGGGGGTTTTGGCCAGTTGGTGACTGCCTCAACCTTCACGGGGTCCATCTGGATGGTGTCAGGCGAGATGATGTACCCCAGGAAGGGGGTCGTCTGTATGGAGAATTCGCACTTCTCAGCCTTTACAAACAGACGATTCTCCAACAGGCGCTTGAGTACTTGTCGGACGTGTTGAACATGGTCCTCCTGTGACTTGGAAAAAATCAAGATATCGTCAAGGTACACAAATACAAATTTGTTTATCATGTCACGTAGGACGTCATTAACAAGATTTTGGAAGACTGCCGGGGCGTTGGTGAGGCCGAAGGGTAAGACCAGATACTCCCAGTGCCCGGTAGGGGTGTTAAAGGCAGTCTTCCATTCGTCTCCTTCACGAATACGGACCAGGTGGTATGCATTGCGTAGATCTAACTTAGTAAAAATCTTAGCTCCCTGGAGGAGGTCGAAGGTGGTGTTCATGAGGGGAAGGGGATATCTGTTTTTAATGGTGATTTCGTTGAGTCCTCGATAATCAATGCAGGGACGTAAGGATCCATCTTTCTTGCCCACAAAGAAGAATCCTGCTCCGGCGGGTGATGAGGAAGGGCGAATGATGCCCCGCAGCGAGTGACTCACTAAGGTATTTCTCCATTGCAAGAGTTTCAGGGCGTGAGAGGGAGAACAGACGACCTCTGGGCGGCATAGTACCAGGCTTGAGTTCAATCGCGCAATCATATGGTCTGTGTGGGGGTAGACTGGTGGCACGAGCTTTGGAAAATACTTCCTTGAGGTCCAGGTATTCGTGAGGAACCTTCTCCAGGTTCGGGATGTCTTCTGGAGGAGAAACGGGAACATGATCTTGAGCGTCATTGAGACAGGTCTGAGCACACTTGGGACTCCACCCCTTAATCTCATGTCTCTCCCAGTCGACTACTGGCAGATGTTTGGCCATCCATGGGTGGCCGAGGACGACTGGGGCATGGGGTGACTGAATGAGGTCGAGTTTAATAAGTTCATGGTGATTGCCAGAAATACCTAACTTAATCGGGCTGGAGACGTGAGTGATGTGGCCAATCTTCTGGCCATTGAGAGAGCTGGCAACTCGATCTGGGAAGACCGGTTCTACGGGAATGCCCCACTTCCGGGCTAGTTCCTGATCGATGAGGTTCTCTTCCGCACCTGAGTCGATCAGGGCAGTAGTCTTCCTTCCTCCCCCAGCCCACTCAAGGGAGACAGAAAAACAGGTGCGGTTTTTAGAGGAGTGATCCACAGGAATAACGCCCACTACCGCTCCTCTCCCCATTAGTGGGCGTCGCCTTTTACTGGGACACCGGGAAATGTAGTGCCCCCCCTTGCCACAGTAAAAACAGGCCTGCTCCTTACGCCTGCGGTCTCTCTCCTCACTAGTGAGTCTGGTACGACCCAGCTGCATGGGTTCCGATTCGGAGGGAGGCTTGGAATAGTCAGGCTGCGGTGGAGGTGGAATCATCACCGGTGGCTTGGAGGGGCTGGCTCTGTAGGTGGACCGTCTACGCTCCTCCAGGCGGGAGTCGATGCGGATGGCCATGTCGATGATACGTTCCAGACTCTCGGGCAGGTCACGTGGCACTAGCTCGTCTTTGATTTGCTCGGACAGCCCAAAGATGAATGCGTCATAGAGAGCTCTCTCATGCCACCTGCTGTTGGTAGCTAGGGTCTGGAACTCTATAGCGTAATCAGAGACTGAGCGACCCCCCTGGCGAATCCGGAGAATCTCCCTTCCGGCCTCATGCCCGTGTCTGGAACGGTCAAACACCCGCTTCATCTCCTCCCCCAGAAGATCGGACGACTGGACACAGGGTAGTCCCGCTTCCCAAGCTGATGTTGCCCACTGTTTTGCTCTCCCGGTTAGCTGCGTGATGATGTATGCAACGCGAGCTTGCTCAGAGGGGAAGGTGGTAGGCTGTAGGCTGAAGATCAGCTTGCACTGGGTCAGGAAGGCACGGCAGGATCCAGGGTCGCCATCATATTTCTCAGGAGGGGGCAGGCGTGGTTCGTGAACCGGAGCGGGTGGGGCAGTGGTTGGTGCAGGAACAGAGGCAGAGGTAGTAGTGACGGGCTGCTGGGGAGCGCGGAAGGGCTGTGCGGTTTGTAGGGACCGGGTGAGGTCGGCCATCTGGTAAGACATGGTCTGAAGGTGCTGCATCATGAACTGGAGCTGCTGTTGCTGGCACTCCAACTGCTTGCCCTGTTCCTTCACTGCAGCCTGCAGAGGCTTGATGCTCGCTGGCTCCATGATGGTCAGAACGTACTGTTAGGTACGGTTCTGGAACCAGACGCGAGAGTCGAGCAGTGAAGGTAAAATGGGATTTTATTGGAAAGGGGGCGAACCCCCGCAGAGCAGGAGGCGACAGTACAAAGTCCACAATCCAAAGAACACAATCCCAGGGACAAAATCCAAAAGTCGAAAAACCAGGGCAGCAATCACAGTAATCGTGGTCGGGCAAAAACAGGTTCGGTACACAGGCACAGGAATGACAGAGAAGCAAAAGCCAAAATCCAGAGGGTGAAAACCAAACCGTTTCCAGGGCAGCAAACACAAAAACTCGTAGTCGGGCATAAAGGGTTCGAAAACAGATGCAGACAAAAGTACAAAAGAGCAGAGCCAAAAATCGTAAGTCGGGCGGTCCAGTCAGAAGATAAACACTATGAGTACAAAGGCTAATGATAGCAGCACAGGTAAACAAGAGAAAACGTTCTGACGGGGAACTGCAGTGAGAAGACAGCTTAAATACACTCAAGGGAAGTCACATGCTATGATTAGGATCAGGTGATGAGGATCAGACTAATTACAAAGGAGGGAACATGAGGAGAACCTAATCACATGAAATTAGCAAAAAGCCAAAACGCGGACAGGGAACACGAGACAACCTATGACAAAAACATACAGCTCCGGTTAGGGAGTTCTAATGTGCACAGATAATGAGAGGAAGGACAGAGTGGAGCAGGTGCGGAGGATCCGCTGAATTGCAGGAGAGACAAAGTGAAGGCAAGAGGCGGAGACTAGAACAGGGCGAGTGCTGAGAGCTTGTTAATCAATTAGTAAGTGCAGCTATACAATCCCTAGTGCTCGTTAGTAAGTTAGTATTATATACAACGTTAGTCTGGGTTAGTAACTTTAACAAAAATAACAAACTGTTAGTATTGGTTAGTAAAACAGAAAAGAGAGGCGAAGGAAGCAAACGAGATTGGAAGGAATGTTTGAAACCCAGAAACCATGAAATCACCTAAGCATGTGACACGCAGGACTGGGGAGAAGCTGTAGCTTAACAAAAGACCAGACAGGGGAGACAAAGTGCAATGAAGGGCATGAACAAAGACATGGACCAGAGTCTAACAGAATAGTGGATTGGGAATGGCAAAAACGAAAACATGGCAAAGTACAAAAACTAAACAGAACATGGCAAAACCTAACAGACATAATCATAAACATAACAGGGACTAGGGAAAACATAACAAGCATGGCAGGAACAATAATGAACATGGCAGAATCAAGACAGAACAGATCAGAATCATAACATATTCATCTTTTTTCTCAGGTTTATTTTTTTGGTGTGTGCAGATGGTCCTAGAGGTAAAACCTTTTTTTGCACTAGATTATAAGTCATAACGATATTGATATATAAACATGTATATTTGAAATCATTATGCAAAGCCAATGTCAATTATTGAGTAATACACTTTGTCATTACTAATGTAACAAAGAAACATCATCAACGTATTACTCATAGGTAGGTCTTATGGTCGTTAAACGTTACTTATTAAGGCTTATGTTATTCGACGTGTACTCAATTTAATAGCCAGTGGTCTCAAAATCAGTCCGACACTGACATAAAACGAACAGCTAGACAGTTTCGACAGTCAAGTCGAATACGTTTTTATTGCGGATATAAATAAGTAAACAATACAAACTTGGAAGCAAAATGAAAAAATAAGCACTGTTTTTCCATATATGTTGTGGAAATTTAAAAATAACGAGTGAAAAACTCACCTTTAATGTGTTAATATTGTCGCAGACCAACTTGATAACCACAGATATCGCGCACGTAACAGCCACCTCACGTGCGGAAACATACACAAACATGACCTCTCGCGAGGGGACATTCCAGTTTAGACACACAGAATGTCAATTGATACCCTTCCGCGCAAAAAAGGGACACCTTACAGTGAGAAATTATCACCTAACAATTATATATGCTTTTTAATACGGGAAAGATGGTCTACTGTCGTAACATAATATCTAGGAAACATACACGGAACACAAACTTTCAGCACCTGCATCAAAAGACAAAATTGCGTGATTATAACTTAAATTCCATGAAGTGTAGTGATTTTCAATTACAATTTGGATGAGGTACATAATATGACATCGAGGCTTCTCGTTTGAGTGAATAAACTCACATTCGTGGGGTAAAACTGGTCGGAAAAAAGGCGTTACGAAAGTGATCAAATGTTACGTCGAAGGTTTTAACAGTACTCACATGCTTATGTGGAAATGTCAATATTTCATTGTGTAAAGTAATTAAATAAGATAACATATGAAAATTGTGAATGTTATAGTGGACCACAAATATTTCAGGCAAGAGAAATGTAATTCATCCTCTTCCATGTCACGGTACAAGCAGCCATTTTGTTTATTTTTTTCCAATCACGGAATGTAATATTCACTTAAACTACCCACTTTTGTGTTTATTATTTATTTGATTATCATATTTCAAATAAAAACAAACGCCATCATTCAAAACAAAATATTTTATTAACTACAAGTATTTCTAGAGGGGTACCCACTGATGGGCCCAGTTTCTGAGACAGACCCATATATGAAGAGTTTTAATGCAAAATACTTTTGAAATTTCAGAACCACCACTGCAAGAAGATCGTGATTGGCGAGCCGGTGGTGTTCATGTACAGATCAGCCCTTGGCAACACGCTATATATCCCAGTGTTCAGCATGTTTGAACATCAGCTTTCATTCCAGGGCACAATAAACGCCAAACAGTTTTTCCACTAACTGCAATATATCCCACAGCCAATCAACAATAGAGAATCCGGCACAGCCAACAGGCTCCGATTGTTTAGTGACTCTTGTTTTGGGCAAAACAAAAATATGATTGTCATTTTTATGCTGCAAGCTCTGTGGAAAAAAAAAAATTTCCAAATTTATTTGTCAAAAATGCGCCTCTCATCCGTGGACATAGTTTTCTCCCCGCTGACCGAGTTTTTGGCCGCATTGAGCAGCAGATTCGCAAAGAGGACAGTGTACTGCACGCGGAGGAGTATTAAGGGTTACCACGGAAACATGAAAATGTTTGCGTCGATGATATTGACTGGCAGACATTTGACCTCAAAATCAAACTTCTGTGGATATATTGTATTTTGCCAAATAATCACAATAAAGTTCACTTTTTAAAAAAATTCATTATTCTTTGATTTAATTGCATCATGATGTAGAATTTTAACTTGTTCAGCAAGACATTAGCCTGGAATCCATCCGTATCAAGCTTTGGTCGCTCCCAACGGTCACTTGCAGATATGTCTGGCCTCAGTCGGTAGGCCAGCGTTTGACTTTCAAATATTCACACAAAATCCATGCGAGATCTTTGATTGGCTCACAGTCGCAAGGGTGCCCAGCCCCTTTAGACAGACTTGCGGCGGGTCCTGAATGAATTTATTCCAATGGCGAGAAGTGAAGTGAACGTGAGCACAGATTATCACTGATTATTTTGCCCCATTGTCACAGAATTAAATACTGGACTTATTTTTCACAGGCCACTTATCTTCCAAATATTCTGGTGCTGCGATGGCATTTTTAAGACCAACAGATCATGAGAAAATGAACTTAGTTCGAGACCTGTGTCTCTCTCAGCAGCGGTCACTTAACATCTGGCAATACAAAAATACAGTATGGACTGCGGCAAACTACGAATTAAACTTTCAAACTAAAACAATGCTTGTGTTTATATGTTCAGTGATACTGTTATTACCATCAATGTTTAATCGTTTTTAAAGGGAAAAAGAATATATTTGATCGCTATGATCTTGTACTGGATTGATATCAGATATTAAACAAGCGGGGGAAAGCGGCAAAATAAACAAGCGTTGGCCATCCACGTTAAAAATGCCGAAACGTTGTGCAGCAATAGGTTGCAATAATAGGAACAAGCTATCCATCTTCTCTTTTCCGAAGAAAGTAGACAGGCTCGTTCCCAGAGACTAATAAAGTTTTTGAGAGAAGGGAGAAGACGTGTTTATACGCGTATTCATCTGAGTGGCAGCAGAATGAACGAGCCGGGAGGCGGGACTTCCGTTGAATGCGCGAGCTTACTTGAAGCATAGCTGTGGTATTTTATTATTTTTAGCAAAAAATAACTGCATTTCTAGAGTTCTGAGGATACGAGTGGACAAAGCAGACTTGGATTATACTGGACGATGCGTTGGACGATGGTTTGAAAGTTTGTCAACGGAAGTTTTGTGGAGTTTTTCTGTTGCTACTGGGTGACCCCATTTGCTTCCAGCAAAAAAAGGAATTTGGATAATTTTTCAAAACTCTCCAGTGGCCATAAAGTTTCGCCAGGTGAAGAACAACTTCGTTCATTCAAGACATCTAATGGTGAGTAATTGATATACAAATTATAGTTTTTGGGTGGAGTATCACTTTAATCTAGCTGATGCAATCATGCCCTTCGAGCTATAGCTAATGCCATTTACAGTGAAATATGTTATGTAATTTGAGTATTATTTAATTTAGCCTTTATTAAACCGGGGAATCCCACTGAAATAAACAAAATGCAGATATGGCCAAACATTATCCTGTTCAAAACCTAACAACCACTCCAAGAGTAAACGCAAGCAAGCCACAATCTAATTTTTAAGCTCATGTCAAATAACATTCACGAATGCTCTAGCTGGCCAGCTAACTCATATTCGTAATGCTGAGTACAGCCGTTAGTTGTGTTGTTAAATGCCTGATGTAGCAAAGTAAAAGGAAATATATACGCAACATGCAACAACTTGTATATCACAACGTTTACTTGCTCGCCTACTTAGCTACCACTTCTGACAACAAGATGCGACGGACAACCCGGTCAGCATTCATTCTGCAAATGGCGCCGCGCGATTGGTGGTTCTCGCCAAAAGGTCACCCAATCAGCCAAGAGCAGAAAACATGAATATTCATATATTCACTTCATTAGTGACGTAAGGGCTAAACACTGGCTATACGACTGAGGCCAGACTGATATCAGTCAGTGACCGTTGGGAGCGACCAGCACTTGATATGTATGGATTCCAGGCTAGCAAGACATATCAACAAATAAGAATGCCGCTCTATGCTTGCTTTTCCTGTGAAAAAAGTGCATTTTTCAAAAACTGCTTCAAATAGGTATATTGCATTTTGTGAATAAACCCCTGATATTCACTGACACAGGTCAGGTTAAACACATTGCTGCAGGTTACAGCAGCAGAGTCCAAACCAATGGGCCCATGTCCCATGGCATATTACAGCTCTCTACATCGAATCGTGGTCTTTGTGGGCCGACTGCAGATTGCCCACTTTCCCTTCCCAAGGTGTCAGGTTGTAAGACAGTAGTACTGAACAGCGGCACTAATTATTCAGCTAATTACCGGGGAGGAGAGAAAACCAGTGTAATCCTTGAGTTTCCAAAGGGCCCAACTCCAAGGAACACTCTTTTTCAAGAAAGGGAAAAATGTATTTATTTCTTTGCCCATATGTTATGACCCATATATTTTTAGTTTATTTCTTTACAAGAGAGTGTCATTGGGAAACCTACGGTTGAAATCACAAGAAAGTTCCCCTTTCTGTCATAAGATATGCAGACCTTTAATTCACTGGAGTTGGGCCCTTTGGAAACCCAATGATTCAATTGGATTAATGTGGCAGATTTGAGTAGCCCGATGCTATTGAAATGTGTGCCCCAAATATGCAGCAGATTAAAGTGTTTTTTTTATGTCTTGCTACAGCACCAGTCATTGTAAACTATGTGGTGGAATTAATTTCAGAGCTAACATTGTGATATAGCGCCACACGCTGTTGACACACTTAACTGCGGGTCAAGAAGCTGTTATTTTAAAGAGGTAGCTCAACAGACAGACACCTCAGGACAGGCTCGGTGCATCATAAGGAAACGGACAGATGCGTTTTTACTCATTCTTTATCATGTTAATGGTGATTTGAAATTTGCAATTCACAGAAAGAGTGAGTACAAAATTGATGCAAACTGGAAACCAGCCGCACTTTGTGCAAGGCAGTGGAATTAGGGAGAGCGAAGACTGCACATCTGTGAAATGCTGACCCTCCCGCACTGCCCCATTTGTGGAGCGGCTCACTTCCTTTTGGAGACGCCCCCCTGCACCCCCCACCCTCCGTACACCGTTCCCTGCTCTGAGGCATATGGCTCACCATGTGCTTGGTCCCTTATGAGTGCTCTTAAGCACAGCACTTCCCCAAAACATCCACGCTTAATTATCAGCATTTTGTTCGGCATCATTCTGCTTTGCATACGATCATCCATCAGCCCTAGCTACTGTCCTAATAAAAAGCAAAATATCATTACGAAGAGAAAGAAAAAAATGGTAACACATTTTGATACTGTAAAATGTACACCTATACTTCCTCTGTGGTGTGTGTGTGGGACTGCATGTGTCTATTTGTGTATGCGCACACCTGTTTGTGCATATGTGTGTGGAGTGTGTGTATTTGAGTATGTGTGTACCCTTGTGCACATATGTGTTGATGGAGTACGTTAACATACATGTAATAAAGCACATGTCCAGACAGCTTATCCATCTACCTCACTCAGAGTCTCCGCAGTGAGGGCGTGTACATGCAAATGAGACCAGCTACGCGCCTCACAGGGGCCAATCTTTGCCTCTGACAAATCACTGGGGGGTGGGGGTTTGAGAGAAGATGCATGTAAGGAGCACGGTGCACTTAATTACTGTCACCTGGAGGGGGAGGTGGAAGGCCGAGGAGGGGGGTGGGGTATTTGTCTGCTGAGGGACGAGCTGTCCATGCACTGACCCCCGAATCTCTGCTGCTCAGCAGCAATAAAATTAGCCCTCTTCACAGAAGCATCTGCAGAGAGATCAGCTCTAACTGCAGCTGTACACATGCATGGGGTCTGTGTGAGTTTATTAAAATTAGCCTCTTCACAGAAGCATCTGCAGAGAGATCAGCTCTAACTGCAGCTGTACACATGCATGGGGTCTGTGTGAGTTTATTAAAATTAGCCTCTTCACAGAAGCATCTGCAGAGAGATCAGCTCTAACTGCAGCTGTACGCATGCATGGGGTCTGTGTGAGTTTATTAAAATTAGCCTCTTCACAGAAGCATCTGCAGAGAGATCAGCTCTAACTGCAGCTGTACACATGCATGGGGTCTGTGTGAGTTTATTAAAATTAGCCCTCTTCACAGAAGCATCTGCAGAGAGATCAGCTCTAACTGCAGCTGTACGCATGCATGGGGTCTGTGTGAGTTTATTAAAATTAGCCTCTTCACAGAAGCATCTGCAGAAAGATCAGCTCTAACTGCAGCTGTACACATGCATGGGGTCTGTGTGAGTTTATTAAAATTAGCCTCTTCACAGAAGCATCTGCAGAAAGATCAGCTCTAACTGCAGCTGTACACATGCATGGGGTCTGTGTGAGTTTATTAAAATTAGCCTCTTCACAGAAGCATCTGCAGAGAGATCAGCTCTAACTGCAGCTGTACACATGCATGGGGTCTGTGTGAGTTTATTAAAATTAGCCTCTTCACAGAAGCATCTGCAGAAAGATGAGCTCTAACTGCAGCTGTACAGATGCATGGGGTCTGTGTGAGTTTATTAAAATTAGCCTCTTCACAGAAGCATCTGCAGAGAGATCAGCTCTAACTGCAGCTGTACACATGCATGGGGTCTGTGTGAGTTTATTAAAATTAGCCTCTTCACAGAAGCATCTGCAGAGAGATCAGCTCTAACTGCAGCTGTACGCATGCATGGGGTCTGTGTGAGTTTATTAAAATTAGCCCTCTTCACACAGAAGCATCTGCAGAGATCAGCTCTAACTGCAGCTGCACGCATGCATGGGGTCTGTGTGAGTTTATTAAAATTAGCCTCTTCATCTGCAGAGAAGCATCTGCAGAGATCAGCTCTAACTGCAGCTGTACACACATGCATGGGGTCTGTGTGAGTTTATTAAAATTAGCCTCTTCACAGAAGCATCTGCAGAAAGATCAGCTCTAACTGCAGCTGTACACATGCATGGGGTCTGTGTGAGTTTATTAAAATTAGCCTCTTCACAGACACATCTGCAGAAAGATCAGCTCTAACTGCAGCTGTACACATGCATGGGGTCTGTGTGAGTTTATTAAAATTAGCCTCTTCACAGAAGCATCTGCAGAAAGATCAGCTCTAACTGCAGCTGTACACATGCATGGGGTCTGTGTGAGTTTATTAAAATTAGCCTCTTCACAGAAGCATCTGCAGAGAGATCAGCTCTAACTGCAGCTGTACGCATGCATGGGGTCTGTGTGAGTTTATTAAAATTAGCCTCTTAACAGACACATCTGCAGGAAGATCAGCTCTAACTGCAGCTGTCGACATGCATGGGATCTGTGTGAGTTTATTAAAATTAGCCTCTTCACAGACGCATCTGCAGAGAGATCAGCTCTAACTGCAGCTGTACGCATGCATGGGGTCTGTGTGAGTTTATACATCTGAGAGGGTACACGTGTCAATGTGTGAGGTGTATGTGCATGTTTATTTTTCAATGTGCATCTGTGTGTGTGTGGCTGTGTGTGCAGTCGAGAAACTGCACACGCACATAGAATTTCTCTAAAAATATTGCGCATGAGTACCATTAATTTGTGTGAAGTAATTTCACTTCAACTTACCATATGAAATTGGCTATTTGACGTTATTTAGCAGTGATATGGAATCGGTCAACCAAACATTTTTGACCAAATCCAATATTTATGTTTTTGGGTGCAGTGTCAGTGAATGTGGAGTTGTTTATATGTGTACATGAGCGCACATACTTGCGTGCGTGTTTCTGTGTGTACAGAGAGAACAATCTCTTGGAGGGGTGTGTGAAATCTGCGGAGGTATGGGTCAGGGGTGACAGGTCAGGTTGGTTGATTGCCAAATCCTAAAAGTACACAAACCCAGCGAAGGAGTGAAAGGGACTTGGACAGAAGGAAAGGAATGAGACATAATGAGAGAGCGAGAGATGATGAGCTTTGGGTTCATTATGTCCCCGCAGTGCTCCTGTCCCTCCCTGACCCTGCGAATGACACCAGTCCAGCTAAATACGGGGAGGACTAACCCCTCAGACACCCCCAAACAGACGTTTTCTCATCCCTGACCTCTACTTTTCTGAAGAGATCCTCGGCTGTCTAATGGAAGCATAATAGAGAGACAGATGAGAGGGAAAATCAGACCAGAAACAATGCTTGGCTCAGTCACTTCACAGTCTGTTTGTGAGGAATTAGATTTTTCTTTTTGTTTGTTCTCTCTTGCCATTCCCTTCCCTTCAACAACAGACACTTGAAAGTCCAAAGAAATAGAGGCCTGCACAGATGTTTAGCAAGTGCTGAAAGCCCCCCCCCATGCTTTCTGTGAGTGAATGCTCCAGAGCTGTTGTCAAGATCAGCACAGAGGCACCAATTTCCCTACAAGACAGCAATACTTCGCATAACCCTGACATTTAAATTCTGAGGAGGAAGTTGTGCATGTGAGAGAGTGGGAGCCTGAGTTTCGTGAACGGTGGAAGGAACGAGTGGGGTCATGTCATGAAAAACAAGAGAGCAAACTTAGTTTCTGTCTCGGAAGATTTTTACTTTGGGAGACTGTTGCTGTTGCCATGGTGAGATGATGAGAGAATTCTGTGGGTTAGCTGCATGTTGCTGAGGTCACAGAGGGAACTTTATCAGGTGTGTGTGTGTTTGGGGGGGGGGTTATGTTTGACGTAATGCACAGAAGTGCTTCACTGCTCAATAGATGGGGGCCAGGCCTCCTGAACACTGCATGTATTTCAGTTGGCACGCCTAGAACAGCTGATCATTGACACAGATCTAACATCATCAAAAATCATAGATGACAGCCTCCAGAGAGAGTGAGAGTGAGATAGATGCAGTGTGAGAGTGACAGAGGAGACAGAATTGAATGGGAGCATATATAAAAAAGGAAAAAGATGGGTAGTTAGGTGTGTAGAGAAAGATGGAGAGGAAGAAAGAGTGACATGCAGTTTTCTGCATGACTGGCAGCTGAAGATGGTAATTAGCATCTTCTGTCACTTCTTAAATAAGTCCTCAGATTCCAGGGATGTTGAACATTACCCGCCTAACACCCTTCCCCAGGTTACGCAGTTTCTCACGAGTCACCCACATATCCAGGTGACTTCTGCCTCTAACATCTCGACAGGAAAGCAGCCTCTTGGAAAACAGGCCAATTGCAGCTAAGGGGTTTGGGCCTTCCTCCCATTAGGGAAAATTACCTGTTTTTCTCACCAAATCCCCCTGTCAATCACAGTGCTGTCATGAGCTCTAACTCCGCCCCTCAGAAATTGCGGCAGCTCAGTGAGATTTGAATTTAACACATCGTCTCAGTCAGCTCAGTGACTGCACATTGTTTAGAGTTACAAAGCGAGTTTATAATGCCAATTTTTCATGACAGCGTCAATTAAATGAGGGTATAAAATTTCCATTTTCAGACTTGTTTTGAACACTTTATGGTAATCCAGATTTTTATTTAAATATTTCGGACAATTTATACCCCCGGTGAGTGGCACCTGCTACTTTCTCTTTCTAGTCTCTTTTTTTCCTGTCCCTCATTTTCCTGAAGAGCGGGGGAAGCGGAGGAGCCGGCAGATCCAACGGAATCTCAGGCGTTTGACGTGCTCGCGGGCGGCGGATTGCGACGACCGCAATTACAGCTGAGTCTTCCCGCGTCTGTCAGAGAAAAGCCAACACAGAGCAGCAGATCCGGGGCTGAGAGTGGAGTCGCGAGTCCCACTAATGTCACGTAGACACGGGGGCAACAAAGAACAGCCAAGGGGGTGGGAAACCCGAGGAACAGGTTTCTTCCGGCCCGAAAATGCACCTGAGATCTGGGGTAAAACCGGCCTATAACCTGGGCCTGCTAACAGTCACCTTCACAAAAAATTCACTAGAGCAGGAAAGTTTTTGGCAAAGAGAATTTACATTTTTTTAAATACTTGTGCACACAGAAATAATGACCAACTCTTTCCAGAAAGAGAGCGAGCCACAAAAACATAAAGAGTAATAAATGATAGGTGCTTGCACTGGGCTTGCATCATCGCACACAGCACTGGAGGTTTGGAAAAATGGCGCTCCAAATCCGACGTTCCGATGCCAGGAAGAGTGATATCTTCGGCCTGACAGGGGTTTTAAAAGTGCCATGGAAAGGACGCACTATCCCTGATAACAATCTTCACCACCATGACGAGCCACGTCTGCCAAAGCGAGGATGCAGAGGGCCTGAAATAGCGCAGCGTCTGACCTCACTGCCATACCTCCCTTCATGAAGGGCACACTGCTCACAGTGAATAGAGCAGCGTCTGACCTCACTGCCATACCTCCCTTCATGAAGGGAACACTGCTCACGGTGAATAGAGCAGCGTCTGACCTCACTGTCATACCTCCCTTCATGAAGGGAACACTGCTCAAGTGAATAGAACACTGACCTCACTGCCATACCTCCCCTTCATGAAGTGAAATAGAAGCAGCGTCTGACCTCACTGCCTACCTCCCCTCACGTGAATAGAGCCATACCTCCCTTCATGAAGGAACACTGCTCATGGTGAATAGAGCAGCATCTGACCTCACTGCCATACCTCCCTTCATGAAGGGAACACTGCTCACGGTGAATAGAGCAGCATCTGACCTCACTGCCATACCTCCCTTCATGAAGGGAACACTGCTCACGGTGAATAGAGCAGCATCTGACCTCACTGCCATACCTCCCTTCATGAAGGAACACTGCTCACGGTGAATAGAGCAGCATCTGACCTCACTGCCATACCTCCCTTCATGAACACTGCTCACAGTGAATAGGAACACTGCTCACTGTGAATATGAAGGGAACACTGCACGGGGAATAGAGCTGACCTCACTGCCATACCTCCCTTCATGAAGGGAACACTGCTCACTGTGAATAAGGGAACAGCACAGTGAATAGAGCAGACCTCACTGCCATACCTCCCTTCATGAAGGGAACACTGCTCACGGTGAATAGAGCAGCGTCTGACCTCACTGCCATACCTCCCTTCATGAAGGGAACACTGCTCACGGTGAATAGAGCAGCGTCTGACCTCACTGCCATACCTCCCCTCATGAAGGGAACACTGCTCACGGTGAATAGAGCAGCATCTGACCTCACTGCCATACCTCCCTTCATGAAGGGAACACTGCTCACTTTGAAAAGAGCAGCGTCTGACCTCACTGTCATACCTCCCTTCATGAAGGGAACACTGCTCACGGTGAATAGAGCAGCGACTGACCTCACTGCCATACCTCCCTTCATGAAGGGAACACTGCTCACGGTGAATAGAGCAGCATCTGACCTCACTGCCATACCTCCCTTCATGAAGGGAACACTGCTCACGGTGAATAGAGCAGCGTCTGACCTCACTGCCATACCTCCCTTCATGAAGGAACACTGCTCACTTTGAAATAGAGCAGCATCTGAACACTCACCTCTGACCTCCTTCCTTCATGAAGGAACACTGCTCACGGTGAATAGAGCAGCATCTGACCTCACTGCCATACCTCCCTTCATGAAGGGAACACTGCTCACAGTGAATAGAGCAGTCTGACCTCTGACCTCACTGCATCTGACCTCACTACCTCCCTTCATGAAGGGAACACTGCTCACGGTGAATAGAGCAGCGTCTGACCTCACTGCCATACCTCCCTTCATGAAGGGAACACTGCTCACGGTGAATAGAGCAGCATCTGACCTCACTGCCATACCTCCCTTCATGAAGGGAACACTGCTCACGGTGAATAGAGCAGCATACCTCCCTTCTGACCTCACGGTGAATGCCACCTCACTGCCTACCTCCCTTCATGAAGGGAACACTGCTCACGGTGAATAGAGCAGCATCTGACCTCACTGCCATACCTCCCTTCATGAAGGGAACACTGCTCACGGTGAATAGAGCAGCATCTGACCTCACTGCCATACCTCCCTTCATGAAGGGAACACTGCTCACGGTGAATGCCATGACCTCACTGCCCTTCATGAAGGGAACACTGCTCCACGGTGAATAGAGCAGCGTCTGACCTCACTGCCATACCTCCCTTCATGAAGGAACACTGCTCACGGTGAATAGAGCAGCGTCTGACCTCACTGCCATACCTCCCTTCATGAAGGGAACACTGCTCACGGTGAATAGAGCAGCATCTGACCTCACTGCCATACCTCCCTTCATGAAGGGAACACTGTTCACGGTGAATAGAGCAGCATCTGACCTCACTGCCATACCTCCCTTCATGAAGGGAACACTGCTCACGGTGAATAGAGCAGCGTCTGACCTCACTGCCATACCTCCCTTCATGAAGGGAACACTGCTCACGGTGAATAGAGCAGCGTCTGACCTCACTGCCATACCTCCCTTCATGAAGGGAACACTGCTCACGGTGAATAGAGCAGCATCTGACCTCACTGCCATACCCTCCCTTCATGAAGGAACACTGTTCCACGGTGAATAGAGCAGCATCTGACCTCACTGCCATACCTCCCTTCATCATGAAGGGAACACTGCTCACGGTGAATAGAGCAGCGTCTGACCTCACTGCCATACCTCCCTTCATGAAGGGAACACTGCTCACGGTGAATAGAGCAGCGTCTGACCTCACTGCCATACCTCCCTTCATGAAGGGAACACTGCTCACGGTGAATAGAGCAGCGTCTGACCTCACTGCCATACCTCCCTTCATGAAGGGAACACTGCTCACGGTGAATAGAGCAGCATCTGACCTCACTGCCATACCTCCCTTCATGAAGGGAACACTGCTCACGGTGAATAGAGCAGCATCTGACCTCACTGCCATACCTCCCTTCATGAAGGGAACACTGCTCCACGGTGAATAGAGCAGCGTCTGACCTCACTGCCATACCTCCCTTCATGAAGGGAACACTGCTCACGGTGAATAGAGCAGCGTCTGACCTCACTGCCATACCTCCCTTCATGAAGGGAACACTGCTCACAGTGAATAGAGCAGCATCTGACCTCACTGCCATACCTCCCTTCATGAAGGAACACTGCTCACAGTGAATAGAGCAGCATCTGACCTCACTGCCATACCTCCATTCATGAAGGAACACTGCTCACGGTGAATAGAGCAGCATCTGACCTCACTGCCTCCATTACCTCCCTTCATGAAGGAACACTGCTCACGGTGAATAGAGCAGCATCTGACCTCACTGCCATACCTCCCTTCATGAAGGAACACTGCTCACAGTGAATAGAGCAGCATCTGACCTCACTGCCATACCTCCCTTCATGAAGGGAACACTGCTCACAGTGAATAGAGCAGCATCTGACCTCACTGCCATACCTCCATTCATGAAGGGAACACTGCTCACGGTGAATAGAGCAGTGTCTGACCTCACTGCCATACCTCCCTTCATGAAGGGAACACTGCTCATGGTGAATAGAGCTGCGTCTGACCTCACTGCCATACCTCCCTTCATGAAGGGAACACTGCTCACAGTGAATAGAGCAGCATCTGACCTCACTGCCCTACCTCCCTTCATGAAGGGAACACTGCTCACGGTGAATAGAGCAGCGTCTGCCCCACTGCCATACCTCCTTTATGAAGTTTAACACTGCTCACGGTGAATAGAGCAGCATCTGACCTCCATCCTCCCATCATGAAGGAACACTGCTCACGGTGAATAGAGCAGCGTCTGACCTCACTGCCATACCTCCCTTCATGAAGGGAACACTGCTCACAGTGAATAGAGCAGCATCTGACCTCACTGCCATACCTCCCTTCATGAAGGGAACACTGCTCACGGTGAATAGAGCAGCATCTGACCTCGCTGCCATACCTCCCTTCATGAAGGGAACACTGCTCACGGTGAATAGAGCAGCATCAGACCTCACTGCCATATCTCCCTTCATGAAGCGGATGGCAGTGAAAGTTCATGAAATAGGGTGAACATCCTCCAGAGTCACATGCACACTAATCAGCTCTATTTCTTTGCAATACTTGATCATTTCTTTTTGGGCCATCTGATTTTTTATTGTTTTTTTTTTTAAACTGCTGATATCAATGTTTCTGAACTCAATACGTTTCAATTACCAATCACTGTTATAACTGGAATATTCAGTCAAGAAAATTCTGTCCACATATTGGTGATCTTATATCTTTCCCGTTTCACTAATGTTGAAATGCATATGAGCAAATGGTTGGGCGAAACAAGGGCCCCATGATGTGCTGGGTCTTTGCGCCACTCTGAACATAACTGTGTAATTAACTGCTTTAATTGATCAGTTAACTCACCACTCCTTGTACCCTGGGTCTACCGTTGGTTGTGGAACAAAAACCAGCGCACGGTTGGGCTTCCAGGACAAGGGTTGGCCACTCCCATGCTAAAATAAGCGCAAAACACTTCTCAAGACTCTCTCCCTTTAGTGTTAGTCAGGTGAGTCCCTGACCATCTACTAAATGGTAAAAGTGAGATACCTCCGCGATAGCTTCTATCTGTGACGCAGATTTGTCATTAGAAACCACCTGTCTGCAGTAACTAACTCGTTTTAGGTGGCCAGCATCCCTGCTGCAGACTCCATCTCTGACATGTCACTTTTCACTGAGATGAATACAGAGGTAAACAAACACAGAATACGCCTTGTGTTCTATAAAGAATTAATCTCAGTGCGGATTTTGATAACTGTGACAAGATTAGCCCAAGCTTTGCGATGACAGCCACGGTAATGAGGCCTGTGGAAACACACTGTCTGTTTAGTCAGACTGACAGAAAATGACAGAAACAAAGCAAAAGTGTTTTTTTTTTTGTGGTGCCAAATGTTTCACAGTCAATCCAAAGCGGGACATAAATTGATGTCACCATGCGTTTCCTTTTAAAAAGCCTCCAGGGGCTTTTATATGAGAAACAAATCCAGAGGACGTGTTTGATTGTGCATTTCGAGCATTTATGAATCCGCAAAGGACACTCCTGAGGTTTCAAACGCTTTTCTGAGTATTATTTTCCAGCCCGAAACGTTCATGTACATTTATGTCATATAACTACAGTAATGCAGAGCTGTGCCAGACGTGTGGTGTCAGCTTACACTCCTCCAGACTGGATACCATGCATCAGCTCAACAGCGACCTCCTGCAACCTTTCAATTAAAATTGGGTGTAAACGGAGACAGTTGAAAGCTGCAGCCCAGGCTTAATGCAGAGATGTGTTTTCTCAGCAAATGCCAGAGAATTGAAATTGACTCTTAGAATTCCATACTGGTAGCTGACAGATCCAATAGCCAACTCTTGGTGCACTGTAACATAGAGGCACTGGACTATGTGGTGCAGGGATAGGAATCCCCGCCCCTGCTCGCACACGGGCCACGCCTCTGTCTGTCCCCTAGTCTCACAGGAGGAGACTTCAGGACCAGGGACAGCGCCGCCAAAACTCCAAGACAGTTCAGCACCACTCGTCCCTACTCAAGCCTGGACAGAGGCAGGAGCCTCAATCAGGCAGTCAATTGCTCCAGCGTAGGAGCCTAGCTGCAGCTCATCCTCCTGATTGGCTGCCTGCCTACAAAGGGCCCAACCAAGGGCAGAGAGGTGGCAGACCTAGGCCTGTGAGTTCACAAGCTAAAGTGTCCTTTCTGTTCTAGAGTCAGAAACGGAGGAAGACCGAGCCTGCGGCTCAACAAAAGACCCCAGAGCCCTCTCCTCCAGCACCAAGCCTGCCTTGCCTGCCCTGGCTGTCCCCTGCCCTCCCACCTAGAGGGAGGTTGGGAACTGCCCTGCACCCAGCCAGAAGGACTGGTTGCCATATCTTTTTGAATAAAAACCCATCTACCCTTAACCCCTGTTTCCTGCCTTGTCTGTGCCACGCCCCGCTGAAGCGCTATAACTAACACAATGAAGCTCAGATCAAAAATTATTTCACACTCTGTATAGAAATGCCACAAATGGATTTCTCACCTGAAAAATAGCTAAACCAGAGATGCGATACAGATCTACGCAAGAATCTACTTGAGCTTCCGACATTATTTCAAACCTGAAGGAAGTAATATTACACCCTTATAATCAGCTGGAAGACGAAAGTTTCAGGTTGAATGTTAACCTTCATGTACATGTGTCAGAGCGGGTTTCTGTGCTGTTTTCACCGTGCTTCAGAATATTAAATTCTAAATCCCCTTATCGCTAATAAAAATCCCCCAAAATATTGTGGTGCCCCCTTTAAAAATTGTTCTGGCGAATAAAAAAAAAGCCGAAAAAAACTGGAGTTTTCCAACGAGGTCATTCAGTAGCTTGGTGTCAGAATTGTGTTTCGTTTTGGTAGAAATGGTTAATAGGAACTTGTAGCAAAGTTTCTTTCAGATAAGTGGGTATATGAAATGACTATATCACAATACAGCCACAACCACACGCATGCAAGGCGAGACAGTACGAGCAAAACACTAAAATTTCGACTTACCACTCATTGACATCCTGCTGTAAATGTTGTTGCAACACTTCAATAGCATCCTCCTCCCGTTTGGGGTAGGATTCGGGATCAAACATGTACAGTCTTACAGCAGTAGATGCCGCAGAGAGCTGTCCTGAAATACCTGCCATCTTCAGCTTTGCACCCTCCCCCGGAATCGAAGCAGCCAGGCAGCCAATCAGAGCAGTGGCTCATTAACATAGTGTCCCCGCCCACTCAAAACAGGTCATGTTTCAGGCCGGCACAGACGGGGTGAGGGAAGAGGTCTCTCAAGGCTTGGATGTGTGTTTTTTTGTCACTGAATTCATCACATTATTTTAAAGACCCATTGTATCTGTTTTAAACAACTAAATGCAACATAATATGGGACCTTTAAAAGCCCCAACTGTTTAAAATTTAAGCTGCATAAAACGGTTAACTCTTTTATCTTTGTCAAGTGTTCTAAAGTGGTCTTTTTGTACTTTTAAAACATTAAAATTCGAGAATTCGCCAGCTCCGTGCTGCAGCAAGGGGGCCCACCAAAGGTAAGTTACGGGGGGGTGTTACGTGCGTTACGGTGCTGGTACCATAAACATTTGTCTTTGGGAAGTTTCGGACCACTGGCTGTCTGTGTAAACTAAAAGAATTTGATTTTTCTGTTACATTGGAGTGAGGGCTGATAATGTAAAAAACTTACTGTTCTCTCAGATCAGCACATGAGGAGTCCACTTGCAAAACCTGCTAAGTCAAGTTTAGAAAATAAATGAGTGGAGCTGCCGGATAGCTCACTCGGTTAAGGCACAGCGTTGCAGTGCAGAAGTGACTATCACGTCGCGGGTTCGAGCCCCGGTCGTACCAACCGGCAGTGGTCGGCAGCTTTTTCAGAGTAGCGTACAATTGGCCATCGCGCTACAGGGTTTCAAATTGGGAAGGGACTGCCGGGAAAGGGAAATAAATAAACAGCTATAAAAAAATAGCTTTGTTCGTTGCTCAAGCACCTCCTGTTGGCCAGACGGGCGCTCGTCAGGAAGATTCTAAGTCTGTTCATGCCCGGGTATCCTCCGCCCTCGTTCTGAACTTGCTAAGATTCAACCAGTGAGTGTATAAGAAGCAGTGGCTGACAGGCACGTGCTTCGGAGGAGAGCCGTGAACTGTCTTCGCTCTCCTGAGTTGGCAGCAAGGGGTCGCATACGAGCAAGCTTTGTACATAGTTCACCAATTGGGCATTCCAGATTTGAGTGGGAAGGGGAATGCCAAATTTAAAAAAAAAAAAAGAAAATAAATGAGTTATCTCTCTTAGCCTCTCTTTCAGGCACCTGCCCATGTCCCACTGATAGCACTGCTAAATCATGATATAAATTGTAATGGAAAAAGCAAAACTCTATCAAAACCCCCCAAGTCAAGGAGGAAAACTGTCAAATTCTGCTAAGTCATCAGCCAATGTGGAAACGTGATTCAGTTTTTCTTCGCTAGAAGGAACCAATCACAGTTGAGCTTTTATAGCCTGTTCAGCTTTTGCTTTTTCTAACTCAAGATGGGGGATGCAGATTCAAGTTTCATTTTGATCGCAGGAAATGCAAACAAATCTCCTCGTAAGGGTTCGAAAAGGAAGCTCCTCAACTTCAAAGTAAGGAACGCTATTATGAGTTCGAATGATATCCTTGCATGTCTTAAAATGCATTTCTTGCATGTAGAGTGGGTCCTGAGCCAAATATCTTAACCTATTGAGCAACGGGCCTGGTTTAAACACTGTCAAAACCTGCTAAATTTCTACTCCACTTTCAAAACCTGCCAAGTCAAAACTTTGTGTTGCAAAATCAAAGTCATTTCTTAAAAAATATTGAATTGCCTCATGGATTATGTCTGCAAGGCTAATAGTTTCAGTATTGTGAAAATTGGTACCTATGGAAGATAATTTCTTTGCCTACCAAAAAATCAGATTTTTCGAAAAAATGGACCAACTTGACTTAGAAGACTTTGCAAGTGGACTCCTTTCATAATAGCCAGTGAGTGCACTTATTTTGTTCCTAAAGGGCTACTGTACAATCTCCAGCACTGCATTATGAGTAAACGGAGCTAATTACAGTGAAATTTGCAAAGATGCAAAGCTAATGCCTCTATTGCAAAGTCGATTTAGTGACATTTATCGATGCTTGTTTGTTTTGTGGACTAAAAACTGTAACAGGTTTTTATGTCTGGACTGCAACCGAAGTAAAAACATCAATTTCCACATATTTTGACAAATTTGAACTACGCTATACGATTGATTCTATGGGACTGCACAGTCAGGCCGGGGGTTGTTAACACACAATTTTAAATACTATTTTGCTATGGTACTCACATAATAAAATGGTTAATGCAGTTAGAATGCTGACTCCTCAAATGTTCCAAGGACATATAGTTACAATGTAGCACAATATTTCATTGGTATAAAAACGCCGAGTGGCCTGCCCTTGTACCGTACTCGCGAATGGGTTAACTCCATTCCATTCCATTTCCCTTTCTTCCTCCAGATGGTTTAGTTCTCTTAAATTTTAACACCTGAGTAAAATCTCGTGGGAAGCTCAGTTGGGATAAATTTAAAGACGCAGGCATGCACAATTTGAGTGACTTTCAGTCAAAAACAGCAAACCACGAACATTGCATGAGTTTTTATCAACAATTGTGACTAATAATAGATTAATCCTACACTTCAGGGCATGGCCCTAATATGTGCTCATAGGATTCACAGGGGAAAATAGTTACAGTCCTCGCACTCATGCTGTTATTTATCATCTATTTAGGTTTGCAGGGGTTTTTCATAGTGATTTTCCTTTTACAAATTCGGCATGACAATTAATATTAATATTTTACAACACTTACCATGATAATGTTTATTTTGAATGTCAAACCGAGTATCAGTATTGATGAAATTATTAAATGTTGCCATTGAAGGTAGAGTGTGCGAAGCATCCATTTCCCTGCTGATAAAGAGCATGTTGCCTTCGATTAGCTGGGTCTGTTAAAGACGTGACAGCTGGTGCTTGCCGGCTGTCATCAAAGAGCCGTTAATCCCCAACACTGCGCAATAAAGAGAGCTTATATTCAACGCCCAGATCCACATAACAGCACAGCGACAACAAGGTGAAAATAATACTTGTATCAAGCCCAGTGGCGGGCCATGCATTTTACACCTAGGCCTTCAGTAACCCTCCCGCAATTAACCTAAGCTTCACCATGACTCAACGGCGACAGCATGACGTCATTACGTAACCCCTCGCAAATTCCCAGTGAAAGCATTTCCACATAAAGCACTGTGCAATATCGCATTTATCAATCACTGCCTTTACAAAGAAAGAAGAAAAAACCAACAGCAACCCGTCACATCCATGCAGACTACTAGAAAAGACTCAAGGGACACTAGCCAAGCTGCTGCGCAAAAACACACACGTGCCTCAATGTGCAAGGATACAGCCAGGGGCCTCATTCACACACCAGCAGCAACAATCTAATTCAAAATCCAAAACTTAACATAAATGAAATAGAAAATGTTATGAACAACAATTGCTTGTTATTTGAAAATGAACTCCATTATCCTCTCTTTCCTTAAAAAAATGATCAATGACGCGGTCGTACACCATATCAGTTTGTTTGAGCTACAATAAAAGTTCCTTCTTGATCACCACAGAGGCCAGTGCTGACACTCGAGCCTGCCCAGTCGCATTTCAGGAATAAGTTTTGATGCATTTTGAAAATGACTGCTCGACAGAAGCAGTAGACACCGGGATGGTCACCGCCTGGCATGCCAGTACGTGAAGTTGATTCATGCTCTCACATAGATCACATAGCTACTCAGTTGACAGTGAATTTAAAAACCGCAGCTAGCTAACTTAGTTCAAACGCAAATGTCTGTGACTCAGAGACTGTTTGAGTAGCAGTGACGCAGTTAGCTCAGTGCTAACTCGTTGAATAATTTTTGGGTTTGTAGCTCAATAAAGCTCAAAACAACTGCAAAATTTACTCTACTTGTTTCATTACTTTCATATGACAAACCCAGTCATGTAAGAACTACAAACCCAATTCCAATAAAGTTGGGATGTTGTGTAAATCGTGAATAAAAATAGAATACAATGATTTGCAAATCCTTTTCGACCTATATTCGATTGAGTACATTACAAAGACAAGATATTTAATGTTCAAACTGATCAACTTCATTGTTTTTTTGGAAATATTCACTCATTTTTAATTTGATGCCTGCAACACATTCCAAAAAAGCTGGGACAGGGGCATGTTTACCACTGTTACATCACCTTTCCTTTTAACAGCACTCAATAAGCGTTTGGGAACTCAGGACACTAATTGTAGAAGCTTTGTTGGTGGAATTCTTTCCCATTCTTGCTTGATGTACGACTTCAGTTGCTCAACAGTCCGGGGTCTCCGTTGTTGTATTTTGCGCTTCACAATGCGACACACATTTTCAATGGGAGACAGGTCTGGACTGCAGGCAGACCAGTCTATTACTCGCACTCTTATACTACGAAGCCACGCTGTTGTAACACATGCAGAATGTGGTTTGGCATTGTCTTGCTGAAATAAGCAGGGATGTCCCTGAAAAATACGTCACTTTGATGGCAGCTTATGTTGCTCCAAAACTTGTATGCATCTTTCAGCATTAATGGTGCCTTCACAGATGTGCAATTCCATGCCTCACGCTCCATCATGTATAGGAACACTAAGGACATTAATACTGCTGAGCTATCACTGTTATCTCAACTCATCGGTAAACCACTAAACACACACGCTGATGACCTTGTATTACTCTACAATTCTCATTTATCGAATGCATTACATCATCTTGCCCCCTTGAAAACGCGCACAGTCTCCTTCTTATGCTCTGCTCCATGGTTCACATCTGATCTGCGTAAAATTAAGGCTGCTGGCCACCAACTGGAGCAACTTAGCAGAAAGACTGGGCTAATAGTCCATGCACAGGCATATAAAGACCATGTATTGGCTTACAAGGAGTCTCTTAATGAGGCCAAATCCTTATACTATTCCACCATTTTTGCCAGAGGTCAGAGTAACCCTCGAGCCCTCTTCTCCACGGTCAACAAGTTACTCCAGCCCGCCAAACCCTTCCCACTTACCCCCTCGACTGATCTCTGCAGTGAGTTTCTTCATTTTTTTCAAAACAGAATTAGCGCCATCTACAGACAGCTCTAATTACTCCCTACTGCTACTACATTTAGTGACACCCCCACCTCTCTCCCTGCACTACCTGCACAGTCCTTCTCTGCCTTTACATCTGTTGATGAGCACTTTGTCCTTGACCTTGCCACTAAGGCTAGGGCCATTACCTGCCTCCTAGTCCCTATGCCCACCCCATTAGTCAAGATCTGCCTGCCAGCTCTCTGCCCCCTTCTTGTTACTATTATAAATTCATCTCTTCTTACCGTTTCCGTCCCTTTCTCCCTTAAAACTGCAGCTATCGCTCCAATTCCAAAAAAAAACCTAGAGCAGCTGCTGATGACTTCAAAAACTATCGTCCCATTTCCAACCTGCCATTCATCAACAAACGTCTTGAGCGCACTGTAGCCTTACAGCTGCAGGAACATCTGACCTAGTATAGCCTGAGGGAAGTGTTTCAGTCCGGTTTTAGGGCTGAGCACAGCACTGAGACAGCCCTGGTCAAGATTGTCAACTATCTACTCATAACTGCAGACACAGGCCATGTCAGTATTCTCTTACTGCTGGATCTCACAGCTGCCTTTGATACGGTCTGTCACACCACTCTGCTCACCCGGCTGGAAACACTTTTAGGTATCACTGGCACCCCACTCTCTTGGTTCAGATCATACCTCACGGCTAGGGAACAGTATGTCTCCATTGGTAACTTCAGGTCCCCCAGTTCACCCCTCTCACATGGTGTCCCCCAGGGTTCTGTCCTGGGTCCCCTGCTCATTATCATCTACATCCTACCCCTTGGTCACATCATACGTCAGTATGGTTTAAATTTTCATTGCTAAGCTGACGATATTTACATTCACACAAAGCCCTCCCACACACTGCCTCCCTCCAAACTGGTCTCCTGCCTTAATGCCATTAGCAACTGGATGACAAGAAATTTTCTCAAGCTCAACCATGATGAGACAGAAGCCATTTTCATTGCCACTCCAGCGGTGTTAAAAAAACTCAAACACTCTCAGTTATCCATTCCTGGCTATTTCACCACCACAACATCTGAAGTCAAAAACCTTGGAGTCATAATTGATTCAACACTCTCCTTTGACTCTCACATAAAAAATGTTACTAAAACTGCCTTGTTCCACCTCAAAAACATTTCCAAGCTCCGCCCTTCACTTAAAGGGGAACTCAGGGCTAAATCATAATGCTGTTTTATACAATCATAATTAGTAAATAAATATTGCAAAATACAAAAATGTGGAATTTTGGCCACGCCTAAAGCTGAAAACCATATCACATGTATCATGTTTGACTGTTATCAAACGTGAAGTTTCAGGTAGATTCGACCATGAACACTGTAGTTAAAGCAACTTCCTGTGTAATGGCGAGATATTGATGTTCGCAGTACCGCCAGGGCAACGCCGTTTGAGGATACATCACAATCTTCATAATACAGCATTATCAAGGTCTTAAGGCTATTCTGACCATATTTGAGTTGGACCTGCTCAACCTGCTACAAGTAGCGCGTCAAAGTGTAAAACATGTCATTTCCTATTGCCAGCAGGTGGCGCTATGACTATGACAGGATATTGTCATATAGACGTGTTCAGGGTGGGACTCTTATCAAACATGTGAAGTTTGGGGCAGATTGGACAATATACCCAACTTCCTGTCGGGTTTACGCTATTGCTCCAAGAGATTTTTTTGTGTGTCTGAGCATGTTATATGTGTGTACTGATTTTCGTGCATGTCGGGGAAACATGCCATGGGGGCTGCCGTTTAAAGGGCGTGGCCAAATGCCACCTTCCCCACCTTAATACCATAATACACGTAAATTTTCACCGCGACTGATGCATGTACCAAAATTGGCTAGTTTTCGAATATGATAAAGCCCCCAAAAATGCGATTCTTCTGCTAAAATAATAATAATTCCTTCAGTTTCAATAGGGTCCTTGCAGTGTTCACTGCTCGGGCCCTAATAATTCCTTCACTTTCAATAGGGTTCTCGCACCGTGAGTGCTCGGGCCCTAATAATTCTTTCAGTTTTAATAGGGTCCTCGCAGTCTTCACTGCTCCGGCCCTACTAATACAAATAAACTGCCCTTTCGTGGCAGGCTGCTGCTTGCTCGCTACGACCTCTATGCCCTTTTTCAGGACAACCACTCGCTCTATGCGACTGCTGTGCCCTTTTTCATACCTTATCACCATGCCCTAGGAAAATCCTAGAATTAATGTTGCTTTACTAGCCAAAACTGAGTGGTTGCCCAGCTTTTGGTTCAGCCTCTCCACCTGGCCATTTGCAGAAAGCCTTCCAGAAGTGGCTGGCAAATTGGGGATCGTGGTTGGAGAGCACTTCCTGGGGTATGCCACAAAGGCGGACCACTTGATGTAACAGGAGGTCAGCAGTCTCCTTAGCTGTAGGTATCTCAGCCAGTGGTACAAAGTGGGCTGCCTTAGAGAAGTGGTCAACAATGCTGAAGATGACTGTGAACCCATCAGAGAGAGGCAACTCCATGACAAAATCGATATCTATCTATATCAGACTGACAGCCATTTGGGAACCTCCAAGGGCTGTAACAGACCACAGGACAGTTGATTACTTGATTTGGAGCGAGCGCCCACAGTACGGGCCAGCATATCCTAGCAGATGGCTGACCACCAAAAGTTCCAACAAACAAAGGCAAGAGTGCGAGAGACCAAAGGGCATCACCAGGCAATCATAGTGCCTTGAGGGGGTGTTAAATGCCATCTTCCACTCATCTCCTTCCCGCATGCGCTCCAGCTGGTAAGCTTTGCGCAGGATTAGCTTGGTAAAATAGCAACAGCCCTGGAGGTTGGAGAATGCCAAGCCCATCAAAGGAAGAGGGCAACAATTCTTGATAGTAATTGCAGCAAGTCCACAATAATCAATGCAGAATGTAGAGACTTGTCTTTTTTGGCCACTAAGAAAAAACTAGCTCTAGCTGGTGACAAAGAAACTTGAATGATTCCTGAAGCCAGGGATTGATTTGTGTGCTCCTTCATAGCTTGGAACTTCTGTGTGGGTAAAGAGTTCCAGGTAACAAGTCGATGGCATTATCATAGGGTCTGTGTGAGGAAAGTGACGTAGCTCGGGGCTTGTTGAATGCCAGATGAAGATTGTGGTAAATGGGGGAGACAGGTCAAGTGGCTCCTCCTGGTGGTGAAAGGACAGAGGTGCAGTGGGACTGGGGACTGAAGGCTGAAAAAAGGTAGGGCAATGTACAGGGCTCTCACTGTTTTTTTTTGAGTCAAGGGTCAGTGACTTCTGTGACTTTGCTGCTGGAAGAGGTGTTGGTGGGCAAGTAGGTTGCAATCTTCCTTCTGGTGGAATAATCCCCAACACCCCAGTGCAGTGATGGGGACACTGTGCTGAAGGAGCCGCCATCTTTCGGATGAGATGTTAAACCAAGGTCCTGACTCACTGTGGTCATTAAAGATCCTATGATGCTTATCGACAAGAGTAGGGGGTTCCCCGGTGTCATGGTTAAATTCCCAAATTGGCTCTTTCGACCTGCCACCTAATCATCCCCTGATCTAGTTAGCTGTGCAATTTGTCCTCTCCCTTTCCACCTCTACCCCCAGGGCTCCCTTGAAAAAGAGATTTCAATCTCAATGGGACTTGCCTGGTTAAATAAAAGTTAAATTTTAAAAAATTAAATTTATTGCAGGGGTCAACCGTCTGAACTCGGAGGTCATAAATATTTATTCACAACTTTTCAAGGGTCAAATATGGAGGCATTTGTCCCTCTCTCTTCATAAATA
The DNA here is from genome assembly GCA_029692085.1 of Gymnothorax javanicus. Taxonomy (NCBI): domain Eukaryota; kingdom Metazoa; phylum Chordata; class Actinopteri; order Anguilliformes; family Muraenidae; genus Gymnothorax; species Gymnothorax javanicus. Next base: position 102,260,157 of record CM056194.1, on the reverse strand, counting down.
TTCACTCTTCTCTACTGCAGTTCGCTTTGCTTTTGCATGTGCTTTGCTTTTTCAATTAAAGGTCCCCTATTATGCTGATCCTTCTTTTAATACATACAAGTAATGTTATAATGTTGAATGTCTATACTCAACCTCTGCAAAGTTTCTGAACATAAGATACAGGGGTTTTGCTGTAATCCGAGAACTTGATTTCCTGAACATAATTTCCTCTCTGAACAGCTTGTCCCTAGATCTTCACGAGATCTACCCAGCCCAGAATTTATTCTATCAGACACAAATGAGCCTAAATCATTTAACGTGTAGATTTATCAGTATGTCTCCCAAAGCTGTTCGTACATGTTTTTTTGGATGCGAAAAAAAGCACAACTATTTTCTCTTCCAAAAGACAATGCCACCAGAAATCAGTGGGCAGCTTTTTTGTTTGCTGGCGGCAAACAGCCACACTCAAAGGGAACGTTAGCTGTTTGTACTCAGCATTTCACCGAAGACAGCTTTGTTAATAAAAGGTAATTCAACGCTGGATATGCGTCTCAGCTGCTTCTCAAATCTGGAGCAGTTGCATCATCAAGCGATCGGAGCAACAAACTGTAAGTTACGATATAACAGCAAATAATGTAAGTGAAGCTAAAATGTTACGGGTGGCTAGCAGGACCGCTAACAATAGTTAGCACTAACAACTGGCCTCAAACGCAGGCTTTGTAAAATATCTGAAGATAAAGTGTGAATTAGTAGCAAATGTCCGTGACTGACAGATGTGGAAGCAGTAAGTTTTACCATTTTGTGTTGCTTTACTGCATAAGCTTAACTAACGTGACAGCCTATTGAACGTGGCTGTAGCACTGTGGCTAAGGTAGCTAAGTGACTGTTGCTAATGTTTGTGTCCTAAATATGCAAGAGTAATATCATGGGAAATTCAACAGAAGGTGTGTGAACATAAGCCTCATTTGAAGCTAACTTTTTATACTTGTTTGTAATTTGGATGCTTGGTACAACTGTTCACGGTAACGGAACTTACTGTCTGTAAAACCTGTATTGCAGGGTAAACTTTGTCTCTGTCATTGTTATGAACGCTCGGTTACTAGCTACTGCATGTTAGTTTGCGTGCCGTGCTACTTAAAAAATGCTCCTGGTTAAGTTATATGCGGTAATTCTGATCTGTATGCTTTTATTATTTTGGTTAGCATCAATGTGGCAGTTTCATCATAACGTTGCCTGATTGTAGTCACTGCAGTTGAAGCTAACTGGAGAGGTGTTGTATGTGTCTACAAAGTTGGGCTGAAAAGGCTGCAGTTAGACCAGACGTAGGTTTTTCAGAGCTCGGGGTATGTGTTGGGGTTTGTTCACTGCTACCGTGAAACGATTGTGGAGATTGGATCCAGAATTCTTTCCTGTAGAAGTTATCAATTTGCAAGCACCACATAAGCACTCACAGACGCGGAAGTAGTAGGTTTTACCTTTTTGTGTTGCTTTACTGCATAAGCCTACCTAACGTGATAGCCTGTTGAATGTGGCTGTAGCACTACGGCTAACGTAGCTAAGTTACTGTTGCTAATATTCATGTCCTAAATATGGAAGAGTAAATAATATCATGGAGACATTCAACAGAAGGTGTGTGAACATAAACCTCATTTGAAGCTAACTTTTTATGCTTGCTTGTAATTTGGATACTTGGTACAACTGTCCACGGTAACGGAACTTACTGTCTGTAAAACCTGTATTGCAGGGTAATGTTTGTCTCGGTCGTTATGATGACTGCTCGGTTACTACCATATGTTAGTTTGCATTCTGTGCTACTTAAAAGATGCTCCTGGTTAACTTATATGCAGTAAATCAGATTGGTATGCTTGTGTCACTTTGGTTAGTATCAAGGTGGTCATTTCACCGTAACGTTATCTGACCGTAGCTGCTACAGTTGAAGCTAACCAGAGAGGTGTTGCGCTTGCCTGCAAAGTTGGGCTGATAAGGCTGCAGTTAAACCAGACGTAGGCTTTGCGGAGCTTAGGGTAAGTGTTTGGGTTTGTTTACTGCTGCTGTGAAATGATCATTTTACTTATCCACGACCGGGGTCAGCGGGGTACTTTACCGTGGTGTGGGCTAGCTCTCTGATCCTAGCGCGGTGAAAGCAATCACGAAACGCACTATAACGTGTCTGGTATAACAAATGCTTTCTCTGCATTGCCGTGGCGGAATTTCATCCATCTTTGAAAATTGTTCTGGCTAATAAAAAGACAAAACAGAAGTGGAGGTCGGATACGGATTTCCGGTAGAAGTTGTCAATTTACCAGCTCCACATAAGCAACGCTTACACCGTTTGTGTGTTTTTGCTACGAACTCATTGAGTAGCTTGGTGTTGGAATGGTATTTTGTTTTGGTAGAAATGGTTAACAGGAGCTTTTAGCAAAGTTTCCTCCGGATAGCTAAGTGGGTATATAACATGACTAACAGTACAGCTACAATCACATGCATGCAAGGCGAGACAGTACGAGCAAAACACTAAAATTTCAACTTGCCACTCATTGACATCTTGCTGTAAACGTTGCTGCAATACTACAGTTGCTTCCTCCTCCCGTTCAGGGTCGGATTCAGGATCAAACGAGTGCGGTCTTACAACAATAGATGCCACGGAGAGCTGTCCTGAAATACCTGCCATCTTGGTTTCCTGGTTTTTCGGGTCTGCACGCTCCCCCAGAATCAAAGCGGCCAGGCAGCCAATCAGAGCACTGCCTCATTAGCATAGCCTCCCCACCCACTCAAAACCGCTCGTGTTTCAGGCCGGCACAGACAGAGTGAGAGAAGAGGTCTCACTTGGCCTGGATGTGTGGGGTTTTTGTTGTAACTGAATTCTTAACATTATTTTAACCCTAGAACACTATTTTCACCCGAGCAAATGTGTTTACGTGATTTTCATTATGTTGTGTTTGTCTGAGTGTCATGGGTCCCTGGGTAGCTTTGACATCTTTGAAGGCATGGGTGTTTTGTTCACCTCATGGTACTTTTTTTTTCATTTTGTTAGACATGGCACAGTTGAAATAAAAGAACACTACTCTAATTTGTCATGTATTGTCATATTTTGATATATTTTGATGACAAGTACTTTTTATTGGGTATATTATACCAGGTAAAAATCACCTGGCATTAGTGATTGTGTTACTAATTTTAGCAATAGTGTTCTAGGGTTAAAGACCCATTGGACATATTTTAAACAACAAAATACAGCATAATAGGGGACCTTTAACCTGAGTACAGCTTCAAGATCTATTTAAGAGTTAGAGCGTGACCGATCACTCTGTTTCACACTGTAGCTACTAAAGTTGAGTTGTTGAAGCTGGACTTGGGTTTAGCATTGGTTTGCTTAAAGATTTAAATGAATCCAGCAACTAACCATTACCACAACTAGTGTCCAGTTTAAATTGTTGTTGTGTTGAATTTTGGCCATTACTTGTCCTAACATAACATAACATAACATGAATGGCGAGAACAGGCCGTTCAGCCCAACTAGGCTCGCCAGTCCTGTCCCAGACTGATGAATCCTCAGATTACTTGGTGATCAAGTGGTCAGCTAAGTATAAATGTCACTCAGTAGGCTCACAAGGTGCCCAATAACGCTAACCAATAAAGAGAGCCGAAACCCACATTTCAAGTCAGAATAGCAGAATTGCATAACGGGGCCTGTGACCACAGGAAGCGTTCTTTTGCGCTGGAAGTGCCTATTTTCTATACAAATTCAATGAAGTTCAGAGTTGTGAGCACTCAGTGTCAAATGCTCAGAACTTTCAGCTTTTTTTCCTCTCCACCCACAGCTCTTTTTGGAACAGTGCCTGACTCATCAATATCACTTCTCTCTTCGCAACAAATCAAAAACAAGAAGAGGCAGGGCCTTACAATATCAACAGCTATGGTGTTTCAAATCAATTAGCAACAGTTAGGTTTGCTAAATATAGGGAACTTTAGGTTTGCTGACAAGTCAGTTAATATTCATGTATACTAAAACAATGTTTACTACTTCAACCAAACAGCGAGGTACATTGTTATCGCATAGGTTCCCATTTATTTTACTTGGGGTAGCTGTGTTTCCAAAAGCACAGTTACGACCTAGGTTAGCAACGTAGATACATGGTTCCAATCATATACGACTTTATACGCTTCTGGATACGCTTTTGGGAAATTAACATTCATTGGCTCAGTTACTGACCTTATGCGATTTCTTTTAATTGTATTAGCAAACCTGTCTTAGGTAACATAACGTTAAACTGAGACTTGACATTCGCAACAATGGATTGTGGAAGTGTCAAGAACACGGTTCTTGTAAAAATAAGCGTTGAAGAGGAGCATTCTGAAAGTTAGGTTATGGGCACCTCCTGCTCAAAAAACGCTGCCTGTGGACACAGGCCCTCTAAAGTATCAAAACAACCATGTGCTGGTCATGCTGCAGCATGACATCAGGATTGAAAGACACTGTACGGGATGACTATGCAGCATAAATTAACTTTCATTTGACCATGTGGAATCGGGATGTACTTTGTTGGTGCTGTTTTGCTCATGTGTCTTTTCCAAACTCTGGCTGGTCAACAATTTTGTGCATCATTTCCTGATCATCATGCATCAAACGCTGGAAAGGGTCAGAAAACTTGGCAGTGCATCATTTATTTAAGATGAGGGGTCAAATCTAGTATTAATATTTGTGCATTGCTCTGACTCTCGCAGGTTTCTTTTGCGCGTCAAATCTTGATTTCATGCGTATTTGACCTGAGACAGGCCATCGAGAGGCCTGGTGTGCATGATTAACTCCTTGCCAGGATGGATCTCGAGGGCCATTCCGCGTTGAGGATTGTGATGTTCAAGCCAGGGCCTTCCCAACACTGCCAGACGGCAATGGAGTCCTCCAACACAGACAGGTTTTCTTGACACAGCTGAAGCAAGTGACAATCCAGCAATGTGCAAACTCAAAGTTGGGGGTATAAATACCTCAACACACACTTGTGCAAAGAGAAAACATGGATAGCTCACATCTACTGAGGAAAGCACACTGGATATAAACCAGTCAAAAGAGAAAATAGATACATATGCTGCTGCATGGGAAGAGACACACAAGGCATTCACATGAGGGTTGAGACAAATCCTTTGTATTTAACTCCCCAAAATCTGAGACACCCCCAAACATTGGTCTCTTCCCTGTTTCCTCCAGGGCTGTACTACCGCCATCCTCAGATCCTGCCTGCTGCCAGGAAATTTTGCCTGTAGCCTCAATGGGAGGAGGAGAGGATCTGTAGATATATTAGTCTTGCATGTCTGTGTTTAAATGCTAGAGGAAAAACACACACACACACAGACACAGACACACACACACACACACACACACACACACACACACACAATTTTAGGATTTCCCTGCTAAAAAAGTGGTTAGCACTGCCATCTCACAACAAGAAGGTTGTAGGTTTGAATCCGGCCTGGGGCCGTTGGGGGCGGAGTTTGCGTGTTCACCCTGTGTTTGCGTGGGTTTCCTCCGGGTACTCCGGTTTCCTCCCACAGTCCAAAAACATGCACAGTAGGAGACGCTAAATTGCCCATAGGTATGAGTGTGAGAGTGAATGGCGTGTGAATGGTTTGTGCGCCCTGTGATGGATTGGCGAGCTGTTCAGGGTGTGTCCCTGCCTTTCGCCCAGAGTCAGCTGGGATAGACTACAGCTCCCCTGTGACCCTAGTGAGGAAGAAGCGGTATAGAGAATGGATGGATGGATGGACACATTTCTGCATCCTTTTTCCTCAGTAAGACAAAAATACTGCCAAAGAGGTGAAATAATCGTAACACATTTTTTGATTTGTCAATGGAATAGGAAAATGTCACTTGTCAAGCACAAGATGACCTGTATTCTTTACTTTAGAGAGAAGAATTAGGCAGTATTGTCTCATGATCAGATTAAAAGACTTGTTGAGAAGACTTTTTTGTGTTATTCTTGGTAAGTGGGAGCAATGGAACAGTTGGGGTTACAGAGATATGGCATTGGGGTTCAGCACTGAGAGAAATATGAAGAGGTGCTCAGTGATAACAATGGATATATCGTGACAGAGAGTTTTGGTGAGAGCGATAGACTAGCACAATGGATATATCCTGACAGAGAGTTTGGGTGAGAATGATAGACTAGCACAATGGATATATTGTGGCAGAGAGTTTAGGTGAGAGCGATAGATTAGCACAATGGATATATCGCGGCAGAGAGTTTGAGTGAGCGATACACTAGCACAATGGATATATCATGGCAGAGAGTTTGGGTGAGAGCGATAGATTAGCAGAATGGATATATCGCGGCAGAGAGTTTGGGTGAGAGCGATACACGAGCACAATGGATGTATCGTGACAGAGAGTTTGGATGAGAGCAATAGACTAGCACAATGGATATATCGTGGCAGAGAGTTTGGGTGAGGGCGATAGACTAACACAATGGATATATCGCGACAGAGAGTTTGGGTGAGAGCAATACACTAGCACAATGGATATATCGCGACAGAGAGTTTGGGTGAGAGCGATAGACTAGCACAAAGGATATATCGTGACAGAGAGTTTGGGTGAGAGCGATACACTAGCACAATGGATATATTGCGACAGAAAGTTTGGGCGAAAGCAATACACTAGATGTAAACAAAATCTAATTGTGTGGGGAATGGTAATATTTGACCAATGTGTGACTGTGAATGGGTCAATACCAAATAAGCCTTTTAAAAATGTTTTTTTTTTAAATAAATCTTTAAAAATGTACAGAATACATTTATTTGAAGTTGGAAGAGTGTGTTTAAGCAAGTCTTAATGGTTGCACAACATTTACAGGGTTTTAGTACAGTTTTAGAATGTATTTGCAATTTCACCAGCCAAAAAATGTCAGGTGGCGCAACCAAAAGTTTCTTGAAAAAAAAATACACTTCCCTCTTTTTGTTCTATGTGATTTTTTTAGTAAGTATACCTGACAGTGTCTACTCTGCCTCAAACATTACTATTTCGTAGTTGAGCTGGGTATTAAAGGTAACTTATGGATTCTTTATTGTGGGGGGCGGGTATTTTGGTTTTCCAAACAATTTTAGAACAATTTAACTATTAAACTTTGTTTATTTGAAATGTTTTCAATATAAAATTATGCCCCCATATTAATATTATATTAATTCATATTTTAAATTACTTATTTAATACATTACACATAGTGTTAACTTGCTCGGACGGTTGCGCCACCTGACATTTTGAGGGTTTGAGATGGCAAAACATAAAATATATATCATTTTTATGATAAACTGGAAATATGTTCAAATTAAACAGGTTTTATAGAATTAAATGATGCTTATTATGAATCATTTAAAATTATTTTAAACCAAAGTAGTGCGCTCGGACAATGTCACGTCATTGACCCGAATACAATGCTCTTTAAAGCTACAAAGCAAGTTCATCAGGTTAGTTAATATTGGTGAAATGAATTCTCCTACTATTGACCAATGGTGACTGGATGAGGAAAAAGACAATTTATAGATGTTCTAACTTGCCATTTTGGGCCAATATGCTGCTGAGCCGACAATAGTAAAATCATTTAAAGATCTGGTTTCATGGGACAATCCTGACAGAATTGCAATATTGACATGGAAATGAAGCTATTTGGGATGACAGATCCGACTGCTATTAGTTCTGATGTAACCACATAAATTAAGAAGATTTTCCCCCAGCCCAGAATTTTTCATTTTAAGCATGTCAACGTTAACCAGATGCACACAAATTGAAGCAACACTGCATGCAACTTTTAGTAGGCAAAACTGGGAATGTTTAGTGGGAGTGATACATCAGGTGAATCCTGGTGCAGCTAATTCATTTCAAATACAATAAAAACTAAGTAGACCAAAGCAGTCTTCACAAAGGATTAATAACGTTATATGAAGTTGTTTGAGGGAAAAGAAGATAGGAAAAATGACAGGACTGAGAGTAATCACTCCGTATATTATATTATGCGTGGTAAGGACAGTGCAGCAGAACTAAGGGTTGAAAAATGTCTCTTTAAAAGGCAAGCAGTAATCCGCAGAAGTAATCCTGAATTTTTTGTTCAATACTGCAGGATGAAAACTTGAGAAGGAGGTTAAGTGCATCAGGAATAAACATGTAAGTTGCCTTACAAGTATGAGGCAAACTGCTCACGTTGAGTTACTTAGTTCCACCAAAGAAGAGGTTATTAATATCCTGGAAGACAAAATCAGTAATTAGATTGCCTTAGAAGTAGACAAAATAGGGAGCAACAAAGAGAAATTACATAAATTACTGACAAACGAACCACCGAGCCCTGACAGCATGTACCCATGGGAATGCAGAGAGTTATCTGATACCATTTATATACAAGTGACAGATATTTTTACACAATATTTAATAACTGGAGTAAACCTGGACACATGGAAGCAGTGTAATGTAGTACCAAAACATATGAAAGCACACCATTAATCTAGAAAATAACAGGCTGTTCAATTTTATTTTCCTAATTACTGCTAAGTCAATCATTTTTTGAAAATGACCACATTTGAGGGATACCCATCATGCTTTTCGTACGGGCACACTAGCTGCAGTTCTTTGAGGAAGCCGCCAAGAGCTTTGCTTTCAAATGAAACCATAATCATCCCAGCTATTTGGCCTAGATGGCCGTTTGTGATTATGGAGCTCACCAGTGCACTCTTTCTTCTTAATGATTTTGTATTTTTCAGTCACATTATTGGTTCCATGTCATTCATTGACATAGTCATCATCCTCTTTTTGGTAAATGCAAATAACCGATGTGTAATGTGAAGTCTCGAATCAAGACAATCTGAATACTCTAATTCCTCACAAACTGCTCTCTTATTTCTCCTGTTTGAGAGCAACTGAATACACCTGACTGGTCAGAAACACTTGTAAAGACATTTGTGCCAAATATTATGGTTCCCTGAAGTTTTAACTATGCACAAAAGGAAGGTAATATCTATAAGTTATAACAAAATGCATAAAACACTCTATAACCTCTTTCACCCAAAACTTGCCATTGGAGGGACTATTGCCCAGCTCTCACTTCACCTTAAAGCACATTACTTCTCCAAACCCCTTCCCATTCACATTTCTTAACCCCTTTGTGCAGACACGACCGCCTGCTGACATGGAGCTGCTCCATTTATGCACACATTTACACTATCGTATCACTAGATGACACACCCGGATAAGTTATTGAATATTCACTTGCAAGCCAAGCAAGTTGAGAATATTGACGAGTTCAGTCCCATCCCTGTTTTTCAGGAGTTGCATGAATTAAACTCCTCAGCCAAGCATGATGTGCAAACTAATCAATATACTAGCCCATAGTATCTATCCAGCAGTTTAAAAAAATGATCTCTTGCGCCAGAAAAAAATCATTGCCCTCTATTGCAACCACTTCAACTACAGTGAGCCAATGGTATCCCAATGAGTAGTTAAGAAAAATCAGTTTTCTGAAGCAAAAATTCGACATGGTATTGATATTATGTCATTCTACTATCAATTATAGTCATCACATATAAAAAATATGTAGTTCCCTACCGTGGATTTACGCGTAGATTCCTCCTTCAGTGAATTCAGCGCTCCCTTATATCGTCCTAAGTACTGGTGTTGATAGCCAATCACTCCATTATATACTCAGGCTCATGTGACTAACTGCACAGTTATGGTTCACGCCCTCGTGAAGCTTCCCCGGTAACAATGTATTGATTGACTAATTTCTTATCCAATTCCCGAGAGTTTAAAATTTCCACAGTAACTGAAAGACATTGATTGGGCAATCAGAAGAGTATACAAGCCTTTGCGTAACAACACGGTAGGTTGTATTCTCCTGAAGTTGTGCATGATTGCATAGCTGAAAATGATGCGATTTAAAGAAAAAAAGACTCCCAAAACTAGCCTGAAGTGTTCACATAAAGAGCCAGATTTGGCTTCTGTGCAAAGGGGTTAATTACCAACTGATTGTTAATTTGTTCAGTTGCGAGGGCCAATCAGTAGAATTACTGTCCATTTCTCCTCAGCTTGCATTATTGTTCATTGCAATTGTTATCAAACATTGTCCTATCCACATTAACCCCTTTGAGCAGAAGCCAAATCTGGCTATTTATGGGATACCTCATTTAAGGCTTTATAATTCAAGATTGCAGCTTCACAGAGAGGAAGGGAATTGCTCAACTGAGTCAAGACACAGGTAGCATTTAGAATTCCATCGTATTTCAGTTTTGATTTTGGTAGAGAAACAGAGCTGCAAAAATCTTTTTGAAAATTCAGCATTGAAGTTGTAAAAAAAAAAATAATACTGAAAATAGAAAAATGGCTGGGGGTTAAAACTATACATTTCTGGGATCATAAACTCCTTGACCACAAGTATAATTCATCTGAGCATTACATTCTAAATGACCAACTCTATAGGAGCCAATTAAGACAGCTGTCCATGTGGCTTCACAAACTCTAAGATCCCTCAAAATGGTGCACTGTTAAGTCATAAAATAATCATATATTTAGCACAAATCAACTTTTGACGCATGAAATTCAATGTGAATTCATGATTTTCTGGTTGAATTTAGCATGAGTTTATCAATATAGGTTAGGGTTTTAACGGATCACGGATGATCCATGGTCCGTGCGGATCACTCCCAAATCCGCGGCAGGTCACATGAGCTGCGGATTGATTTCTTCACGGCTGATGGGTCTATGCCAAGGACAGTACATACAGTCCATGATTTATGCACTGCAATGGCCCCAAACTTCTCCGATTGGAGAGATGAGCTGCAAAAACAGAAATGAACGCGCTGCAACCACCCAAAACCATTCCAATTGGAGAAACGCGGTTCAAAAACAGAAACACATATACCCGTCAATACAACGCAAGTGCTCCAACCCGCGCCAACTAGAACAGCTTTTTTTCTGACCTGATAACAGTGAATAGCTATAACGTCGCCATTCAGTTAGCTAGATAGCATTTATATGCACGTAGCTGGCAAACGATGCATACTAATGCAAGCTAAATGCTCGCGCTTCAACTCTAGCCAAGTTAGTGAACGAAATAATGGCTATTCACTAATTTCATTTGCATTGCATGCACCCAATATAACTGTTAGCTAGCCAGGCTAGCAAACTAGCTAGCTAAGTAAGCAAACTAATTTTAGCTCACTAAAAAGCCTTTTTGCAGGCTTAGCTAGTGACTCTTTAAGTATGTAAGTGCTATCTAGCTAACTAAATGCCGAAGTTATGACTATTCACGGTTATCTGTCAAAAATAAAAGCTGTTCCACTTGGCACAGCTCGGAGCATTTACGTTGTGTTGACGTGGACATGCAACGTTTCTGTTTTTGCACGGTGTTTCTCCTACTGGAGATGTTTTTCAGCGCGTTTGCCCCTGTCGCCCACCGTGATTTCTTGACTAAAAAAAGAAAAATAAAGTTCAGCGCAGCAGAGTGGACTGTGGGTAATTGAGATGGCAAGCAGCAGTGGCGAACTCAGAAAATGTGAATATTCTGGTCTTCTTGAAAAAGAATTTGACGATACAGGTAGATGAGTGGGGCGAAAGTTCAGGACTGCTGTCTTTCAGACCCCCCTCTCTTTTTTATGGTGTGGAGGACCCTGGTTATTTTTTCATCCATTTTTGTTTAAAGGAAGAATGTTTAATGCCTCCTGTGCACTTAAATTTATTGAGCATTAGATATTAGAGTATTGCAGTTTTTTTTTTTTTTTTTTTTGAACTTAATTTTTATTTCAGTGACATATATAATCACACATACAGAATCATATTCATCATATCTACCATTTTCTCAGGACAAATTTCCAATATAAGGTAATATTAATGACAATTAGGACTCAGCAAAAGCACCCACGACTATAATAACAGAAATAATGAGAAATAAATACATGAAAATATTCATAATAAAAAAAAAAAAAAAAAGGTAAGCTAAAAAAAAAGAATAAAAAAGATAATAATTTATAGAAAATCCAAACTAAAAAAAAAAAATTATCATAAAATTATTAATAATGCAGATTGAATTTGAAGTGTATACAGGCATTCCTCAATATTATAGTATACTCATGACACCGCTCCACCTTTTGATAAATAGGACTTTTTGGAGTCTTAGAGAATAAGTTATTTTCTCCATCAGATATATTTCCTTTATTTTCTCAATCCACCCATTGTGCGTTGGAGGGTCCGGCTTCAGCCACCTTACTGTAATGCATTTGATTTCTGTTGTTAAAAATATTTGTAGGAGATATTTTTTGGCTCTTCCTTCAATGCCTCTTGGTGATAGACCCAGCAGAGCCACTGTTGGGTCCATTGTAATATTCCTACCAAATACTTTTTTGAGTGTTCCGAACACTTCCTCCCAGAATATCTTTAGTTTCGGGCATGACCAAAATATGTGAGTCTGATTGCCAATGTGTGGACCACAATTTCTCCAGCATTTATTTGAATGTGTAGTGCCGAATTTAGCCATAGTTTCCGGTGTCCGGAAGAACCTGATGACTACCTTCCATTTGAATTCCCTCCACACATTCGAGTTAGTTATCAGATGTGCTTCAGTACATATTTCTTCCCACATATCCTGTGATATGTTTAAGTTGGTCTCTTTTTCCCATCTCTCTTTAATTTGTGTTGTATTATTCGAATTCATATCTAGAAATATTTGATAACAATAGCTTATTAATTTCTTATTCCAATTTCTTGTTTGTACTTTTATCAATAGTTCTTCAATTAGCGTAGGCTTCACCACTCTGACCCATTCTTCATGTTTTAGCAAGAAATCCCTTAACTGTAGGAACCTGAAAAAATCCGTATTTGGTAGCTTAAATTCCACCACCAGTTGTGCAAATGATTTAAAGTTGCCGTCATCATGAAGTTGATGTACATTGGTGAGCCCGTATTTTGACCATTCCCTGAACCCAGTATCCATTCCTGAAGGCACAAAGCCCTTTATAAATCCAATATTTGTGAGTGCTGAAATTGTTTTAGGTAGGCCAAAGTTAAGTTTCATAGTCTTCCATATTTTTAATGTAACTTTGGTCCATTCACCCATATCCATTTCATTTGCGTTGGCCTCCAAAAATGGCAGGGCTTGTAGAGGTCTCTCACATAAGCTCTTTTCAATATTGAGCCAGCGTGTGTCTGACAGGTCCTGAATCCATATTGTTAATGGTCTTAGTTGCGCAGCCCAAAAGTAATATCTCAAATTTGGGAGTTTGAGCCCACCTTTTGCTTTAGATAATTGTAGTGTTTTTAGTCTAATTCTTGGTCGCTTTCTTTGCCAAATAAATACTGAGATTAGCTTGTCCAATTTGTCAAATGAGGTTTTGGGGATGTCAATAGGTAACATTTGGAACAGATATAGTAATTTAGGCAACACATTCATTCGAACACTTTCAATGCGGCCTAATAGAGATAAGGGTAATATTGTCCATCGGTCCAAGTCCTTGCTAATGTTTTGGATTAAGCTTTTGTAATTAACATCATACAGTTTTTCTAATGAAAATGGTATGTGGATACCGAGATATCTGATACCATCCATTGGCCATTTAAACCCGCTCTGCAATTTGATTGTATCCGAGATTTTGTCGCCTATAGCCATAGCCATTGTTTTGTCCACATTCATCTTGTAGCCTGAGAAGTATCCGTACCTGAGGATGAGGTCCTTTAAATATGGGATCGTTGTTGCAGGTTTTGTTAGATATAGTAATACATCGTCTGCATATAAGGAGATTTTATGCTGTTCTCCATTTACTGTAAACCCCTTTATGTTACTGTCATCCCTAATCAACTGCGCTAGTGGTTCGATACTGATATCAAATAATAAGGGAGAAAGTGAGCAGCCTTGTCTACAGAAGGCGTTCTAGGGTGAAGCGATCTGAAAGAAACCCGTTCACCTTTACTGCAGATTGTGGATTTGAATATAATGTTTCTATCCATTTAATGAAGTTCGGACCAAATTGGAAACGTTTTAAGGTTTGAATTAGGTATTGCCAGGACACCCGATCGAACGCTTTCATGGCATCTAGGGATAGTAACATTGACTCCTCTTCCTTAACTTTTGGGTGTGTCATTAAATTTAATAATCTTCTAATATTATCCTCATAAAATCTTCCCTTAATAAACCCTGTCTGATCAGGATGGATAATTTCTGTGATAATTTTGTTGACACGTCTTGCCAGAATAGCTGTTAAAATCCGCAAGTCTGTATTCAATAACGAGATCGGCCTGTATGACTGGCATTGGGCGGGATCTTTGCCATCTTTAAGTATTACCACAATAGTAGCCTGTGTCCAGGAGGGGGCCATTGTTCCAACTTGTAACGCATGATGGTAGGCTTGTAGCAATAGAGGTGATAACATATCTGCGAAAACTTTGTAAAATTCATTAATATATCCGTCTGGACCCGGGCTTTTATTATTCTTCAGTGTGGAGATTATCTGACGTATTTCCAGCTCGTTAATTGGTTCATCCAATTCTCTTGCCAAAGATTCAGGTAGTTCTTTTAATTTAATGTCTTTTAAAAAATATGCCAATTCCTCGTCATTTGTGCAGGTGTGTGTATTTTTGTATAGGGTTTTGTAAAATTCTGCAAAAGACTGCGATATTTCGTCCGGTTTTGTGAGAATTGCATTCCTGTCCTTTAGTTTCTGTACTATGTTAGAAGATTGTTGTTTTTTTAGTCTAAGTGCTAGTAACCTACTCACCCTATTACCATTTTCATAGTATTTTTGGCAGGTGAACCTTAAATTGCCCTCCACTTTTTCAGTAATTAAGCTATTTAGATCTCTGCGTACCTCTTTAAGAGCATTTAGCAGGCTCAAGGTTGGATTTCTTTTATGTTGCTGTTCAAGCTGCTTTATTTTATCTTCTAATTCTTGCTGTCTTTCTTCCCTTTTTCTTTTCCTAGCACTTGAATATGAGATAATGCGGCCTCTAATATATGCCTTTGCACAGTCCCAGAGAGTAAGGGGTGTAATTTCGGGCGAAGTATTTGTATCAAGGTAGTTTTTTAATTCAGTTTTTACAAATGTAATGAATTCCCTATCGTTGAGAAGTGATACATTCAGTCGCCATTGTTTAGTTGATGGTCTGTGGCCTATGTTCCATGACATTACCAGGGGTGCGTGATCCGATAATTAGATTGGAAGAATCTTTATGTCCTCTACCCTATACAATTCTGTCTTAGGAGTAAAAAAAAGGTCGATTCTGGAGTAGGAAGAATGCCTATGTGAGAAAAAGGTAAAGTCTTTGCCTTTAGGATATTTGCCCCTCCAGACGTCCACCAGACCAGCTTCTGCCGATAGATGTCTAAGCATGTTGCTCATCCTGGAAGTGGGAGTTTTAGATACAGGTTGTCTGTCTAAGTGTTGGGACATAACACAATTAAAATCCCCTCCTAGCAGCAAAATACCCAAGCTATGTTGTAGTATTAGGGAGAAGATTGTGCGAACAAAGCCGGGCTCATCCTCATTTGGAGCATATATATTCATAAGGCATACTTCTAGTCCATCAATTAATCCATTTATCATTATAAATCTCCCTGCTGAGTCTTTATGGACTTTAGTTAATGTGAAATTGACTTGTGCATGTATCATAATAGATACCCCTCTTTTCCTACCAGATGGGTGTGATGAATAAAATACTCTATCTGCCCACGACTTCTTTAATTTTTCATGTTCGGCTTCTGAAAGGTGAGTTTCTTGCAAGAATGCAATCTGGCAGCTATTTTTTTTCAGTTGGTTAAGGATTTTCTTTCTCTTGATTGGGCTATGGAGGCCATTAACGTTATAGCTTATCACCTTAAGAGGCCCCAAAGTTAAGGCAGGATTAGAAGAATATTAATTTTCCTCCACAGTGAGATGGTCAAGGCAGGTAACATACTCAGATGGTAGGACTTAAAGGTGGAGCGGAATTCTAATTTAGAATTTAGTTTTATTACAGTGTGGGTTGGGATGAGTGAGTGATTAGAGACCAATTGTTGCATTATGTAGAGAGGAAGAAGTACGGTGGTTGAGCAATTGAATATAAGGGGGAAACGATAATAAAAAGGCAAAGTAACATAAAGTAGATTCATAAAGATCGTAGATGAAATAAAATCAAGTATATAAGATTGTGGGTGTACAGATAAAGACTGATTGCTACACGTAAAATAACTGAAAACTGCAAGCAGAACAACAGCATGCACCTTGTAGTTTTTACACTTTAACAGAAGATTCTTGTCTTGAGAAAGGATGAAAATAAGAGCTTTCTCTGTTGCTCTCATTCTTACAGGATCCCTGGGGAATAAAGGAATCTTCAAAAACAGAACTAAACACAGAACTATAAGAACCAAGAACTTAGCTGACATAAGTGTCCAGTTGGTCCTGTGGGGACACAATTCCAGGCTGTAGCTCAAACATACAGCCAAAGAACAGTTCCTACACAAGAAAAGTTCGCCATGGTTTGGGTTAAAGCCAAACAGTGTTTCTGAGTCTATGGATATGCACCCTAGGCCCCCGCAGAGCCCCAGATCAATATGCATATAAAAAAATAAAATAAAGACATCATAAGCTCAATTACTTAAACTTCAAATGTGGAAAATTGCCATAACAGCAGACATATGTGTGTATATTTAAGTATTTCTATAATCACGGGTCCACACTTAGCCCACTGACTACACTGTGCAACAGAAAAAAAAAAAAAAATATATATATATATATATATATATATATATATATATATATATATACACACACACATACACACACATACACATACATATATATACACACACACACACACACACACACACACACACATATATATATTTATATATATATCTATATATATACATATACATACACAAAATAATAATAATAATAATAATAAAAAAATACACCCATTTCAACCAGCTCACTCCTCGACATTCACAAGAGATCGCATATCCTAACGGATTACGTCACAGATTATAGTCCTAGCTCGTTTAATATAAGGCATGTTTATACAGACCTGAAGCCTGTGGCGGAAATTTTCTGTCAGTCCTCCATTACACCGGCTGAGAGAATGTGTTTCTTGATATAGTCCATTGCCTTGGTAGCATCCACAAACTCCCGCTCCTCGTTGTTATTGGAGATGCGAAGCCTAGCTGGATATAGTACACCGTAGCGGACCCCTGGTTTCCCCCGAAGCATCTTCCTGACGGGTGTAAAAGCCGCTGCAGGGTGAAGTTGCCTTCAGACGTCGACTTCCAGGCTGCTCAGCCTGTCAGGCTGCGTGAACACCGCCCCCAAGTACAACCAATCAGATCGTGAGCTGGAGTACAACCAATCCGCTCACGAGGCACCCAATTCAATTCGGAAGCCTTTACTCGGAAAGTGGGCTTAAGAACATTAATATTGTGAAAAACGAATGCATTTAATCGTGAGTTTTCACATTAAAGAAACTGATTCGGGAGGTAACGTTAGATATTTCGGCTATTTTGATTATATTAACCAATGCAAACAAGTGCTATTTTTTTTTTGTCTTAAAGTGAACTTATAGACCCAATCTTAGCTAAACAGGTCATACTTGTTCACTTAAACACTTCTACAATATAACTTTAAGTATAACTCTGTTTGAAACATAAAATTGGCCTACTTGTGAGTTTTTTTTTCAATAAGCTGTCTAGTTGAGCTTCTAAAAAACTTCAACTGCAAGTTGCTGTAACGTTAACTGCCTTCAAGGCTGATTGTAGAGACTAGTGCCTTGCAGGCTGGTTAGAAGGCTAATGTTGATTTGATATTGTATAATCTTCAATAGTATTGCCTCAGATGCCTTCAAGGCTGATTGTAGAGACTAGTGCCTTGCAGGCTGGTTAGAAGGCTAATAATCTTCAATAGTATTGCCTCAGATGCCTTCAAGGCTGATTGTAGAGCACTAGTGCCTTCAAGGCTGATTGTAGAGACTAGTTCCTTGCAGGCTGGTTAGAAGGCTAATGTTGATTTCATATTGTATAATCTTTGATAATATTCAGTCAGATGCCTTCAAATCTGATTGTACAGACTAGTGCCTTCCAGCCTGACAGTAGAGACTAGCGCCTTGCAGGCTGGTTAGAAGGCTAATATTGATTTGATATTGTATAATCTTCAATAATATTGCCTCAGATGCCTTCAAGGCTGATTGCAGAGCACTAGTGCCTTCAAGGCTGATTGTAGAGCACTAGTGCCTTCAAGGCTGATTGTAGAGACTAGTTCCTTGCAGGCTGGTTAGAAGGCTAATGTTGATTTGATATTGTATAATCTTCAATAGTATTGCCTCGGATGCCTTCAAGGCTGATTGTAGAGACTAGTGCCTTGCAGGCTGGTTAGAAGGCTAATGTTGATTTCATATTGTATAATCTTTGATAATATTCAATCAGATGCCTTCAAGGCTGATTGTAGAGACTAGTGCCTTCCAGGCTGACAGTAGAGAGTAGTGCCTTGCAGGCTGGTTGGTAGGCTGATGATTTCATATATATATATGTGTGTGTGTGTGTGTGTGTGTTTACAATTCTGATGCCTTCAAGGCTGACAGTAGAGACTCCCTCAGCATTACTGAGGGGGTCTCTACTGGGAGTCTCTACTGAGTTGGAGCCTTCCAAGCCTAATTTAAAATCTTCTATTTTTCAGCCCATAGATTTATTACAGTTTGAAACCAACCACGTTACCTCAGAAAACTGACCGAGGTGTTGTTGCATATTGATGTTGTCTTTACTTTTTACACTCTTTTTAGGAGTTGAAACGATGTCTCGGCGCCATCGTGGAGCCCTATCTACCCGCCCCGCTAAAAAAGTAAAAAAAAAAACAGCCCCCGCGCCCACCCCGGGCCCTTATGCTCCTGCAGCAGGTCCCGCCCCAGCACCCACCCCGGGCCCTGATGCCTTGAAGGCATCTGACTGAATACTATGAAAGATTATACAATATGAAATCAACATTAGCCTTCTAACCAGCCTGCAAGGCACTAGTCTCTACGGTCAGCCTGGAAGGCACTAGTCCCTACAATCAGCCTTGAAGGCATCTAAGGCAATACCATTGAAGATTATACAACATCAAATCAACATTGGCCTTCTAACCAGCCTGCAAGGCACTAGTCTCTACAATCAGCCTGGAAGGCACTAGTCCCTACAATCAGCCTTGAAGGCATCTAAGGCAATACCATTGAAGATTATACAATATCAAATCAACATTGGCCTTCTAACCAGCCTGCAAGGCACTAGTCTCTACAATCAGCCTTGAAGGCATCTGACTGAATACTATTAAAGATTTTACAAGATGAAATCAACATTAGCCTTCTAACCAGCCTGCAAGGCACTAGTCTCCACAATCAGCCTTGAAGGCAGCTAACGTTACAGCAACTTGCAGTTGAAGTTTTTAAGAAGCTCAACTAAACAGCTTATTGAACAAAATATCACACAAGTAGGCCAATTTTATGTTTCAAACAGAGTTATACTTGAAGTTATATTGTAGAAGTGTTTAGGTTAACAAGTATGACCCGTTTAGCTTAGTTTAGGTCTATAAGTTAACTGTAAGACAAAAAAAAGCACTTCTTTGCATTGGTTAACATAATCAAAATAGCTGAAATATCTAACGTTACCTCCTGAATCAGTTTCTTTAATGAGAAAAGACGATTAAATGCATTCGTTTTTAACAATATTGATGTTCTTAAGCCCGCTCCGCTTTGAGGAGAGGAAATTGAATTGAATTGGGTGCCTCGTGAGCGGATTGGTTGTACTCTAGCTTGCGATCTGATTGGCTGTACTTGGGGGCGGCGTTTACGCAGCCTGACAGGCTGAGCAGCCTGGAAGTCGACGGCTGAAGGCAACTTCACCCTGCAGCGTAAAAGCCGCCCTGGCTCTGGCGACATTGGCCGTGTAGTCCGGGAAAATAGCGATCGGATTACCGTTAAAGTTGAGCTGGCCGCCCCGGTCCCTAGCTTTTCTCAGAATGTCCATGGCGTCTCCCTCATTATGTAGCTTCGCAATAATTACACGAGGCTTGTCTCCGGGTTTTCTTTGTGTCAGGCTGCGGTGTGAACGTTGGATTAATACCTCTCTGTCCATCTGCAACACTTCCTTTAGGAGTTTGGAAACCGCGGTGGGGGAGCTCGACCCAGGCTGTTCAGCTACACCCGCGATCCGGATATTCCCTCTCCTCATCCTCCCCTCCATGTCTTCGCACTTTTCTTTTAATTCGTCGACTTGCTTCCTAAGGTCCACCACCACAGTCTGTACCGATACAACCTCATCCGACCACGTTCAAAGTCCAACCTCGACGTCCTTCATGTTATCTTTCACCTGCTCAACCTCTGTACGGATAGCCGCGGTGTTGTTAGCTATCTCCGTTTTCACGTCCTTAATTTCCTTCTTCAGCGATTCAAAATCCTCTGCCAGCGCACTCCTCAACTCCTCTCTAATTATTGACGATACGTCCTTTCTCAGCGAACAGAGGATATCAGCTTTAATTGTTGCGGTATCCATGCTCGTACTTACTCCAGGCACGGGTGGGGGCGGGTCGGATTCGTCTAGACTCGTAGTCGAGGAGGTTTTTGGCCTTGTGCTGGACCGACCTTCGTATTTATATTTCCGGAGATTTGATGCCATCTACTACTATTTTTCCGCCTGTTAACCTCGTCGAGGTGTGTTAGTTGTATAGTTACCACATTTTGCGTGTAATTTTGAGAATAGATGTCATTAAATATATTATTAAGAGAGACTCTGCGGGAGCTCGAGAAAGCGCCTTACTCCATTATAGCTCGCTAGCGCCCCCCGGTTTTTTCCCTTTTTGAATGAATGAATGCTGTTACTTAAGAGAAGACGTTTTTTGCGGTAAAACTTGCAATTTAAGTAGGTACCATCCCTGATGCGTCTTTGGCATTTTTAAAATGACACGTCATTTTATTTTAAGATTATTCAAACATGTGACCTCTTGAATGCTGTTCCTTGCTTTAAGTGTTCTTTTACTGAGAAATGGAAAACAAAATAATATTCACCCCCTTCTTTTTAAAAATTTTAATGATCCGAAAATCGATCCGATCCGTGGCTCAAAAACCATGAGATGATCAGAACCCCAAGATGTGTGATCCGTTACAGCCCATATAGGTGCACTTGGACATCAGTGGTCACCAGTGACCTCTCCAAACACAAAACATGCCTTTTCTCCATGACAAAGTTTAGAATTTTGTCAATTTTCAATACGATCTAGTTGAATACAGTATAAATTCCAAAACAAAGAGCTGCATTGAGCAAAATGCAACCACAGTAGCAGGAGCAGTATTTCTTCATTGAATCCCTCCTCTAGAGACAGATGTATGGAAGATTGTAGGGACGGCAGAAGGGACCCTCCAGTCCTGTTTCATTTGGAATAATTCCCATTGACCATGTCCATACCTCATTTAAATCCCGTACATATAACTGAACACCTCAGGCCGGTTTTGGAAATCTTTTTTTCTTTAAATTGCTTCATTTTCAGCTGCGCAACTGTGCCCAAGGTCAAGAGAATACAACCTACCTTGCTCTTTCACGAAGGCTTATATACTCTTCTGGTTGTCCAATCAGTGTCTTTCAGTTACTGTGGAAAGTTTATACACTCTGGCATTGGATAAGAAACAAGTCAATCAAGACATAATTACCGGGGAAGCTTCAAGTGGGCGTGAACTATAAGTGTGCAGTTATGCAGATGAGCCGAAGTAAATAATTGAGTGATTGGCTATCGACATGAGTACTTAGGAGGATATAAAGGACCACTGAATTTGTCCATGGAGGAATCTACGCGTAAGTACACGGAAGGGAACTACGCGTTTTTGACATGTGATGACTATAATTGATAGTAGAATGACTTAGTATCGATACCATGTTGAATTTTTGCTTCAGAAAACTTTTTTTTCTTGACTACTAATTGGGATACCATTGGCTCACTGTAGCTGAAGTGCTTGCTACAGAGGACCACGATTTTTCCTGTCACAAGAGATCATTTTTTTGAACTGCTGGATAGATACTATTGGCAAGTATATTGAGCAGTTTGCGTATCAGGATTAGCTGAGGAGTTTAATTCATGTAACTCCTGAAAGACAGGGATTGGAGTGAACTCTTCCATATTCTAAACCGTGTTCGAGCTCAGTTTGCTTGTGAATATTCAATAACTGATCCGGGTATGTCATCTAATGATAGAATATTGTAACTGCGTGCATAAGTTTGCAGCTCCTTGTCCGCAGTCGACATATCTACACGAAGGGGTTAATGTTGACATAGAACATCAATGTCTTTCAAAGCTTCTGAATTCCTGTAGCTCACAAAATGGCGTTTTTTTCTGCTGCGTCAGTGTCCAATTGGCTCGATACGCCTAAGAAAACGTTTTTAAAAAACGCGGCTTTGCCGACTCAGGTCCGCCAGTTAAGTTTGGTTATGTAAAAATAAAACTCTGTCTACAACCAGTGACATTACCATAATGCAGGTTAACTCTCACCCCGTTTCCGATTAAAAACCAAACTATTAATTGAATTAATTTACGGAGCAAATGGGCTTCCAATAGGCAATTTTGCCATTACAGTTTTTTCAATCGCTTTACCTCCTCTGTCAACTCAGAAACCATGGTATCAAAACAATAAATACATAGGCCTAATGAGAGGCACTCTGCCCAAAATAACACATTTTGTTTGCAAAAAGGCTCTAACCATGGCAAAACATTTCAAACATGCAGCAAAAGCACATTTTGTCACCGCCCAATACAACTTGCAGTCAAGCGAGTTAATCCAGCCACTCCCTCACTTCCTATTCAACACCAAAATGCAACATACCCTTTTCAGTCTGAGCAGGTTCGACCTTACTTTTTCCTGAGTGTATTGCAGTTATATTTTTTTCGACAATTTACATAGTTACATATTGTAAAGCAAGTAGCAAAAGCCAATATTTCCCTCAAATAACTCAACTTATGCCTAAATGAGTAGATTCCTTCAATCAGCTACTGTAACACAGTTGACAACAGAATACAAAATACAGCTATCGGTTTGAACAAGGTTCTCCTGTGTGTTACGCACTCAAATGTGAACTTACAGTAAAGAATTGCATCCAAAATCAGAAAGACTTTGAAGTGAAATTTTACTGTATTGATGGCTAAAACTGAAATACTGTAATTCACATACAGTATTACACAGAAAAACTCAAGGAGTTGGAAAAAAAAAATACTGAGCACAATTAATGGGCCCTACTGTAATCACTAGGCTACATGCGCTCACGGTGAAAGGGCCACATGTTTTCATTCACATCACAATGTATGTCTTCCCTACAAATACAACAGGGGAAAAACCTCTTATTCGTCAGCTCCAATCTGCTGGGCAGCAGCACTCATGGCTTCCATCAAACCCATTCGGACATAGGGGTGATGGTCATACACTTTCCATCGCCAAGCACTGAAGAATTCCTCAATAAGATTGAGAAACGGGGAGTAGGCCAGTAAGAATTACACCATCAACTGGGGATGTTCGGCAAACCATTGATTCACAATGCGAGAATGGTGAAGGCCACATTATCCCAGATAATAACGAACCTGCCTGGCCTCTCCAGCTCTCTCTCCTCTGGCAAGATCAGCTTCTCATGTAGTGCAGTGAGGAAAGTGATGAGCTGCTCTGAGCTGTATGGGCCGACAGCTGGAATAGAGCACAGGACACCGTCTGCTGATATCGCTGCACACATTGTAATGTTCACTCCCCTCTGTCCTGGTACTGTTATGGTTGCCTTGTGCCCAATGACATTCCTTCCACACCTCCTCACTCTGTTCAGACTGAACCCGGCTTCATCAACATAAATGAAAATATGCTCCCCTTCAGCTTCAAGTTCCATGATTCTCTATATACAGCACATACAAACACACACACACACACACACACTCACATAATGATTATTCAGTTTGAATGTCATAAAGTAGTATCACAAAGTATTACAATATTACAGTTCTGTAATATCCTTACCTGCACATAATGGTATCTGGCCTCCTTCACATTGGCTTCATTCCTCTGGAACAGAACCCTGTATAATCGCTTCATTGCCATATGATGTCTTTTTATAACCCTAGCTATAATGGATATACTGACATTGTTTATATTTGCAAAGGTGCCCTGATCATCAACAGTTGCAGCCTGAATTTCACGGAGTCTGATGGCATTGTTTGCCACCACCGTGTCCACAATGGCAGCCTCCTGCTCTGCACTGAAAATCTCCCCCCTCCCCCCTGCATGTGGGAGCCTATTGATTCTGTAAAGAGAGATGAGAGAACAATCACAGTACTTCTGTAAAGACAGTTACAGTCAGGCGCGTCGCTAGAACAGGGAATTGGGGGGCACAGACACGTCCCTTTATGACAAGAATTAGTCCTGGCAAGTTCTCAATCATTTTCCTTTATTGGCGCGTTTTCCAATTATCGTAACTGGTTACTGAAGACAGGGTTCTCTCCATATGCGATCTAACAGCAATGAAATCATGGGCTAAATTCAGTACAGAAAAATAATTTATGTACTAATAGGCCAATGCTTCGCGTTGATTGAACTGGTCTTTGTTCCAATGAAATATCGCCTTTCACTCTCGGTATTGCGTGGGTTGATAAAACAAAACGTGGCACACGGCGGTTAAATAGGCTATAAAAAGCATGCGGCTCAAGCTATTTGTGCAGGTATGCAGTTTTGAATAACATTGATTTAAATGAGCAAATACGCTTCCAGATGAATGATTGTCGTCTTACCTAATCGGGGAGAACAAGCAGCACCTGTTAAGTGTGGAGTGCTCTCGGAGTGAACCTTTTGTTAATCATGAAAATGACCAATAACTGTTTTAAACGGATGTTTTGTGCAACCGAATTCTCTGTTCTTGTTCCGCAACTGTACTGAATTTAGCCCATCATCTAATCGCTGTTAGATCGCATATGGAGAGAAACTGTGTTTTCAGTTGCCAGTTACGATAATTGGAAAACGCGTCAGTAAAGGAAAATGATTGAGAACTAGCCAGGACTAATTCTTTTCATAAAGGGACATGTTTGTGCCCCCCAATTCCCTGTTCTAGCGACGCGCCTGGTTACAGTACTGTACTGTAACATGTTTACAGTATTGTATGTATGCAGTAATGTACAGTACTGTAATATACTGTAATGTTACATTACTACTGTAACTTACTGGTTCTGATTTAGAAAAATTCGAACAATGGAAGCAACAGTGCTCTGCCTTAGAACTGGTTGAACCCGTTGTCCTGCCTCTCTGTAGGACAGGCCATGATTGATTACATGGGCTATGATAGTGGCCCGGATTTCATCTAAAACTTGTGTTCGCCGTACACCTCTACCACATACACCACCACGTTCACCGCCACCACGTACACACTCTCTTCCTCGGACACCTCCGCCTCTTATCCTCACTCGCCTTCTCACTCACTCCAGACATCTGGGATCCATGCTTGCCAGCAGCAACACAAAACTGCCCCTTTTTTGTAGGTGCATACTGATTGATTGGTGAATGGTGATTTGTGGAAAGGGTAGTGATGCAGGAGCACTAGCGATTTCACAGTGATGCAGGTCATTTCTATCAGCTGGGAGCAGATGTTTTGCTTTTGACTACCATAGTGAAGTCAATGGAGTGAGGGCCATGTAAATTACTTGTGAGAAGAGCATGAAAAATGTGTGAATCCAATGAAAAGGCATGAACACATTTGCAAAAGAAAACTTCTGCTGTGCTTTTATTCTCCCATCGATAAAGGGAGGAAATCCCTCTGTTGTGAATAATTATAGGCCAATCTCCAAATTATGTGTTTAGCTAAAATCTTAGAACGACTGGTAAATGAGCAGCTTAAAGATTTCTTGGAAGAAAATGGCATTTTATCACAATACCAGTCTGGTTTCTGTAAACGGCAGCATGATTTCTGCTGCCTGCTACCAAGGTACTAAATGATTTCATGAAAGCTTTAGATTGTAAAAAGTACTGTGCTGCTCTTTTTATTGACTTATCAAAGGCCTTTGACACTGTGTATCACTTCACTTTGGTAGATGAACTCTGCACTATTGATCTGTCTGAAAGTGCTGTTAACTGGTTCTGCATCTATTTTGCTGATTCTTGTTCTTCCTACCTCCCGGTATCGAAAGGTGTACCTCAGGGCTCCATTTTAGGACCACTGCTTTTCACAATTTATATTAATAATATTTTTGATAACGTATCAAACGCTGCCTAACATTTTTATGCAGATGACACTGTTATCTACTGCTCATCTCCTTCTATTGTTCAAACCTTTGAATTCTTGCAGGCTGCTTTTGATGTCCTACAGTGTCATTTAGCTCAGTGGTTCTCAAACTCGGTCCTGAGGGACCCCTGTGTGTGCTGGTTTTCATTCCAACCACAACTGCAATTTCAGAATTTTAACAAGCTATTAATTTTTCTTAATTTGGTGCTTTTGATGTTCAGAGAGGTTACTTATCGACTTAAGACACAGAATGTCAAAAATAACTTTGCTGTGCCCCGAATTTTACCAGTTTCATAGTGTGCTTATTGTACACTAGGCAAAAAAGAGGTAACAAATGAATAAGATTAATTGCCCAACTTAACGACTTAATAGGTTACTTAATGGTATATATGTAATAATGACTTTTTTTTTTTAGCTTACCGGCCCTATGGGCCGATAAGCTATTGTCATGGTGTGGTGTCCATCGTCTGGCGTCCGTTGTCCATCGTCTGTCGTCCGTCGTCCGGAACATTTTTTATCTTTTTTTTGGCCTGGTGAATTTTCGTGTAAATTTGCAATAACATACTACTAGACCATATCTCCAGGCATATTTCTCGGATTTTTGATTGAATCATTTTTGTCCATTTTATGGGCCCTTGAAATTTTGGCTCCAATGTTAAAGATAGGACTAATCCATCAATCAAAAGAAACTCGCACACCAAAAAAGCCAATACAAAAAATAAATAGGTATTTATTACATCAGAAAGTGCAAAGTGCTACCAAAGTGCGTGCAGTGCAAAACGTTTTCGATCACAATCAGACCATCCTCAGTGCAAACAGAAAATGGGGAGAGATGCCCTTATATAGACTGCGTCTAGTTGACGGCAGACTTGTCAATCAAACAGCCTAGTTAGGTTGGAGTGTTGTCCTGACATTTTAGAGGGCACCATCCACCTAGTGGTGGTTAACAGACAATGGTCTAGATAAATATACAATAATGAAAAATAGATCAGAAAAAAAAAAAAAAAGGGGGGAAAAAGTAAATACATAAATAGATTATATACAATGTAGTGGTACATATGCAGACATGGAGAGTATTAATGAGAATTTAAGATAATCGTACCAGAAACCAATACCAGTGTGCAAAAACAATATGGACCTACAGAAAACATGTTAAATCAAATTCATCATTTAAACCTTTTGGGTGCAGAGTTCTTAAATAAAATATCCACGCGGCCGCACTGACTGGAGAAGAGCCTGTGCAGTGCAACTCCTCCTGCGGGTGGAAAAAACTCTGTCGATGCCCATAAACTTTAAGTCAGACGCTGGGTGGTTAGCTTCAGTAAAGTGTCGCGCAACCGGTGACTTAGGGTCCTTTCTATTAATTGCGCTACGATGTTCATTGATGCGGACCCTAAGCTGTCTGCGTGTGCAGCCAGTATATTGCAGGCCACATGGACAATACACCAAGTAGATAACATTGACAGAGTTACAGGTAATGAATTTTCTTATTCCATATTTTTTACCAGTGGAGAAACTGGTGAAGGAATCACACTTCCGGACATTGCTGCATGAAGTGCAGTTGCGACAAGGGAAAAAACCAGTAATATCATCTAAGCGTTCCCGTGGACGTTTAGAGTGATCAAAGGTGTCGGAATGTACCAGTTTGTCTTTAAGGTTGGAGGACCTGGAGTGAAAAGTGGAGGGCTAGGGAAGAGTTCTGCACACTTAGCATCAACCTGCAGGACATGCCAGTGCTGGCGTATGATCTTCTTGATGCAAGAACTTAAGGGAGTGTATGTGGTGCAACAGATCAGCGGAGAATCGGTGCGCTTGGCTTTGGGTCTGGTGCGGGATTGCCTGAAGTTCGCTGTGGCTCGTTCAAGAGCATCATCTAAACATCGTCTGGTATAGCCACGTTTGATGAAGTCACCGTACAATTTTTGTGATTTGGTGCGGAAATCTTCATCTTTCAGGCAGATGCGCCTGATGCGTAAGAATTGGCTATAAGGAAGACCATTCTTGCTGGGCTCAGGGTGAAAACTGGAAGCATGTAAAAAACTATTTTTATCAGTAGGTTTCCTGTAGAGTGTAGTGTATAGCCTAGTGGTATCACGCACCGCCCAGGTGTCAAGGAAATGTATTCTATTCCTATCATATTCTAGGCTAAAAGTGATGGAGTCCACAAGATTATTCATGTACAGATGGAAATTATGGAGTTCTTTTTCCATACCCCTCCATATTAAAAACAAATCATCAATATAGCGCTTGTATAAAATAATGTTATTGGCGAAAGGGTTGTTGGAGTGGATATGTCTGTGCTCAAGAAAGCCCATAAAAAGGTTCGCATAATCAGGCGCAAAGGTAGCCCCCATTGCCGCATTACCCGCACCTGAAGGAAATAGTCTTTATTGAAAAGAAAGTAATTTTTTCGTCAAGACCAATCTAGCCATATCACATAAAAAAGGCTGTTGGTGGGGGTGCAGTCGGAGCGCGTGTCAAGAAAGAACTCGAGGGCAGTCAAGCCTACATCATGCGGAATATTAGTGTAGAGGCTAGTAACATCCATAGTGACTAAAAATATGTCATCCTCATTTAAGTTAACACGAGTGATGGTTTCAATAAAATGTCCCGTGTCCCTGAGGTAGGATGGTAAGCCTTCTACAAGAGCCCTAATGTGGGCATCAATAAAAAATAGATAAGGGTTCGTTAATGAGCCGTTACAGGAGACAATGGGACGACCCGCTGGAAATTGGGTAAATGGCTTGTGCACCTTAGGTAGCACATATATGACAGGAATGGTAGGATTTTTAGTGAGGAGATAGTCCCTTTCTGAAGGGGTGAGATATTGGTTGTTAAAGCCTTCAGTAATGAAGATGTCAATCTCACGTTTAAAAGACGCAGTAGGATTGCCCTCAAGTTTCTTATATGATCGTTCATCTGACAACAGTCTTATAACCTCCTGTTCATAATCGGATCGGTTCATGCTCACCAGCCCCCCTCCCTTATCAGCACTTTTAAAGATGACATTACTGTTCTTAGACAGAGACGATAATGACAGCAGTTGGGATTTGGTACAGTTAGACTTCTTATTACGAGGTGTAGACATATACAAAGCTTCAATGTCTTTATCAACCAATTTGCAAAAAGTGTCAATAGCTGCGTTACTCACAGGTGCTGTAAAGGTGCTTTTGGGTTTGAATCCATACGTGTGTACCCCATCCGGACTGTCCGTGGTGGTGAGGGGTGCTGTGGTTTTATCTTTATGGAAAAAATATTTCAGTTTCATGGTTCGGTAAAACCTGAAGAGTTCCACTTTAGTTTGGAAAGGATTGGCCGAGGGGGTAGGGACGAAGGAGAGTCCTTTGTTGAGGAGATTCATCTCGTCCTGGGTGAAGGTCGTGTCGGAGAGATTGACTAGTAGTGGGTTACCTTCTTCCGGGACCTGTTGCTCTGTCGTTTTGGAAGATCATGGGTCACCGGTACCACC
Source organism: Gymnothorax javanicus (assembly GCA_029692085.1). NCBI lineage: Eukaryota > Metazoa > Chordata > Actinopteri > Anguilliformes > Muraenidae > Gymnothorax > Gymnothorax javanicus. The sequence goes on along the minus strand of CM056194.1, from coordinate 102,230,469 downwards.
TTCTCTCCTGCCTTTACGTGCCCTCTTACCCCTCCTCTGGACCTTGTGGAGCCGGTGGTCGGTTGATGTGGTCGTGCCAACTCCCCGTGGGCGCGAGGAGGGTCTAAAAAATCCCCGTCCGAATCGGAGGGGAATTCGGAGGCAATGGATTCCGAGGTGTGTTGATCCGCCGAGCGTGTGCGTCTATGCGTACTCCCCGTGTATCCTTTCAGCCATGGATATACGTTATCGTTCTTGTAGTCAATGGTGTCCCGTCTGAACTTGGCCAACTTCGTTTTGTGGACTTCTTGTTCATATTTGTCCACAGAGGCCTTGATTTCCTCCTTCAGTTTAGTGAGATCCTCAGGCGACATCATTGACTGGAGTTGTGTTGTGTGTGCGTCGATCTCAGTTTCAATGGAGGCAAGTTGTTTCTGCGTGTGTTGAATAATCAGGACGGTGAGGTCCAGGGAGGCCTTGTTCAGGATCTGGCACCATTGCTGGCAGAGCTCGGGGTCTTGGCGACCCAGGGTCGGTGGTTTCTGGATGCGTAGTCCCCTTGGAATCCGTTTGGCACGTACATATTCGCTCAGTGTAGTGCCGTGCAGGATATACCTGAATTTCTTGAGGGAAGCTCGGTTCAGCTTACGTTGTATGTCAGCAGTAGTGGTAGTTGCCATGAGACTCTCGTTGAGTGCGGTCCGGGGGAACAAAATACTCTCAATGTCAGCATCGGAGTATGTGCGTGTCTGCGCAAAGTTCTCCGTCAGTTTATTAATATCGGCATAATTGGCCATTGTGGACCATCAAATGTAGATGTTGGCTGCGGAGTACCCAAAAGACAGTACAGGTATTAAGCAAATAGGGTGTCGCGCCAAAGACTCCAGGCCTGGTGGGTGCGTAGGTTCCAAGAGCGTAACCAGTCCATCAATCAAAAGAAAGATCTAGACCATTGTCTGTTAACCACCACTAGGTGGATGGTGCCCTCTAAAATGTCAGGACAACACTCCAACCTAACTAGGCTGTTTGATTGACAAGTCTGCCGTCAACTAGACACAGTCTATATAAGGGCATCTCTCCCCATTTTCTGTTTGCACTGAGGATGGTCTGATTGTGACCGAAAACGTTTTGCACTGCACGCACTTTGGTAGCACTTTGCACTTTCTGATGTAATAAATACCTATTTATTTTTTGTATTGGCTTTTTTGGTGTGCGAGTTTCTTTTGATTGATGGACTGGTACGCTCTTGGAACCTACGCACCCACCAGGCCTGGAGTCTTTGGCGCGACACCCTATTTGCTTAATACCTATAAAGATAGGACTAAGAAATTTTAAAAAATTATTTCTCAAAAACGGCATGATGAATTTTTTTCTAAATCAGGCAGTCAACTTACCTTGGTACCGTCAATGTACAGTGCGAGCGCCATTTTGATTGAATCGACAGAAGTGGTCTATTGGGGGCGCTGTACTTTATGATATGCAAGATGGCCTGTGGAGGCCAAATGGTTGCAGATAGAGATTAAGATTGTATTATCAACATATAGGAAGTCATATATGACCTATATTTTGGCAATATTAAATTTGACCACAGATGACTTTGAAAGGCCAAACTCGAGGTCAGGGAATATATTAACAATGTTAAAAGATATGACTTGAAATTTCAAAATATTATTTCTCAAAAACTGTCTGATAACTTTTTTTTCTAAATCTGGCAATCAACTCACCTTGATACACTCTATGTACAGAGTGAGTGTCATTTTGATTGAATCGACTGAAGTGGGTCTAGTGAGGGCGCTGTACTTAAACATTGGGTCTTATGGCGAATGGGCCAAATCGCCTGTGGAAGCTAAATGGTTGCAGATAGAGATTAAGTTTGTATTACTGACATATAGGAAATAATATATGACCTATATTTTGGCTGTGTTAAAGTTGACCTCAGATGACTTTGAAAGGTCAAACTTGAGGTCAAGCAAAATGTTACAATTTTCAAAGGTTTCTGGGCTCGAAAATATTGAAGATTGGGAACATATGTGCATTAAACACTGATAGGAAGTTATGTGTGAACTTTCATTTGGTGGCCTTGAACTTGACCGTCGGCGACCTTCGAAGGTCAAACTTCACATAGTGAAATTTCAATGACTTCTATCGCCAAAACTATTACAAATAGAGCTTAGGTTTGTATTGTGGGCATATAGGAATTCATGTATGAAGTTTCATTTGGTGACATTGAACTTGATCTTCAGTGACCTTGAATGCCCAAATTTCACAGTGAAATTTCAATGACTGATATCAGCAAAATGGTTACAGATAGTTTCAGTTTGTATTGGAGATGTATAGGAAGTCATACATGAACTTTCATTTGGTGGCCTTGAATTTGACCTTCGGTGACCTTCGAAGGTCAAACTTCACATTGTAAAATTTCAATGACTTCTATCACCAAAACAATTACAGATAGAGCTTAGGTTTGTATTGTGGCCATATAGGAAGTCATGTGTGAAGTTTCATTGGGTGACCTTGAACTTGACCTTCGGTGACCTTCAACGGCCAAACTATACAGTGAAATTTCAATGACTAATATTAGCAAAATCGTTACAGATTGAGTGTTGGCTTGTATTGGAGACGTATAGGAAGTCATGTATGAACTTTCATTTGTTGACCTTCATATTGACCTTCGAAGGCCTAACTTGACCTAGAGAAAATCCAATGACTTCTGTCACTGAAAAGGTCACAGATGGAGCCTAGGTTTGTGTTACTGACATAGGAAGTCACATATGAACTTTCATTTGGTGACATTCAGCTTGACTGTTGATGACATTTGAAGGTCAAACTTGACATAATACAATTACAATTACTTGTATTGCCAAAACGGTCACAGATGGAGTCTAGGTTTGTATTAGAGACATATACGAAGTCATATATGAACTTTCATTTCGTGAGCTTCGTATTAACCTTCAAAGGTCAAATGTGACCCAGTGAAAATTCAATGACTTGTATCACTAAAAGGGTCACAGATGGAGCCTCGGTTTGTGTTACTGACATCTAGGAAGTCACATATGAACTTTCATTTGGTGACATTTAACTTGACTGTCAGTGACCAGAGGGTCAAACTCGACAGTGAAATTACCATGTCTTGTATCACCAAAGTGGTCGCAGATTGAGCCAAGGTTTGTATAGAGACATTTAGAAAGTCATATATGAAGTCCATTAGCTGACCACAACTTGACATTCTGTGATCTTTAAAGTTAACAATTGACATATTGAATACAGATTGACATATTATAATGACTTGTATCACCAAAACTGCTTCAGAGGTTAGGATTGTATTACAGAAGGTCTTATAAATGTATGTGAACTTTTATTTAGTGACCTTGACATTGATTTTCATTGATTCAAATGTCAAACTTCACATGAAATTTTCATAACTTGTATAATCGCTGTAAAACTGCTTGCCGGTAAGATACAAGATCCTTGGTCCTATTTTTTCAAATACTTCATTGCAAAACAGGTGGGCCTCATTATCATTTGTGTAGTTATTGAATTCTTCATTATCACCCTGATATCTGCAATTGGTGGTCAGGTGTACATACCAATTAAGAGATTGCTGATTGACATCAGTCTTTAATTTCATTGGTTATAGATAGTTTACCTTTCTACATGCATGATGAAATGAACTGTTTGCAAATTAATCCAATGCACACTTCGTGCCCACAGAAGATACCTGCATAGCCATTTCTGACAGAATATGATTGAAGAGTTTAAGTACTCCCACAGTATAAGCTCCTAGTTTGGAAAATTAATAGCTCATTAAAATTCTGGGATTGCCAGTGCAGTTGGAACAAAAACCAGCATACACAGGGGTCCCCCAGGACCGAGTTTGAGAACCACTGATTTAACTCAACTTAAATTGGTGCTAAATGCAGAACAGTCCAAACTTATGTTATTTTCATGCAGCAAAAAAGTAAAGCCCAATCTTCCAAAGATCTCAACTGCTCAAGGGGTTGATATTGAAATGGTCACATCATATAAATATTTGGGTATAATAATTGATCAGAACCTTTCATTTCAGATGCATACAGTGAACCTGTCTCAAAGTTGAAACTTAAATTAAGGTTCTTTTATAGAAATAAATCTTGCTTCTCTGTTAAGGCAAGGAAACGTTTGATCACTGCTGCATTTTTACCTTTATTACGTAAATTATGGTGATCTCCTCTTTATAAATTCGAGCTGACAAATACCTCAGGAAGTTGGATACAGTTTACCACAGTGCATTACGTTTTATAACTGGCCTTGGAAATAATGTCCGTTTATAACAGTACATCACTGTTCTTTGTATGTTGCCGCTGTGCTGCCCTCTTTGTATGTTCGCAGATCTACCAATTGGATGACTTTTGTTCATAAGTCTTTCCTTGGTTTGCTTCCCACTTATCTGAGCAACCATATGTGCAAAAGCCAGAATAACTATAGCCTGCGTTCTCAGGATGTTGTCCAGTTCTCTATCCCCAAAGTAAGAACTGAACTTGGAAAGAAAGCTTTTAACTACGTTCCTCCTTATTCCTGGAACACATGACAAAAGGAGCTGAAGTTGTGACAGATAATTTCATGGGGGAATTTAGATCAATTTTAAAGGATTGAGAAAATCAAACACTTAGTCTATGTAAATGTATTTACAGTCTTTTAAAATTAATTTAATATTGTGTCCATTTTGACTTTTCTTTTAGAATCATTTTAATACCCTGTTGAATTTTGTAAATTTTGTATTTATTTCACATTGTGTTTTTATGATTTTATTGTATAGTTAGTTATTTTATTGTATAGTTATTGTATAGCACTATAAAATCGAAGATCACAGATTTACTCTGGATGGCAGGGAGGAGTCAGGGTCAGGAGGAGGAGGTGGGAGCACTATATAAGTGAAGATCATCGATTTACTCTGTACGGGAGGGAGGAGTCGGGGTTAGGAGGGGGAGGAGGTGGGAGCATTATTAAAGTGAAGATAACAGATTTACACTGTTTGGGAGGGAGGAGTTGGGGTCAGGAGGAGGAGGAGGAGGAGGGATCAGGAGGGCAGAGTCGGGGTCAGGAGGGGGAGGAGGGAGCAGTATAAAAGTGAAGATCCCAGAATTACTCTGTATGGGAGGGAGGAGTCGGTATCAGGTGGGGGAGGAGGAGGGAGCACTATAAAAGTGAAGCTCACAGATTTACTCTGTATGGGAGGGAGGAGTCGGGGTCAGGATGGTGAGGGGGAGGGAGCACTATAAAAGTGAGGATCACAGATTTACTCTGTATAGGAGGGAGGAGTTGGGGTCAGGAGGAGGAGGGAGCACTATAAAAGTGAAGCTCACAGATCTACTCTGTATGGGAGGGAGGAGTTGGGGTCAGGAGGGGGAGGAGGGAGCACTATAAAAGTGAAGATCACAGATTTACTCTGTATGGGAGGGAGGAGTCAGGGTCAGGAGGGTGAGGAGGAGGGAGCACTATAAAAGTGAAGATCAAAGATTTACTATATATGGGAGGGAGGAGTCGGGGTTAGGAGGAGGAGTCGGGGTCAGGAGGGGGAGGAGGGAACACAATAAATGTGAAGATCATGGCTCTCGTGAGACTTATTTGGCTCCTGCAGCCAATCCATCAACTATTGTATCCAGTGCCAAGGTCAACCCTAATGAGCATTTGCTGGGGTCTAATTCTCAACTACCCCTCAAGTCCCCCTACGATAGATAGATGGACACACACACAGACACACACACACACACTCACTCTCACACACGCTCACACAAACATGAACACACTCACACGCACTCACTCTCACACACACTCACACACACACACGAACACACTCATATGCTCACATACACCCACTCACACATACACACACACACAAATACATTTAAACACTCACACGCAAACACACACACACTCTAACACACACACCAACATACTCACACACCCACACGCACACACACACACTCACTCACAGACATGCACGCATACAAAAACAGATACACACACGCCTGTGCACACATGCACACAAACACATACATGCATGCAGACACACTCACATGCACACACACGCGCGCACACAAACACACACTTACACACACATGCACGCACTCACTCAAACAAACACAGACACACGCATAACATACACCTGCATTCACACACACATTAACACTCACACACACAAAGGCACACACATACACACACACACAAATACATTTTAACACTCACACGCAAACACACATACACTCACTCTAACACACACTCACACACACACCAACATACTCACACACCCACACGCACACACACACACTCACACACAGACATGCACACACACAAAAACTGATACACAAGCACCCGTGTACACATGCACACAAACACACACATACATGCATGCAGACACACTCACATGCACACACACACATGCGCACACAAACACACACTTACACACACATGCAAGCACTCACTCAAATAGACACTGACACACGCATAACATACACCCGCATTCACACACACACGAAAAATCACACAAACGCACACACACACACACACACACAGGCATGCACATACACACGCGCGCATGGACACATGCGCACACACATTAATGCATGCAAACACACACACACTCACAAACACACACACAAACACAGACATGCACGCGCACACAAACACAGATACACACTCACCCGCGCACACATGCAAACAAACACACACACATGCACACGCATGCACACAGACACACACACACACACAAACACACACACACACAAACACATAAAAACACACACCCGCACACACACATGCACCCCCAAACATTTATCTATCCTCTGCAGTCGCCTAGATTCCCACATTCCCATCCCCAAACATTTACCAATCCCCTGCAGTCGCCTGGATTTACAAATACCCACCCCCAAACATCTACCAATCCCCAGCAGTCTCCTGGATTACCACATACCCACCCCCAAACATTTACCAATCCCTTGCAGTCGCCCAGATTACCACATACCCACCCCCAAACATTTACTAATCCCCTGCAGTCGCCCAGATTACCACATACCCACCCCCAAACATTTACCAATCCCCTGCAGTCGCCCGGATTACCACATACCCACCCCCAAACATTTACCAATCCCTTGCAGTCGCCCGGATTACCACATACCCACCCCCAAACATTTACCAATCCCCTGCAGTCACCCAGCGTACCACATACCCACACCCAAACATTTACCAATCCCTTGCAGTCGCCCAGATTACCATATACCCACCCCCAAACATTTACCAATCCCCTGCAGTCGCCCGGATTACCACATACCCACCCCCCAAACATTTACCAATCCCCTGCAGTCGCCCGGACTACCACATACCCACCCCCAAACATTTACCAATCCCCTGTAGTCGCCCAGATTACCACATACCTACCCCCGAACATTTACTAATCTCCTGCAGTCACCTGCATTACCAAATACCCACACCCAAACATTTGCCAATCCCTTGCAGTCGCCCAGATTACCATATACCCACCCCCAAACATTTACCAATCCCTGCAGTCGCCTGGATTACCACATACCCACCCCCAAGCATTTACTAATCCCTTGCAGTCGCCCAGATTACCACATGCCCACCCCCAAACATTTACCAATCCCCGGCAGTCGCCTGGATTACAACATACCCTCCTCCAAACATTTACAAATCCCCTGCAGTCGCCTGGATTACCACATACCCACCCCTAAACATTTACCAATCCCCTGCAGTCGTGCGGACTACCACATACCCACCCCCAAACATTTACCAATCCCCTGCAGTCACCTGGATTACCATATACCCACCCCCAAACATTTACCAATCCCCAGCAGTCGCCTGGATTAAAACATACCCACCCCCAAACATTTACCAATCCCCTGCATTCGCTCAGATTGCCATATACCCACCCCCAAACATTTACCAATCCCTTGCAGTCGCCGGATTACCACATACCCACCCCCAAACATTTACCAATCCCCTGCAGTCGCCCAGACTACCACATACCCACCCCCAAACATTTACTAATCCCCTGCAGTCGCCCGGACTACCACATACCCACCCCCAAACATTTACCAATCCCCTGCAGTTGCCTGGATTACCACATACCCACCCCCAAACATCTACCAATCCCTTGCAGTCGCCCAAATTACCACATACCCACCCCCAAACATTTACCAATCCCCAGCACTCTCCTGGATTACCACATACCCTCCCCAAAACATTTACCAATCCCCTGCAGTCACCCAGCATACCACATACCCACACCCAAACATTTACCAATCCCTTGCAGTCGCCCAGATTACCATATACCCACCCCCAAACATTTACCAATCCCCTGCAGTCGCCCGGATTACCACATACCCACCCCCAAACATTTACCAATCCCCTGCAGTCGCCCGGACTACCACATACCCACCCCCAAACATTTACCAATCCCCTGCAGTCGCCCAGATTACCACATACCTACCCCCGAACATTTACTAATCTCCTGCAGTCACCTGCATTACCAAATACCCACCCCCAAACATTTACCAATCCCTTGCAGTCGCCCGGATTACCACATACCCACCCTCAAACATTTACCAATCCCCGGCAGTCGCCTGGATTACCACATGCCCACCCCCAAACATTTACTAATCCCTTGCAGTCGCCCAGATTACCACATGCCCCACCCCCAAACATTTACCAATCCCCGGCAGTCGCCTGGATTACAACATACACTCCTCCAAACATTTACAAATCCCCTGCAGTCGCCTGGATTACCACATACCCACCCCTAAACATTTACCAATCCCCTGCAGTCGTACGGACTACCACATACCCACCCCCAAACATTTACCAATCCCCTGCAGTCACCTGGATTACCATATACCCACCCCCAAACATTTACCAATCCCCAGCAGTCGCCTGGATTACCACATACCCCCCCCCAAACATTTACCAATCCCCTGCATTCGCCCAGATTGCCACATACCCCCCCCCAAACATTTACCAATCCCCTGCAGTCGCCTGGATTACCACATACCCACCCCCAAACATTTACCAATCCCCTGCAGTCGCCTGGATTACCACATACCCACCCCCAAACATTTACCAATCCCCTGCAGTCGCCTGGATTACCACATACCCACCCCCAAACATTTACCAATCCCTGCAGTCGCCCAGATTACCACATACCCACCCCCAAACATTTACCAATCCCCAGCACTCTCCTGGATTACCACATACCCTCCCCCAAACATTTACCAATCCCCTGCAGTCGCCTGGATTACCACATACCCCCAAACATTTACAATCCCAAACATTTACCATCCCCTGGATTACCACATACCCCCCCCAAACATTTACCAAATCCCCTGCCGCCTGGATTACCACATACCCACCCCCAAACATTTACCCATCCCCTGCAGTCGCCTGGATTACCACATACCCACCCCCCAAACATTTACCAATCCCTTGCAGTCACTCTCTGGATTACCACATACCCACCCCCAAACATTTACTGGATTACCAATCCCTGCAGTCGCCCAGATTACCACATACCCACCCCCCAAACATTTACTAATCCCTTTGCAGTCGCCTGGATTACCACATACCCACCCCCAAACATTTACAATCCCCTGGATTACCACATGCCCACCCCAAACAGATTGCCACATACCCACCCCCCCAAACATTTACCAATCCCTTGCAGTCGCCCAGATTACCACATACCCACCCCCAAACATTTACTGCAATCTGATTGCAGTCGCCTGGATTACCACATACCCACCCCCAAACATTTACCAATCCCCTGCAGTCGCCCAGATTACCACATACCCACCCCCAAACATTTACCAATCCCCTGCAGTTGCCTGGATTACCACATACCCACCCCCCAAACATTTACCAATCCCCTGCAGTTGCCTGGATTACCACATACCCACCCCCAAACATTTACCAATCCCCTGCAGTTGCCTGGATTACCACATACCCACCCCCCAAACATTTACCAATCCCCTGCAGTCGCCTGGATTACCACATACCCACCCCCAAACATTTACCAATCCCCTGCAGTCGCCCGGATTACCACATACCCACCCCCAAACATTTACTAATCCCTTTGCATTCGCCCAGATTACCACATACCCACCCCCAAACATTTACCAATCCCCTGCAGTCGCCCAGATTACCACATACCCACCCCCCAAACATTTACTAATCCCCTGCAGTCACCTGCATTACCAAATACCCACCCCCAAACATTTACCAATCCCCTTGCAGTTGCCTGGATTACCACATACCCCACCCCCAAACATTTACTAATCCGGGCAGTCGCCCAGCAGTTACCACATACCCACCCCCAAACATTTACCAATCCCCTGCAGTCGCCCAGATTACCACATACCCACCCCCAAACATTTACCAATTCCCTGCAGTCGCCCAGATTACCACATACCCACCCCCAAACATTTACCAATCCCCTTGCAGTCGCCCAGATTACCACATCCCCACCCCCAAACATTTACCAATCCCCAGCAGTCTCCTGGATTACCACATACCCCCCCCCAAACATTTACCAATCCCCTGCAGTCGCCTGGATTACCACATACCAACCCCCAAACATTTTCCCATCCCCTGCAGTTGCCCAGACTACCACATACCCACCCCCAAACATTTACCAATCCCCTGCAGTCGCCCGGCATACCACATACCCACCCCCAAACATTTACTAATCCCTTGCAGTCGCCCAGATTACCACATGCCCACCCTCAAACATTTACTAATCCTTGCTGTCGCCCAGATTACCACATACCCACCCCCAAACATTTACCAATCCCTGGCAGTCGCCTGGATTACCACATACCCACCCCCAAATATTTACCAATCCCCTGCATTCGCCCGGATTACCACATACCCACCCCTAAACATTTTCCAATCCCCTGCAGTCGCCCGGACTACCACATACCCACCCCCAAACATTTACCAATCCCCTGCAGTCGCCCGGACTACCACATACCCACCCCCAAACATTTACCAATCCCCTACAGTCGCCTGGATTACCACATACCCACCCCCAAACATTTACCAATCCCCAGCAGTCTCCTGGATAACCATGATAACCATATACCCACACATCCCCATATATTTACTCCTGCAGTTGCTTTTTTAGAAACCTGAGATCTATCACACATGACCACACTGCACTCAGTATTTACGAGGAAACAAACATACCGGTGCAAACCAGTGGTGGCTCTTGGACTGGCCAGTGGTCAGTTTTCATTAATAACTCATACGTTTCAACTCTCACGCATTTGGAGTGAGATTTAGTGGCATATTTACGTTCCCCTGCTGTAGTCAGCAATTATTCAATCAACGCTTGATGAGATTGTATGAGATTCTCACGCGGAATTGAAGTCCTTGCATGGAGGTTTATCAGAGTCACATGTGTTACCGTGGATTTCACCTCTAGTAATGGAAACCGATGATGACTCCGGACTTCTCGCTTTTGTTTAATCAGGGGTTGGAAGCGATGCATGTGTTTCATGATCGTTTAAATTGTTGAAATGAAATAAGATCATTGGAAGCAATGGAATTGCATAAAGATGTTTCAAATGATGTTTCTTATTTCATTTAAACAATATTAGGGCCCTTCCACTGAATTACTTCACTGCAAGGAATATAAGCTCTCTAACATTGCTCTGGAGAAGTCATCTCCTAAATGCAATATAAATGCAAATAGGTGTACTCCTTGACAACAGTAATACATCATCCAAACTGGAGTAGTGGAGGTGGAATTAAAACAAAGGTAAAGTAAACAGCAGAAGAAGAAGAGTACTAATGGCCACCCTCCCTCTGCCTCACTGTATGCTATGGTTGGGAATTACCAGCTTCCCTGCCTCACTGTATGTTATTGTTGGGAATAACCAGCCTCTCTGCCTCACTGTATGTTATGGTTGGGAATTACCAGCCTCGCTGCCTCGCTGTATGTTATGGTTGGGAATTACCAGCCTCTCTGCCTCACTGTATGTTATGCTTGGGAATTACCAGCCTCTCTCTGCCTCACTGTATGTTATGGTTGGGAATTACCAGCCTCTCTGCCTCACTGTATGTTATGGTTGGGAATTACCAGCCTCTCTCTCTGCCTCATTGTATGTTATTGTTGGGAATAACCAGCCCTCTGCCTCACTGTATGTTATGGTTGGGAATTACCAGCCTCGCTGCCTGCTGTATGTTATGGTTGGGAATTACCAGCCTCTCTGCCTCACTGTATGTTATGCTTGGGAATTACCAGCCTCTCTCTGCCTCACTGTATGTTATGGTTGGGAATTACCAGCTTCCCTGCCTCACTGTATGTTATTGTTGGGAATAACCAGCCTCTCTGCCTCACTGTATGTTATGGTTGGGAATTACCAGCCTCGCTGCCTCGCTGTATGTTATGGTTGGGAATTACCAGCCTCTCTGCCTCACTGTATGTTATGCTTGGGAATTACCAGCCTCGTTGCCTCGCTGTATGTTATGGTTGGGAATTACCAGCCTCGCTGCCTCACTGTATGTTATGCTTGGGAATTACCAGCCTCTCTGCCTCACTGTATGTTATGGTTGGGAATTACCAGCCTCTCTGCCTCACTGTATGTTATGCTTGGGAATTACCAGCCTCTCTCTGCCTCACTGTATGTTATGGTTGGGAATTACCAGCCTCTCTGCCTCACTGTATGTTATGGTTGGGAATTACCAGCCTCTCTCTGCCTCATTGTATGTTATTGTTGGGAATAACCAGCCTCTCTGCCTCACTGTATGTTATGCTTGGGAATTACCAGCCTCTCTCTGCCTCACTGTATGTTATGGTTGGGAATTACCAGCTTCCCTGCCTCACTGTATGTTATTGTTGGGAATAACCAGCCTCTCTGCCTCACTGTATGTTATGGTTGGGAATTACCAGCCTCGCTGCCTCACTGTATGTTATGGTTGGGAATTACCAGCCTCTCTGCCTCACTGTATGTTATGCTTGGGAATTACCAGCCTCTCTCTGCCTCACTGTATGTTATGGTTGGGAATTACCAGCCTCTCTGCCTCACTGTATGTTATGGTTGGGAATTACCAGCCTCTCTCTGCCTCATTGTATGTTATTGTTGGGAATAACCAGCCTCTCTGCCTCACTGTATGTTATGGTTGGGAATTACCAGCCTCGCTGCCTCGCTGTATGTTATGGTTGGGAATTACCAGCCTCTCTGCCTCACTGTATGTTATGCTTGGGAATTACCAGCCTCTCTCTGCCTCACTGTATGTTATGGTTGGGAATTACCAGCCTCTCTGCCTCACTGTATGTTATGGTTGGGAATTACCAGCCTCTCTCTGCCTCATTGTATGTTATGGTTGGGAATTACCAGCCTCTCTGCCTCACTGTATGTTATGGTTGGGAATTACCAGCCTCTCTCTGCCTCACTGTATGTTATGGTTGGGAATTACCAGCCTCTCTGCCTCACTGTATGTTATGCTTGGGAATTACCAGCCTCTCTCTGCCTCACTGTATGTTATGGTTGGGAATTACCAGCCCTCTGCCTCACTGTATGTTATGGTTGGGAATTACCAGCCTCTCTCTGCCTCATTGTATGTTATGGTTGGGAATTACCAGCCTCTCTGCCTCACTGTATGTTATGGTTGGGAATTACCAGCCTCTCTCTGCCTCACTGTATGTTATGGTTGGGAATTACCAGCCTCTCTCTGCCTCACTGCCATGTGGCGCATACTAATGAAGCAATAAAAATTACCGCAGGTGGGAATGGAAGGGGCGGGGTTAGACAGGGGATGGGAGTGGAAAATGCGGGGCCAGATAGGGGTGTGAATGGAAAAGGTGGGGCCAGACAGGGGGGTGGGGGGTGAGTTGTCAGTTGGTGGTGATGAGTGGCATTGTAATTGGGACTTGCTGGTCCTGCGTATTATTCACACAAATATGACATGGAAAGATCGAGTTCTGCTCCATGACGCTGTTGCGAGTAATGCCACTGACACCCCGAATGTGTTGTCAGTACCGTAATTACCATAATATTTGCACTATCAAAAAAAATTCCAACTGTTCCTGAAAGCAGAGAAGTTGCGCTTCAACCCGCATACAGGTTACAATGGTAAACCTGGGAGCATGATGCTCTCCCGGGATTTCTGAATTAGGCCTTAAAGGATTAAATGGGGGGGGCACTATAGATCTCCAGTCACCCACCAATGGTTCAGTTACAATTTACCATTAATAGGCTAACTATTTTTGAGCTTTTAATGTGCAAACTCACCAATATGAGTTTAGAGGATTCTTACCAGGGGTGCGTTTCCCAAAAGCGTAGTTGCTAAGTAAGTTAGCAACTTACATAGTTTGAACTATGTAGTTGCAACGCTAGTGTTTCCCAAAACCATAGTTGGAACTATCAAGGTAGCTTATCTTGTGTGAACCATCGTTAAATGACACAGGTGTTCCTCAAAACCATAGTTCGAACAAACGTTAGCAACCACTGTCGTTAAGTTGAGTAGTTCCAACTACTACTCTCCAGCTGTAATTAGAAGCTTAGTTCAGGGTGATTGCGTCAGAAAATGCAGTCAACGAAAGGCAAACATAAGGTCAGTAGCTGAAAATGTTTGATGATCTTGCTCTTCAAACATAGGTAACATCAAAACAGTGATTTGAAAATGTAGCTACTCGGGAAAAACACTCTTTATTGTATTTCTCTGTTCATGTGTAGGCCTATGATTGGATCATTGGAATTGTATCTCTTGCAGCCTTCACATGCTAGCAAAAAAACTTTAACATCGGCAACGATTGACTACGCTAGTCTAGTAGTTCAACACTTGTTTTTGTTCCGCTGTCATTAGAGCGGGAGGTGGTTAATTAGCCTACATTACGGGATCACGGTTCAAGACAGTAGTATTGTTGAGTAAATCTGTAAAGCTTGCGACTTCGTGTTGCTAGTCATAGGAAGAACGTATGATCTCGCTGTTTACCTTCATGTATTTTTATGTATCGATAGGAGAGGATGTTGTTTGCCCACTTGCAACTGTGAATATGGTAGAAATCATTATATATATGACAGTGGAAGGGAAAGTGTTGATAAAAAGAAAGGGGGTGGGGGAGATGGAGGTCTTTTTGCATAACATTTGTCATTCCTTGTGGTCTGTGGAATGCATGGTCATCTTCAGCATCCTTTACAGAGATCGCCTCATCTTCTTTCAGAGAGCTGGACATCGCTGTGGCGGCCATGCTGTGCTGTGCAGGACGTAGAAGAACTGCCAGTCTGAGGGGATTCTGGAGACTCAGGGGAAAGAGCAGCCCTGACACACTGAAGGCCATACCAGAGGGGGCCCAATGTGGAGCGGCCCAGTGAGAGGATGGCCGATGTTGAGGGGTCCTGCGTGTGGGGGCCCAATGTTGGGGGGCCCTGGGAATCAAACTGCATGGGACAAGGCGTAAATGGGCTTGGAGGAAGTGGGCAGAGGGGGGAAGACACTCATGTTAGGGAATCGTGCATACCACAGATATCTATACCCCTGTGACTCCCGCCAGCACTTCTGGGCTTAGCATGGACAAAACTCTCCTCAGGAGTAAGAGGAGGCCGACAGACCGGAGCTCCCACCACCAGTCCTCTGTAGCGCACTCCTTAGAGCTGCTGCTCTCCTTAGTAATGTCTAGCTGGCAATCCCTCCATTCCCCCCCTCATATCCACTGCACTGCATCTCCATCCGTGGCCCTCAGAATATATTTTTTTCTCTGGTCTTATGCCATTTTTTGTTCTTTGAGTCAATGAAATAATTTTTAAGTTAGGAAAAAGGAATAAAAATGTTAACTTTTTATATTCCATTTTTAGTCTGTGTGCGTATTTCTACGCCCATGAAGAAGGCGGGTGACCTTAAGTTAATTACTACAAACATATATCAAAAGAAACAACGTGACACACAAATCATCTAAATTTAATGGTCACTTGTTCATCAGAGCACATGTTGCCATTAATAAAAAGACAGTGTGGAGAAAAAAAAAAGTTTCCCCTCCCCACGGGAGTCGAACCCCAAGTATATGGAAGTTGAAAAGCTGTGTGTTGCTTGTTTAATCCACTGCATCACATAAGTCACAACTATGTGAAGAAGCTTAGTATGAATAACTGTTAAGAATGTTAATGAAAAATGAATTTAAAAACTTTGTACTCGTTGGTGGAGCTCATTTCATTAAATGCACTGAAATGGCAAATTGTTCTTTAGATTTTTTTTTTCTTCCACAAGAATCGTTGCCTAAAGTGTCTTTTCATTTAAATGGTTAATTGTATTGTAGATAGTTTGTATACGATCACAAACTAATATGCCAAAACGACGAATTAGTATTGTAATATCGATCGCAACTGCCGTATTTATGCACAAATACCAAGTTTTTAAGCTTCCCGCGGTGAAAATCAGACCGGCGTGCTCCTGGTAACATTGTTTGATTGCAAGGATTTATTTTAACTTTTGCGTCTTCATATGTTGGAATATGTCTACAAAGTTTTAGCTTCGTTGGTCAGGTAGATTCAGACAAAAATATTTGTAAAGCTATTCATGGAATTTAACACCCGATGTGACCGGTCCCAGGTCTTCCACAAACTCATCAGTCCAGAAAATATCATCCAAAAGGCTTGGGGGTCGTTAAGGTATTTTTTTGGGGAAATGTGGGATGAGCCGTAATGTGCCATTGGGAACACATTGCAAAGTTCATGTGGATGCAATTTTTGCCAAGTCTCTTTCAAATGGAGGAATCATAGCCGCTAAACTTATCTGAGGCCAGCGAGGCTCGCAGTTTCATAGATGCTTGTCTCGGTTTGATTTTTGACTCCTCAGTTGAGTCATCAAAGCACATATTAGTTGGTCCATCTCTTTTGTGAATATTCAGTACAGTTATTACTACGTTGTAGTCCATTGTATGATGACATACACGCTAGGCACTATGGGATGGAGGTGGGGTCTCATTATCTCGTTTTGTACATTAACAGATATATCGTAGCAGATGAGATGATTATAAATTGCTTGAATCTGTGGAGTCGCATCATATTATATTACTGTGCAATACTGCATCGCATGGGATGGTCTTTAACCATCCAGTAAGACTGCATGTCGCTTCTATTGGTTAGCTTGGCAATCAAGCCACCTAGCACATTAAAATCATTAGTGATGCAGTCAAACCCTTATGACGCCATGGTTGTCAACGCCATGGTTTTTATGTCACTCTGTAGCTAGCTAGCTGGCTATTGTGGGTGTGAAATGAGGGCATGCACACGTAACATCGCTGGCATAACAATTCGTGAAATCGAGCTTTTATGAAGTTTTAACTGAATCGCTAATAATTCTAATGCGCTAGCTAGTGCTCATCTCATCTGCTACAGCGAGACCCCACTTTAATCCCATAATACCAAGTGCGTACATCTTCATGCATTGGGCTAATTTCCCTTGATTTGAAGACAGTTTTTCTTTCTGTAGCTCGCTGGAGTCCTAGTGCCATAGAAATTCCTTTGTAACCCGTTTCAGACTGGCATATTTCAGTAACATTCTCCCTCACTTCTGCAGTTTCATTCCATTGCAGCATGGTGTGGGGTTTGGTGTTACCTTTGTTACCTTTCAGCCCACTTCTAGTTAAGGAATGTCCAGATTCAACAGGACTGACTGTAAGCCTGGGTGTGTCAAACACAAATTTAACTTAATTATCAAAATTTTAATTGAGACTTACTCCTCATTTTGCTCAATTAAAAGCTTAATAAGTAAATTAATGTGTGTGAGTGCTGGGCTTTAGCAAAAACCCACATCTCACCAGCCCATCAGATAACACTGGACGTGCGAGCATAACACTTAGACACTTGAGGTGCACAATAATTATTTCTCCATCCCAACATCTGCTCTTGTCGAGTGACAATACTGAATTTGTGCTGACGCCCATCCTGCTTTTGTCAAGATTATGGTAATGATAAACACTGATGATGCACAAGCTATCACTGATCTAAGTGCCTCAAATGGTGATTACTTTTGCAATGTTATTGATGTTGCATTCAATTATTTACCTCCTTATTTATGTAACACAACTTTCAGCTCATTGTTTAAAGGACATGTAAACCCTGTTTAACAATCTGATTTTACCTCATGAATTGATTAAATGGTCTTCCAGAGTAATGTTGCTGATAAACATTTCATTGACAAAGCGTCACATCCTTGTCAAAGCTCTTTCAATTTTAGACATTTTCCTTTCCTCTCCAGAAATGGCTGTGACATCATTTCTGGCTCCTTACTTCAAAAAATCACATCAAAATAACTGCCAATTTAATAAAAATTCTAATGATTTTTCTTGAAGCTCGATTGCTTAATGATTTTTTTCAAAACAAAGTTTTGTGGATTATTATGAGTCTGTAGTGCTTTTCCAGGGCATGTGTTTGGGATATGCGGAAAACTGCAGAAAATAGTGAGCGAACACTGCAATTGAAACACTTTTATTAAAGGCTATAACTTTACATTTTGACCGCAACAAGGACTTGGTCATCAAGAGGGGATGTCTTAAAATCATTGTGCATGATAATTTTGATGTGTTATGCTAATTATATATTAATAAATTATGAAATTTGCTGACTTATGTGAATCCCGTTGCACCCACACAACCTCTGGCTTCTTGAAGGTTCATCTCCATAGGGCTGTAGTCCAACATATTCTTCTGCCTCACTGAGACTAAAGTCTTCATTTCCGCGAAAATAATCCCATCCAACGTCCCTCCAGTCTTCAAAATCGGAACACATACTCTCGCTCTTAAATACACTGTTTGCCACACTTGATATACTGGCACGTGTCCGTTTGTTCCATCGCTGATTTTATCGGTGACTCGGTACGGCTCCGGATGTGGTCAGCAGTTCCCGTTCCAAGCTGTCAATAGTATTGATCATCTTTGATTGGGGATTGATTTCAGCAGAAAGAAATGTGTATTTGAAGACCTGGGTGCAAGAAGTACTTTAGTCACAAATTAACACTTTTGAGATATTAAGGGTCAAAGTTTTGAAAACATGCTGCAGATACTTTTTTTAGAAGATAACATTCAGTGGCGCCTGCTGCTAGTCCCAGGGGTTATACAAAGTAGACAGACACGTTTTTGTGGAAAAATAATGCTGTATTACGAAAAAAAAAAAAGAAAATCAGTTTCGGACTTTGGTACTTCTTACCATAAAATGCTTGGACTTCGGTACTTATCTCCATAAAATGCATGGACTGCGGTACTTTTACCACACAAATGCCGTTTCAATCATTTTCTGATTGCCAAACAGTCATTTTTGCCATGCTTGTCACATGACACATACTAGCAGCTGATTGGACAGTCATGGCACTTGTTCCTGATGACGTCAAGGACTTGAGTATTTCTTGCACAAAAATTCAGTAGATTCAGGGAAGGCTGTATATCAGTATTGAGGACTTGAGTACTTACATTTGGAATTTTTGGCTTTAAATGATGCACATGACACTCTACTTTATGGTAATAGTGTCAGCTCATTTTTTGGAAAATGTGACTTAAGTACTTCTCGCACCCAGGTCTTCATTTGTTTCCTCTGATACATTCCAACTTTTTTAGATGTAGGTTATGTCATAGGGTTTACATGCCCTTTAAGAGATACACAGCCACTGAAACTCACATCTAGCAGCATACCAGAGAACCCAGAGCAAACCCACAGCAGCACAGGGAGAACATGCAAACAGCACACAGATGGGCTCCAAGCCCAGATTCAAACCCACATCCTTCTGGTTGTGAGGCAGCAGCTAACCACTGTGCTAATCTGCTAGCGCTTCATGATGTTTTTACACCCAGATATCAACGGCAGTGTCAACCACTATCAGCGATGAAATGAGAGGGTTCTTGTGCATGGTTTGTGTCCTTACTGCTCATTATTGGGATCTGTGCACTGTTACCCCAGATTCCTGATCCTGAGTGTTGATTTATGGGTGTCAGACATGCTCCTGTTCTCCAGCACCCCCCTGGAGAGGAAGGGAGACTGCGGCGGTACCCCGGCCCTCGCTGAAGGCTTCTGAACATCTCCCTGCAGCAGCTGGAAGGGGGCTTGACATATCCACCACCCCCCTCTGAAAATAGCTTGGTCCCCACACACCTCCATCAC
Organism: Gymnothorax javanicus; assembly: GCA_029692085.1. Classification (NCBI taxonomy): domain Eukaryota; kingdom Metazoa; phylum Chordata; class Actinopteri; order Anguilliformes; family Muraenidae; genus Gymnothorax; species Gymnothorax javanicus. The sequence continues at coordinate 102,210,355 of CM056194.1, read as the reverse complement.
TCCAGAATGTTCTACACAGCGGCTAACATTGAACTATAACCCTCCTCCTCCACCAGACTAAAAACACACCCGCATTCAGCTTTTCTTCACTTCTGCGTCCCAGAATGTAAACACTCTCACAAAATTAAGTAAACTCTTCAATTAAACATCTGAACGTAGCCAAATAATCAGTGATTTCAAATATACAGGGCTCAACAATAACGCTAGTCCATTTGTCCGAGACAAGTTGATTTTACTGTCGGACAAGTGGAAGAGAAATTTTCTTGCCCCACCGGACTAGTTTAAAGTCGCTGAAAAAATAGTCTTCACGTTGTGTGCCTCTGAATTCAATTCGCTAAATGAATACATTCAGAATACCGATTTGAGACAAAAACGTCTTTCCCCACGACACGTCTAACCAGCGTCCAACTCGAATGCTTTGATTGACCGATCAGATACACAGACACGGACACGCGCGCGCACACATATACAGTAGGAACCGCTTAGGCCTACATCAGAGGAGCAGCGATGTTTCTCAAGGCTCCGCAACCCGGGCAAGTTCCAGGAGAAGCCCCAAGAAAAACAGCAACTGCACCTGAGCAACGTGAAATGTGGTCTCTGCGATGAATGAAAAATGAACTGAATAGCACCGGTGCGATGAGAGACAGAGTGAGTGAGACGTGAATCAACGCCATCTCGCTGCAGCATCGATAGTTTAGCTGCTTGTTTAATGTATCGTTGTAATATATTTTAGTTTGTGTCGTGAGTGTTTCATATTGTTTGTATTTAGAGACATCGCAAGTGCTTCACTCGTTACTGACCTAACTCACTAGTTGACGGCGACATTCGCTGGTTTATTAAACGTTTCCAAGGTAACAGCGTAGGATTGTGGGTAATGTAGTACTTTTGCGTGACATGTATAAAACTTTTTTTTTTTTTTTTTTTTCCTAAACAAGGTTGATTCCATGCGGACTTGCAGTTTCTACAGGAGCAGATATCATTGTCTTACAATCTCCGAGCAGGTCAGTCTGCCCTCGATGTTTATGACATTATAGCGGATAATCGCAATCCTAGTCACTGAATATCATTGGGATTTCACCTCCGGAACCTCACTGCCCAGGTCTATCGGTCCACACGTTGGTAGCTGAATTGTTAGGTTAAGTAATTTAAATTTTAAATGACTCATGCAGAGGCAGCACCCCAAACACGCCAGTTTTTACAATGTAGTTAAGCCCACAGTCACCTGTGCTCTAATGATTGGTTGGAAAAAAGTGTTTCATTCTTTGATGATAATAGCGTCATGTTGAGAAATAACTTTGTTAAAGTAAAAGTCCTGCATTCAAAATGTAATTCAATGGTACGTTGTAAATATTTTTATTGGTAAAATTTAGTTGAATACCATCGGAAAAGCCTTCAACTGCTATCTGTTGACATCTTGTTTAGTTATTGGAGTCAAGCTTATTGGAAAATATCTACTCCTTCTTCAAGATAATTTATGTTTTACAACTCATAAACATGCACTAACTCACTTGGCAAACATTATACATAATTCAGTACCAATCTTAGCTCCATGTAAAGTGAATAAACATGTTTCCCAGATAATGTTTGCCACATTTTTATAACTGCTGATTTGTCAGATTGGAGTTATACTGACTGAAATACTTCATTAAGCACAGTTTTAAATGTTGGAAAATATTTACGTAACAAAATTTTAAAGCACCTCAATAGTCACCTATATCATTCCTATAATATTCCAGCTCATCTTCGTTGGTCAAAGGGACAAGAGCCTCTAGACATGACACTCTGCTGTCCCATGGGGCAGCAAACAGGAGTCATCAGGAGATGGCATATCCCCCAGGCCCCACATATTGAAAGAATGAAAATGCCACCTGCTCCAGAAACAGACCATGCCCCCTAAAATTCTAAGTTCAAAGTGTTTCCATAGAAACCATAAAAAATACAAAATTCATCAACTTTGGATTAGCAAAAGGCACCACTTCAGGTCATGATTAATGTGCGCACCAAGTTTTGTTAAAATGTATTGAATGGTTTTCAAGTTATGCTCCGGAAACAAAATGTTCACAGACGGACGGACAGACGGACGGACAACTGCACCCATGACTATATCCTCGGCATTATATGCCGAGAGTGTAATGGTTTTGCCTTGCAGTCCCTCCCCCTCCTGCTGTCTTCGCCTCCACTTCAACGAGCAACAGGTGTGGCTCATTGAGGTGGAGGTGAAGGCAGAGTATTTAAGAGCTGCAATTGCAGCAGCATTCTATGATTCTGAGCCCTGCTGTTTTGTGCTGCTGCTCCCCTGATCTTTTGATTGTCTTTTTTAAATTCTTATTAAAAGTTCTTTTATTTTTGTATCAGCCTGTGCGTGAGGGTCCTATTTTCCTGCTTTTGGGCTCCTGGCCTCAGTGCCCACCGGATTGCAGGTTACATCCGGCGGGACCAAACCATGACAGAGGGGATAATAATAACATACAAACAGACGGACAGGCAAAAAACAATATGCCCCCAAATCTTTGATTCCTTGGGCATAAATAAATTTTTGTCAATTATACCCACACAAGTGACTTTTGAGCCAAGACAAGTGAAAGGTAAATTTACTTGTCCGAAGGACAAGTGCCTCAAAAAGTTAATGTCAAGCCGTGAATATATTTTCCAGTCAATATGCCTCGTTATGCCTATGACTGTCTGAAACATTGGACTTTACTATCAAAGCTTCCATCAGTGTTCCTGTTACCAGAGCATGCTTGTCTTTTTGCCACAACTAGTTGCGGCTTAAAATCACAATGAAGAAATGCTTGAGCTCATTAGTAAGGGTGAAGTTCCCCCAAAGAGACAGATAAAGCTAAGCAGCATAAACAATGACCAGTGCTAATTCCAGCTGTCAGGCTATCAATCTATCATAACTTTAGTTAGTTTAAACACTCATTGTTCTATCATAACTTACGTTAGTTTAAACACTTGTTGTTCCATCATAACTTAAGTTAGTTTAAACACTTATCGTTCTATCATAACTTAAGTTAGTTTAAACACTCATAGTTCTATCATAACTTAAGTTAGTTTAAACACTCATCGTTCTATCATAACTTAAGTTAGTTTAAACACTCATTGTTCTATCATAACTTAAGTTAGTTTAAACATTTATTGTTCTATCATAACTTAAGTTAGGTTTAACACTTATCATTCTGTCACAAATTAAGTTAGTTTAAACACTTATTAAACGATGCAAAACAGGGTGAGCTAACAAGTCTTGTCACTAGCACTCTGTGCAGCAATAATAATTAATTAATAGTGAAGTTGCTAAATAATTGTATCATTCGCAGGTCATGTCTGATATGAGATGCCACTCCAGGACAGATTCTCATTGTGAGATTCAGACAGATTCTCATTGCACTATGCTCAGGAATGCCCTGTCCTCAAAGGCACAGGTTATGCGAAAATCTGGAATTCCATCAAGAGTAACTGGCAAATAGCAACTCGAAGTGTTATGGTTTGGATTGGGACTGAAGTGGACAGCAGGATGTTCAAGTCTAATGCACTAAAAGTTGTATTCCTTCCTGAAGTGCTGGTTTTCAATGCTGTGACATCAGCAGCTGCTCAGAGTTCTTTGGGGTGAATCAAAATTGATACACATCACCAAAGGAGGGAGGCCCTCTGCTGCAAGACCGTCTCTCTCTCGTAGCACTGATCAGATTCCTACAGCCAATCAGGTACTGCCAGACTGGCAACAAAAAAAAAAAAAAAAAAAATTTGATCCATTTTTTTCTTTCATTTTTCTTTATGTAAAACAGCATTATGAGATGTGATAAGGGAGAAAATCTATGGTAAAAGCCGGATTTAAAAAAGGAAAAAAATCAGTAAATCATGCAAAAATGTCTTGTGCTGGCTGATGTGTGAAATATCCTTTTGGCTGATTAGTGTTTTCCAGAACACAAGATTAATAATAAACCCGGTGCTTAGGTAGGATGGTCATTGGACGTGTAACAGCACAATGCTTTCAATAGCATGTAACATCAGCAGTGTCAGGCAGGTTCTTGGCCATCATTAGATAGCCCCTAAGACCAGCCCAAATCCATAAGATGAAACCATCCAAATTAAACTTTTTTTGTGTGTCATTAGACTAGAGAATTTGGCATCTGTAAGTATATTTGTCCTCTGGCCGTAATATTCATCGACAAAAACTGGAAGAAAGATTAAGCATGGGCGCCTCTCCACCCCAATACCTATTGGTCAACTATCTGTCTCAATGCAGGGCGAAGTTCCTGTCCTGTCTTAGGAAGGCCCTGAATTTCCAAAATGCAGGGTGACAGGGGAAACCTCATTAATATTCATGAAAGAAGCGCACATGATTGACCGATAAAATGTTTGTGACATTAGCATAACAGCTCACGTCAGCTGGTTTCCTGTGTAACTCGAAGCTGTGAGCCCTTCCTTGTGTTTAAGCATCACATGAAAACGACATGTAGTCAGAGTTCAGAATGCCAGAGTTCGGGTTAGTGATGCTTTCAGTTTATGTTATTAAGTCTTTCTCTGCCATCAGCACCTCCAAAATTTGCTTGTGTGCATCTAATGAAGCCCCATGAACTTCCCCACACAGGAAGTGATGTTCTGGGTGCAGTGAGTTTCTGTTATTCGGGAAACATTAAAGTTAACAATAAGTCATAGAACTCACCTGGGCTACTTTTGTGCAAACAACTCTGTGCTCATGAAGTTAATATTTTGAATTGTCCTGAAAAATACGTACAATAGTCATCATTGCCAAGAAGCTCATGAGCTCCAAGGGCAATGTGATGGTGAACCGTAAAAATCAAGCTTTATTGTGTCTGCTTTTACTGCCACCAATTAAGTACTGTTTGGTGAACTCTGACAGCGGAAACAGATTACCGTGGAAACCGTGAGCGGCGAGGGCAGGCGAAGCGAGCCGAAGGGAAGAGACCTGTGCGCGGCCTTCCACATCGCCGCTGCTGTTGGGCCGTTAACACGACGGACGGTCTGAAGCCCCTCCCCCTCCGAGCAGATGTCTTCACTGAACTCTGTCAAACATAAAACACCAGGCTGCAGATCCTCGGCTGACACAAGGAGCCAAGGTGGAAGGCATCCAGAGTCTTCGTTTGAGCCCCAGAACCTGCTGCTCTGCAGAACCTCGTCACCCCAAATTTACAGCACAGTCCAAAATTAATTCATCCGCAAAAAAACATTGTTTTTTGACTCTGGTTTTGGACTTCAGTGCAGAATTTGAAATAAAGAAACACCGTGAGTGAAAAATGCAAACAGCCATTCGTGCGATTACATTTAAATCTATACTGGGTAATCCCCGCACAAATCATATTCCTTCTCATACATGATTCCCCATCTCAGGGGGCCGAATGTAGTTGGACAGTTGGCCGCACGCCTGTTACTGGGCCAGCTGTGTGCTTCTGTATTATTAGTATGTGCGCTGGAAAGATGCTAGAGGGCCTATATTCGAGTGCAGGCATGAAGTTTTCATGGGGAGTCTGCTGCTGTTGTGTCTCAACAAGACGAATTAAGTAAACAGTCATCAGTGATGGCCAAGGCATTGGGCGAGTCAAAATACTGGAGTCTGGTCTTCATTTTAAAGCTCTGTCCACACGTACATGGGTATTTTTAAAAACGCATTTTCTACGCGTTTTGGTCTTTCGTCCACATGAAAACTGCATTTTTGGTCACTGAAAACTGACCTTTCGGAAAACGCCACCTCGGGTGAAGATTTCGAGTAACTCTGTTTTTCGCTGCTCACATGTGGACAGGGAAAACTGAGTTTTTGGCTTGTGACATCAGGGTGTGAGCGCCTTACAGGGAGTTTTTAAGGAAGGCTTGCGATTGGCCTACATAGTCGTACATGAAATTATACGCCATATGGCTGAAAGTGCGTGGACACAGTACACTGCTATAAATTGACTGAATTTAACAGTTAAATTAATGCATTGTTTCCTGGTTATTTTAACTGTAAGTAGAGTCCTGCACGCATTTAATTGTGGTTTACAGTTAACATACAGGGAACTGTTTATAAACTGATTGTAAATTACAGTTAAAATAAGTGGCAAAAATATGGTGCCAGTTTATAACAGTGTCTTACAAACGGACATTTTTAAATCATTAATGTGTGGCGTTTTAATTGAATTTAGAATGCATTGGCCAGTATGGGCTAATAGGACAGACTTCCTGCTTTCATTTGAGGGTATTTTTAAACACTTCTGCTCCACAGTTTGGAAATGGTTGCTTTTCCTGTACACTGGTGTAACCTGGCTCCTTTTTTGCCTGTTAATTTAACTGGCACTGTTTTTGCCAGTTATTTTAACTGTAATTTTACAGTCAGTTTATAACCGAGGTTCCGTGTATGTTAACTGTAAACCACAGTTACATGCGCGCAGGACTCTACTTACAGTTAAAGTAACAAGGAGACAATGCGTTAATTAAACTGTTAAATTCAGTCAATTTATAACAGTGTAGGTGCTACCCCCTCCTCTTTCTCAGCTCCAGTTAGTTTCAGTGGAGCTGTTTTTACAGGAGGGAGTGCAGGTATGCTAGAAAGTACAACTCAACACTAATGGTGGAATGGATTTGAAACGAAATGACATTAAATGGAAGCTGTAAGGTTGTCCTATCAGGCCATATTGGACAATTCATTCCAAATTCAATGAAAATATTCACTACCTGTTCAAAAAAAAAAAAAAAAAAAGTCACACTCAAATATTTAGTTGGAACAGCTGTGCATTTGATGACTGTGTAAATTTGTGTCATTGTTTTGACAACCAAATGCAACGTCAGAGCATATATTTTCAATCAGAGTTTCATTCATTTTTGGCTGAGCTCTTGTTTTGACAACCGTATAGTTGTACCACTCTGTATGTTTCTACAGCACATCCCACAGACTTTTAATGTGGTTAAGGTCAGGACTTTGTGGTGGCCAATTCATGGGTGAAAATGATTCCTCATACACTGTTATAAATTGACTGAATTTAACAGTTAAATTAACGCACTGTCTCCTTGTTATTTTAACCATAAGTAGAGTCCTGCGCGCATTTAACTGTGGTTTACAGTTAACATACTGTACATGGAACCTCTGTTCTAAACTGACTGTAAAATTATAGTTAAAATGACTGGCAGAAAAGGTGCCAGTTAAAATAACTGGCAAAAAAGGTGCAACAGTGAATATGCGGTTTGAGTACGGTGTCCTTATACTTTTGGCTATGTAGTGGATCATCGCTGTCTGTTGGCTTGGCAAACTCTCAATAGCACTTTAATTTCATTTTTGCATTTTCCTGTGGATGGAGAGTTTTTTGGAAGACAAGGTCAAGGTCAAGGAAACGTTATTATCCACGAGGGGATGTTTATTGCACAAAGTAGGAAAGACCTGTTTTTAAAAATTCACGTGCACCTGTGCACTAGGCTTCACTTAGGAGCATCTTAATCCAAATGCTGAACAGATCAAAGCCACAGCACAGGATATCCATACAGATGTGAGTGTACGCTACCATTTGGCAAAGAGCATACTTTGCTGAACATTGCATGAAAACTGTTGCATTCAGGAAGTTTGAGGGACAGATGAGATGAGTATACACTTGTAGCAAAATATAAGAAAAAATTGCTGAAAGAGAGGAAACGGCACCAAAAGCAAACCCTCTTACTCTGGAGACGTGATGGAGATGCTTGGGCATCCGTGACTAACCCTGCCATTACTGGTGATGTGACCTCTGTCTGCCGTAATATGAACTCTGAAGGGTATGAACTCACTCAGTTCAGATCCAACCAAAGCCCCGAGCATGGGCACCTACTTCCTCTTCATTTTTACAATCCGCTTCCATTCAAAGCACATGAGTAAAGACTCCGGCAAGCCTGGACACCGTTGACATTACTGAACAGCAGTTTTTGGCGGCACAGATTTTTTTGTTCATCTAATTAACAAGAGCTACAGTGTATGATATGTCTAATTAATATGAAATGAGATCAGAAAATGCTACATCTTAGCACACATAACCTTATATTACACTCCTTCTATGTTTCCTGTTTGAAACTCAAGCACTGAAACAATGAACTTGACTCTGTTCCCAGCTTTAAATCTCAGTAGAATTTCTTATGAATGAGTCTTATGCTAATGTAAGCTTCCACTTGTAAAGGGCAGGTTACCATCACAGTATGAGCCTGAGATGTATATTTGTACTCGACTGAAATATTATATAAACACCTTTTCAACTCCAAATAATACACATACTTGTCCTTCGACCATCCTTGAAAAATACGTACTGCATTTTGTTTTTGAGAGGTGCATTATTAATATCATGTTTTTTTTCCAACAAGATTTTCATAGAAAGAGTGATGGACTATCCATTTTTGAAAATTATTCATTCTTTGTCTTTATTGACTTCATAACAAATATGAAGTACTTTAGGGGACAACCAGTACAATGTATACTGTATGATGATGATAATAATAATAATAATAATAATAAGAAGAAGAAGAAGAAGAAGAACTATCACAAATATTTACCCCAGTTATCACCACGCCGCGTGCTTGCATGTGCGCAAGACTCGGTTAGTTCTCACGCGCTGGCTAGTCAGCAGTTTATGAGTGAAGACGTGAGAGGAAGCCGAGACCCCAGCGGGTCCTCAGGGGACAAGATCACGCCTGGCTCTGTCCTCCATCTCTCCATATCAGAAGCAACAAATCACTAGAGTCCCCCTTCTCCTGCCTCAGGTGGGTGCCGGGGAGTAGGGTTGGCGAGGGGTTAGGTCGTGGAAGTCCTTTACAGTGAAAGCGATCATTTCCCTCGCCAACACACACAGAACCGGCATTAAACCTTCAAGCGATCTATAACCCTCACCATCTCCGAAACTAACACTGCCTCCAATTAAATCAAAAGTGGTTTGTTTTTATTGGTCTTTTGCGCTGACAAGTGGGCTATCATCCTGACGGCTCTACCTGTCAGCAAACCGGAGAAAATCCTCCACTGACGATGCCCAACGCTTCCAATTAGGGGAGAATCAGGCTCCTGGCGAGCAGTCCCTCCAACCTCCCCTACGGTCCCCCCTCCCTCTCCCTCTCTACCCCATTCCTCCTCCTCCTCCTCCATTCATACCACACGCCGGTGTCTTCCAGTCTCTCTTTCACTCTCATTTCCCCCTCTTCTTCCTCTTCTTTTCAAGCAGAGTGTACCTCCTCTGCAAATTACCGGCACAAAACGGGGCGGCACACCGCCGGCGAGGACTGACGCCCCGCCGGCGAGGACGGACGCCCAGGCCTGTCAGCTGTAATGAGAGGATGAAGGTCTATTCTGGCGGCAAGCGCGTGCTAACTTCTTTCTTGTATGACAGCTGACTGAGAGAAGCGCACGTTAGCCTTATGAAAGATTTAGCGATTCTCATTATATTCTGTCAAGTATCATTTCTGATGGCTTTAGGTTAGTCATTCACATCTCATATTGTATTATTTATTAATTTATTTATTTTTACATGGCGCGCTTGTTATGTTTTTTTCCTTTTCTCGAAATGTGCTTTTCCCCCTTGGCATTTCAAAAAGATATCCAGATGCCAAAGTTGTTCCAAAGGCGACATGCGTTTTTCACCAAACAAAACAAACAAGCAACTTCATACAGAAATAAAAGACACAAGCAAAATATCATTGTTTTTCCCCTCTCGCCCGCCGATGAAGTGGGCGTACGGATAGGTGCTATATGTCTTGCTCTTTGAAGCCTCTAGTAAACACTGCAACGTTAAATATGAGAAGAAATGTCAAGCGAGCAAACGGAAGCTAGTGAATGACTGGGATTTCGGCGAACTGGAGCTGCTATGGATAAAAAAGTTATTCGGGTAACCCTTTACGATAAGGTAATTAATTAATTATGACATCTACTAATTTAGTTCTGTGCATTAATTAATGATGAACGAATAATTTAACTGAGCATTATCCTAACTACCTTTTAATTAATATTTTACAAATATGAACTGTTATATTGGTTAAATATTAGGCTTATTTATACATCAACAAACCATATGCTAAAAGGTATAATTAGCCAGCTCTTTAAAAATTCCACAGCCTGTTCTTAATTTCTTTACTACTATTTTGACATGAAGCTAACATAATTTTCAAAATGAATCAATGATACACAGACTAACTATTCAGCAGTAGTCTTTATAGTTCTAAATAGTTTCTATAATTCCAGTTCATATGGAATTTGCTGTGTAGTTCGACGCGGTTACATTTTGTTACATTAACATTTTTTTATCATTCACAGCGATGATGAGGCAAATTCAAAGACTTAAAAAATTAGTTCGCCCATATAGGAGTCGGTTTTTGGCACTCAACAGAAAGCCAGGCAGTCAATAGAGCGAATTGAAACGGGGCCTTGCACAAAATCCAACACAACCACAGCGCGGCACCAACTTTTTCGATTTCATTTTAATCCTACGGATGACAAATTACATCGCCAAAATACCACTAAATTTCTTCGCAGTTAGTGACCATGAAAATGATCCATTCGGAGCACATAGGCTACGATTGCATTGGTGTGGCTTGTCACGCAACATGCACCAGGTAAAATTTTCAACCAGGAAGTAGCTCGAACTCCTTCATAATAAACTGCACACATGGTTGAGTGGCAGCATGGGCTGAGTTTTACGCTGCATCCTTTGTGGTTCAGACTGTCGTCAAACCTCTGCTTCCGCCGTTAAAGATCTGAACCTCCGACTCTCCTAGAGGTCTCCGAGGTGGACAACAGGTGAGCCTTGACACACTCACACACAAACGCACTCACGCACGTACTGGGAGCAGTAATGTAAGAATAACTTTTGCGTCTACTGTTGATAAAAACAGGATGATTGACATCGGGGATCATACAATGTACACTGTTATAAGCTTGCACCTTTTTTGCCAGTTATTTTAACTGCAAGTGGATTCCTGCGCGCATTTAACCGTGGTTTACACTTAACATAGGCTACATGGAACTCTGTTGTAATTCTTTTTGTAAAATTACAGTTAAAATAACTGGCAAAAAAGGTGCAATTTTAAAACAGTGTAGGTTAAGTCAGATGCCATGTATTTGATTAAATGATCAGGTATAGCCGATATTTACTTTAAAACTTTCACAATTTCATTTGACACAAATAAGCGGGAAACCTTGGGCCTAAATTATAGCCAACGGACATTGAGTTGGCCACGTAAATTTTTATTGACAACATTCAATATTTTGAATATTATCAGGCACTAGTTTTCCACTGGTTTATTGACATTAGATGCTTTTGCCATTTAACACAAATAGGCTGTCTAAGTGAAGTCGCCTATATTGGAGCGTGGTATTTTGTAACTCACTCGCATGAAAAGATAGCCTCTACGTATAGTCCGAACATTGGTTTCAGACCACACAGATCAATTTAGGTCATGTAAATAGGTCTGCTAATGAGAAGAACAGTGCTAAGTACCACAAAACTAATTATGACGAAAACCGATAAAGAAATAAAATATTGTGACGAACAGAGCAACGTTCAAGGAGCGAATAGCACGCGCATTTCCAGCGCTGGGCAATGAAAGTCAAGCGGGAGTGAAAAAGAATTGCGCCGCGCCTCTTTCCCCTCTAGTTGTGACAGCTTGTAGCCGGGCTCGAGCCCCATGGGAGCGGGAAACGCGTCACCAACCTGCCGGTGTCTACAATAGAAGAGCGCCTCCAATCTGGTGTTCACATGGGGGGTTCAATTATTACGGGCTGTCGGTGAGTCACACGGGGTAAACTGTCTCAAAGCAAATGTGAAAACTAGGGACAATAGTTTTGTATGCACATTAGAGTTTTGCACCACGCTGTCTTTTCAACAGGCGCTTTCGTGCTATCATCGTTCACCAGTTTGCATACATTACACCACCATTAGTCGTGCGAAAATGGGTGAACGTTATGACCACGCAAAATAAATACCACGCTCACTCAAAAGGGCACAGCTACTGTCATTCATTTTTCAAAGACCAAACAAATGAAGCCGCCTTCCATGTGTGTTGTCATATAAATAAAACTTGAAAATCATCACGACAGAACTCCGTGCGAGTGATATGATGATAATTAATTTCGCCAACCAAACTTGTTGTACATCGACTACCACTATAGGCTACTGACTCCATATACTGTACATGCACGCATATGTTCAGCCGACCGCAAAAAATTAATCTGGTTAATACCATCGACGAATTGTTGAAATAATTAAATAACAGCCACATCTATTGAAGAAACAGGCAACCATCGCAATAACTGAAAAAAAAAAAATGCTGAGGAACTGTCGAGGTTTGACAAACTACTGGCTGAAAATGAGAAGCAAGAGCTGAGACCACCCGTTCCATATAATGACCCCATTATAAGCTTCATCAATGATGTAATGAAAGCTAACAGTGTGAAAATTGCCTGTAAACAATTGGATCTGGGTCTCCTAATGAATTCTGTGTCTCTTTTAATCAAACGGGGATGGGGAAGGGATGGACTGTACGGGGAGGATGTGTGTGTGTGTGTGTGTGGGGGTCCAGTTTCCTCTTAACGAACCAGACCTCGCCCAGAAGCATTCTCAGCCAATGGAAACAAGCCACTGGGGACGCACGTGGACGGTACAGCTTTAAAACTCAGTTCATGAGTGTGCCACAAGTCCATTTTTTTAGGATTTTCTTCCCCCCTCCTTCGCTGCCAGAAGTTAGTTCCCCGGTGTGCCTGTTTAACCTGTTTTAGCTCTCTTTTACTCTTGCCTGTACGATGATGTTCAGATTTCGTGCTATATAGCCTACCAAGTCCGGCGCAGAATGCGTCGATTCTCCTTTGCCGCTTTTTTTTTAAGCTCAGTTCACAGAAACAAACAACCTTTTATCTGACCAAATTCTCCGACAGTTGGAGTATTTCCTTAAAATATGCCCGGATCTTGCATTCAATCCTCAGTCTTTGATTAACTGGCGCGTCTGTCCTTGGTACTGAAATAACGCACCAGTTCGCTGGATGAGTTCGACGGTAGGCTTAATGTGCGGCGTTGCTATAAAATTTGGTCAACACTTGCTCAGTCAAAATTTTCTGAAATATTTAGTTGCCGCATTGCAAATAACTCTTCCTTCCTGAACTTTGATATGCCGGGACTCAGAAAATGAATTATTCCGCGCAGCTGGGGGTGCTTTCAAACTGTATCGACTTTTGAATCTTGCCAAGCCACCTAAGAGAAAATAGGCTAATTGAATACAAGATTGATTCTCGCGGCAGTACAACTGTTTCGGATAATATGAAGATTTTCCCTTCGTTTTGAAAGCTTGAAAAGCGATCTTTTAGAGGAGGCCTTTGAAGAAATTGGAGGAATATACTACTTGCAATTCTATAGCCTATTTGGATTTTTGGATCACTGAAACTTCGTTTCGCCTTGACGTCCCACATCTCTTAACGAAGTCAACACAGAACAAATGATAATTTAAAGTACAACTCAAAGAACTGCTTTTGAGCTGGATGACAATGGACGCGTCCGCCAACGGTTCAAGCTTCGGAATTGACACTTTGCTTTCTCACAGACCTGGAAGTCCAGTCATTTCTAAAGGGGACGGTTTGATCGGAGAATGCCGTTCTCCCCTGGAGTTCAGCCCAAGGTCTGACCTGGAGAGCGACTGCTCTTCGCCTCCTTCCCCGCGGCGAGAGAGCGGGGAAGAGGCACTGCAGAGACAAGGTCATGGTCTTGGACTGCCGTCCCATCTTCAGAACGGACAGATTTCGGCCGGTCCTCAGCCACGGACCGTCTCTTCGTCTTTCCTTATCAGAGACATTTTGGCGGACTGTAAACCGCTCGCCGCTTGTGCCCCATACTCCAATAATGGGCAGCCAACGCAAGAGGCGGGGCGGTTAGTTTCCAAAATCGCAGACGAATTCATGGATAAAATCCACAGCAACTCCTCATCAGACAGCGAATACAAAGGTAATATTTTAGTCGTGATCTGTCTATGTGAGCATTATATACATTAATTGCTGCTAAAGCGTTCGTTAGATTTAATTCACGTTATATGCCAGCCGTAGCCTATATATCTGCATCGCTGAAAATGCAAACGTTAGAAGGAGTAAACTACCTTACGCCCAGACTGCCCTGAATTTTAAAGCTGAAAATTTGAAGGAACTATTGTGGTGTTTTGATGCTCCCCGGCTCGTCGAATTCGGGTGGATATGATTCAATCTCCTATTATGCTCGGGAATGTATGCTGCGGCTTGTAAAATAAAATGAATTCGTAGCGTAATTGTATTTATTTTGACGTTATAGAAGTCAGAATTATGAAACTTAGCACGGCGGTTTGCAATTGTGGTTTGCAGTTGTCCCCATTTACAGTATGTACCGAAATGTAAAAGTAACAATTTAATTTTGAATGACTGCAAAACACGTTATTGAATAGGGCGGATTTGGACATTTGATAATTTAATCACAGGATTGACGGAATTCCCCAGGATCAAAAGAAAACAACAATTTTGTTCATGCCTACGAATTTCTATTTTACTATTTAATATAGCCTAGTTACACAGTCTGTACCTAGGTGAGCGACATCATGCACTGTAGAACAGTTTGATGCATCATCAGAATTTGTCAACGACATTTGGAAGTTGGACTTAAAAATTAGACATTGCCATATGGCGATAATTTACATACCCAATCCCCCCCTATATCTCTATGCAATAATATGCACATATCGGTAATAGCAATTTCAATTGAATGGATAAAATTTATTTATTTGGAATTAGGTATGACGCATCTACTGAGGCTTCTAACACGGGACCGTAAAATGACGGAATTTCATCACATAAGCATACACAGGCCGTTAGATCATAGTTGAGCGTTACTCGATATAATATTAATTGTTTCCAGGAAAGAAGGAGATCCAAAGTGCAATTGGTCTAATATGTCAAGATAAAGACAATTAAATTCGTTGCCTACGAACTGTAATTCTTATGATCGCATGAAAGAATGAAATTCACCCCATAGTACGCGGAAATGAGCTGTAAAAAATGAATGATTAAATAAAATGTGTGGTTATGTGTGATGCTGTGAAATAGGCCACATGTCCATTATCCATGCATCGTCCCATAAAATAAAATAAAGTACGCTACGCCCTACAATATTTCACGGATTTAGTGCAATTTCTGCCCTGCTGATAAAGTTTGCATCGCGAGTGTTCTGCGTGGCCCTGCCCTTCATTGCACTCACTTTCGGCCTGTAAAGCATTTCCAGCTCCGTTCGAACGGCTTCCGTCCCCAGAGGCTCATTTAAGCAGATTATTGTGCTTCTTGAGAGGAGACTCAACCAGTCAAATATATCGCTGTCTTCTCCATGGTGAGGGAAAATGGGCCTTTGGAATACAGTGACATAAAATATAAATTATACAATACCAAACAAAATGAAAACAACTTGATGCAAGTCCACTGTACTCCTTAAATTTATATCAAAATATGGTTTTAACCTGCAGAATTATTTAAAATTACATTAAATGCTCTCACTAATGGGCACTCAATAATTGTTTTATTCGGAAAAACAATCTTACAAATTGCGCCGAAAATAAAATCAGTCTAGGAGGCATACTTTGGCGACCGCACACAGATTTGCCAAGAGTGCTGCAGCAAATAAACGTGAGATTTGGGTTTTAATCTGAACCCCAAAAAAAAAAAAAAAACACTTTGCTCGATGTTTCCCTGCATTTGAGAGCAAAAATGGCCAATGCTTATTTTTAGAGGGGGTCGAATTGAATTTGATCCGAGCCGACGTTGTTCAATTTGAAAATGTCTGCGCGTCCCTGGGTTGCAGTGAAAGAGGAGGCTGACCGAGAGATCACGAGCAGCAGAGACGGTTCCCAGGTCCGACTGAAGAAGCCCCGTAAGGCGCGCACCGCGTTCACAGATCACCAGCTGGCCCAGCTCGAGCGCAGCTTCGAGCGTCAGAAGTACCTAAGTGTTCAAGACCGGATGGAGCTGGCGGCGTCGCTTAACCTCACCGACACCCAAGTCAAGACTTGGTACCAGAACCGGAGGTAAGCTCCACGTCAATAACTTTTTGCGAGCAATATTTTGCCCACATAGGGAGCGAAAAATCACAATTCATCATGCCCTCAACGCTTTATTTCCCTTGAGATTCCCGCTTAGTTCACTAATTTAAGTCGATGAGGGGAGAAGAAAGCGCGACGCTCAAACAGCTGCACTGAAGCATTGCTTCTAGTAGTTGTCACCGCCAAACAACTAACTTCAAGAATAACTCTGCCCTCTAATTGTACCTTTCTTTAGTTATACATCAGCTGAAGATCAAGCACTTAACAACTTTCACATAGGTAATCCCAACAACAGAAAAAAGAGGGGTTAAAAATGTCCAGTAAACTGTTGTGAGATGGACAGGGATATATAGACCTCAACTCTACTCATTGTGCGAAAGATAAGCGGGTCACTTACCCAGGAGCCCTGTTTTCTGGGAGGTCATTGCTGAACTTTGAGGACTTGGTCAAGCCTACACTTATGACGCAAAACCATCAGTGATGACGTGAAGCCTTATATGCATAAACAGAGGAGATCAAATAAAGACATGCGTTTCCACTGAGCTCATTGCTTTTACAATTAAATGAACACAATCTCCCTCCTCAGAATCACCCCAACAACACACACACACACACACACACACACACACACAGGTACATACATATGCACACATGCACACACATACACACAGGTATGTACCCATGCATAGACACACACAAACATACAGACACCCACCACACACACACACACACACACACACAAACGAACACACACACACACACAAATGCACAGATACATATGCATCCCAACCCCTGTTGTCCCACAGACTTGCACATTACTGAACACTTTGTGTTTGTCTGATCAGTCGCAGCTCAAACAGCTAAAAGACATGAAATAAATATAAAGCTCTACTCATTTCAACATGAATTATAAATTACTGCATGCTATATTAATAATTCAGCCACCTTCCTATAGGCTAATTGCACAATTATTACAAATATAAATTATTCACCTGTAAGAATGCTTTTCAACTGTCTGGAACAATCAAACACGAGCACTTGCTCACTTGTTTTATTTTGATCAGTCGGACTCGGACCTTTGCCCACGGTGTATTTGCAGGTGGTTTTCTCTTGCGTGTACGTGAGTGATGTTAATAGTAATGATTTGATTATACATTTATTATGTATAATCTGAATGATACATTTAATTCAACCTACAGGCTAACCAAACATAATCCGTACAGTAATTATAGCCCTACTATAACATAATTTGTTATATTGGCTACACTGCCATTTTGAGCAAATGTAGGTGCCTTTTGATATATGTCCTGTATTTGCCAAATTTTTGAGCAAGTTTTTTGAAAACACTTCGTCATGACTGGTCACATTTTAGAAACTATGAACTATTGCTGTTAAATATCAACCAAGTACTGTTACTTGTAGCCATTTTTGTTTGTTTCTGATCCTGTCAATTCATGTCGCCTTTTCTTTTCCAATGAAGGACAAAGTGGAAGCGACAAACCGCCGTTGGCCTTGAGCTGCTCGCTGAGGCCGGAAATTACTCCGCCCTCCAAAGAATGTTCCCATCGCCGTATTTTTACCCCCAAAGTTTGGTGTCAAATCTGGACCCAGGAGCGGCCTTATATCTGTACCGAGGACCCTCGGCGCCCCCGCCCGCTCTGCAGCGCCCCTTAGTTCCGCGGATTCTTCTTCATGGTCTGCAGGGGGGCACCGAGCCCCCGCCGCCGCATCCCCTCCCATCCCTCTCTGGAGTGCTTCCGCGGGCGACACAGCCTCGGTGAGCAGGACCATGCAAACTCTGCACCGGCAGCTCCAAACTCCGGGGGATCAAGTCAACAGCTTGTGTCGGGAACAAAAATACCGCGAAACCCACAATGACTTAAACAGGAGAACAAACTCTTGGGACAATTTTAACACACAAGGCCGTCTAGCCATGTCTATTATTTGTTGAATATTTATTTATTTGTTTGTTTATTTATTTATTTATTTATTTTCATCTAAAAGAGGACTCGATGACTAAGCAACAGTTTAAAAGTTATGGTTTTTCATAAGGTATGAAATACTGAAGAGGAAGAAAAAAAAAAAAAAACCCGCATCTGTCAGAATCGGCGGGGACTAGCCCGGCCAAAGAGAGCTATATTCCGGAATCTCTATGAAAGGCATTGTATTATGCTGGTACCATTGATGCGAACAAGAATGGTTTGCCTTATTAATAATAATAATAATAATAATAATAATAATAATAATAATAATAATAAATCAGTTTATTATTTAATGACATTTTAATTTGGCTTAAAATGTCACAGCATTGACAATTGCAAACAAGAGCAGATGTTTTAATTTTGCTTAAATAAATGGCCTCGGCCTACCTCTGTTTTTTTTTTCCATCTGATCAGCTCAGTCCTTGAACGAGAAAATCGTTGATGTCTGGTATATGGAATCACAGAAATCATCCTGACCGTATTCTGGTGCAGGCTACCTGCTGCGTTGAAATGAATTATAAAATTTTTCACTCTTTCACAAAATTGAGACCATTTATGGAACTCCATTTTCAGATGAAAAAGAGAGCATAATTTTGTCAAGGAAATAATTCAAATACAGAAAGTCATTCACAATGTCAACTGCAGCGGAGCCGGAATCGGGCATTTATCAATTAGGCTTACATATTACGTCGTTGTTGTTATTATTATTATTATTATTATTATTATTATTATTATCGTCATCATTATTAAGCCTCGAACAACTATGGACACTTGGGGGTTAGAGAGTGCACAGAATACAATGTAATTAACCTCTGAGGTATGAACACAAAACTGTCATGATCAGTACCAGCAAGATGTGAACAAAGGCATGACCGTCCTCGTAAATAATTCATCAATCGGTGATTATAAATTAGGCCATAACCAAGCCAAGAATCTGTCTGTCGTCTCCCTGGGTCTCAACACGGGCCATTTGCACAGGCATGGCAGGTTAATCTTTTTGGTGACATTATTTTCAAATCGTGGAACAACTTTGTAACTCTTATTGGTGGAATTGTATATTGACGATATTAATTTGTGAAAACGGCTCCTATTGTGAAGTAATTCTCGTCTCTCTGGATAATTGTTAGCTCTCATACCCCATGTGTTGGCATTTCAAGTTCTCCCCGTGGCTACCGGAACATGTGCTGACTGGGGATTTTTAAGTAAAGAGAATTACTTTTTTAAATGTACAAATAAAGTTCTTACGTCAAAGCAATTTTTAAACGACTGAATAGTTTATATGTGCAATAGAATAAAATGCCATTTTATTTCTTTATCTATTTTTGATTTTATTTTATTTTTTACAACTTACCAATTATGTACCTATCGTTCACACTCAGTCATACTAATAACCTATAGGGAACAACAGGTTTCTCGTTTGCTGTGTTATTTGTTCATCGCAGTGACTGATAGGAGAATTGAATATTTACTAGGCCAATTAAATTTTTTGCCTCAATATCTTAGCGACATGAATATTTTTGAAGACAATAACTTGTTAACCTGTGTTTATTTAACGCTATGGTATTGCATTCAGAGTAGGCTATGTTTCAATTTAACTGAAGAACTATTAACGTAACTAAAGAAAAAACGCAAAAATAGGAAAATAGTTTAGACGTCGATTTGACCTCACTCTCCGGGATTTTGGTACCGTAGCAGTGAGTTTTGGGATCCAGACAAAAACTTGGCCCAACTAGGCTACACAGCAAGTGAATGACCATAACTTGAAATGAAGAATGTGTGGGTCGCACCATATCCAGTGTTGCATACGCGCGCACCTTTAGTTCAAATAATGTATTACTGTAAGTCTTTTCGACGAGTAAGTCGACGGCTTTTAATGGAGTAGTAGGCTACTTAAGTTTCAAATAGTCAGCTTCTGCTGACGGGAACAGCGCGTGCAGCATAATTTGACTTGCAGAGATGAATCAATAACTGTTGCGTTTCCAACGACAAAAATCACCAGGCGACCAAATTAAGAGGAGCACTACGCTATAGGCTAACAAATCCGCATTCAGAAGTAAACTCTTCGATACACTTGCGAAGTCATTTGACGCAACCAATTTGAGGAACAAAATTAGGATTTGGCAAAACAAGCGACACGACAGCTGCTATCTGTTAGATTAGGACACAGGATCCTGTTTCTATTCCAGAATGCATCTAATGGGTGCAGGTTCATTTCACGAGAAAAATATTGCTTTTCGCTTTTATTTGTGAAGTAGGCTTCTGAAATAATGTGTGTTATACGATAACCATTCAGGATGAACAAAAACGTATTCCAATGTACCGTCTCAAAGCGGCAAATCACGTACTATGTGAAATGCTCAGAAGAGCCAGCTTATCGTGGTCAACCGTGGCCCCACGGTCACGGAATGTGCTCCAGCGTGTGTTGCAGAAATATGTCATCGAGTGATGTTCTCAAGCTCTTCAAACACGTAAATATTTCACAAAAAAAAAAAAAAAACCATTTAAGGTCCGCGCTAAAAGATATATCCAGTATGGGCAATTGCGATGAATTTATGAAGAAAATATTTCGCCTGTATCGATATTCTGTTAACTGGATCAAATACGATATCGAATATAAACTTATTATAAACAAATTATAATGATTATAAACAAATACACTACTTTTCGGTGGAGATCTGTAATGGCTTGTTGCCATTGCAATTATAGAGTAGCAAACTCATGACTGTATACCGTAATCCTGAATGAGCACAAGGTATTGGCAACCTGCCCTTGTTTTTCCTGCTCACAGATGCATCGTAATTTAAGTTTTAAATTAGGAAATTTAAATTTAATAACGTCATTTTTTATGTTTTGCTGTTTTATACACATAAATTAAACTGACAACTGCGGCTGTTTAAAGGCAGGAAACATGAGCGGGAAGTATCACCTCACGGTTGGCTGGCTATGTTGTGAAGACATGGTTTCTTACCGCATAATTGCGCAAATATCATCACAGGGTCGTAAGAATAAAAGGGGAATCTCAAAAAATGGTCAGTTGTTTTAAAGAAATGTTTTCGGATTACATCAAATATGCCAGTCAATATTTGGTTAGCTTGGATTTAATTTGTGTAGACATCGAAAAAAGAAGAATGAGAGAGCTGTTCTTCTTTAAGTCACGCGCGTTTCGTCAATCAAACCAAAGTCAACCGATCAAGCGCTAAAAAAAAAAAACCTGAAGTCAACAAACAAACAAACAAACAGGAAAGCGAAACTCGTAAAGTATGGTTTTTATTTATAAACACTTATATTCCACTTTTTAAGTGGCAAAGTCACTGATTTTATGCGGCTAGCTTTACGCAATCAACTATAAGAAAGTACGGCATTGTACGGCATTCATTTATCTAGGTAGTTAAAAAAAGAAACATAAATATAAAAATATAAAACCAGAATAAAATAAATGAACAAAAATAAATAAATAAATTACGCGGAGAAATTAAATAAAATATCCCATTGTAGGCAAACCGAATTGAAAGGAGTTTTGGAAACTCAGGTCTACACTGTTATAAACTGACTGAATTTAACAGTTAAAGTAATGCATTGTCTCCTTGTTATTTTAACTGTAAGTAGGGTACTGCGCGCATTTAACTATACGGTTTACAGTTAACCACGGAACTCTGTGATAAACTGACTGTAAATTTACAGTTAAAATAACTGGCAAAAAAAAGGTGCCAGTTCATAACAGTGTATTGGCCTACCGAATTTCTAATTGTTTTGCACCTGAACACGAGGACCCACTCAAGATCATGCATTATGCGAAAGAGACATGTTTTTTATTTTATTCTATTTTATTTTTTTGGGTAGTTTGCCATGGGAAACACGTCGAAAGAACTGCGGTTTTAAGACTTAACGACTTAACATCATTTCGAGAAAACCCAACCTTGAACCCTTGATAGACTGTATGACAAGACGGACATTGACTGAGCTATGATATTCGTCTTTCTTAAGCAATAAGTGATAAAATATGAATGGCTTTCTAAGTATGTAATTGTTTAAGTGCCCCAAATGATCCCATTTGGAAATCCATTGTTCCCACCGCTTTTTCTTGAGAGTGTTGGTTCTCTGGTCTTTGCCAAGCGCTTCCAGCAGCTGGTAATCGGTCGAAGCAGACCGCGAGCCGGATAAGGCGAGGGAACAGCTGGTCAGCGACATGACAGGACCCCTCCTCCCTCTTCCTCCTCATAGCTGGACTTTAAAACAGCCCTATTTTAGCCTCCGCAATGCGTCGTTAGGGGAGTTCAGACTGACAAGGTTGAAGAAAGGGCTTCTAACGATAAGACAAAATATTAAATGGCTTTTAATTGAAAGTCGATAGCGGGAAAGGCCCGGCATTCCACTGTTGGAATAATCACATTGCGCATGGCAGTTGCCACCGGCACCTTTTGGCGGCAGAGATGAAAGAAAAAGCTAGGTAAAAGCACGTTCGAAAGAGGATTACATATTTGGCCAACATAAAATATACAGAACACAAGGCCTTATGCTGTGGATATAACATTTCACTTATAAACTATAAAAAAACAAAGGCCTATAGGCAGAAGTCATAAAAAAACAGATTTCTAAATTCTTAAAGGAATCCACCATTTAATCATGCTATTTCCTGTAGGCCTAGAAGGTCAACAAATGGGCGCAGAATTTATGGAGTGGTATATCTTTAAGATCTGAGTCGGATTCAAATGAGGGCGATGACCTCTCAATATTAATGAAAAGGGTTATTCTTGCGAAGTGCGCAGCTGATTGCGAGAAAAGCCCAGCAGTACTGAGGCAGGGCGAGAGGATTTTTGCATGAGAAAAGATACTGGTAAATCCCTCGGCTCTTAGCGCGGATTGTCCCCGGCTCAGGGTTAATGAAGTGCGGATAGAGTCTCGCTGAGCTCCCGACAAACAGAACACAACATGGAGAAACTCACACCCTGAGGATCAGTGACTCTGATTAATCTCATTGACTCAGAATAAAATCAAACAAAACCACCTTCAAATCACATTAGAAATCAATCAAAGTGCAATTTGCACTGTGGAATTACGAGTGTCTGTGAAAATTTTAGAGCGGGCGGGTGTCCTTTCACAGCCCGTAGGCTTCCCTGAAAAGGGCAACACGCGCTGAAAAGAAGTAGGCGGCTCGACAGTGCACTGCACTTACAACGTTTTCTCAATTCTGAGTCAAAGTAAAAACGACAAATATCAGTGCGGTACGTTATTTTTGACGACCTATTTTCTAAATATTACACTAATTTCCGCTGATTGTGCGACCATGTTACTTTCGGTCTTGCTATGTCAAATTTAAACCAAATCTAGCCTACCTTGATTTCATTAATCGCATTCTGAAACACCACCAATTTGCGAACATTGTTATTACAATTTTTCGGGATATGACACATTTATCAATGAGACAACAGCTTAATTCCAGTTTTTTTTTTTTTTTTTTTTTTTTTTGTTAACCCTCTTTAATATTGTCCCGCGTCTTATCGGTTATCTGAGTATGCGTCCATTAAGTCGATTTATGATTCGTTAGCATTTTAATGAGCAGCAGAGTTATCTGACCATCACGACAGGCGTAAGGTCGATTCAAATACTAGGAGCAGGAAGGCTGTCAGTGTTTTGAAGTCTCGACGGATGGTAGTCCATTGCGGAGCAGGGAACTGTCCATAACATATCGCAGTAACTATAGACTGCTCTACGGGCCGGCTATATTGCTTACCGCAAGACCACTCACGCAAGGCAGTAGTTCACTCATTTCACTCATAGGCGACAACTTACCCCCACTAAAGGTTAGTGACTCGTTTCCCTCACATCTCAGTTAAACGACATTAAATTGATTTCAGTGAGGTATGCACTGAAAGTTTAACAAAAATCTAAACGTTTGTATTAGCATAATTTGTAAGGGACATGGACTGGTAGAACGGCTACTCTGAGAATTTTCCTTTTTGATAGGCTTCAGTCCTTTTTTTGCCAGTGAAGAAGAAAAAGAAAAGCTATCAGCTGAAATACATTTCTGGAATGCTGTGGCTTCATTCTTGCATTACATTCCGCATTTGCATGATTACGCCTCTAAATCATACAAAATCTGCAAAACTTTTATGCCAGGTTGAACTGAAAAACACAGTCTGCGCTAAAAAAAAAATTGTTAGAATAAAATGAAGTCAAACAAGGAACTGTCTCGCAATAGGAAAACAGGCCTTGGAGTGAATTTTTCTCCCTAATGATAGCTCCAAATGTAATTCAACTAAGCAGGCGTGACTTTTACCTACACTAAATTTTATTATTTTTCAACTATAATGCCTGGCTGCTAATTAGCACTAACTTGAATCCTCTAACACATGAAAACAGGGAGGACATAACCATTCCAAAACCACTGAAATGCAAAGATACATTTTTAGTGTGTAGTGTGTGAAAGCAGAACAGCTCGACATCGGCTCATTAATTAAAGTGTAACTCAGAATGAAGTTGATCAATGTCGGAGCTCCAAAACCTCCTGACCTCCAGCACCCCTCCACAAGGGGAATCTCCCCAAGGGGTGGGGCAGCATGTGTCTAACTGGCCAATCAAAATATCCCCCCCCCCATCTTCTGTCCCTCGCCACCCACCACCCCCATGCCCCCAAACCCAAATAACTCATGATTACCATTATGCTTGGATAAAGACAACAGTACACCAACAACACGGTAGGTGTGAGTCAGTGAGAGGAAAGTGCTGGGATTACTTTGGTTAAAGGAGGTCACTTTTAGAGTTTGGAGGGAGTTTCTGGGGAGGGAAGAGGTGCAGGGAGATGGTGAGAAAGGGCATCACTGCAGGGGCAAGGGCACCTCACCCAACCTCACCCCACCCCACCCCCCCCCTCTCTCTCATTAATTTCAGGAGATTCTTGCAGTGGGGCCGGACCGCACCTGAGCATTACAGAACATTCAGGCTTCCAAAAGCTGGCAGCTCGGTCTGCTGAAGCCCATTTGTGGAGGGACGTGCAAGATCCCGAGGAGTGGATGAGGTGGGTATAGAAACCAGATTATTTCAGACGATGAGACAAAGGGCCAATCAAAAAGGAACAAAACACCCTGGTCTGCCAACACACACACCAAACACGGATAAACAACATCTGAACATCAAACATCTACACTAAAAAAAAAAAAAAAAAAGATTTAGACCACACCAAAAATCTACACACGACAAAAGAGATGGAGAGCACACCAAACATCTGCACTCTAGATAAGTGTTGGAGATCACACCAAACACCTACACTTGAAAAAAAAGATGGAGCGCACACCAACGATCTACACTCAACAAAAGATATGAAGAGCACACCAAAAACCTATACTCAAAAAAAGAGATGCAAAGCGCACCAAACATCTACACTCGAGAGAGATGGAGAGCACACCAAACACTGACACTCTATATAACAGATGGAGAGCACACCAAACATCTACACTCAACAGAAGAGATGAAGCGCACACCAAACATCCACATTTAACAAAAGAGATGGTCAGTACAACACACTCCTACACTCTACATAAGAAATGGAGAGCACACCAAACACCTACACTTTACATAAGAAATGGAGAGCACACCACACTCCTACACTCTACATAAGAAATGGAGAGCACACCAAACACTTACACTCTACATAAGAAATGGAGAGCACACCAAACACTTACACTCTACATAAGAAATGGTGAGCACACCAAACACCAACACTCTACCTAAAAGATAGTGTGCCCACTAAACAGCTACACTCTACATAAGAAATGGAGAGCACACCGCACTCCGACACTCTACATAAGAAATGGAGAGCACACTGTAATGGGAAAAAAAAACCACTAGATGGCAGTATTGACAATTTTTTTGTTAAGCCCAGTCTGGAGCTAGGTTGGGCATGTCCTGGGCATGCCGCAGAGGGGGCTGGACAAGAGTATATAAGGAGAAAAATTGAGAGAGTGGAGAGTAGTAGGAGAAATTGCAAGGAGAAATTGTGGAAGGACACATTTGACCAGACCTGTCACTCTTTTCAAGACCTGTGAAGCTTTTTGTGGATTTTTGCCTGTGTTGGAGCATTTTCCTGTCCCAGGACATCGCAACATAGCAGCCCATCTCAATTACCAAGGGACTGGAACTATCTTTTTTTTATTTCAATCTTGGTCAGTAGGGTAGAGTGTAGATTAGTTCTAAGTGTTTGTTTAATTAAATCTGTTGAAGTTTAAAAATTTTGTCTGTCATCCCTTGCTGTCCGTGACGTCATAACAAATTGACGCCATAACAAATTGGGGCCATAACAAATTGGGGGCTCGGATCCGGGATAGACCATTGTGCGAGTCATTTATTGAAAATCTAAAATTTCAAATTGTGAAATTGTTTTTTGAATTTTCCTTGATATATATTGGCAGATCAACAGCAATGGATGATTTCTTGGCATCACCAACCGTAGAGGTTTTGAAGTCTTTTAAAAAGACAGAACTGCTAGAAATATGCAGACAGTTAGAGCTGACAGATGTAAAACCAGCCATGCGAAAAGCAAGACTGGCTAGAGAGATTGTTGAATATTACATTGATGAAAATGTGTTTGCACCAGGATATCTGGAACAGTTTCCAGTGGAAAATCCAAATGTAGAAATGGAACTTAAATTAAAAATGCTAGAGATAGAAAGGGAGGAAAAAGAAAAACAAAGGCAGTTTGAGTTAGAAAAATTAGCAAGAGAAGAGAAAAAAGAGAGAGAAAGAGGAAAGAGCAGAAAGAGAGAGACAGAGACAGAGAGATTTCGATTTAGAAAAATTAGATAGAGAAGAAAGGCTCCAAATGGAGCTACTAAAAATCAAAATGCAAGCTGAAAACAAATTTCAGGCTAGCCAGGAGGTAAAGCTGGTGCCTCCATTCTCAGAGAAGGAGGTTGATAAGTATTTCCAGTGCTTCGAGAAGGTAGCTAAGAGTTGTCAGTGGCGAAAGGAACACTGGCCTCTGATGTTGCAAACTGTCCTCAAGGGTAAAGCTCAACAAGCCCATTCTGCTTTGTCTGCAGATGATTCCTCTGATTATGAGGTTGTCAAAAAGGTTATTTTGACAGCTTATGAGTTGGTTCCAGAGGCTTACTGACAGAAATTCAGAGGTCTGAAGAAATCTGACAATCAGACTTATGTGGAATTTGCTAACGAGAAGAAGGTTTGCTATGAGCGCTGGTGTACTTCTATGGAGGTCAAGGATGATTTCAACTCACTAAAAGAGATGGTGTTAGTTGAAGAATTCAAGAACTGTGTCAAGGATGATATTAAGACCTACCTTAATGAGAAGCAAGCACTGAATTTGCAATCAGCTGCCAAGTTTGCAGACAAATATGTTCTCACACATAAGTCCAAATTTCAGTCTAGCAGTAAAAATAGATGGTCCAAATTTCAGAAGAAAGGTAACGGTGATACCCAAGATTCCTCACCCAAAGACAAAGACAAATCTGGTGATGGTGCTCAGAAATCCAGTCAAAGGTCTGATCAAAGTGTGAAAGCTGACAGTGACAAAAGTGGTCTAGTTTGCAATTATTGCAAGAAATCTGGTCATGTTACAACTAACTGTTGGTTCCTTAAATCTAAGAAAGAAAAAGAAAAGGATACCAAACCTAATGCCTTTGTGAAGACAAGGTTAGAAACCCCTGTAGTAGATGACCGATCTGCTAAATTGCCTGCTCCTTGTGAGGCTAAGAAGCCTGATACTGCTGACTGTGAGGGAGGAATTTCTTCCATTTGTGTCAGAGGGATTTGTGGCTCTGAATGAGCATTCTCCTCCTGTAGCCATATATATCCTAAGGGATACTGGAGCTTCTCAGTCACTTTTGTTGATGGACTCCTTGGAGTTACGTGATGAGACCGCTTCTGGGGATTTCATACTTGTACAAGGTATTGAAGGGAGGACTGTATCTGTACCCCTGCACTCTGTATTCTTGAAGTCAGATTTAGTTACAGGACAGGTAAAGGTGGGACTTATGTCAAGTCTACCTATCAAGGGTGTTTCTCTGTTGCTGGGCAATGACCTGGCTGGGGGCAATGTAGTTCCCCCTGTTCATCTTACTTCACAGCTGAGCACTGAAGATGGCAATGAAGACCCATCTCTGTATCCTTCCTGTGCAGTGACTCGTGCTATGGCCAAGAAGGCTCAAGAAGAAGATGATGTGGTGCCGTCCAGCACCTTGAATAGTCATGACTCAGGTGGTTCGCCTCATGACTCTGTTCAGCCTACTATGGTTTCTCCGTTTGAGGACTTATCAGACACTTTTATCAGTTCTCTATTCAGCCAGCCAGATGGGTCTGGTGATTCTGATGTGTCTGGAGACTTGTCTCTGTCCAGAAAGCGGTTGATTCAGGAGCAAACCAATGATCCTGAAATTTGTGTACTAAAGAAGAGAGCCCTTCCTGATGAAGAAATAGACACAGTTCCAGTTGGGTATTATCTCAAGGATGGAGTGTTGATGCGGAAGTGGCGCCCTCCTGATATCCCTGCCAATGCAGATTGGTGGTCAAGCAAATTGTTGTTCCGAAGGTCTACAGGAATGAGATCTTAACAATGGCTCATAGTTTGCCTTTAGGAGGTCATCTTGGTGTCAACAAGATTGTTGACAAGATCATGAAACACTTCTTCTGGCCTGGACTCCGGAAAGATGTTTCCAACTTTTGCAAAACCTGTCACAATTGTCAGGTAGTTGGAAAACACCAGTGAGACCCACCTGTAGCTCCATTGCAGCCTATCCCAGCATTTGGGGAGCCCTTCTCCAAGGTCATCGTTGATTGTGTTAGTCCATTATCCAGACTAGATCTGGAAATCAGTACTTGTTGACAATCATGTGTGCATCTACCAGATTCCCTGAAGCCATACCTCTATGCAACATCAAGGCAACTGCAATCTTGAAGGCTTTGATAAAGTTCTTCATGTTGTTTGGCCTTCCCAGGGAAATTCAGTCAGATCAAGGTAGCAATTTCACTTCCGGATTGTTTCAGCAGGTTGTGTATGAACTAGGTGCGAAGCAGATTCTTTCCAGTGCCTATCATCCAGAGAGTCAGGGTGCCTTAGAGCGGTTTCATTCCACTCTCAAGACAATGATGAGGACTTATTGTTATGACCATGAGAAACACTGGGATGAAGGTGTTCATTTGCTGTTGTTTGCAACTAGAGAAGCAGTGCAGGAGTCTACTGGATTCAGTCCGTTTGAGCTAGTGTTTGGCCATGAAGTGAGAGGACCTTTGCTATTGTTGAGTGAACAATGGCAAGAGAAAAAGCCGTATATCAGTCTGTTAGACTATGTTAGCAAGTTCAAGGAAAGACTGCGTGCAGCTTGTGACCTAGCCAAAGAGAACTTGAAATCAAGTCAGGGAAAAATGAAAACTTGGTATGATCATAAGGCTAGAAGCCGTGAGTTTAAACCAAGAGACAAGGTCCTTGTGTTGTTTCCCTTGCAGTCCAATCCATTGCAGGCTAGATTTCATGGTCCTGATGAAATTCTGACAAAACTCAATGATCTCAATCACATTGTGAAGACTCCAGATAGGAGAAAGCCAAAACAGTTGTGTCACATTAACATGCTGAAGCCTTATCATGATAGGAATGCTAGGGTTGCAGCTGTCACTTCAGATCCTCCTATGGCCGAGACTTGTGAAGATGAGGGGAGTTTCAAGATGATGAACCTAGAATTAAAGCTGAAGTTCTTTCATGTAAATTGTCAAATTCTGAAGTGTTGCAAAATCTTGATGTAAAACTCCAGCACTTAGAACCCTCACAGAAAGATCAGTTTGAGAGGTTGATCAAGAAATATAAAGATCTATTTCCTGATGTTCCAAAGAGAGTTTCTATAGCCTCTCATGATGTAGATGTTGGTGATGCCAAACCAATAAAACAGCATCCGTGCGGATGAATCCTGAAAAGAGAAAGATTGCTGAGAAAGAGGTGGAGTACATGTTAGAACATGATATTATCAGACCCTCTAACTCCGATTGGAGTTCACCCTGTGTTCTAGTTCCAAAACCTGATGGAAGTACTAGATTCTGTACAGATTATCGCAAAGTCAATGCTGTAACTAGAACTGATGTGTTTCCAATACCTAGGATTGATGATTGTATCGATAGAGTAGGGCAAGCAAAGTTTCTGACCAAGACTGATTTATTGAAGGGTTATTGGTGTGTGCCTTTAACTGAGTGGGCCAAGAGCATCTCTGCTTTTGCCACACCATCTGGGTTATACCAGTATGAAATCCTACCCTTTGGCATGAAAAATGCCCCAGCCACGTTCCAAAGGATGATATAGTCTACAATCGGCGGATTGCCACACACGGGTGTGTACATCGATGACCTGATCACATGGAGTGACTCCTGGGAAGAACATCTGAGAGATGTAGAGATGTTGTTCCAGCGCTTGACCCAGGCTAACCTGACTGTTAACCTGAACAAGAGTTACTTTGGTTGTGCTACTGTCACGTATCTTGGCTACGTCATAGGCCAGGGTAAGGTGGCACCCATAAATGCTAAAGTCCAAGCCATCATGGACCTTCCAGTTCCTGACAACAAAAAAGCTTTGCGCCGCTTCCTTGGAATAATCGGGTACTCCCGCAAGTTCTGCAAGAACTTTGCTGAGATTGCTCTCAGTCTCACCAACCAACTGAAGAAAGGCATAAAGTTCACTTGGGATGAAGCATGCCAAAGAGCCTTCGATCGCCTGAAGTCTCTGCTGTGTCACTTCCCCGTGCTCAAATCTCCTGACTTCAACAAACCGTTCTCCATGGCGGTCGATGCTAGCGACCAAGCTTGTGGATCTGTGCTCCTACAGAGAAGTAACTCTGATGACATTGAGCATCCCGTGGCATACTTCTCCAGGAAGTTCAATCGCCACCAAAAGAACTATTCCACAATTGAGAAGGAGCTGTTGGCTCTGGTTCTATCCTTACAACACTTTGAGGTTTATGTTTGTACAGGGCAGAAGCCAATGATTGTATATACTGACCACAATCCATTAATGTTTTTAAGTTGGATGAAAAACAAGAATCAGAGATTGTTGGATTTTGATTTTACAGGAGTTTGACTTGGAAATTAAGCATGTAAAGGGTACTGACAATGTAATTGCTGATTGCTTATCCCGTGTTTGAGTATGTGTATATATATCATGTGTTTATTAGCATATTGTATTATATGTATATACACACAAGTGTCTACTTAACCATTTTTGTATTGGAAAGAGAAATTTTGCCTTTATGAGTCAAAATTTTTCCCTTGTGGAATGGAGGTGTAATGGGGGAAAAAAAAAGCCACTAGATGGCAGTATTGACAATTTTTTTGTTAAGCCCAGTCTGGAGCTAGGTTTGGCATGTCCTGGGCATGCCTCAGAGGGGGCTGGACAAGAGTATATAAGGAGAAAAATTGAGAGAGTGGAGGGTAGTAGGAGAAATTGTGGAAGGACACATTTGACCAGACCTGTCACTCTTTTAAAGACCTGTGAAGCTTTTTGTGGATTTTTGCCTGTGTTGGAGCATTTTCCTGTCCCAGGACATCGCAACATAGCAGCCCATCTCAATTACCAAGGGACTGTAACTATCTTTTTTTATTTCAATCTTGGTCAGTAGGGTAGAGTGTAGATTAGTTCTAAGTGTTTGTTTAATTAAATCTGTTGAAGTTTAAGAACTTTGTCTGTCATCCCTTGCTGTCCGTGACGTCATAACAAATTGACGCCATAACAAATTGGGGCCATAACAACACCAAACACCTACACTTTACATAAGAAATGGAGAGCACACCAAACACCTACACTTTACATAAGAAATGGTGAGCACACCAAACACCTACACTCTACATAAGAAATGGTCAGTACACCACACTCCTACACTCTACATTAGAAATGGTGAGCACACCACTCTCCTACACTCTACATAAGAAATGGAGAGCACACCACACTCCTACAATCTACATAAGAAATGGAGAGCACACCAAACACCTACACTTTACATAAGAAATGGTGAGCACACCAAACACCTACACTTTACATAAGAAATGGAGAGCACACCGCACTCCTACACTCTACATAAAAAATGGAGAGCACACCAAACACCTACACTTCGCATAAGAAATGGTGAGCACACCAAACACCTACACTCTACATAAGAAATGGTGAGCACACCACACTCCTACACTCTACATCAGAAATGGTGAGCACACCACACTCCTACACTCTGCATAAGAAATGGAGAGCACACCAAACACCTACACTTCGCATAAGAAATGGTGAGCACACCAAACACCTACACTCTACATAAGAAATGGTGAGCACACCACACTCCTACACTCTACATCAGAAATGGTGAGCACACCACACTCCTACACTCTGCATAAGAAATGGAGAGCACACCAAACACCTACACTCTACATAAGAAATGGAGAGCACACCACACTCCTACACTCTATATAAGAAATGGAGAGCACACCAAACACCTACACTTTACATAATGGTGAGCACACCAAACACCTACACTCTACATAAGAAATGGAGAGCACAGCACACTCCTACACTCTACATAAGAAATGGTGAGCACACCAAACACCTACACTCTACATAAGAAATGGAGAGCACACCACACTCCTACACTCTACATAAGAAATGGTGAGCACACCAAACACCTACACTCTACATAAGAAATGGAGAGCACACCACACTCCTACACTCTACATAAGAAATGGTGAGCACACCACACTCCTACACTCTACATCAGAAATGGTGAGCACACCACACTCCTACACTCTGCATAAGAAATGGAGAGCACACCAAACACCTACACTCTACATAAGAAATGGAGAGCACACCACACTCCTACACTCTATATAAGAAATGGAGAGCAACCAAACACCTACACTTTACATAATGGTGAGCACACCAAACACCTACACTCTACATAAGAAATGGAGAGCACAGCACACTCCTACACTCTACATAAGAAATGGTGAGCACACCAAACACCTACACTCTACATAAGAAATGGAGAGCACACCACACTCCTACACTCTACATAAGAAATGGTGAGCACACCACACTCCTACACTCTACATAAGAAATGGTCAGCACACTATACACCTGCACTCTACATAGGACATGGTGAGCACTGACTTTCCCATGGCACTGTCCTGCAAATAAAAATTTTGTAATTACCTGAAGCAGTCGGGCAGAGAGAATGAAATCTTGTATTTTCCTCCAAAAGTGAAGGGGATAGCAGCAGTGATAGTTTTACTCCGGTAAGAAGTGCATACATGTGCCACTGGCCTGATGCTGACAGCGAGGTTAAGGAAAGAAGGGAGTGATCCCACTGTCAGAGAGAATTATAAACAAGAGGAATGGCAGGATAAAAACAGGAGCAGAGATGGAGAGAGAGAGAGAGAGGGGGGTTCTGCAGCAGGACATGCAGACGAACCTTGTACATTTGTATGTAAAAAAGGACACCCCCGCAATCCCCCAGCACCCCAAACACGAGCCGATAGTCGCCAGCGTGTACCTCACTCCAGGGGAGAATGTAAAGCAGGCTTCTTTCGCATGGCAGGGAGATTATCTAATCAATAACCCCCAGGGCCATCACCACCCCCACACTCCCACACACCCAAACCCCACGCTCCTGCAACGGGGGAGGCCTCGGGCAGTGCTGGGTACTCGCTCCCCTTCAGTTGGGAGACTGTAGGTCTGTGACACTGCCCAACAGCACCCCCTGTCTGTCAGGATGGGATACTGCAGCCCGACGGGGTGAGTTCGGTTTTGTTCCCCTCCTCTAGACTCTTTCTTTTCGGGGGGGATTACACTTTGGCCTGGATTCAATCAATGCAAATGTGAAAGTGAGTTCATAGCACAGTTTGAAATTGAGTTTGCAGCACAGTTTAAAAGTAAGTATACAGCACAGTTTGAAAGTGTGTTTACTGCACAGTTTGAAAGTGAGTTTACAGCACAGTTTGAAAGTGAGTTTACTGCACAGTTTGAAAGTGAGTTTACAGCACAGTTTGAAAGTGAGTTTACCGCACAGTTTGAAAGTGAGTTTACAGCACATTTTGAAAGTGAGTTTACAGCACAGTTTGAAAGTGAGTTCACTGCACAGTTTGAAAGTGAGTTCACAGCACAGTTTGACAGTGAGTTTACAGCAAAGTTTGAAGGTAAGTTCACTGCACAATTTGAAAGTGAGTTTACTGCAGAGTTTGAAAGTCAGTTTACAGCACAGTTTAAAAGTGAGTTTACTGCACAGTTTGAAAGTGAGTTTATTGGACAGTTCGAAAATGAGTTTACATCACAGTTTGAAAGTGAGTTTACAACACAGTTTGAAAGTAAGTTTACCGCACCGTTTGAAAGTCAGTTTACAGCACAGTTTGAAAGTCAGTTTACTGCACAGTTTGAAAGTCAGTTTACTGCACAGTTTGAAAATCAGTTTGCAGCACAGTTTGAAAGTGAGTTTACTGCACAGTTTGAAAGTGAGTTTACTGCACAGTTTGAAAGTGAGTTTATTGCACAGTTTGAAAATGAGTTTACTGCACAGTTTGAAAGTGAGTTCACTGCATAGTTTGAAAGTGAGCTTACTGCACAGTTTGAAAGTGAGTTTACCGCACAATTTGAAGGTGAGTTTAGTGCACAGTTTGAAAGTAAGTTTACAGCACAGTTTGAAAGTGAGTTTATTGCACAGTTCGAAAGTCAGTTTACTGCACAGTTTGAAAGTAAGTTTACAGCAAAGTTTGAAAGTGAGTTTACCGCACTGTTTAAAAGTGAGTTCACTGCACAGTTTGAAAGTCAGTTTACAGCACAGTTTGAAAGTCAGTTTACTGCACAGTCTGAAAGTGAGTTTACTGCAGAGTTTGAAAGTGAGTTCACTGCATAGTTTGAAAGTGAGCTTACTGCACAGTTTGAAAGTGAGTTTACCGCACAGTTTGTAAGTGAGTTTACTGCACAGTTTAAAAGCCAGTTTACTGCACAGTTTGAAAGTGAGCATACTGCACATTTTGAAAGTAAGTTTACTGCACAGTTTGAAAGTCAGTTTACAGCACAGTTTGAAAGTGAGTTTACTGCACAGTTTGAAAGTGAGTTTATTGCACAGTTTGAAAGTGAGTTTACAGCACAGTTTGAAAGTGAGTTTACAGCACAGTTTGAAAGTGAGTTTACCGCACAGTTTGAAAGTCAGTTTACAGAATAGTTTGAAAGTGAGTTTACTGCACAGTTTGAAAGTCAGTTTACAGCACATTTTGAAAGTGACTTTACTGCACAGTTTGAAAGTCAGTTTACAGCACAGTTTGAAAGTGAGTTTACTGCTGAGTTTGAAAGTGAGTTTACAGCACAGTTTGAAATTGAGTTTACAGCACAGTTTGAAAGTGAGTTTACTGCTCAGTTTGAAAGTGAGTTTACTGCACAGTTTGAAAATGAGTTTACTGCACAGTTTGAAATTGAGTTTACAGCACAGTTTGAAAGTGAGTTTAGTGCACAGTTTGAAAGTAAGTTTACTGTATAGTTTGAAAGTCAGTTTGCAGCACAGTTTGAAAGTGAGATCTCTGCACAGTTTGAAAGTGAGTTTATTGCACAGTTTGAAAGTTAGTTTATTGCACAGTTTGAAAGTGAGTTTACAGCACAGTTTGAAAATGAGTTTACAACACAGTCTGAAAATGAGTTTACCGCAGTTTGAAAGTCAGTTTACTGCACAGTTTGAAAGTGAGTTTACAGCACAGTTTGAAAGTGAGTTTACTGCACAGTTTGAAAGTGAGTTTACTGCACAGTTTGAAAGTGAGTTTATTGCACAGTTCGAAAGTCAGTTTACTGCACAGTTTGAAAGTAAGTTTACAGCAAAGTTTGAAAGTGAGTTTACCGCACTGTTTAAAAGTGAGTTCACTCCAGTTTGAAAGTCAGTTTACAGCACAGTTTGAAAGTCAGTTTACTGCACAGTCTGAAAGTGAGTTTACTGCAGAGTTTGAAAGTGAGTTCACTGCATAGTTTGAAAGTGAGCTTACTGCACAGTTTGAAAGTGAGTTTACTGCACAGTTTGTAAGTGAGTTTACTGCACAGTTTAAAAGCCAGTTTACTGCACAGTTTGAAAATGAGCATACTGCACATTTTGAAAGTAAGTTTACTGCACAGTTTGAAAGTCAGTTCACAGCACAATTTGAAAGTGAGTTTACTGCACAGTTTGAAAGTGAGTTTATTGCACAGTTTAAAAGTGAGTTTACAGAACAGTTTGAAAGTGAGTTTACAGCACAGTTTGAAAGTGAGTTTACCGCACAGTTTGAAAGTCAGTTTACAGAATAGTTTGAAAGTGAGTTTACTGCACAGTTTGAAAATCAGTTTACAGAATAGTTTGAAAGAGAGTTTACTGCACAGTTTGAAAGTGAGGTTACTGCATCGTTTGAAAGTGAGTTTACAACACAGCTTGAAAGTGAGTTTACCGCACCGTTTGAAAGTCAGTTTACCGCACAGTTTGAAAGTCAGTTTGCAGCACAGTTTGAAGGTGAGTTTAGTGCACAGTTTGAAAGTAAGTTCACAGCACAGTTTGAAAGTGAGTTTACAACACACTTTGAAAGTGAGTTTATTGCACAGTTCGAAAGTGAGTTTATTGCACAGTTTGAAAGTGAGTTTACAGCACAGTTTGAAAATGATTTTACCACAGTTTGAAAGTGAGTTTACTGCACTGTTTAAAAGTGAGTTCCCTGCACAGTTTCAAAGTCAGTTTACAGCACAGTTTGAAAGTGAGTTTACTGCACAGTTTGAAAGTGAGAGCACTGCATAGTTAAAAGTGAGTTCCTGCACAGATTTTACTGCACAGTCAGTTTACAGCACAGGTTTGAAAGGCAGTTTACTGCAGAGTTTGAAAGTGAGTTTATTGTTTCGAAAGTGAGTTTACAGCACAATTTGAAAGTGAGTTTACTGCACAGTTTGAAAGTGCATTTACCGCACAGTTTGAAAGTCAGTTTACAGCACAGTTTAAAAGTGAGTTTACAACACAGTTTGAAAGTGCGTTTACCGCACAGTTTGAAAGTCAGTTTACAGCATTGTTTGAAAAGTGAGTTTACTGCACAGTTTGAAAAGTGCACAGTTTGAAAGTGAGTTTACTGCACAGTTTGAAAGTGAGTTTAGTGCACAGTTTGAAAGTCAGTTTACAACACAGTTTGAAAGTCAGTTTACAGCACATTTTGAAAGTGAGTTTACTGCACAGTTTGAAAGTGAGTTTACAACACAGTTTGAAATTGAGCTTACAGCACAGTTTGAAAGTCAGTTTACTGCACAGTTTGAAAAAGTTTACTGCAGTGCACAGTTTGAAAGTGAGTTTACAGCACTGCACAGTTTGAAAGTGAGTTTACAGCACAGTTTTGAGTTTGCACAGTTTGAAAGTGAGTTTACAGCACAGTTTGAAAGTGAGTTTACAGTTTGAAAGTGAGTTTACTGCACAGTTTGAAAGTGAGTTTACTGCACACACAGTTTTTGAAAGTGAGTTTACAGCACAGTTTGAAAGTTTTACTGCACAGTTTGAAAGTGAGTTTACTGCAAGTTTGAGTTTACTGCACAGTTTGAAAAAGTTTGACAGTTTTAGTTTTGCACAGTTTGAAAGTGAGTGCACAGTTTGAAAGTGAGTTTACATCACAGTTTGAAAGTGAGTTTACACAGTTTGAAAGTGAACACAGTTTGAAAGTAAGTTTACAGCGCACCATTTGAAAGTCAGTTTACAGCACAGTTTGAAAGTGAGTTTACTGCACAGTTTGAAAATCAGTTTGCAGCACAGTTTGAAAGTGAGTTTACTGCACAGTTTGAAAGTGAGTTTACTGCACAGTTTGAAAGTGAGTTTATTGCACAGTTTGAAAATGAGTTTACTGCACAGTTTGAAAGTGAGTTCACTGCATAGTTTGAAAGTGAGCTTACTGCACAGTTTGAAAGTGAGTTTACCGCACAATTTGAAGGTGAGTTTAGTGCACAGTTTGAAAGTAAGTTTACAGCACAGTTTGAAAGTGAGTTTATTGCACAGTTCGAAAGTCAGTTTACTGCACAGTTTGAAAGTAAGTTTACAGCAAAGTTTGAAAGTGAGTTTACCGCACTGTTTAAAAGTGAGTTCACTGCACAGTTTGAAAGTCAGTTTACAGCACAGTTTGAAAGCTAGTTGACTGCACAGTCTGAAAGTGAGTTTACTGCAGAGTTTGAAAGTGAGTTCACTGCATAGTTTGAAAGTGAGCTTACTGCACAGTTTGAAAGTGAGTTTACTGCACAGTTTGAAAGTGAGTTTACTGCACAGTTTGAAAGTCAGTTTACTGCACAGTTTGAAAGTGAGTTTACTGCACAGTTTGAAAGTGAGTTTACTGCACAGTTTGAAAGTCAGTTTACAGCACAGTTTGAAAGTGAGTTTACTGCACAGTTTGAAAGTGAGTTTATTGCACAGTTTGAAAGTGAGTTTACAGCACAGTTTGAAAGTGAGTTTACAGCACAGTTTGAAAGTCAGTTTACAGAATAGTTAGAAAGTGAGTTTACTGCACAGTTTGAAAGTCAGTTTACAGCACATTTTGAAAGTGACTTTACTGCACAGTTTGAAAGTCAGTTTACAGCACAGTTTGAAAGTGAGTTTACTGCTGAGTTTGAAAGTGAGTTTACAGCACAGTTTGAAATTGAGTTTACAGCACAGTTTGAAAGTGAGTTTACTGCTCAGTTTGAAAGTGAGTTTACTGCACAGTTTGAAATTGAGTTTACAGCACAGTTTGAAAGTGAGTTTAGTGCACAGTTTGAAAGTGAGTTTACTGCACAGTTTGAAAGTCAGTTTTTGCACAGTTTGAAACAGTTTGAAAGTGAGTTTAGTTTGCACAGTTTGAAAGTGAGTTTATTGCAGTTCGAAATTTTATTGCACAGTTTGAAAGTGAGTTTACAGCACAGTTTGAAAATGAGTTTACCACACAGTTTGAAAAATGAGTTTTAGTTTACTGCACAGTTTGAAAGTGAGTTTACTGCACAGTTTGAAAGTGAGTTTACAGCACAGTTTGAAAGTGAGTTTACTGCACAGTTTGAAAGTGAGTTTACTGCACAGTTTGAAAGTGAGTTTATGGCACAGTTTGAAAGTGAGTTTAGTGCACAGTTTGAAAGTAAGTTTACTGTACAGTTTGAAAGTCAGTTTGCAGCACAGTTTGAAAGTGAGCTCTTTGCACAGCACAGTTTGAAAGTGAGTTTATTGCAAGTGAGTCGAGAAAGTTTAGTTTATTGCACAGTTTGAAAGTGAGTTTACAGCACAGTTTGAAAATGAGTTTACAACACAGTTTGAAAATGAGTTTACCGCAGTTTGAAAGTCAGTTTACTGCACAGTTTGAAAGTGAGTTTACAGCACAGTTTGAAAGTGAGTTTACTGCACAGTTTGAAAGTTAGTTTACTGCACAGTTTGAAAGTCAGTTTATTGCACAGTTCGAAAGTCAGTTTACTGCACAGTTTGAAAGTAAGTTTACAGCAAAGTTTGAAAATGAGTTTTACAGCACTGTTTAAAAGTGAGTTCACAGTTTCCAGTTTTTGAAAGTCAGTTTACAGCACAGTTTGAAAGTCAGTTTACTGCACAGTCTGAAAGTGAGTTTACTGCAGAGTTTGAAAGTGAGTTCCCTGCATAGTTTGAAAGTGAGCTTACTGCACAGTTTGAAAGTGAGTTTACTGCACAGTTTGAAAGTGAGTTTACTGCACAGTTTGAAAGCCAGTTTACTGCACAGTTTGAAAAAGTGAGTTTACTGCACATTTTGAAAGTAAGTTTACTGCACAGTTTGAAAGTGAGTTTACAGCACAGTTTGAAAGTGAGTTTTACTGCACAGTTTGCACAGTTTGAAAGTGAGTTTTTGCACAGTTTGAAAGTGAGTTTACAGAACAGTTTGAAAGTGAGTTTACACAGTTTGAACAGTTTACAGAATAGTTTGAAAGTGAGTTTACAGAATAGTTTGAAAGTGAGTTTACTGCACAGTTTGAAAGTCAGTTTACAGAATAGTTTGAAAGTGAGTTTACTGCACAGTTTTGAGTTTACTGCACAGTTTGAAAGTGAGTTTACTGCACAGTTTGAAAGTGAGTTTTACAGTTTGACAGTTTGAAAGTGAGTTTACTGCACAGTTTGAAAGTGAGGTTTGCATCGTTTGAAAGTGAGTTTACAACACAGTTTGAAAGTGAGTTTACAGCACAGTTTGAAAGTGAGTTTACCGCACAGTTTGAAAGTGAGTTTACTGCACAGTTTGAAAAAGTCACAGTTTGTCAGCAGCACAGTTTGAAGGTGAGTTTAGTGCACAGTTTGAAAGTAAGTTCACAGCACAGTTTGAAAGTGAGTTTTTACAGTTTGAAAACACACAGTTTGAAAGTGAGTTTACTGCACAGTTTGAAAGTGAGTTTTTGCACAGTTTGAAAGTGAGTTTACAGCACAGTTTGAAAATGAGTTTTACCAGTTTGAAACAGTTTTTGCACAGAAAGTGAGTTTACTGCACTGTTTAAAAGTTTGAAAGTTTTGCACAGTTTCAAAGTCAGTTTACAGCACAGTTTGAAAGTCAGTTTACAGCAAAGTTTGAAAGTGAGTTTACTGCAGAGTTTGAAAGTGAGTTCACTGCATAGTTTGAAAGTGAGTTTACCGCACAGTTTGTGATTTTACTGCACAGTTTGTAAGCCAGTTTACGGCACAGGTTGAAAGGCAGTTTACTGCAGAGTTTGAAAGTGAGTTTATTGCACAGTTCGAAAGTGAGTTTACAGCACAATTTGAAAGTGAGTTTACAACACAGTTTGAAAGTGAGTTTACTGCACAGTTTGAAAGTCAGTTTACAGCACAGTTTACAGTTTACAACAGTTTGAAAGTTTGAGTTTAGTGAGTTTACACATTGTTTGAAAGTGAGTTTACTGCACAGTTTGAAAGTCAGTTTACAGCACAGTTTGAAAGTGAGTTTACTGAGTTTGAAAGTCAGTTTACTGCACAGTTTGAAAGTGAGTTTAGTTTGAAAGTGAGTTTTTGAAAGTTGAAAGTGAGTTTATTGCACAGTTTGAAAGTGAGTTTACTGCACAGTTTGAAATGAGTTGACAACACAGTTTTGAAAGTTTGAGTTTACTGCACAGTTTGAAAAGTTTACAGCACAGTTTGAAAGTGAGTTTACTGCACAGTTTGAAAGTGAGTTTGCAGCACAGTTTGAAGGTGAGTTTAGTGCACAGTTTGAAAGTAAGTTTACAGCACAGTTTGAAAGTGAGTTTACAACACACTTTGAAAGTGAGTTTATTGCACAGTTCGAAAGTGAGTTTATTGCACAGTTTGAAAGTGAGTTTACAGCACAGTTTGAAAATGAGTTTTGAGTTTACTGCACAAAGTGAGTTTTGCACAGTTTGAAACAGTTTGAAAGTGAGCACAGTTTTACTGCACTGTTTAAAAGTGAGTTCCCTGCACAGTTTCAAAGTCAGTTTACAGCACAGTTTGAAAGTCAGTTTACAGCACAGTTTGAAAGTGAGTTTACTGCAGAGTTTGAAAGTGAGTTCACTGCATAGTTTGAAAGTGAGTTTACCGCACAGTTTGTGATTTTACTGCACAGTTTGTAAGCCAGTTTACGGCACAGGTTGAAAGGCAGTTTACTGCAGAGTTTGAAAGTGAGTTTATTGCACAGTTCGAAAGTGAGTTTACAGCACAATTTGAAAGTGAGTTTACAACACAGTTTGAAAGTGCGTTTACCGCACAGTTTGAAAGTCAGTTTACAGCACAGTTTAAAAGTGAGTTTACAACACAGTTTGAAAGTGCGTTTACCGCACAGTTTGAAAGTCAGTTTACAGCATTGTTTGAAAGTGAGTTTACTGCACAGTTTGAAAGTCAGTTTACAGCACAGTTTGAAAGTGAGTTTACTGCACAGTTTGAAAGTGAGTTTAGTGCACAGTTTGAAAGTCAGTTTACAACACAGTTTTAAAGTGAGTTTACAGCACATTTTGAAAGTGAGTTTACTGCACAGTTTGAAAGTGAGTTTACAACACAGTTTGAAATTGAGCTTACAGCACAGTTTGAAAGTCAGTTTACTGCTCAGTTTGAAAGTGAGTTTACTGCACAGTTTGAAAGTGAGTTTACCGCACAGTTTGAAATTGAGTTCACAGCACAGTTTGAAAGTGAGTTTAGTGCACAGTTTGAAAGTAAGTTTACTGTACAGTTTGAAATTCAGTTTGCAGCACAGTTTGAAAGTGAGTTCTCTGCACAGTTTGAAAGTGAGTTTATTGCACAGTTCGAAAGTGAGTTTACAGCACAGTTTGAAAATGAGTTTACAACACAGTTTGACAGTGAGTTTACCGCAGTTTGAAAGTCAGTTTACAGCAAAGTTTGAAAGTGAGTTTACCGCACCGTTTGAAAGTCAGTTTACCGCACAGTTTGAAAGTCAGTTTGCAGCACAGTTTGAAGGTGAGTTTAGTGCACAGTTTGAAAGTAAGTTTACAGCACAGTTTGAAAGTGAGTTTACAACACACTTTGAAAGTGAGTTTATTGCACAGTTCGAAAGTGAGTTTATTACACAGTTTGAAAGTGAGTTTACAGCACAGTTTGAAAGTGAGTTTACAACACAGTTTGAAAATGATTTTACCACAGTTTGAAAGTGAGTTTACTGCACTGTTTAAAAGTGAGTTCCCTGCACAGTTTCAAAGTCAGTTTACAGCACAGTTTGAAAGTCAGTTT
Organism: Gymnothorax javanicus; assembly: GCA_029692085.1. NCBI lineage: Eukaryota > Metazoa > Chordata > Actinopteri > Anguilliformes > Muraenidae > Gymnothorax > Gymnothorax javanicus. The sequence goes on along the minus strand of CM056194.1, from coordinate 102,167,703 downwards.
ACAGCACAGTTTGAAAGTGAGTTTACTGCAGAGTTTGAAAGTGAGTTCACTGCATAGTTTGAAAGTGAGTTTACTGCACCGTTTGAAAGTGAGTTTACCGCACAGTTCGTGAGTTTACTGCAGAGTTTGAAAGCCAGTTTACGGCACAGTTTGAAAGTGAGTTTACTGCTGAGTTTGAAAGTGAGTTCACTGCATAGTTTGAAAGTGAGTTTACAGCACCGTTTGAAAGTGAGTTTACCGCACAGTTCGTGAGTTTACTGCACAGTTTGAAAGCCAGTTTACGGCACAGGTTGAAAGGCAATTTACAGCACAGTTTGAAAGTGAGTTTACAGCACATTTTGAAAGTGAGTTTCAAAAGTCTTGCTTCATTTCCTGGAGCTCCGAAAGGACAACATATCCTGGTGAGGACCGATAACTCCACCATGGTAGCTTACATCGACCGTTAAGATGGGGTGCGGTTAAAGACGCTTTGCACCCTTGCGGGGAGACTGCTGCCGTGGAGTCAGATCCACCTTGGGTATCTGAGGGCACACCACATTTCAGGAGCCTTGAATCAGGGAGCAGACCACATGTCGCGGGGTGGGCCCATGCCGGGAGAGTGGTGTCTGCACCCTCGCATTGCTCAACAGGTGTGGGCCCAGTTTGGCCACCCTGTAGCGGATCTGTTCGCCTCCAAAGAGAACACTTTGTGCCCCCTTTGGCGCTCACTCAGGGTGGAGGACGACCCTCCACTGGGTGTGGACGCCTTGGTCCAGAAGGGTTGGCCTCAGGGGATGCTGTATGTATTTCCCCCGACTTCGCTGATCCCACCACTTCTGCTGAGAATCAGGAAGGAAGGCCGGACGGTGATATTGATAGCTCCGGATCGCCACAACTCTGGTATGAAAGTCTGGTATTCGGAAGTTGTACGTCTAGCAGTGATGGACCCGTGGCCCCTCCCCATGGTGGACTGGGCAATTTCACAGGCAAAAGGAAAGGTCAAGGTCCCACCCATCCTGCGTCAGCTTCTAATGGCTTGGCTTCTGAGAGGCAGCGGTTAGAAAGGTGTGGTCTTTCCGCAAATGTCTTTGCTACCATCCAAGGGGGCGGCTTCCACGGTAGTGTTGTACGCAACACGGTGGGAACTTTTCTCTGGTTGGTGTAACGGTCGTAATGTCGAACCAAAAACGTCTCCTATCGCCATCATTTTGACTTTCCTGCAATCTCTTTTGGATTCTGGCAGGGCTGTGTCCACTGTGAGGGTGTATGCAGCCGCTATCTCTGCATGTCATGACGGACTAGGACCACTTCGTCAAAAGAAAATATTTATTGGCAGCATACAGGCATACAATCATACATCGAGTTTGGCGACATGGCTCTGTTATGAGAGATCCCTACCCATCCGAACGAGGAACCAAAGGCAGGGAGCTGCTACTAACCCCCCCTCCAAGGAACAGAGCCAACAGCAAAAATGACCTCACGGAAGTGTTATGTATGAGTATTTCATGTACAGCACTGTATATCATTTGTAAATGGAGATTTGTTACATTCTATTTGTGCTGCCTTACTGGTCAGCTATTTGTTTATTTTGTTCATCATTTAGCACCCTCTGGTGGTATGTCTGTGGAAAAACATGATCTGATGCAATACCACTTGTTTGTGATGAAATAGACTACTGCTTTCTAGAAGTTTCTGGCTTCTTCTCGCCTGGAGGGGGCCGGATCACCCAGGACTCCTGTGGATCTTTCCAGAATGTTCCTTGTCTATATAAATGCTGTGATTTTGGTCAGTTAAGGAGAGTTTTTGTTTTGGCATCAGAGTTAATTAGTGGCATTAGAGTGTTATTATAAGATTGCGCAGAGGATTATTTGTAGAGATTTTTGGACCTAATCAGTGAAGAATAAATTTGTTTAAGTTGTCATTGCTGGTTCTCTTTGTTGTGATTTTCAAGTCATAAAAAATTGGAGGTTCCACCGAAATATTCCATTCATTGGATCAACCATTGGATTCACCAAAGATTAAAACTGAAATATCATTTTAAATCTTGTGACTATTTGAAAAACCAGCAATCATGACTTTTGATGTTGAAAATTTTTTGAAAACTCCAACCCAGGAATCAATTGTGCTGGCAAAGAACAAGGACCTGCTGCAAATAGCCTCAACCTTTGGATTATCTGATGTGAAATCATCAATGAAGAAAAAAGAAATATTCAACATTTTGGTGCAACATTTCATCGATGAAGATATCTTTGGGGAAGAAGCAGCAGAATTGATTAAAGATGTGGAAGTGCCTGCAACAGAGCTGCAAAGACTTGAGATGCAGCTACGCCAGAAACAACTAGAACTGGAAGAAAGAAGGTTGGAGAAAGAACTAGAAGGAAGAAGGTTAGAGAGGGAAGAAAGAAGGTTGGAGAAAGAGAAAGAACTAGAAGAAAAAAGGATGCAGTGTGAACTGGAAATGAAGAAAATGGAAGCAGGTACTGTAACAAAATCTTTTGGACCTTCTGATCATTTTGATGTGGTTAAAAACATCAGACTTGTTCCTCCTTTCCCAAAAAAAAAATGATGTAGACTAATACTTTACCCATTTTGAAAAAATTGCTGAAAATTTGAAATGGCCAAAAGAGCATTGGAAAATGATGTTACAAAGTGTTCTTACTGGTAAAGCTAGGAAAATCTATAACCAGTTATCTGTCCAACAGTGTTCTAATTATGATTTTGTCAAATCTGCCATTCTGAAGGGTTATGAATTGGTCCCCAAAGCTTACAGGCAAAAATTTAGGAATTCTCACAAGGAAGCCAGTCAAACTCATGTTGAATTTGGCAGGTTGAAGGAACAGTTGTTTGATCAGTGGTGTAATTCCATGAAAATTGAGAAAGATTTTGACAGAATGAGGCAACTTATTCTGGGTGAGGAATTCAAAAGGTGTATCCAGCCTGATATCAAGACTTTCCTTGAGGAGAAACAAGCCAATACTTTGCAAGATGTTTCCACCCTGGCTGATAGTTATGCATTGACTCATAAGTCTTCTTTTGTCCAAAAATCCACTTTTTCTAAATTTCAAGGCAAGTCTCAGTCCAAGACTACTTCTAAAAACACTTCTAATTATTTCAAGGCCACTTCTGAGAGGAAACCTTCTAGCGAGAAGCAATCCTCTGATTCTTTATCTTCTGTGTCTTGCCAATACTGCAAAAAGCAAGGTCACCTTATCCTGATTGTTATGCTCTCAAGAAAAAACAACAACGAGAAGAAACCAAGCCAACTGCTTTCACTAGGAGAGAATCTCTTGTATCAAAGGTCAGTTCGCTTGATCTTCTACCTTCTGTGTCTGATTCTGTTATGGAGGGTTTTGAGCCATTCATCACCAATGGTTTTGTCTCACTTTCACGTTTTTTTTTCATCTGCTCCTGTTCGAATTCTAAGGGATACTGGGTCTTCCCAATCTCTTATTCTTGCAGATATTCCGCCTTTTTCGGACAAAACGTCTACTCAGGTTAATGTCCTTATTCAAGGAGTAGAATTTGGTTTCACAAGTGTACCTCTCCATAATGTTCATCTCAAATCAGACTTGGTCTCTGGGCCTGTTACTGTTGGCGTTAGGTCTTCTCTTCCTTTCAAAGGTGTTCATTTGCTTCTCAGTAATGATCTTGCTGGGGATAAGGTTGTGCCCTACCCTGTTGTAACTGACACTCCTTTGATTGATCAAGAATCTGACTCTATAGAGGAGGAAATTCCAGACCTCTACCCTTCATGTGCAGTCACTCGTTCTATGGCCAAAAAGGCTATTCAATCTGATGCTGACCTGGACTTCAATCTGGCTGACACCTTCATTGGGCAGTCTTTTCATCAGGAACCTTCCAGTCCTGAGATGTCTGGGAAATCTTCAGACTTGTCCTTGTCAGGTCATTCTAATGACATTCTGTCTAGGAAACAACTTATTCAGGAGCAACAACAAGCTCGTGATCTGGCGCATCTTCTACCACAGGCTGCAAGTGGTCAAGAGGCTACTCAAGTTCCTGTCTGTTTTTACTACAAAAATGGTGTGCTTATGAGAAAGTGGCATCCACCTGATGTTTCTGCAGATGAAGAGTGGATGATCACCCATCAAATTGTTCTTCCAAAGTCTTATCGTCAAGAAACTCTTAGTCTGGCCCATGACAATCCTATGTCAGGTCATTTGGGTATCAAGAAGACCCTTCAACGTGTCAGGAATCATTTCTTCTGGCCTTCCATGAGGTCTGATGTACAGGAGTCCTGCAAATCCTGTCATACTTGTCAAATGGATGGGAAGCCAAACCAGAATATTCCAAAGGCTCGACTTAAGCCCATTCCTGCTTTTGAAGAACGTTTCAGTTGAATCATCATTGACTGTGTTGGACCATTGCCGAAGACTAGATCTGGTTGTGAGTACCTACTAACTATCATGTGTGCTTCCACCCGGTTTCCTGAGGCAATTCCACTTCGTAATATCAAGGCGAAGACTATCATCAAGGCTCTTACCAAGTTTTTCTGCTTTGTTGGTCTTCCTAAGTCTATTCAGTCTGATCAAGGGTCAAATTTCATGTCTGGCATATTTCAACAAGTGATGCATGAGCTTGGTATTAAACAATACAGGTCATCAGCTTACCATCCTGAGAGTCAAGGTGCTTTGGAGAGGTTCCATCAAACCCTTAAGAACATGATAAGGACCTACTGCCTTGACACAGAGAAAGACTGGGATGAAGGTGTCCATCTTCTTCTGTTTGCTGCCCGTGAAGCTGTTCAGGAGTCTCTTGGGTTCAGTCCTTTTGAGCTTGTTTTTGGGCATACAGTCCGTGGACCTCTGAAGCTTCTGAAGGAAAAGTTGCTGGCTGAAGATGATGTCCCAATGAACTTGCTTCAGTATGTTTCGGACTTCTGTAATCATCTCTCTAAGGCTTGTGACTTTGCTAAGCCCTGGAAACCCTCTAAGAGCCCGATATTTCGGCCCTTACACTGTCCTCAAAAAGGTCAGTGATCTAAATTACGTCATTTTAACCCCTGGAAGGAGGAAACAAAAACAAATGTGTCACATAAACATGCTGAAAGAAAACATTGACAGAGACACTCAGCAAAAGCCAGTTAATGTGGTAAATACAATTGAACTGGAAAATTCTGAATAAGATTGTGACTGGCCCTTGGAAAATGAACCTGGTCCAGCTAAACTTGAAAATTCAGACATTCTTCAAAATATTGACAGCAAGTTGTCCCACCTGGACCCTTTTCAACAAGAAAGCTAAAGCAGCTCATATTTGAATATAGTCACATATTCCCTGACGTTCCATCGAGGACTGATATGGTTTACCATGATGTCATCCTACAAGAGGATGCCAAGCCTGTAAAACAGCATCCTTACAGAAAGAATCCAGAGAAGCAGAAATGCCTTAAACAAGAAGTCAAATACCTGCTAGAAAATGACTTTGTTGAACCAAGTCACAGTGACTGGAGTTCTCCATGCATCCTAGTTCCGAAACCCAATGGAACATATAGAATGGTGACGGACTACAGGAAAGTGAACGCTCTCTCAAAAACGGACTCATATCCTATTCCCAGGATTGATGACTGCATTGACAAAGTTGAACAGTCAAAATATGTCACCAAATTTGATCTCCTCCAGGGCTTCTGGAAGATCCCTCTGACAGACAGAGCAAAGGAGATCTCTGCCTTTGTCACACCAGATGGATTATACCAATACAAGGTCATGCCCTTTGGAATGAAAAATTCTCCGGCCACCTTCCAATGTCTGGTAAACAGAGTTATTGCTGGACTACCAGGATGTGAGACCTATATTGATGACATTATCATCATCGGCGACAGCTTCCAAGAGCACCTCACCTACATCAGAAACTTCTTTCAGAGAGTGAGTGATGCCAAGCTGACTATCAACCTTGTTAAAAGTGAATTTTGAAAAGCTACATTTGTTTACTTAGGTCATATTGTAGGACAGGGTCAAGTCAAACCAATTGATGCAAAAGTAAGAGTTATCACTGAATTTCCTGAGCCTACAAATAAAAGACAACTAATGAGATTTCTAGGGATGGCTGGCTACTGCAGAAAGTTCTGTAAAAATTTCTCTATCATTTCTGAACCTTTGACAAATTTACTGAAGAAAAATGCGAAATTTGTTTGGGATGAAAAATGTCAAAATTTATTTGACCAACTGAAAGCTATCCTCAAAAATGCACCAGTTCTCTTATCTCCTGATTTCAAAAAGGAGTTCAAGTTGGCTGTTGATGTCAGTGATATTGGTGCATGCGCAGTTTTACAGCAAGAAGACACTGATGGAGTAGATCATCCTGTTTTTTACTTTTCCAAAAAGTTTGATAAACATCAGAAAAACTATTCAACAATTGAAAATGAATGTTTGGCACTTGTTTTGGCTTTACAACATTTTGAAGTCTATTTGACTTGTTCAGCTACTTCCATTAAAGTCTTCAGTGATCACAATCCCCTCACATTCTTGCATAAGATCAAAAACGAGAATCAAAGATTACTGAGATGGAGTTTACTTTTGCAAGAGTATGATTTGGATATTTCTCACATCAGGGAAAAAGATAATGTTATCCCAGATACACTTTCACGCATGTAATTTTATTTTTTTATTTGATTGTGAAAAATGTAATTTTACTTTTCTATTTGATTGTGAAAATTGCACTGGTTGTTATGTATATGGTTGTTATAATGATCAATGATACTTTTGTGTTCAAGATTATACTGATTATAAAACTGTGTTAATTTTAACAAAAGAAAGCTTTTAGCAAACCTTTCTTTTCCTAAAGAGGGGAGGTGTTATGTATGAGTATTTTATGTAAAGCACTGTATATCATTTGTAAATGGAGATTTGTTACATGCTGTTTTTGCTGCCTTGCTGGTCAGCCATTTATTTTGTTCATCAGCACCCTCTGGTGGTGTGTCTGTAGCAAAACATGATCTGATGTAATATCACTTCTTTGTAATAGACTAGTGCTTTCTAGAAGCTTCTGGCATCTTCCTGCCTGGAGGGGGCGGGATTACCCAGGAATCCTGTAGATCTTTCCAGAATGTTGCTAGTCTATATAAATGCTGTGATTTTGGTCAGTAGGAGCAGAGTTTTTGTTTTGGCAACAGAGTTACATAGTGGCATTAGAGTGTTATTATAGGATTGAACAGTGGATTATTTGTAGAATATTTTTTTTTTTATCAGTGAAGAATAAATTTGTTTAAGTTGTCATTGCTGGTTTTCTTTGTTGTGATTTTCAAGTCATAACAATACCCTTATATTTTTTTTAAAAGGTAAGCATGAAACATTGGCAAAATTTAGTGCCTTTTATAATCTCAAATTCTTGGCCAAACTGCCCTGAGAATGCACCAAATTTGACCATTTTTCAAAAATTTTCTGGGGGGGCATGCCCCAGGACGCCCCTAGGGACTTCGTGCCTTCGGCGTTTGTCACTTCGCCCGCACCAAAATATGTTCAGTCAAAAAAAATTTTTCCACTTGCGCCCATGGACATGCAAAAACACTGTTGCAGTTAAATACCATACATATCTTACGCAATTTTACTCATTAATTTCTGTGCCTCCATAATGTCCTTGAATCCAGGGTGAAGGTATCGAATATATGCCGAAGACGACCAACGTCCCATGACCTTCAGTGTCGCGACAGATGCAACAGAAGCGGCGGTTTTGGCTGCTCCAATACGAAAGGAGTGGGGAGTGTAGAGTTTAGGGGAGAGGCCACGGAGCTGGCAAACTAGGTGAAGTCGTGCAGCGAACCAGGACCGAGAGACGAATAGATGTAGTTCGCTGAATAGACGCCATGGACCAGACTGTTCTGATAGTGGAGACTGGGCAGCACTTGGGCAGAGGGTCAGATGGCGATGATGGCGAAGACCAGCAGCCGCATACTCAGGGCATGCAGGGCCCCATTGCAGAAATGGAGGGAACACAAAACCAGGCAATTAGTGGAGAGCAGCAGGTGGAAGCAGTGCTGGAGATACATCATGAGATAATGTTATGTACTCAATAAAGTTGATATAACAATAAAAATACCATGATTGCAAAATATGAAGATCATTCATGATCTTCATCCCCCAACACCAATGATGCAGGCATGACCCAAGGACCAGAGGCTAATAACAGCGTGCCTAACCAGTCATTTAACAGCAGTAAGGCAACCATCACCTGAATAACTTTTAATCTATTTTCGGCCACGGTTATTCAAATTACGGAATTATGAAAATTAACATGAACAATTTCCTGTGCCAAACATACCGTTGCTGAAAGCATTAATGAGAAACCAATGGCTTTAAAAGAACATAAGTGAGAAATTGCATTTTTTTTCTTTATTTTTTTTTAAATTAAATATATAAATAGACAAATCGAACAGCAGGCAATGCTCAATACACACTAACACTTGTATAACCATCGTAAGCGCCAAGACACAATAGGACACAAAGCGCCATGCGGAACATCAGATGACAAACCCCAGGTTGCTGTTCAATGATATGGCTGCAGCAGCCCATGAAACGTAATGCCAGTGTTCTGACAAACCGAGCTGAACCGGATAAACAGTATTAATAAAGCATTAGTGAGTCGAAAAGTGCATTATACTGATGTACAAATAATACCTGAAGAGGTGGCAATTTTGAAACTCAAGTTTGATTTGTTTTGGACGCTTACACGTCTAACAACACAGGTACAAAGGGCTTAGTTTTATTGCCACCCGTGTACATGCAATCAATCCGTGTAGCAACCGAGCTGTCATGCTTACTACCCAAATGACGTCATTTGAAGCCTTTTTTTTTGTAAACACCAGAGTTGAAGCACCGTGGGGAGGTGGGTAGAACTTGAGATAACATGGCGGCGTTGACATCACAGCAAGTTTGCAAATTTCAAGCTTTATCTCCCTGATATTGAAAAAGCATGAGGCAAATCAAAACCATGCAAAAAAATAAATAAAACAATGCACAAAGTATATCCATTGAATATTTCATCGGGAATAACAGGCAAATTGCAGTAATCTTGCCGATGAATTGCTATGAATAGGCCTGAGACAAGGCAAATGAAGTTGGGTCCAGAATCCACCAAACCTTAGAGCTTGTTCGAGAAAAACTCGGATTGAACATAAGCAGGCGATCCGTATGACCGCATGTTTGTGAACCCAGGTAGAAGTAGAGTTAACCAATCAAATTAAGCCAAGCAGTTTGAAACCAAGCCACTTGACCAAGAAGTAGCATCCGTCCCAGAGGTTGTATACAAAAGTTTCAATTTGCCATCTCTAAATACTTCATTGTTGCCCAGTGATTTAGGTCCAACAGGAAGGCCAAAGTTATCATTTGTAGTAATCCATAAAGTATCAGGTAAGAAGACTCGATATAAGGGTTCCGATAAAAGCCATGAGCTCGTTCAGTACTGCAGTAAGATAACATTCACTATGCGCTTTGTTAGGCTTGCAAATCGTATACCCTGACCGTGTATATAAAGAAAATCAAAGTGACAATCGTTAACTCCTCAATAAGCTGTTAGTGAATTAGGGACCGGTCATCCGTGCCAAAATTTATATTTGAATTTGAATATGAATTTATATTCATATTTATCTTACCGCCCGTGGTCGTGCTAGCGGCAAATTGATTGATTGATTGATTGATTGATTGATTGATTGATTGATTGGTGCATGACTCTCGAGTCTCATCACAAATACTCCGTCCTAAGGTTTGCATATCCAGGTGTAAAAATGAGGAGAAACTAGCAGCTCAGGTAACTTCACAAAATGCAATATTACTGCACTGCAAGTACAAGCACTGCCGCGACTCCATGAAGTATTTGCACTCCAGCACACACTTGTTTGCAAGACATACAGGTCCAATTGGCACATTCCCGATTTAGGACAGTACCGCAGCACACTTACTACGTTTTTAAAGGATCCACATGCTTTTTCGAGACCTGTAAAAGACCAGCTTTCGAACAGTGGCGATTCGCAATAGGTGGCAGATTGCAATTCTTGCCGTAGATGAAATTATTTAGCTACCAACAATGAGAGTGCTGCCTCGCCAAGCGAGAACTTGAATTGTCGAGCATTCATGGCTGCATCCGGATTAGCATGTGCTGCTCTAAATTTACGGTTTAACAAATGACACCAATTACACCAAAGATTCCTTCAGCAAACACATAGGGCAATGTTTTCGAAACAAGCTACATTTTAAGACAAGTAAGCTTTGCGCAGGCTGGCCTTCATAACCGAGCACTCCAGCATAGCAGAATAGCAAGGGCAAGCATGACATCATAGACTAAGAGCAACATGAACTCCACTGAGGTGCGGTAGCCAAAATAAACATTGTTATGGAAGTCTGCAGGGATAATGAATACCATGAATCTTAACAGCAGGTGGATCTGCTTAGATGCAAGCGTTTGTTGAGCGAGCGCACAGAGGAGCAGCTTCCCGATGGCGAGCTTAAGTAAAGTTGCATATTACCAGCCAAGCAATCATCAGGCAGCAAAGTCAGATGACAATCATGTGCACTCAGGTGACTCCCCAGCAGGTAGAAGCTGCTCCTCTGTTAGCAGGCTCGACTCCATGGCCCATCAGAACTTATCTCATTGCTCCATTAGATTATAATTACAGATCAACGATGTAGAAAAATGTGCTATTGTAAATAATGGATTGAGATTTTTAAATTATGATAATGGAGTGACAATACACCCGCCATGAGAAAGAGTCATAAGAAAATCTGACTGAGATTGAAGTCAGATTGAGCTCTATCACGGCCATGAGACGAGGTTGAGGATCTACTCTATATACAGAACACTGAAATATGGCCCTGGTCCACAGAACTTTTTTTTAATTTGACCCTTATTTGACCAGGGAAGTCCCGTTGAGATTGAAATCTCTTTTTCAAGGGAGCCCTGGGGGTTGAGGTGGGGAGGGAGAGGACAAGTTGCACAGCCGATTAGATCAGGGGATGATTAGGCGGCAGGTTGGGACTTTAGCCATGACACCGGGGAACCCCCTACTCTTATCGAAGAGTGTCATAGGATCTTTAATGACCACAGTGAGTCAGGACCTCAGTTTAACGTCTCATCCGAAAGACGGCATCTCCTTCAGTACAGTGTCCCCATCACTGCACTGGGGCATTGGGGATTATTCCACCAGAGGGAAGATCGCAACCTACTGGCTCACCAACACCTCTTCCAGCAGCAACTTGGTTTTCCCAGGTGGTCTCCCATCCAAGTACTGACCAAGCCCACACCTGCTTGGCTTCAGCCACGCAGCTGGAGCAGATCGAATAGTGGTATGGCTGCTGACTTTAATCACCAAGACTTCAGTTCCCGCTCTAAGCAGAACAATTCCTTCAAACTTTTGAACCGTTGGCTTTTGTAATTTTGTGGCAAAATTTGACACGAATATTCTTGAACTCCATTGCTTTCAACTACCAAGAGTGACTATCACATTAGTAATAAAATGTTCTGTTCAGACAACTCAGTTTATCTGTAATATTTTCACTTTACAGGGTTTAAGAGATATTGATTTGCAATTTAGCCTGTATTAGGGTCAAATCCAAAACCTGTCAACCCCCAGGTTTACACTTACATGACCATATTTATTCCTTTTTAATTTTTTTCCCAAAAGAATAACAAATAAGACATTATCAACAAACAATAAAAGAATCTGTAAGTTTCTAAATTCCAGACATACTGCTTAATTATAACAGTAAATCACTTTGCAGGTTGGTGGGAATTGACTATTTTTCTGATTCCGTCCATAATGCGTACCTAATTTGCAAATTTAGACTAATTGTGAACAACCTTATCGATTATTTTTGGTTATACTGCAGAGGTATCCCAGCGTATATCACTTATGCATTCCTTGCCAAATTTTAACTCTGATACTATTTCTGATGGGACTTTATTTCTCTGGATTCCATCCATAACGCTTGCAGAGGTTCTGGATCCGATCCATTTTTAGACTGGATATCACTGCATAGTTTTGATATGGAGTGCTCAGCGGCTCAGTGATGACCACTGTTTCCAATGTCATATGAATGGTGGGAGGACATTACTCAGGCACAGTCTTGGACATCTATATGCCCTTTGGGTCAACGTGAGGACCCCGCAGGGAGCCCAATCACCTCAAAACAAAAGGGGAAGTATTCACATACATAAAACATGAGGCCCACTGTACATGTATTTTTAACGCCATTCTGTGTGAAGTCTTGAGAGAGAGTGGAGGGGCTCTGATATATGAGGGTGTGGTGGAGCTGGGGCAGGAGTATGTGTGTTTATTCCACCCGTGTTGTTGTGTGTGTGCGTTTTCCTGTCGATGATTATGAATGGGGTTTGTGCTCGAATAATCACCTCATTAAAAAAAGTGTCTAGAAGTGAGACAGCCATCAATAATATAGCCTGTGCATGGATATGGTATATGTGCGTGTGCTTGTGCGTGTGTGTGTGTGTGTGTGTGTGTGTTTTACAGGGGGGAAAGGGTCAGCAATTCCAAGGTTTGCAGGCAAATACATTTTTCTAAAATTTTTTCTAATGAAAATTCAGGCAAAAGATAACTTTGAAAATATAAATGGTCAGAAATCTGGAATTTGCACTTTCTGGCAGGCTACTTTTAATCCAGTAACACTGTATTAGAAAATAATAAGAGGTACATTATGCCCCTTTTGTAGGTGATATAAGCACCTGCAAGATATTTTCAAGACGTGCACCATGAGACCAGGGCCAGGCAAAGTGTAAATATGTTTTGGTGTACTTTGGGAGCCTCATAACTTCAAAAAACATTTTATATAAAACACAAGCAATCTGAGTAAACACAAAATATAGTTTTTAAATGACAATTTAATTAATTGAAGGAAATATCTATCCAACACCAACTGGCCGTTTGTGAAAAAGGAGCTACCCCCTTAGGTAATCCATCAGACAATTGACCAGATGGAATTCATTAAATTAGAATAGACACGCCAGCCTTGATTACTGCTGACCCAGTTGAATTTACAAATAGCTGAAAAGCCATGCATAGAAGGCGGAAAGGTCTCAAGGTGCACACTACACCAAGATCATAAGAAATTCTGGACGAGATGAGAAAGTTATTGAAATACACTGCCCATCCAGAAAAAGTTCTTTTGGATTTAAATAAGCAAATACTCAAAGGCCTATGATTAAGTCATTATAGCAGTGATGAATATGTTTCAGCAGGGAATAATTATTTTAATTTTCACTAATTCAGTGCATAACCTCTCATTTCTTAAACAACCATGTCTCATGGTCGTTGAAAAGATGTTACAGTGTTTCAAGAGGGGCAAATTTTGGCCACCATCAAGCGAAGAAAGCAGCCAAGGTAATTGCTGAAGTGAATGGAATTGGGTCATGAACTGTCCAACAATTTATTAAAACCTGGAAGGACAGTGGTGAACAGTCAACTTTGAGGAGGAAATGGGGTAGAGAAAAATCATGACTGATCCTGACCGGAGATCACTAAAATGCTTGAAGAAGTCTTATCATAAAAAATTCAACAGTAGAACTCAAGGTTATGTTTAATTATAAAGATAAGAGCATTTACACATGGATGAAGCAACAAGGACTTGGAGGATTGGGGCTGAATAGCTGCATGGCCGCAAGAAAGCCACTTGTTGGAGAGGCTAGTTGGGGAAATAATGAGTTAAATTTGAAAGGGAGCATGAAGATTTGACCAAGGAGCAATGAAAAAAGGTCATGTGGTCCAATGAGTCCAGATTTACCCTATTCCTGAGCAATGGGCACGTCAGGGTAAGAAAGGAAGAGTTCTGTGTAGGAACAGAGTGCAGAGTAGCAGGCAGAACAACTGGTTTATTGCACATCATAAAGATAAACAATACACAGGAACAAAATAGTATGGAGGGTGATTTGTGCCATAATTCAATACAATACACGCATTGAAATACAATACATGTGTAACAGTAAATACAATACAAACATGCTTAAATACAATGCACATATTGAAAATACAATACATGTGTAACAGTAAATACAATACAAAAATGCTTTGTTTTTCAATGTGAGTCAGGAATATTTGTGCCAAAATTAAAACAATACAACCGTACTGTATTTTTGAGATGTGTATTGTATTTCAATGTGTGTATTGTATTTAATTTTGTCATGAATAATCCTGACCGACATTGAAAAAATAAAAAATACAATATGGTTGTATTGTTTTAATTTTGGCACAAATATTCCTGACTCACAGTGAAAAACAAAGCATTTTTGTATTGTATTTACTGTTACACATGTATTGTATTTTCAATATATGTATTGTATTTTCAATATGTGTATTGTATTTAAGCATATTTGTATTGTATTTACTGTTACATATGTATTGTATTTCAATAAGTGTATTGTATTGAATTATGGCACGAATCACCCTCCATAAAATAGAGCACAATAGCAAGAGAATACAAAAATACAAAAAGGAATGCGAGCTCCCAAAGGGGAGATACTAGCCAATTCCAGTAAATTACAAAAGTAGAGTAACGCGAATATGCAAACTCCCGAAGGAGAAAAACATACAGAGAATAACTTAAAAGCACGAGAGCACGCCAGCTCCCAAAAGGAGAGAATATTGCTTCCGAAACAGGGAGAAAAGCCGAAAGGGAGATTGGTAGAAGTGAATGGTCTGACCGACAAGGAAACTGAAAGAAAACAGAAACTCAATAGTGAGGGGAAACACAGATTAAACCAATAAGAAAACAGAAGTAATAATTCCATAATTGCTGCGAGTGGCGGGAAACAACGCTGGCAGGCAGACTGACAAGCTTCAGCTGGCATTCGTCACAGGAAGCCCATGAAGCAATGCACCTGTCATGCATAGTGCCCACTGTACAGGCCTCTGGCGGCCCATGTTATGATCTGGGGTTGCTTCAGTTGGTCAGGTCTGGGCTCAGCACTGTTCTGCAGAAAAACAATGAAGTTAACAGTCTACCTGAATGTACTTAAGTGACCAGTACCCCATCAATGGACTTTTTAATCCCTGATGACATGGGCATATTCAAGCATGACAATACCAGGATTCATTGGGCTCAAATTGTGAGAGAGTGGGTCATCGAGCATGAGGAATCATTTTCAGAGATGAACTGGCCGGCTGAGAGTCTGGACCTGAACCAACTGAAAGTCTATAGGATGTGCCGGATAAGGCTTCATGGAGTGGTTTGACTCTCGACTTCGTCGTCAATACAATATCTCAGTCAAAAATGAACGCAAATTTGAACAGAAATAAAAGTTCCACGAGTTCCAAAAGTAAAACAGCGTATTGGATTGTCGAAATTACACCACAATAAACGTGTGCTGCGATCCAAGCTAAAGGTGGCCCAACAAAGTATTACAGTGTGTGACTATTCTTTTTGGACAGGCTGTATGTATCATCCTAGAGATGGTTACCAAAACTATTCCTGAGAGCCATGATCTCCAAATGGAGAAAACTTGAAACAGTGATGAATCTTCCAAGGAGTGCTCAGCCAATCAAAATTCCTCCAATCAATGATTCACCCAGGAAGTCAGCTAAAAAAGTACCCTGGCAAACATTTTAGGAATTGCTGGGGTCGTTTGTGTCATATATTTTGGATGAAGTTCTGAAATTTCAGCATGACAAATACATCTGCCTATTTTCCGCGTGCCGCCAAAACAGCTCTGACCCACCGAGTCATAGTCTCACCGAGCCAAGACCTCTGAAGGTGTGCTGCAGTATCTGGTGCAAAGACGTTAGCAGCAGAACCTTTAAATCCTGTGAGTTGCCAGTTGTAGCCACTGTGGATTGGACTTGTTGTTCCAGTATGTTTCACAGATGCTCGATTGGATCACAATCCGGGGAACTAGGTGGCCAGGGAGACAAGTTAAACTCTTTGACATGTTCATCAAACCGTTCCCATTAATTTTTTACATTTTTATTTCCATTTTAGTATCAGTCATGGTTTATAATAACATTGGTTTCGACATATTCCTCCCATAACCATCATTAAAATTAGTGACGCCCTTCATTAGCCATCACTACTAACACCTAAAAACCGAGAAAGTGCACCTTTTTCCGAGAAATTCCGACAAAAACTTAAAATACACCGAGGTTTACTGAAGATTTGAGGCCAACTCGGTAAACCTTGGAAAAATTTTACCGAGGTATCCCGAAGTCTGTCAAGTTTACTTGAGTTCAGACAACACCTCAGTAAACCTGACTTAAATTTTCTGGAGACACACCGAGGATTGTCTGGCCCACTGAAGTTCAGAGACCACATTGGTATTCCTCAAGAAAATTTCACAGAGGTTGACCGAAGTTTGTCTGCTAGGCCTATGCTCACACCAGAACAAAGGGGAGGTGTGAAGACAGTCAAAACACATGCCTCATTAAAGACCTCCCATCAGTACTGCAGTCCAAACACCAATTAATTATGCAAATTACCAGTACTGCCTGTTGAACAAGGTGCAGTGTAATTAAGCTAAGCCCTAGATGCAGTCCAGATGAAGTACAGGCTTAGTTCAGCCTGCTCTGTCTGTGCTGCATACAGGAATTGGCAAAGGGCAAACCACCACCATTATAGTAAGAACAACAAAACCATATGATCAGTATTCAGAATATATTCAATCTGCAAAAGCACCAATTTTCAAACAAATCAGATACACAATGTAATTTTTAAAAGAGGGCACCTTGAGAGAAAGTGAACATTGAGAGTAAGAAAAGTGTGGGTGGGCAAAGTGGGGAAAATTAAGGACATAATCACACACATACAGTGAGAAATCATGGAAGGAGTCCATGAATGAATTAATCCGAATGAAACCATTTGGAATGATTTTTTTTCCTGCGAGTTCACATGGGATATAGTCATTCCGAATGGGGGTTTGCATGGAAGACGCATTTAATCGCTTTTGCGTAAGGTTTGGTGCTGGGAAGGCTTCTGATTGGATAGGGAACGGGGCAGATATGTGTATACGTGTTTCCGTTTAGCCTACCGGAAGAAAAATATAAGGCTTGTCTTCGTTCCTGATAGCGAGAACATGAATGACATGAGCAGGGCCTTTTTCGGACTGATTTTGCTTTTATTTTTGAAGCAGCAGTATGACCACATCATTTTCATTATTATCATTCGTCTGTTAAGGAGCAGAAGGGAGGTAGAATACCGGAAGGGAAAGGTAGCAAGCATGCGCAGAAAGAACGGAATGAACTTTAAGAGGAATGAGTGTTTACATGTAAGAAAGATTCCTTCAATCGAAATGACAGACGGAATATACCACCCCCTTTAATCAGATTCTATTTTCAATCAGACTGGCCATTTTCATTCCGATTGAGGTGTTTACATGACCACTTTGAATCGGAATGGCCTTTCATTCCGAATGAAAGTGGAATTAAACAATCCATGTAAACGTGGCCACTGATTCAGTATATCCAAAGCATGAATGCACATTAATTCAGTGACAGTCCACCATCTCACAGCCCACCAAAACCAAACCATTATTCACAGTCACAGTCCGCCATCTCACAGTCCATCAACACCAAAACATTATTCATAGTCACAGTCCACCATCTCACAGTTCACCAACACCACACCATTATTCACAGTCACAGTCCACCAACTCACAGTCCATCAACACCAAACCATTATTCACAGTCACAGTCCTCCATCTCACAGTCAATCAACACCACACCATTATTCACAGTCACAGTCCACCATCTCACAGTCCATCAACACCAAACCATTATTCAAAGTCAGAGTCCTCCATCTCAGAGTCCACCAACACTGCAGCATAATTCACAGTCACAGTCCACCATCTCACAGTCCACAAACACCAAACCATTAATCACAGTCGTGGTCCATCATCTCACAGTCCACCAAAACCACACCATCACTCAGTCACAGTTTACCATCTCATAGTCCCCCAACAACACACCATTATTTATAATCACAGTCCACCATCTCACAGTCCACAAACACTACAGCTTATTCACAGTCACAGTCCACCATGTTACAGTCTACCAACACCACACCATTATTCACAGTCACAGTCCACCATCTCACAGTCCACCAACACCACACCATTATTCACAGTCACAGTCCTCCAACTCACAGGTCACCAACTCCAAACCATAATTCACAGTCACAGTCCTCCATCTCAAAGTCCACCAACACCACATCATTATTCACAGTCACAGTCCACCATCTCACAGTCCACCAACACCACATCATTATTCACAGTCAGTCCTCCATCTCACAGTCCACCATCACTACACCATTATTCACAGTCACACTCCTCCATGTCACAGTACACCAACACCACACCATTATTCACAATCAAAGTCCACCATCCCACAGTCCACGAAAACCACACCATTATTCGGTCACAGTCATCCATCTCACAATCCACCAACACACAATTATTCACAGTCAGTCCACCATCTCACAGTCCACCAACTCCACACCAATATTCAGTCAGTCCACCATCTCACAGTCCAGCAACACCACACCATTATTCACAGTCAGTCCTCCATCTCACAGTCCACCAACACCAAACCATTATTCAGTTACAGTCCACCATCTCACAGTCCAACAACACCACACCATTACTCACAGTCACAGTCCACCATCTCACAGTTCAACAACACCAAACCATTATTCAGAGTGACAGTCCACCATCTCACAGACCACCAACACCACACCATTATTCAGTCACAGTCCAGTCCACCATCTCAAAGTCCACGAACACCCCACCATTATTCGGAGTCACAGTCCACCAACACCACAGCATTAATCACAGTCACAGTCCACCACCTAAGAGTCCACCAACACCACACTATTATTCACATTCACAGTCCTCCATCTCACAGTCCACAAACACCATACCATTATTCACAGTCACAGTCCACCATCTGACAGTCCACCAACACCAAACCATTATCACAGTCACAGTCCACCATCTCACAGTACACAAAAAAACCACACCGTTATTCACAGTCACAGTTTACCTTCTCACAGTCCACCAACACCACACCATTATTCAGTCACAGTCGTCCATCTCACAGTAAATCAACACCACACAATTATTCACAGTCACAGTCCACCATCTCACAGTCCATCAACACCAAACCATTATTCAAAGTCACAGTCCTCCAGCTCAGAGTCCACCAACACCACAGCATTATTCACAGTCCAGTCCACCATCTCAAAGTCCACGAACACCAAACCATTATACAGAGTCACAGTCCACCATCTCATCCAGCAACACCACAGCATTAATCACAGTCACAGTCCACCACCTAACAGTCCACCAACACCACACTATTATTCACAGTCACAGTGCACCATCTGACAGTCCACCAACACCAAACCATTAATCACAGTCGCGGTCCATCATCTCACAGTCCAGCAAAACCACACCATCATTCAGTCACAGTTTACCATCTCATAGTGCCCCAACACCACACCATTATTTAAAGTCACAATCCACCATCTCACAGTCCACAAACACTACAGCATTATTCACAGTCACAATCCCTCATGTTACAGTCAACCAACACCACACCATTATTCACAGTCACAGTCCACCATCTCACAGTCCACCAACACCACACCATTATTCACAGTCACAGTCCTCCAACTCACAGATCACCAACACCAAACCATTGTCCACAGTCACAGTCCTCCATCTCAAAGTCCACCAACACCACATCATTATTCACAGTCACAGTCCACAATCTCACAGACCAACAACACCACACCATTATTCACAGTCACAGTCCTCCAACTCAAAGTCCACCAACACCACATCATTATTCACAGTCACAGTCCACCAACTCACAGTCCACCAACACCACATCATTATTCACAGTCAGCCCTCCATCTCACAGTCCACCATCACTACACCATTATTCACAATCACAGTCCACCATCCCACAGTCCACCAACACCACACCATTATTCAGTCACAGTTGTCCATCTCACAATCCACCAACACACAATTATTCACAGTCACAGTCCACCATCTCACAGTCCACCTACACCACACCATTAATCACAGTCACAGTCCACCATCTCACAGTCCACCAACTCCACACCAATATTCAGTCAGTCCACCATCTCACAGTCCATCAACACCACACCATTATTCAGTTACAGTCCACCATTTCTCAGTCCACCAACACCACACCATTATTCACAGTCACAGTCCAACATCTCAGAGTTCACCAACACCAAACCATTATTCAGAGTGACAGTCCACCATCTCAAAGTCCACCAACACCACATCATTATTCACAGACACAGTCCACCAACTCACAGTCCACCAACACCACATCATTATTCACAGTCAGTCCTCCATCTCACAGTCCACCATCACTACACCATTATTCACAGTCACAGTTCTCCATCTCACAGTCCACCAACACCACACCATTATTCACAATCACAGTCCGCCATCCCATAGTCCACGAACACCACATCATTATTCAGTTACAGTCGTCAATCTCACAATCCATCAACACACAATTATTCACAGTCACAGTCCACCATCTCACAGTCCACCAACACCACACTATTATTCAGTCACAGTCCAGTCCACCATCTCAAAGTCCATGAACACCACACCATTATTCAGAGTCACAGTCCACCATCTCACAGTACACCAAAACCACAGCATTAATCACAGTCACAGTTCACCACCTAACAGTCCACCAACACCACACTATTATTCACATTCACAGTCCTCCATCTCACAGTCCACGAACACCATAACATTATTCAGAGTCACAGTCCACCATCTGACAGTCCACCAACACTAAACCATTATCACAGTCACAGTCCGCCATCTCACAGTACACAAAAACCACACCATTATTAGTAGTCACAGTTTACCTTCTCACAGTCCACCAACACCACACCATTATTTACAGTCACAGTCCACCATCTCACAGTCCACCAACACCACACAATTATTCACAGTCACAGTCCAATCCACCATCTCAATATCCCCAAACACCACACCATTATTCACAGTCGCAGTTCAACATCTAATAGTCCACCAACACCAAAACATTATTCACAGTCACAGTCCTCCATCTCACAGTCCACCAACACCACACCATTATTCACAGTCACAGTCCAATCCACCATCTCAATGTCCCCAAACACCACACCATTATTCACAGTCGCAGTACTCCATCTCACAGACCACCAACACCAAAACATTATTCACAGTCACAGTCCTCCATCTCACAGTCCACCAACACCACACCACTATTCACATGCACAGTCCTACATCTCACAGTCCATGAACACCATACCATTATTCACAGTCACAGTCCACCATCTGACAGTCCACCAACACCAAACCATTATCAAAGGCACAGTCAGCATCTCACAGTTCATCAAAACCACACCATTATTCCCAGTCACAGTTTACCTTCTCACAGTCCAGCAACACCACACCATTATTCACAATCACAGTCCACCATCCCACAGTCCACGAAAACCACACCATTATTCAGTCACAGTCGTCCATCTCACAATCCACCAATACACAACTATTCAAAGTCACAGTCCACCATCTCAGTTCACCAACACCAAACTATTATTCACAGTCAAAGTCCTCCATCTCACAGTTCACCAACACCAAACCATTATTCAGTCACATTCCTCCATCTCACAGTCCACCAACTCCACACCATTATTCACAGTCAGTCCTCCATCTCACAGTTAACCAACACCACACCATTATTCAGAGTCACAGTCCACCATCTCACAGTACATCAAAACCACAGCATTAATCACAGTCACAGTTCACCACCTAACAGTCCACCAACACCACACTATTATTCACATTCACAGTCCTCCATCTCACAGTCCACGAACACCATAACATTATTCAGAGTCACAGTCCACCATCTGACAGTCCACCAACACTAAACCATTATCACAGTCACAGTCCGCCATCTCACAGTACACCAAAACCACACCATTATTAGTAGTCACAGTTTACCTTCTCACAGTCCACCAACACCACACCATTATTTACAGTCACAGTCCACCATCTCACAGTCCACCAACACCACACAATTATTCACAGTCACAGTCCAATCCACCATCTCAATATCCCCAAACACCACACCATTATTCACAGTCGCAGTTCAACATCTAATAGTCCACCAACACCAAAACATTATTCACAGTCACAGTCCTCCATCTCACAGTCCACCAACACCACACCATTATTCACAGTCACAGTCCAATCCACCATCTCAATGTCCCCAAACACCACACCATTATTCACAGTCGCAGTACTCCATCTCACAGACCACCAACACCAAAACATTATTCACAGTCACAGTCCTCCATCTCA
The DNA here is from genome assembly GCA_029692085.1 of Gymnothorax javanicus. Classification (NCBI taxonomy): domain Eukaryota; kingdom Metazoa; phylum Chordata; class Actinopteri; order Anguilliformes; family Muraenidae; genus Gymnothorax; species Gymnothorax javanicus. The sequence goes on along the minus strand of CM056194.1, from coordinate 102,145,380 downwards.
CAGTCCACCAACACCACACCACTATTCACATTCACAGTCCTACATCTCACAGTCCATGAACACCATACCATTATTCACAGTCACAGTCCACCATCTGACAGTCCACCAACACCAAACCATTATCAAAGGCACAGTCCGCATCTCACAGTTCATCAAAACCACACCATTATTCGCAGTCACAGTTTACCTTCTCACAGTCCAGCAACACCACACCATTATTCACAATCACAGTCCACCATCCCACAGTCCACGAAAACCACACCATTATTCAGTCACAGTCGACCATCTCACAATCCACCAATACACAACTATTCACAGTCACAGTCCACCATCTCAGTTCACCAACACCAAACTATTATTCACAGTCAAAGTCCTCCATCTCACAGTTCACCAACACCAAACCATTATTCAGTCACATTCCTCCATCTCACAGTCCACCAACTCCACACCATTATTCACAGTCAGTCCTCCATCTCACAGTTCACCAACACTACACCATTATTCACAGTCACAGTCCTCCATCTCACAGTCCACCAACACACCATCATTCACAATCACAGTCCACCATCTCACAGTCCATCAACACCAAACCATTATTCACAGTCACAGTACTCCATCTCACAGTCAATCAACACCACACCATTATTCACAGTCACAGTCCAACATCTCAGAGTTCACCAACACCAAACCATTATTCAGAGTGACAGTCCACCATCTCAAAGTCCACCAACACCACATCATTATTCACAGACACAGTCCACCAACTCACAGTCCACCAACACCACATCATTATTCACAGTTAGTCCTCCATCTCACAGTCAACCATCACTACACCATTATTCACAGTCACGGTTCTCCATCTCACAGTCCACCAACACCACACCATTATTCACAATCACAGTCCACCATCCCACAGTCCACGAACACCACATCATTATTCAGTTACAGTCGTCCATCTCACAATCCACCAACACACAATTATTCACAGTCACAGTCCACCATCTCACAGTCCACCAACACCACACCATTATTCAGTCACAGTCCAGTCCACCATCTCAAAGTCCATGAACACCACACCATTATTCAGAGTCACAGTCCACCATCTCACAGTACACCAACACCACAGCATTAATCACAGTCACAGTCCACCACCTAACAGTCCACCAAAACCACACTATTATTCACATTCACAGTCCTCCATCTCACAGTCCACGAACACCATAACATTATTCAGAGTCACAGTCCACCATCTGACAGTCCAGCAACACCAAACCATTATCACAGTCACAGTCCGCCATCTCACAGTACACCAAAACCACACCATTATTAGTAGTCACAGTTTACCTTCTCACAGTCCACCAACACCACACCATTATTTACAGTCACAGTCCACCATCTCACAGTCCACCAACACTACACAATTATTCACAGTCACAGTCCAATCCACCATCTCAATGTCCCCAAACACCACACCATTATTCACAGTCGCAGCCCACCATCTCATAGTCCACCAACACCAAAACATTATTCACAGTCACAGTCCTCCATCTCACAGTCCACCAACACCACACCATTATTCACAGTCACAGTCCAATCCACCATCTCAATGTCCCCAAACACCACACCATTATTCACCGTCGCAGTACTCCATCTAACAGACCACCAACACCAAAACATTATTCACAGTCACAGTCCTCCATCTCACAGTCCACCAACACCACACCACTATTCACATTCACAGTCCTACATCTCACAGTCCATGAACGCAATACCATTATTCACAGTCACAGTCCACCATCTGACAGTCCACCAACACCAAACCATTATCAAAGGCACAGTCCGCATCTCACAGTTCATCAAAACCACAGCATTATTCACAGTCACAGTTTACCTTCTCACAGTCCCGCAACACCACACCATTATTCACAATCACAGTCCACCATCCCACAGTCCACGAAAACCACACCATTATTCAGTCACAGTCGTCCATCTCACAATCCACCAATACACAACTATTCACAGTCACAGTCCACCATCTCAGTTCACCAACACCAAACTATTATTCACAGTCAAAGTCCTCCATCTCACAGCTCACCAACACCAAACCATTATTCAGTCACAGTCCTCCATCTCACTGTCCACCAACTCCACACCATTATTCACAGTCAGTCCTCCATCTCACAGTTCACCAACACTACACCATTATTCACAGTCACAGTCCTCCATCTCACAGTCCACCAACACACCATCATTCACAATCACAGTCCACCATCTCACAGTCCACAAACACCACACCAATACTCAGTCACAGTCATCCATCTCACAGTCGACCAACACCACACCATTATTCACAGTGAAAGTCCTCCATCTCACAGTCCACCAACACACCATTATTCATCATTGCAGTCCTCCATCTCACAGTCCACCAAGACAACACCATTATTCACAGTCAGAGTCCACCATCTCACTGTCCACCAACTATACACCAATATTGACAGTCACAGTCCACCATCTCACAGTCCAGTAACACCACACCATTATTACCACTCAGTCCTCCATCTCACAGTCCACCAACACTACACCATTATTCACAGTCACAGTCCACATCCCTGAGTACACCAAAACCAAACCATTATTCACAATCACAGTCCAGCATCTCACAGTCCACCAACACCACACTATTATTCACAGTCACAGTCCTCCATCTCACAGTCCACAAACACCATACCATTATTCACAGTCACAGTCCACCATCTGACAGTCCAACAACACCAAACCATTATCACAATCACAGTCCGCCATCTCACAGTACACCAAAACCAGACCGTTATTCACAGTCACAGTTTACCTTTTCACAGTCCACCAACACCTCACCATTATTCAGTCACAGTCCTCCATCTCACAGTCAATCAACACCACACCATTATTCACAGTCAGTCCACCATCTCACAGTCCATCAACACCAAACCATTATTCAAAGTCACATTCCTCCAGCTCAGAGTCCACCAAGACCACAGCATTATTCAGTCACAGTCGTCCATCTCACAATCCACCAATACACAACTATTCACAGTCACAGTCCACCATCTCAGTTCACCAAAACCAAACTATTATTCACAGTCAAAGTCCTCCATCTCACAGTTCACCAACACCAAACCATTATTCAGTCACAGTCCTCCATCTCACAGTCCACCAACTCCACACCATTATTCAGAGTCAGTCCTCCATCTCACAGTCCATCAACACCGAACCATTATTCAAAGTCACAGTCCTCCAGCTCAGAGTCCACCAAGACCACAGCATTATTCACAGTCCAGTCCACCATCTCAAAGTCCACGAACACCACATCATTATTCAGAGTCACAGTCCACCATCTCATTCACCAACACCACAGCATTAATCACAGTCACAGTCCACCAACCAACAGTCCACCAACACCACACTATTATTCACATTCACAGTCCTCCATCTCACAGTCCACGAACATCATATCATTATTCACAGTCACAGTGCACCATCTGACAGTCCACCAACACCAAACCATTAATCACAGTCGCGGTCCATCATCTCACAGTCCAGCAAAACCACACCATCATTCAGTCACAGTTTACCATCTCATAGTCCCCCAACACCACACCATTATTTATAGTCACAATCCACCATCTCACAGTCCAAAAACAGTACAGCATTATTCACAGTCACAATCCACCATGTTACAGTCCACCAACACCACACCATTATTCACAGTCACAGTGCACCATCTCCAATCCACCAACACCACACCATTATTCACAGTCACAGTCCTCCAACTCACAGATCACCAACACCAAATCATTGTCCACAGTCACAGTCCTCCAACTCAAAGTCCACCAACACCACATCATTATTCCCAGTCACAGTCCACCATCTCACAGTCCACCAACACCACACCATTATTCACACTCACAGTCCTCCAACTCACAGGTCACCAACACCAAACCATTATTCACAGTGACAGTCCTCCATCTCAAAGTCCACCAAAACCACATCATTATTCACAGTCAGACCTCCATCTCACAGTCCACCAACACCACACCATTATTCACAATCACAGTCCACCATCCCACAGTCGACGAACACCACACCATTATTCAGTCACAGTCGTCCATCTCAAAATCAACCAACACACAATTATTCACAGTCACAATCCACCATCTCACAGTCCACCTACACCACACCATTAATCACAGTCACAGTCCACCATCTCACAGTCCACCAACTCAAAGTCCATGAACACCACACCATTATTCAGAATCACAGTCCACCATCTCACAGTACACCAACACCACAGCATTAATCACAGTCACAGTCCACCATCTAACAGTCCACCAACACCAGACTATTATTCACAGTCACAGTCCTCCAACTTACAGATCACCAACACCAAACCATTGTCCACAGTCACAGTCCTCCATCTCACAGTACACGAACACCATAACATTATTCAGAGTCACAGTCCACCATCTGACAGTCCACCAACACCAAACCATTATCACAGTCACAGTCCGCCATCTCACAGTACACCAAAACCACACCATTATTAGTAGTCACTGTTTACCTTCTCACAGTCCACCAACACAACACCATTATTCACGGTCACAGTCCAATCCACCATCTCAAAGTCCCCAAACACCACACCATAATTCACAGTCACAGTCCACCATCTCAGAGTCCAACAACACCACACCATTATTCACAGTCACAGTCCACCATCTCATAGCCCAGCAACACCACACCATTATTCACAGTCACAGTCCTCCATCTCACAGTCAACGAACACCACACCATTATTCACAGTCACAGTCCAATCCTTCATCTCAGAGACCCCAAACACCACACCATTATTCACAGTCGCAGTACTCCATCTCACAGACCACCAACACCAAAACATTATTCACAGTCACAGTCCTCCATCTCACAGTCCACCAACACCAAAACATTATTCACATTCACAGTCCTACATCTCACAGTCCATGAACACCATACCATTATTCACAGTTACAGTCCACCATCTGACAGTCCACCAACACCAAACCATTATCAAAGGCACAGTCCGCATCTCACAGTTCATCAAAACCACCCCATTATTCACAGTCACAGTTTACCTTCTCACAGTCCAGCAACACCACACCATTATTCACAATCACAGTCCACCATCCCACAGTCCACGAAAACCACACCATTATTCAGTCACAGTCGTCCATCTCACAATCCACCAATACAGAACTATTCACAGTCACAGTCCACCATCTCAGTTCACCAACACCAAACTATTATTCACAGTCAAAGTCCTCCATCTCACAGTTCACCAACACCAAACCATTATTCAGTCACAGTCCTCCATCTCACAGTCCACCAACTCCACACCATTATTCTCAGTCGGTCCTCCATCTCACAGTTCACCAACACTACACCATTATTCACAGTCACAGTCCTCCATCTCACAGTCCACCAACACACCATTATTCACAATCACAGTCCACCATCTCACAGTCCACAAACACCACACCAATACTCAGTCACAGTCATCCATCTCACAGTCCACCAACACCACACCATTATTCACAGTCAAAGTCCCCCATCTCACAGTCCACCAACACACCATTATTCATCATTGCAGTCCTCCATCTCACAGTCCACCAACACCACACCATTATTCACAGTCAGAGTCCACCATCTCACTGTCCACCAACTATACACCAATATTGACAGTCACAGTCCACCATCTCACAGTCCAGCAACACCACACCATTATTCCCAGTCAGTCCACATCCCACAGTCCACCAAAACTAAACCATTATTCAAAATCACAGTCCAGCATCTCACAGTCCATCAACACCATATCATTATTCAGTCAAAGTCCACCATCTCACAGTTCACCAACACCAAGCCATTATTCACAGTCACAGTCCACCATTTCACAGTCCACCAATACCACACCATTATTCAAAGTCACAGTGCACCATCTCACAGTCCAGCAACACCACACCATTATTCACAGTCACTCCTCCATCTCACAGTCCACCAACACCAAACCATTATTCAGTTACAGTCAACCATCTCACAGTCCACCAAAACTACACCATTATTCAGTCACAGTCCACCATCTCACAGTCCACCAACACCAAACCATTATACACAGTCACAGTCTAGCATCTCACAATCCATCAACACCACGCCATTATTAACAGTCACAGTCCATCATCTCACAGTTCACCAACACCAAACCATTATTCACAATCTCAGTCCTCCAACTCACAGTCCAGCAACACCACAGCATTATTCACAGTCAGTCCTCCATCTCACAGCCCACCAACACTACACCATTATTCACAGTCACAGTCCACATAAAATAAAATAAAAGAACATCAAATAACATGAATGGTGAGAGACAGGCCGTTCAGCCCAACTAGGCTCGCCAGTTTCTTTGTACCATCGTGAATATATCACTTCAGATACTCAATGACTCAATGGTATCTAGCTTTAAGTCAAGTCTGCTCTTGAAAACTCCCAAGGTCTCTGCCTCAACAATATGTTCAGGCAAGCTGTTCCACACCGAAATTACTCTTTGGGTGAAGAAATATTTCCGAATATCAGTGCTAAATTTACCTTTAGTCAGCTTCCATTTGTGACCCCGAGTTCTGCTAACAACACTTGGTCGAAGGAATCCTACATAATTCACTTTGTTAATCCCTTTAACATATTTAAAGACCTCAATCAAATCACCCCTTAGTCTCCTTTTTTCCTAAGACTAAAAGATTAAGGATCTTCAGCCTTTTCTCATAGCTTTCATCTTTAATACCCGGAATTAGCTTCATTGGCTCTTCTCTGAACTTTCTCTAAAGCCTCTATGTCTTTCTTAAAGTATGGTCCCCAGAACTGTACACAATACTCTAGATGTGGTCTGACGAATGTGTTGTACAAAAAAGAAGCATCACCTCCTTGGATTTGAACTCAATACTTTTGGCAATGTATCCCAGCATCCGATTGGCTTTTTTTTAACAGCTACGGCACAATGGCTAGAGCCTGTGAGGGTTTGGTCAACAATCACTCCCAGATCTTTCTCTTGTGGAGCACATTCCAGTTTAAAACCTCCCATGAAGTAATCCCGTCTAATGTTTTTATTGCCTACATGTACTACTTTACATTTCGCTACATTAAATTTCATTTGCCACATTTCTGCCCAATTCTGAACTCTATCCAAATCATCCTGAATCACTTTAGTGGACTCTAAACTATTTGCCAAGCCCCCCAATTTAGTATCATCTGCAAATTTCACTAATCTGCTCTCAATATTCCCATCAAGGTCATTAATGTAGATGAGGAACAGCAGGGGTCCCAACACCCGATCCCTGGGGACGCCACTCCCCACCCTACCTAGCTCAGATGATATACCACTGACCACCACTCTTTGTGTTCTGTCCTGCAACCAGTTATGAATCCACTTCAGAATACCACCTGTAACTCCAATGGAGCTCATTTTAAAAATTAGTCTCTTATGCGGTACTGTGTCAAATGCTTTCTGAAAATCCAAATATATGATGTCATAAGCCCTGCTCTGGTCATAAGTCTTGGTGGCCTCTTCAAAAAAATTCCAGAAGGTTTGTCAGGCATGACCTTCCTTTCTGAAAACCATGTTGGCTATCCTCAAGATATTGTTACGTTCAAGAAATAAGTCCAGCTCATCTTTTATGATAGATTCCAATATTTTGCATAATGCAAGTTAAACTGACTGGCCTGTAATTACCTGGCTCAGTACGGTCCCCTTTTTTATATATTGGTATTATATTGCCCTGTTTCCAATCATTTGGTATTTCTCCAGTTTCTAAAGACCGTCTAAAGATGGCAGATAGCGGCTTAAAGATGATCTCACCAACTTCCCTGAGCACTCTAGGATATAAGCCATCAGGACCCGCCGCCTTATCTGCCTTTAGTTGATGCAACTTGTCTAATCTGACGTTATCCCTAACCTCAATTTCCGCTAAATAATCTTGAGCATTGGACAAGCCCTCTGGCGAATAAAGACCCGCTCTAAGGTAAAATTCTCAACAAAGTAACCGTTTAAGGTGTCCCATAATATCCTTATTATCATATAGCAGCGATCCATTTTTATTCTTTATGCTTAACCTGCTCTTTGACTTTCCTTTTTCTGCTACAGTACTGAAAAAGCGCTTAGGGTTAGTTTTTGCCCCCTCTGCAATTTGTCTTTCATACAGTCTTCTAGCATTCCTCAGCTCTTTTTTGACCACAGCCCGCATTTTACAGAATTCGGCCTTAGTAATCTCATTGTTATCCTCTATGTACATCTTGTAAAGATTCCTCTTTTCCCTCAAACTCCTACGAATAGCTGCGGTCATCCACTGAGGATTCTGCTTTTTCAGCTTACTTTTGGACACCTTTGGAATGAATTTACATTGTGAATGTGAATCAAGTAAAACCCCCTTAAATCTTTCCCACATCTCATTTACAGACTCACAGTCCAGGAGTGTCTCCCATTTTGTTTCACTTAGATATGACCGCATCCTGTCAAAGTTTGCTCGCCTAAAATTAAAAATTTTTGTTTTTGGAGACACCTTTTTAACTTCCCATGAAACCTCAAAATTAATAGTAGAGTGATCACTTGTCCCAAGTGGCTCCAGTACCTCAACATTGCTAATTCTATCTGGGTCATTACAGAGCAGCAAATCTAAAATTGCCTTCTCTCTTGTAGGTTTATGAACATACTGCACCAAAAAATTATCATTTATGACATCTAGAAATTCTTCCTCCCCCCTAGCCTGTCCTTTCACCATTTCCCAGTCAATACCAGGATAATTTAAGTCTCCCATAATAATAGTCCCTCCTCCTCTACAAGCTTGCGTAATCCTCTTAAAGAGCATTTCATTGACTGTACTGTCCAAAGCTGGTGGTCGATAGCATACACCTATGTTTAAACCAGTCTCGTGTTTGCCAGTGAGCCTGACCCAGATATCTTCACAAGGCACGGAATATTCAATTTCAGGAATTTCCTGCACATTTATGTTTTTCGTTCACATAGAGTGCTACACCCCTCCTCGCCTATTACATCTATCCTTCCTAAAGAGCTTATAACCTTCTACATTATATTCATCTCCATCCTCTTCACTAAGCCATGTCTCTGTAATCCCAACTATGTCATAGCCTTCACTAATCATAACGGCCTCAAGTTCTTGAAATTTATTTTTAATGCTTCTTACATTTAGATAAAAACATTTCAGGTTATCATGAAACTTTTCCCTTCGATTTCCCATCGCCTGCTGCTCAAAGCCCCTCACCATGCTTTTTTTGCTTTAAAAATATATCATCAATAGTGCATGTAACGCTGTCAGCTTCCATCAGGGCAGTCTGCATTTCCCTCTGTGTAACACTCTCTAACCTCCCTGCCCCCCAAGTCCCTAGTTTAAATAACTCTCTGCTACCCTCAACATACGCTGACCCAGTGCAAAGGTACCCCTCCGGTTCAGGTGTAGCCCATCCGGCTTGAATAGGTCACCCCTGTCCCAGAGGTAGTTCCAGTGCCCCATAAACCTATACCCCTCTTTCCTACACCAGGTTCGTAGCCACGTGTTAAACCTCCAGATAAAATTCTGCTTCCCTCTGCTTGCACGTGGTACCGGTAGAATACCGGAGAACACTACCGTGGAGGATCTGCACCTAAGCTTTTCAGCTAATTCAACAAATTTGCTTTGCAGAACCTCAAACCTACCCTTACCTATGTCATTAGTCCCAACATGGACCATGACAACTGGATCCCTCCCCGCTCTGGCCATCTCACATCTCACAGTCCATTAAAACAAAACCATTGTTCACAGTTACAGTTCTCCATCTCACTGTCCACCAACACCACACCATTATTAACAGTCACAGTCCACCATCTCACAGTCCACCAACAACAAACCATTATTCACAGTCACAGTCCTCCATCTCAAAGTCCAGTAACACCACATCATTATTTACAGTCACAGTCCACCATCTTACAGTCCACCTACACCACATCATTATTCACAGTCAGTCCTCCATCTCACAGTCCACCATCACTACACCATTATTCACAGTCACAGTCCTCCATGTCACAGTCCACCAACACCACACCATTATTCACAATCAAAGTCCACCATCCCTTAGTCCACGAAAACCACACCATTATTCCGTCACAGTCATCCATCTCACAATCCACCAACACACAATTATTCACAGTCACAGTCCACCATCTCACAGTCCACCAACTACACACCAATATTCAGTTAGTCCACCATCTCACAGTCCACCAACACCACACCATTATTCACAGTCAGTCCTCCATCTCACAGTCCACCAACACCAAACCATTATTCAGTTACAGTCCACCATCTCACAGTTCACCAACACCACACCATTACTCACAGTCACAGTCCACCATCTCACAGTTCAACAACACCAAACCATCATTAAGAGTGACAGTCCACCATCTCACAGTCCACCAACACCACACCATTATTCAGTCACAGTCCAGTCCACCATCTCAAAGTCCACGAACACCCCACCATTATTCAAAGTCACAGTCAACCAAAACCACAGCATGAATCACAGTCACAGTCCACCACCTAAGCGTCCACCAACACATCACTATTATTCACATTCACAGTCCTCTATCTCACAGTCCACAAACACCATACCATTATTCACAGTCACAGTCCACCATCTGACAGTCCACCAACACCAAACCATTATCACAGTCACAGTCCGCCATCTCACAGTACACCAAAACCACACCGTTATTCACACTCACAGTTTACCTTCTCACAGTCCACCAACACCACACCATTATTCAGTCACAGTCCTCCATCTCACAGTCAATCAACACCACACCATTTTTCACAGTCACAGTCCACCATCTCACAGTCCACGAAAACCACACCATTATTCAGTCACAGTCGTCCATCTCACAATCCACCAATACACAACTATTCACACTCACAGTCCACCATCTCAGTTCACCAACACTACACCATTATTCACAGTCACAGTCCTCCAACTCACAGGTCACCAACACCAAACCAATATTCACAGTGACAGTCCTCCATCTCAAAGTCCACCAACAGCACATCATTATTCACAGTCACAGTCCACCAACTCACAGTCCACCAACACCACATCATTATTCACAGTCAGCCCTCCATCTCACAGTCCACCATCACTACACCATTATTCACAGTCACAGTCCTCCATCTCACAGTCCACCAACACCACACCATTATTCACAATCACAGTCCACCATCCCACAGTCGACGAACACCACACCATTATTCAGTCACAGTCGTCCATCTCAAAATCCACCAACACACAATTATTCACAGTCACAGTCCACCATCTCATAGTCCACCTACACCACACCATTAATCACAGTCACAGTCAACCATCTCACAGTCCACAAACTCCACACCAATATTCAGTCAGTCCACCATCTCACAGTCCACCAACACCACACCATTATTCAGTTACAGTCCACCATCTCTCAGTCCACCAACACCACACCATTATTCACAGTCACAGTCCACCATCTCACAGTTCACCAACACCAAACCATTATTCAGAGTGACAGTCCACCATCTCAAAGTCCACCAACACCACATCATTATTCACAGTCACAGTCCACCAACTCACAGTCCACCAACACCACATCATTATTCACAGTCAGTCCTCCATCTCACAGTCCACCATCACTACACCATTATTCACAGTCACAGTTCTCCATCTCACAGTCCACCAACACCACACAATTATTCACAATCACAGTCCACCATCCCACAGTCCACGAACACCACACCATTATTCAGTTACAGTCGTCCATCTCACAATCCACCAACACACAATTATTCACAGTCACAGTCCACCATCTCTCAGTCCACCAACACCACACCATTATTCACAGTCACAGTCCACCATCTCACAGTTCACCAACACCAAACCATTATTCAGAGTGACAGTCCACCATCTCAAAGTCCACCAACACCACATCATTATTCACAGTCACAGTCTACCAACTCACAGTCCACCAACAGCACATCATTATTCACAGTCAGTCCACCATCTCACAGTACAACAACACCACAGCATTAATCACAGTCACAGTCCACCACCTAACAGTCCACCAACACCACACTATTATTCACATTCACAGTCCTCCATCTCACAGTCCAGGAACACCATAACATTATTCACAGTCACAGTCCACCATCTGACAGTCCACCAACACCAAACCATTATCACAGTCACAGTCCGCCATCTCACAGTACACCAAAACCACACCATTATTAGCAGTCACAGTTTACGTTCTCATAGTCCACCAACTCCACACCATTATTTACAGTCACATTCCACCATCTCACAGTTCACCAACACCACACCATTATTCACAGTCACAGTCCAATCCACCCTCTCAAAGTCCCCAAACTCCACACCATAATTCGCAGTCACAGTCCACCATCTAACAGTCCAACAAAACCACACCATTATTCACAGTCACAGTCCAACATTCTCACAGTCCACCAACACCACACCATTATTCACAGTCACAGTCCTCCATCTCACAGTCCATGAACACCACACCATTATTCACAATCACAGTCCAATCCACCATCTCAAAGTCCCCAAACACCACACCATTATTCACAGTCGCAGTCCTCCATCTCACAGACCACCAACACCAAAACATTATTCACAGTCATAGTCCTCCATCTCACAGTCCACCAACACCACACTACTATTCACATTCACAGTCCTCCATCTCACAGTCCATGAACACCATACCATTATTCACAGTCACAGTCCACCATCTGACAGTCCACCAACACCAAACCATTATCAAAGGCACAGTCCGCATCTCACAGTTCATCAAAACCACACCATTATTCACAGTCACAGTTTACCTTCTCACAGTCCACCAACACCATACCATTAGTCACAATCACAGTCCACCATCCCACAGTCCACGAACACCACACCATTATTCAGTCACAGTCATCCATCTCACAATCCACGAACACACAACTATTCACAGTCACAGTCCACCATCTCAGTTCACCAACCCCAAACTATTATTCACAGTCAAAGTACTCCATCTCACAGTTCACCAACACCAAACCATTATTCAGTCACAGTCCTCCATCTCACAGTCCACCAACACACCATTATTCACAATCACAGTCCACCATCTCACAGTCCACAAACACCACACCATTACTCAGTCACCGTCCACCATCTCACAGTTCACCAACACCACACCATTATTCACAGTCAAAGTCCTCCATCTCACAGTCCACCAACACACCATTATTCATCATTGCAGTCCTCCATCTCACAGTCCACCAACACCACACCATTATTCACAGTCAGAGTCCACCATCTCACTGTCCACCAACTCTACACCAATATTGACAGTCACAGTCCACCATCTCACAGTCCAGCAACACCACACCATTATCCCCAGTCAGTCCTCCATCTCACAGTACACCAACACTACACCATTATTCACAGTCACAGTCCACATCCCACAGTCCACCAAAATCAAACCATTATTCACAACCACAGTCCAGCATCTCACAGTCCACCACACCAAACCATTATACCCAGTCACAGTCCTCCATCTCACAGTCGAGCAACACCACACCATTATTCACAGTCAGTCCTCCATCTCACAGTCCACCAACACTACACCATTATTCACAGTCACAGTCCACATCTCACAGTCCACCAACACCAAACCATTATTCACAGTCACAGTCCAGCATCTCACAGTCCATCAACACCACATCATTATTCAGTCACAGTCCACCATCTCACAGTTCACCAACACCAAACCATTATTCACAGTCACAGTCCACCATTTCACAGTCCACCAATACCACACCATTATTCAAAGTCAGCGTGCACCATCTCACAGTCCAGCAACACCACACCATTATTCACAGTCACTCCTCCATCTCACAGTCCACCAACACCAAACCATTATTCAGTTACAGTCCACCATCTCACAGTCCACCAAAACCACACCATTATTCAGTCACAGTCCACCATCTCACAGTCCACCAACAGCAAACCATTATTCACAGTCACAGTCTAGCATCTCACAATCCATCAACACCACGCCATTATTAACAGTCACAGTCCATCATCTCACAGTTCACCAACTGCAAACCATTATTCACAATCTCAGTCCTCCATCCCACAGTTCAACAACAGCAAACCATTATTCACAGTCACAGTCCTCCATCTCACAGTCCAGTAACACCACACCATTATTCACAGTCGCAGTCCTCCATCTCACAGACCACCAACACCAAAACATTATTCACAGTCACAGTCCTCCATCTCACAGTCCACCAACACCACACTACTATTCACATTCACAGTCCACCATCTCAACGTCCCCAAACACCACAGCATAATTCGCAATCACAGTCCACCATCTCACAGTCCACCAACACTACACCATTATTCACAGTCACAGTCCACATCTCACAGTCCATTAAAACCAAACCATTGTTCACAGTTACAGTTCTCCATCTCACAGTCCACCAACACCACACCATTATTAACAGTCCCAGTCCACCATCTCACAGTCTACCAACAGCACATCATTATTCACAGTCAGTCCTCCATCTCACAGTCCACCATCACTACACCATTATTCACAGTCACAGTCCTCCATGTCACAGTCCACCAACACCACACCATTATTCACAATCAAAGTCCACCATCCTACAGTCCACGAAAACCACACCATTATTCAGTCACAGTCATCCATCTCACAATCCACCAACACACAATTATTCACAGTCACAGTCCACCATCTCACAGTCCACCAACTCCACACCAATATTCATTCAGTCCACCATCTCACAGTCCACCAACACCACACCATTATTCACAGTCAGTCCTCCATCTCACAGTCCACCAGCACCAAACCATTATTCAGTTTCAGTCCACCATCTCACAGTCCACCAACACCACACCATTACTCACAGTCACAGTCCACCATCACACAGTTCAACAACACCAAACCATTATTCAGAGTGACAGTCCACCATCTCACAGTCCACCAACACCACACCATTATTCAGTCACGGTCCAGTCCACCATCTCAAAGTCCACAAACACCCCACCATTATTCAGGTCACAGTCCACCAACACCACAGCATTTTTCACAGTCACAGTCCACCACCTAACAGTCCACCAACACCACACTATTATTCACATTCACAGTCCTCCACCTCACAGTCCACGAACACCATACCATTATTCACAGTCACAGTCCACCATCTGACAGTCCACCAACACCAAACCATTATCACAGTCACAGTCTGCCATCTCACAGTACACCAAAACCACACCGTTATTCACAGTCACAGTTTACCTTCTCACAGTCCACCAACACCACACCATTATTCAGTCAGAGTCCTCCATCTCACTGTCAATCAACACCACACCATTATTCACAGTCACAGTCCACCATCTCACAGTCCATCAACACCAAACCATTATTCAAAGTCACAGTCCTCCAGCTCAGAGTCCACCAACACCACAGCATTATTCACAGTCCAGTCCACCATCTCAATGTCCACGAACACCACACCATTATTCAGAGTCACAGTCCACCATCTCATCCAGCAACACCACAGCATTAATCACAGTCGCAGTCCACCACCTAACAGTCCACCAACACCACACTATTATTCACATTCACAGTCCTCCATCTCACAGTCCATGAACACCATACCATTATTCACAGTCACAGTGCACCATCTGACAGTCCACCAACACCAAACCATTATTATAGTCACAGTTCTCCATCTCACAGTCCACCAACACCAGACCATTATTAACAGTCACAGTCCACCATCTCACAGTCCACAAACACCACACCATTACTCAGTCACAGTCATCCATCTCACAGTCCACTAACACCACACCATTATTCATAGTCAGAGTCCACCATCTCACAGTCCACCGACTCCACACCAAAATTCAAAGTCATAGTCCACCATCTCACAGTCCACCAACACCACACCATTATTCACAGTCAGTCCTCCATCTCACTGTCCACCAACACCAAACCATTATTCACAGTTACAGTCCACCATCTCACAGTCCACCAACACCAAACCAAACAAAATGAAAAATTATAGTCCATATCGGATCCAATGACATTTCCTTGGAAAGCTCCGTCAGCATGGAGTCAGACTTTAAAGACCTTATCAACACTTGCATGGAAACTGGCAAGCAGTGTGTAGTCTCCGGTCCCATTCCGTTTGTTTGTTTTGGGGACGTTTACTTTAGCCAGATCCGGCAGCTGCATATCTGGCTTAAAGGTTATTGCAGCATGCTGAGTATCCCCTTGGCTGATAACTTTGCAAGGTTTTGGAAGAGGAAATATCTCTTCGGACGTGATGGCCGTCATCTGAACAGGGCTGGCTCTTGTCTTTTCTCATGTAACATTGAATTAGCTACGCAATCGCTCATCACTCAAAATAAGTGACTACCGGTGAGTCAGATGCGGAATCATTGCAATCACAGCTGTCGTTATTTTACTCATTATTTTACTCCTGTTTCTTATGATTTTAATATGTCTCTGTCTTCGCATAATGCAGCTATTGGTGAGCTCAAGGCTAAAGAATCTAGCCCTTTCTGTGATAATTTAATTACTGCTAAGCCCCATAGCTTGTGCTTGGAGTCCCAGGATGATTTTATCATGCAGAAAGGCTTCGGGATTATTCACGAATGTTCGTAGTCTCCCCTCAAAGCTAGACTTTATCAAGGTTTGGGCTCTTCAGACGAAGGCGGATATTTTTGTGTTTACTGAGTCTTGGCTGTCCAACAAGGTTTATGATGATGTGATTTCCCTTGAGGGATATAATGTCTTTAGGTCTGACAGACTCAGACCTTCAAGGGGCGGCAGTGTGGCCATTTATGTGAAAGAATGTTTCACCGTTTCTGTTTTAAACTCTGTATCGTTGTTCAGGTGCTTTGAGTTTTTAGCTTTGAGTGTCGGTTTAGGAAATGGTGTAAACTGCAGCCGACTGACAGTTATTGGGGTTTATCGTCCACCATCAGCTCAATCCGACGCAGTTGATAATTTAGCAAACTTGTTGTCTGTGCATGAAAACTCTGAAATCATTTTGCTTGATGATTTGAATATCGACTGGCTCTCGTATGCTTCAAATAGCTTGAAAGATGTGTGCATTAATTTGAATATGACTCAACTGATCTCGCGTCCTACACGGCCTGACCGTAAGGATCCTAATAGAGCTACGCTCTTGGATCTTATTTTAACTAATAGGCCTCATAATTTTAAAGCTAATGGCGTTTTCCCTTTGGATTTTAGTGACCATTGTCCTGTAGCTTGTGTCAGGAATAATAGTAACCCAAAATCAGAATCCAGGGTCATAGTCAAAAGAAATTTAAACACTTCACGGAACAAGCCTTTTTGCATGACTTGTATCTGAGTGACATGCATTACTCTGCTGTTATTCCTGACCCTCATTTAGCGTTAAGCCATTTTATCACGTCTTTTAATACTGTGGTGGATAAGTATGCCCACTTTAAAAAGTTGAGAGTTAAGAACGGGGCGAATCCCTGGTTTTCCCCTGATATCTCGGAGCTGTTAAAAGCTTGGGATTTCGCTTGGAAAAAAGCGCGCGTTTCTGGGTTGCGTTCTGACTGGCAAGATTTTCATTACCTTCGCAACAGAGCCCTTACAGCGATTCGGAAAGCCAAGTCATCTTATTATCTCTCCAACTTATCTGACTCCGGCGGCAATTCTGCGAAATTTTGGAGAACTTTTAAATCCTTGTCTCAGCTCCCCTCCTCTGCTTTACCAAGTAGGATTACTAAGGATTCTGTCATTATTTCAGATAAAAGGGAACTATGTAATATTTTCAATGAGCATTTTGTTAATGCAGGCCACCTCTTTGAAAATTTAGGGTTATTGCCAGCTGTTCCTACCTGTGATAGCAGGCCTTTTGTACCTGTACTGGATAACTCCGGTTGTTTTTCCTTGCGTCCTTTTTCTGAAGAGGAAGTGCTTGAAGAACTTTTTAGGATTGACCCTAAGCAATCCACTGGGGCGGATAAATTGGACCGAAGCCTCTTATTGCTGGCTTCACCTTTGATTGCTATTATCCTGACACACATTTTTAACTGAACCCTGTTGACTGGTTCGATTCCTGTCTTGTGGAAAATGGCTTTTGTTCTTCCCTTACATAAAGGTGGTTTTTCAGATGTTCTGAATAACTATCGACCAATTTCAAAGCTGCCGTGCTTGGCTAAGGTTTTAGAGAGACTCGTCAATAATCATGTCAGAGCATTTTTATCAGGCCATGCTATCTTGAATGTGTTTCAGTCAGGCTTCAGACCAGGTCATAGTACTGTATTAGCTGCAGCCAGGGTATTAAATGATATAGTTTCCGCCTTGGACAATAAGCAAGACTGCGCTGCCCTTTTTATTGACCTATCAAAGGCGTTTGACACAGTTGACCATTTTAAACTCATAGAGCGGCTAAGTGAAATTGGGTTTGATATTAAATCTCTGAATTGGTTGAAAGATTATCTATCTGGTAGGTGTCAAGCTGTTGTGGCCGATGGCTATCAATCCAACTTTATTTATCTTAGCAAGGGGGTTCCACAGGGTTCAATTTTGGGGCCCTTGCAGTTTGCACTTTTTATTAATGAGTTCGGTGCTAATTTTCTCAATAGTAAAATCCACCTCTATGCAGATGATACAGTCATCTACTCAGCTGCCCCTTCTGCTGATTTGGCTCTTAAAAATTTGCAGTCAGATTTCCAAATCTTCCAGAAGGATGTTTAGACCTTAAACTAATTTTAAACTCTGAAAAAACTAAATTCATGCTATTCTCTCATAAACCAGCTGCTAGGTTCCATAACAGTAGCATCACGACAGTAAATGGAATCCAAATCGAAAGAGTTCCTGACTACAAATACCTTGGCATTTGGTTGGATGACAATCTTAATTTTAAGAAGCATACTGATGAGCTGGTCAAGAATTTGAAACCTAAATTGGCTATGATGTACAGGAATAAAGCCTGCTTTCCGAGGAGTTGCAGGAGACAGATTGTTCAAGCAACTATTCTCTCTAGAATAGATTATAGTGATGTAATTTATATGCACGCTGCACCCTCCTTGCTGAAGTCACTTGACGCAGTGTACTACGCTGCATTAAGGTTCATAACTGGAGATGGCTTCCGAACACATCACTGTACACTTTATTTTAACGCTGGTTGGTCTTCGCTGGCCATGAGAAGGGAGCAACGTTGTTGCCTTTTTATATACAAGGCATTGTTGGGTAAACTGCCTGGATATCTGACCAGTTTGCTTAACGTGAGGAAGGGGGAATACGGTCTGCGCACTCTTGACTTTTTGGTTTTAGATGTCCCAAGGGTGCGTGCTGAACTGGGTAAAACTGCTTTTATGTATTATGCTCCACAGAAGTGGAATAGGATTCAAGAGTTTTTAAAGTTGGAAAGTCTTATTTCAATTGATTGTTTTAAATGTCTTTTATTGGCTGCCACAAAGCAGGAATGTACATGTGTAATGAAGTCATTGTTTTTATTTATTGTACAAGGTGTTTTCTGTTTTTTGCTACTGGGCTCCGTTGCAAAAGAGAGCTTGCTCTCATTCAGACTCCCAGTATAAATAAATAAAAATAAATACATAAATAAAAAAAACCATTATTCACAGTCACAGTCCAGCATCTCACAGTCCATCAACACCACATTATTCACAGTCAGTCCGCCATCTCACAGTACACCAAAACCACAGCATTATTCAGTCACAGTTTACCTAATCACAGTCCACCAACACCACACCATTATTGACAGTCGCAGTCCACCATCTCACAATCCACTAACAACAAACCATTATTCATAGTCACAGTCCACCATCTCACAGTCCAACAAAACCACACCACCATTCACATTCACAGTCCTCCATCTCACAATCCACAAACACCACACCATTATTCAGTCACAGTCCTCCATCTCACAGTCCACCAACACCACAACATTATTCACAGTCACAGTCCACCATCTCCAGTCCACCAAAACCACACCATCATTCACATTCACAGTCCTCCATCTCACAGTCCCCAAACACCAGACCATTATTCAGAGTCACAGTGCACCATCTCACAGTCCATCAACACCACACCATCATTCACAGTCACAGTACTCCATCTCACAGTCCACCAACACCACAACATTATTCACAGTCACAGTCCTCCATCTCACAGTCCACCAACACCAAAACATTATTCAGATCATAGTCCTCAATCTCACAGTCCATCAACACCACACCATTATTCACATTCACCGTCCTCTATCTCACAGTCCAAGAACACCACACCATTATTCACAGTCACAGTCCATCATCTCACAGTTCACAAACACCAAACCATTATTCACATTCAGTCCACCATCTCACAGTCCACCAGCACCACACCATTATTTAGTGACAGTCCAGTCCACCATCTCACAGTCCACCATCTCAAAGTCCACGAACACGCCATAATTCACACTCACAGTCCACCATCTCACAGTCCACCAACACCACACCATTATTCACAGTCACAGTCCACTATCTCACAGTC
The DNA here is from genome assembly GCA_029692085.1 of Gymnothorax javanicus. Classification (NCBI taxonomy): domain Eukaryota; kingdom Metazoa; phylum Chordata; class Actinopteri; order Anguilliformes; family Muraenidae; genus Gymnothorax; species Gymnothorax javanicus. The sequence continues at coordinate 102,124,682 of CM056194.1, read as the reverse complement.
CAGCAACACCAAACCGTTATTTACAGTCACATTCCGCCATCTCACAGTACACCAAAACCACACCATTATTCACAGTCACAGTTTCCCTTCTCACAGTCAACCAACACCACACCATTATTTACAGTCACAGTCCACCATCTCACAGTCCCCAAACACCACACCGTTATTCACAGTCAGTCCTCCACCTGACAATCGAACAACACAACACTATTTTTCACATTCACAGTCCACCATCTCACAGTCCACCAAAACCACACCATTATTCATAGTCACAGTCCTCCATCTCACAGTCCACCAACACCACACCATTATTCACAGTCACAGTTCACCATCTCACAGTTCACCAACATCAAACCATTACTCACAGTCACAGTCCAGTCCAGCATCTCACAGTCCATGAACACCACACCATTATTCAGTGACAGTCCACTATCTCACAGTCCACTAACACCACACCATAATTCATAGTCACAGACCACCATCTCAGTTCACCAACACCAAACTATTATTCACAGTCACAGTCCTCCATCTCACAGTTCACCAACACCAAACCATTATTCACAGTCAGTCCTCCATCTCACAGTCCATCATCACCACACCATTATTCACAGTCACAGTCCTCCATCTCACAGTCCACCAACACCACATCATTATTCACAGTCACAGTCCACCATCTCAGTTCACCAACACCACACCATTATTCACAGTCACAGTCCACCATATCACAGTGCACCAACACCAAACCATCAATCACAGTCACAGTCTAGCATCTCACAGACTACCAACTCCATACCAGTATTCACAGTCACAGTCCACCATCTCACAGTCCACCAAAACCACACCATTATTCATAGTCACAGTCATCCATCTCATAATCCACCAACACCACACCATTATTCACAGTCACAGTCCCCATCTCACAGCTCACCAACACCAAACCATTATTCACAGTCACAGTCCAGTCCAGCATCTCACAGTCCACCATCTCAAAGTCCATGAACACCACACCATTATTCAGTCACAGTCCACCATCTCACAGTCCACCAACACCACATCATAATTCACAGTCACAGTCCACCATCTCAGTTAACTAACACCAAACTATTATTCACAGTCACAGTCCTCCATTTCACAGTTCACCAACACCAAACCATTATTCACAGTCACAGTCCTCTATCACACAATCCACCAACACCACACCATTATTCACAGTCACAGTCCACCATCTCAGTTCACCACCACCAAACTATTATTCACAGTCACAGTCCTCCATCTCACAGTTCACCAACACCAAACCATTATTCATAGTCAGTCCTCCATCTCACAGTCCATCATCACCACACAATTATTTTACAGTCACAGTCCTCCATCACACAGTCCACCAACACCACACCATTATTCACAGTCACAGTCCTCTATCTCACAGTCCACCAACACCACACCATTATTCACAATCACCTTCCACCATCTCACAGTCCACAAACACCTCACCATTATTTACAGTCACAGTCCACCATCTCACAGTCCACCAACACCACACCAGTATTCACAGTCACAGTCCACCATCTCTCAGTCCACCAACACCACACCATTATTCAGTCAGTCTTCCATCTCACAGTCCACCAACACCGCACCATTATTCACAGTCACAGTCCACCATCTCACAGTCCACCAACACCACACCATTTTTCACAGTCACTGTCCACCATCTCACAGTCCTTGAACACCAAACCGTTATTCACAGTCAAAGTCCACCATCTCACAGTCCTCCAACACCACACCATTATTTGCAGTCACAGACCACCATCTTACAGTTCACCAACACCAAACCATTATTCACAGTCACAGTCCACCATCTCACAGTACACCGACACCAAACGATTATTCATGGTCACAGTCCACCATCTCACAGTCCACCAACACCACACCATTATTCACAGTCAGTCCTCCATCTCACAGTTCACCAACACTACACCATTATTCACAGTCACAGTCCTCCATCTCAGTCGACCAACACCAAACCATTATTCACAGTCACAGTCCTCCATCTCACAATCCACCAGCACCACACCATTTTTCACAGGCACAGTCCTCAATCTCACAGTCCAGCAACACCACACCATTATTCACAATCACAGTCCACCATCTCACTGTCCACCAACACCACACCATTATTCAGTCACAGTCCTCCATCTCACAATCCACCAACACCACACCATTATTTACAGGCACAGTCCTCCATCTCACAGTCCTCCAACATCAAATACTGAACATTTTTTTTGTTGTTCTTAACATAATGGTGGTGCTCTGCCCTTTGCCAGTTCCTGTATGCAACACAGACACAGCAGGCTGTACCACAGTACTGACCATTCCAAAGTTCCCACGAAATTCGGTGAACATCATGTTTTTTCATACATCTGAAAATTTTTTGGTGGCCGAAAAAATTTTCAGATAGTTTTCCATAAAAAAATTGGCAGCCGAAAAAAATTCAGGAAAATTCGCAGAACGAATTATAACTGAAAATTCGGTGAATTTCGGATTGGGGAACTTTGAAATGGCCAGTACTGTAAGCCTGTACTTCATCCAGACTGCATCTAGGGCCTGGCTTAATTACACTGCACCTCGATGAACAGGCATTACTGGTAATTTGCATAATTAATCGGTGTTTGGACTGCAGTACTGGAGGGAGGTCTTTAATGAGGCATGTGTTTTGACTGTCTTCACACCTCCCCTCTGTTCCGGTGTGAGCACAGGCCTAGCAGACAAACTTCGGGTTACCTCAGTGAAATTTTCTCAAGGAATACCATTGTGGTCTCTGAACTTCAGTGGGTCAGACAATCCTCAGTGTGTCTCCGGAAAATTCAACTGAGGTTTACTGAGGTGTTGTCCAAACTTAAGTAAACCGGACAGTTTTCGGGATACTTCGGTAAAATTTTTCCGAGGTAAACCGAGTTGGCCTCAAATCTTCAGTAAACCACAGTGTATTCTAAGTTTTTGTCGAAATTTCTCAGGAAAAGGTGCACTTTCTCGGCTTTTAGGTGCTAGTAGTGCGTGCTGTTGAGACGGGATAACCTTCTATTCCTTCATGCATTAATGAGCTTCAAGCACCGATACCTTGTTGCCAATTTCTGGTTTGTCCCCGCTTGGGCTACTGTAGGTAAGCACTGACCACTGCTGGCCAGGACCACCCCACAAGCCAAGCCATTTCAGAGTCGCCTGGCTGTATGGATCAGGCCCTCAGGTCTTTGCATGAACCCATTTCTCCAACATGCCGACTATGAGCATTTGACTGTTCACTTGCCGTGCGCTGTTATTATGAGACGCGCCATTGTTACAAGATGATCAAGGTTATTTGCTTCATCTGTGAGCCATTATAATGTTTCTGATCATTGGTTTACGCAAAAATAGACAAAATCAGGAGAGGAGCAAATCCTTTTTTTGACAGCGCTGTATGTGGCTCAAGCATGCTGGAAAATAAGTTGGAGGCAGACTACGTAAATAGGTCGGAGGCAGACTACGTCGCAGCACAAGAAGGAAAAGACACAACAACAGCAAGACTTCTCAATCCTCGCCATTTTGCAGCTGTTTTATGACAAGAGAATGTAGTTTCGAGAGGCATTCAAGCGTCGTAATTCATAAAGAAATAATCGTGTAGAGGAGGGCATCTCTTCCTAGCTCCACGAGTAATAATGCCCGCTGAATCATGAGAGAGTTGATACATAAATATTTACGAGTTTTGTGAGAGGGAATTCTCCGCTGCGAATGCATAGGCTCGGAGATCAGAAGGTTGATTTATATAACTGAGGCAATGCATAGAGAAATACTCCACTCCTCTCTCTGTCTCTCCCCTCCCTCTCGCGCTCCCTCGCTCTCAGTGCTGTAGGAAAGGGGAGTAAGATCTCTCAGCCTGCTGTCTTTATTGAAGTGATAGAGGCGCGGCAGCCATAACAAAGACAGACTGGCCTGAGGAGGTGGGAGGAGATGGGACCTCAGACAGGCATCAGAGGATCTGGGTCTGGCCTTAGGACCAGCTTAACGGCGAAAACGCCTTCATGTCCCCCACAAGCTCTTCTTCAACAGCAACTCCGGCAGAACAGTGTGAACCTTGGCGCTCCCTCTGTACCCAAGTTCTGACAAATAAATCATTCACAATTATTGATCAAAAAGTCAGTGACGGTCTGTCTTAGGGCAGTAACAAAATGAAAGGTACAAAAAGACGACAATAAGAACAATAAGACAATAAGGACAATAAGAACTGGTCTCAAAGAACCATGTTAGCATACGATTATGTTACCCAAAAGGAAGTGGATCAGATCATCACCATATTATGTACTGTGTTTGGGAAGTACAGAATCAACAGTGTTGATACAACAATGTTGTATCAAAAATATGCATGCATGAAAGAGTGGAGGTCCATGAAAGAGAGTGAAAGATCATAGGAAAGTGAATGAAACTGAGAAGATGTCCCTGTTGCCATGCAGGAGAAGGAGGAATACACTTTCTGGAGATTGCATATAGGACATTAGCCATGCAGCACAGCCAAGCCACTGTTATGTATGAGTGTTTTATGTAAAGCACTGTATATCATTTGTAAATGGAGATTTGTTAGATACTGTGTGTTGCCTTACTGGTCAGCTATTTGTTTATTTTGTTCATCATTTAGCACTCTCTGGTGGTATGTCTGTAGAAAAACATGATCTGATGCAATACCACTTCTTTGTGATGAAATAGACTAGTGCTTTCCAGAAGCTTCTGGCATCTTCTTGCCTGGAGGGGGCCGGATCACCCAGGCATCCTGTAGATCTTTCCAGAATGTTGCTAGTCTGTATAAATGATGTGATTTTGGTCAGTAGAGGCAGAGTTTTTGTTTTGGCAACAGAGTTACATATTGGCATTGGAGTGTTATTATAAGATTGCACAGTGGATTATTTGTAGAAGTTTTTTTTTAATCAGTGAAGAATAAATTTGTTTAAGTTGTCATTGCTGATTTTCTTTGTTGTGATTTTCAATTCATAACACCACAAATACACAACCATGGCATTTGGATTGTTCAGTTACACACGATAATCACAACATACGAATGCCTATATTGCAAAACAAAGGTTAATTTGCAATGAAACCAAAAGCAGTTTAATTAACCTTTTACTACAATGAAAGAACTGAAACCACCGTCCATATAAAGCTCCCTAACCTCACTACTTTCCCCTGAGTAATGATGGGGCACTTTTTCATGGGACAGCTGGAGAGAAGGTGGATAGATTGCAGGAGGTTTTGGTCAGGGTTTCTACAGGTTTTCTATAGAGTTATGGAAGTGCCCGATGCATTCTGCTTTATTCCCAAATAATTCCGGTGCATACCAGAAATAATCATTCATCAGCATCAATGACAGAAGAGTGAAAAGTACAGAAAGCATTCTGAATGTGCGGCGAGGGCAGGAACGGGTTAGATAGCAGGCAGATGGCTGGTGAACAGAAGACACTGCTGCTGGACCCATGGCCTGCTGCCCTACAGGGGGCACCAGGCACCTCCTCAGTGACGAAGAGACATTGGAAGCTTCGAAGAGGGGTGCCGGCCGTCTGGGCTGCTGTCGAGCACATTTTAGTCTCAGTATAACAAGTCACTCGCGAGGCGTTGTGATCACGGTGGTCTGTAGATAAGGGCATCGCTGGATAAATGTTACAGAAATGAAAACCTACTGATCCAGCTGTGTTCACATGGACCACAGATGATGACACACTGGATGTCCCGATAGAGGAACAGACCACAACATTAAAATTTGCACATGACACTTCACTGTTATAAACTGACTGAATTTAACAGTTAAATTAATGCACTGTTTCCTGGTTATTTTAACTGTAAGTGGAGTCCTGCGTGCATTTAACTGTGGTTTACACTTAACATACACAGAACTCTGCTGTAAACTGATTGTAAAATTACAGTTAAAATAAGTGGCAAAAAAGGTGCCAGTTAAATTAACCGGCAAAAAAGGTGCCAGTTTGTAAGTGAAAGGAGTTACAGTATATCCATAGCAAAAGCAGCAAGCACTTATTATTCAACCAAATACTAATTTCACTTTTGCTTAAATTCAAAAGAATTTCACAGTGTATGTGGCACAACACAACACGTTCACACAAAATGAAATTTTCCTTTTCCTATCTGTGTTGGAAATGGTCTCATCATACAATCACCAAGCAACATCACCAAAGCAATGCATACAGTGTTGTGAAAAAGCATTTTAAGAGCCTGGTGCTAAAAGAACATAAGTCACATTTTCACGCGCCGTGAGGTAAGTATGGGAAAACATCTTTCACAGTTACCAAAGTCCACTGCCTAAATTTTCATAAAATGGATGTTTAGTGACATAAGTACTTTTAGCACTGGGGTCTGCATTTGCCCCTCCCCAAGTTCTTCTGTTTTTGCTTATTTTTCATGTTTAAATGTTTCAGAACTAATGGAACTAATTTTAGTGAGTAAAGGTGAGTAAACACAAAATACAGCTTTTGAATTAAAGCTGCAAGCAGCATTGAAAGGGCCCTCGCACCCCTCGTGCGCGTTGGGGGCGGGCGAGATGCTGACGGGTGCAGGTGCGCATTCACAGCCATTGGACAGTGCTAGATTGCGTAAAATGTTATTTCCTGAGTGGAGAGCAAACACCATTCCTGAAATCAATAAGTGGAGTACGTTAGTGTGATGCCTGTTCATGAAAAAAAGTTGAAATTTAAATTCAAAATAATGGACTTCCTTTTGGGTTCGGGTCATGGCGCTATGTAACTTTTTTTTTTAAGTCTTGGCATGTTTTATGTCTCCACCAAATTTTATTCATGTAGGTGAACTGAACCATGAGAACTGTTTTGTTTAAATTTTCTGGAGTGCGCTATGATGCCAAGAGACTTTTTTTTTTTAGGTTTCGGCATACTCCACATGTCCACCGAATATCATACATGTAGGTGAAATGGGCTGCGAGGGCTGCTTCATTGAAAGTTTCTAGGGGGCGCTATAATGCCATTTTGCTGTGCCCGTTTGTAAACCCAATATCATAGTAAAAGGTATGACCAGCGTAATACATGTGGAAAATTTCATGAGTTTTTGAGCATGCTGAGGCCCTCAAAAATGTGTTTGTAAAATCTGGAAAAACGCAGGAAATGGCTCATAGCTCACTTCCTGTGAGGCGAAAAAATTTCAAAAAAATTGACCAAAAAATTCATTATGACTACTATGGCCCCACCAAATTTCGTGAGAATCCGAGCAACTGTGTTCCGAAATGGCCGCGTGGGGCACGGCCAAGCTCAAGAACAACAATACTTTGTAATTTCTCGCACACCTGACGTATATGGAAATTTTTGTGAGTTTTCGTGAATGGCAAGGCCCTCAAAAACGCGTTCTCGCAGAATAATAATAATAATAATAATAAGAAGAAGAAGAAGAAGAAGAAAAATCTCATCAAAAACAATAGGTTCCTCGCACCTTCGGTGCTAGGACCCGTTCCGAGCCCTGGCACTGGTTGGTGCTCGGGCCCTAATGATCACTTAATTTATTGAAGGGAAAGAGTAACCTAACAACAGGTTCTGCCACCCTTGGCGGTAACAACTGCAATCAAACCTTTGCGAAAACTGGTAGTAAGTCTTTTACATTGCTGTGGAGGACTTTTGGCTCACTCTTCCTAGTAGAATTGTTTTAATTAAATCACCTTGGAGGGATTTCAAGCATGAACTGCCTTTTTAAGGTCATGCCACAGCATCTCGAATAGATTTAAAGGGGAATGGAAACATTTTGAGATTTATGCCTGTAGCATAAATTAGGGGCTGGAAGCGATGCATGTGTTTCATGATCATTTAAATTGTTTAAATGAAACAAGATAATTTGAAACGTCTTTATGCAATTCCATTGCTTCCAACCCCGAGTAAAGAAAAGCATGAGAAGTCCGGAATCTTAATCGGTTTCCATATTACTTGGGTTGAAATCCACCAAAACGCACATGAAACTGATAAACACTCATACACAAGGACTTCAATTCCACGCGAGAATCTCTTACATATGCGTTGAATGAATAATTGCTGACTGCAGCAGGGGAACGTAAATATACCAGTAAAACTCACGCCGAATCCGTGAGAGTTGACAGGTATGCATTATTAATGAAAACTGGCCACACCTGATAATGTTCAGAGTTTTCAGAGTTACTGTAATGGTAATTTAAATGAATGATTGAAAACAGGTCAAGAATTAGGCTATTCGTGCTCATTTTAACTGAACAAGGACAACTGGTGACACCTGATGGTCCTTAGGATTTTTGGAGTCAAGTAAAGTCAAAATAATTAAGATTGAAAACAGGTCATGACCAACCATTATTTTTAAGGGATGGGCTTCTCCAATTACCAGTTCACCAGCTGCCACTGCCTGCAACTTAGTGAACTTATGGGCTAATTAGAGACGGGCCTGAATAAACTACTCAGTTTACGACACTGTATGAGTTATTTTGTGATGCACCGAACTGAAAATAGCTCCGGACATGGACGCATTTAACAGAAATCACGGGTTTCCATTCACTACAAGGGCAGGCTCTACAACCAGTTACGTAAAAGACAAGGACTTCCGCCCAGCTTGCAGTGGCGGGTATTTTGAAAAGCTCATTCTTCTTTTACCAATCAAGAGGGATGATAGGAACACCATAACTTAATTGTTTTACCGCCTAATTATTGCTTCAGGCATAAATCTCAAAATGTTTCCATTCCCCTTTAAGTCAGGACTTTGATTAGGCCATTCCAAAAGCTTAATCTTGTTTTTTTTTTTTTTTTTTGAGCCATTTAATGCAGGACTTGCTTGGATCATTGTCAAACTGAGCTTGAGGTTTTGGTCATGAACTGATGGTCAGACATTCTCCTTCAGGATTTTCTGGTAGAGAGCAGAATTCATGGTTCCATCAATTATGCCAAGTCACCCAGGTCCTGAAGCAGCAAAGCAGCTCCAGACCATCACACTATCACCACTGTGTCTGACATGTTGGTATGATGTCCTTATAGCAGAATGCTGTTTTAGCTTTGCACAGGATGTAACAGGATCCATGTCATCCAAAAAGCTCCACTTTTGAGTCATCAGTCCACTTAGTAGTATCCTAAAAGTGTTGGGTTTTTTTTTTTTTAAGTCAGCAGTAGTTTTCGCCTTGCAGCTCTCGGATGCCATTTTTGCCCAGTCTCTTTCTTGTTGTTGAGTTGTGAACCTCAACTGAGGCTAGTTAGGCCTGCAGTTTGTTAGATGTTAGTCTGGGTTGTTTCGTGATCTCCAGGCTGAGTCAGTGACGCGCTCTTGGAAGAATTTTGGTAGGCTGGCCAGTCCTGAGAAGCTTCTTGATTTGTAGGTAATGGCTCTCACCATGGTTTGCTGTAGTCCCAGAGCCTTCGTATTGCCATTGTAACTGTCTCCAGGCTGATAGAGGTGAACAACTTTGTTTCTCATCTGCTCCTGAATTTCTTTAGATCAAGGCATGATGAGCTGCTTTTTACCTACTTCTCATTGCCTGACAGGATCTACTTAAGTGTTGTTAGGATTTTTACAGGGCTGGCAGTAACTATGCCTGGATATGTCCAGTGAAATTGAAGATTATTATCAATTAAATATATTTACTTGGTTGATTTAGTCAATGGTGGTGCTTTTCCACTGTATGGTACCGGCTCCACTTGACTCCTCTCAGGTTTGGTACCAGGTACTTGTTTTCAACGCAGCATAGTACCCAGTCCATTGTAGCCGGGATCAACCACGGAAAATGCTAAACGTCATCTTCTATGCCGCACAAAACGCAAGATAACCTCATGAGGCACAAACACAGGAACAAAAGAGGATGTCGAATGGCAGGTGTTTTCAGTCCTTGGTAATGACATTAGGTAGCTATTTATCTGGCCACTTATCCATTTTGACCTAATTGTTTTTGCGCTGAAAGCAGTCATGTCCTGTGTTTCCGGCTGGTCCCAAACTTGCTTGTATTTGGTTGCTTACTGTTGTCGAGTTGCCATGCGTTTTACATCTAGGGGCTGTATCTTTCACACTGCCCTACCCGTTGCCACTGCCCGCTACCCGTGAATTACGCATTTAGCAGCTTCCACTATCCCTAAACGGTATCTTGCGGCCACACTACCCGCTATACATTATGCCGAATCCTTTATTTGCGACTGGAGGTGTGCCCGTGGGCGTGTTTATGCGCTTTCCCAAAAATTGCTATCTTAACCACACAGGTAAGGGAAAGCGTGTAGCGGGTCCTCAAACCACCCGCTACCCATTTGGCAATTGAAGACACGGCTTCTCTCCCCCTATGCGATCTAACGGCGACAAATGGGCTACATTCAGTTCAGAAAAATAATTAATTATAATTAGGTCTATGCACTGGCACTCAGCGAATTTTTTTTTTTTTTTTTCCAGCGAGAGCGGCATTTCAGAACTCTTCAGCGAATGAAGGTAATTCTGGTGACAAGTACGTGGTTTCGTCCGTTTACATTTTCCAATTGGACAGCGGTCAATTTTTTTTTACAGCAAGTTGCGTGACCGTGCTGCAAAAACAGGTGTGCGTACTTGTCGCCGAAATTACCTTCATTCTTAAAAAGAGTTCTGAAATGCGCTCTCGCTGGAAAAAAAAAAATACCGTTGCTGAGTGCCAGTGCATAGACCTATTTATAATTAAATTATTTTTCTGTACTGAATGTAGCCCATTATTTTGTCGCTGTTAGATCGCATGGGGGAGAGAAGCCGTGTCTTCAACTGCCACTTGAATATTCTTGAATTGGAAAACGTGTTAATAAGGGAAAACCATCTAGAATTAGCCAGGACTAATTGTATTCAATAAAGGGAAGGATATTTTCTCCCAAATTTTCAGGTCTAGCGCCGGCCCTGAGTATTATTTCCCACAGAACGAGAACGCGTGACAAAACTGCGCCTCTCCCGTCAGGCAGTGACGGAATTATGTCACCTGGTTGCAGATGATATATACACCGCTGCCAGCTGTCCGTATGCCTTGCCCGTTGCTGTTAGGGTTACTGTGGCACTATTTTTCTGTGCTAGTGGGTCATTCCAACACCCACCCAGTTCAATTGGAGGCATGACCCAATCATGGTGAAACGCATTTTTTTCTTTTTCTTTCATTTTTTTTTTTTTTTTGAAGTTTCAATCACACAAGGGGTAGGCTTGATGTTTTTTTTAATTACATACCAAACATTAAACAATATGTCAATGTCAAATAATAATAATAATAATAATAATAATAATAATAATAATACAATTCATGATTAACTTAACAAAAACAGATCCTCTCCTGTCTGGATTTGACCTCATGCACGAGCAACTTAACTTCATCTTCGGAGAAACGTGGCGACCTTCCTCTCTCCATCAAGGGTTTCGGTTTGAGGATTTGGGATAGCGCAGCCTGCTCCGAAAGGCAGTGGCACCTGGCACACTGATTGGTTTAACTGGCGTAACGCCCAAACCACGCCTATGCATAATATAACGGGTAGCGCAGGTGTTTTAGGGATATAGGCAAGTGTGCAAGATAGCAACTTTTGCGGGGGAACGCCTCTTACGCAATGCTAAATCCCCAAATAACGGGTTTAGGGACTCTGGCGCAAGATAGGGCCCTAGGTGTTTGTAAAACCCTAGTCACACTAGAGGCGGAATGAGCCAGAATGCTGTCGGAATGAAAATTCTTTGTATATTCCTGGATATTCGAAGTGCGTTCTAAAAATTCTGACTGCATTCTGAGTGCATTCAAAATATTCGGGGCCATTCTTGTGGCTGGCCCAAATGTTTTGCTCATGCTCAAAACTTTCCAGGTGCATTTGAAGTGGAGAAATATCGAACGGCATTCGACGTGTGTTCTAACTGCGCTCTGACTGCATTATAAATATTCTTACGGCATTCCAACAGCATTCAAAACATTCTGATTGCATTAGAGGGAGAATCGAAACGGCAAGCCACGTCAAATTCTGCCAGAATGTCCTGAATGCGCCTCGAATGCTGCAGGAATCTATTTCGATATTAAAACAATTGACCTATGGCTAAGCCCCGCCCCCTCCACTGACTCGGACAAACAATCAACATTTTAGAACAGTCGCTAATGGCTGGTATCACGGTTGGAGATATTTTTCCGGATGCTATCAATGATTTTTGGCAATAGAAGGCTCAAATATCATCAAGAAGTCAGTAATTAGGGTTACACTATGCATTGGAGGGATACATTAATGACTTTAGAGTGGAGAAGACCAACAAAAAGAAGCTAAAATTTTCAGGTCTTAGTGCAAACGCGATCAACTGCATCTGGTTTCCGTCACCCTCTCACACAACAAGACAGAGGATCAGAATTGCTTGTGCACCGCACGGTAATAAATTTAATTTACGTATTATTATTGCTAGCTACTGAATTTAAGAAATCTAACCTGACGTGACTGAACTCCTTCTAAGTAAACAAGGTGACATGGTGAACAACGCAGCCAGGAACTCGCGTTAAGCCAACGTCCGTCAGCACTGAAGTTAGCCATGGAATTTACTAACTTTAGCCAACGTTAGCTAACTTAGCGATGTAAAAGATAACTTTACATTAATCTCCAGCGAAGGGACAAGATGTCACCTTAAACACGATGTTGACTTAGCTTGGAACAAATGTAGACATCCTTGTTTACCTTTGTTAGATACGTTAAGCTGATAGTGGGGTCTTCCACAAAGCTTTAAGCTGCTTTCACACCGGATGCGAAATGAATTTTTCGCACAAAAGATTACATTCAAAGTCAATGCATACACGCGAATACGCGTGAGATTCACGTCTTTGCATTCACTTTGAATGTAATCTGTCGTGCGAAAAATTCGTTTTGCGTCCGGTATGAAAGTAGCTTTATCCAGAGGTGACACTTCTCTCGGTTATGATGTGGCTTTGGGAAGAGTATAAAATACACCCCATCGCCCAGCCTCTCGGGATACCTCATATCGGAGGTAAAGTTACCCCAAGCACAGCGTTTGACCATTTTTTTTTAACTTAGAAACATTTTAAAACCCCATAGAAGCGAACGATTCGGAGTTTCCGCAATGCATTTCAATGGAAGTTCAGGCTCAGAATGTCTGAGTATATGAGGAGAGAATACGCACTGTGATTGGCTCATTGCATTTGAGGGCGGGGCTTAGCCATAGGTCAATTCAGCTGGAATGCACTTCGATTGCCGCTGGAATCAGTGGCAGCTGGTGAAGTGGCGATAGGGGAGGCTGAAACCCATCCCTTAAAAATAATGATTGGTCATACCTGTTTTCAATCATTCATTTAAATTACCATTAAAGAAACTCCGAAAACTCTCAACATTATCAGGCGTGGCCAGTTTTCATTAATAACGCATAGCAGTTAACTCTCACGCATTTGGCGTCAGTTTTAGCAGCGTATTTACGTTCCCCTGCTGTAGTCAGCAATTACTCAATCAATGCATATGGGAAACTCGAGTTACATTCTAAGTACATTCTGAGTATTTGAGCTGCATTCTGTTTGAATTCTTGGACGTTCCAACCATATTCGGCGGCCATTCCGGGAGCATTCTGACTGCATTCAAGGTGAACTCATATGGCATTCGAGGCACCTTCCAATCAGACTTCGGGCAGCAATTGAACCGCGCTTGTACAGCATTCGAAGTGTATTCTAAATATTCTGACTGCATTCTAACAGCATTCTAAATATTCCTACAGTGTTCCACCTACATTCAAGCTGCGTTCGAGAGCCAATACACCCAGAATGTGCAAGAATCATTTGAGACGGGTTCGAAGCGCATTCTAAGTATTCGAACAGCATTCTTTCAAAGCTGTAAGAATTTTGGTCAATTTGACATTCCCGTCCGAATGTTGCGCGAATTCTTCATTCTGGCTGGTTCTGCTTGATTCCTGCTGATTTTGGATAAGTGTGACGGGGGCATTACTCCTTTCATCAGGTATTTTATGATAATATAATTGTCTTGCCTGAAAGCTGCTATCTTGTTATGAGACCCTGAAATGATTATTTCGAGTTTAATTGGCTTTCAAGAAAGCTAGCAGGCTTGTTGGTTTGGATATGCATTTACCTGCTTGAGTCACTTCTTAATGTTTATATTTCAGACTGCGTTGCTGTGAAAATCATCCTTTTTACAGCATTTTGTTGATTATGTTATGAATATAACACTTCAGATACTCAATGACTCAATGGTATCTATCTTTAAGTCACAGCCTGCTCTTGAAAATTCCCAAGGATTCTGCCTCAACAATATGGTCAGGCAAGCTATTCCACATCTAAATTACTTTTTGGATGAAAAAAATATTTCCTAATATCAGTGCTAAATTTACCCTTGGTCAACTTCCATTTGTGACCCCGAGTTCTACTGACAAAACTTTGCCAAATGAAACCTACATAATTCACTTTGTTGATCCCTTTAACATATTTAAAAACCTCAATCAAATCACCCCTAAGTCTCCTTTTCCTAAGACTAAAGAGATTAAGGATCCTCAGCCTCTTCTCATAGCTTTCATCTTTTATACCTGGAATTAGCTTAGTGGCTCTTCTCTGCACTTTTTCTAGAGCCTCTATATCTTTCTTAAAGTATGGTCCCCAGAACTGCACACAATACTCCAGATGTGGTCTGACGAATGTGTTGTACAAGAGAAGTATGACCTCCTTGGATTTGAACTCAATACTTTTGGCAATGTATCCCAGCATCCGATTTCCTTTTTTAACTGCTACGGCACAATGGCTAGAACCTGTGAGGGTTTGGTCCACAATCACTCCGAGACCTTTTTCATGTGGAGCACATTCCAGTTTTAAACCTCCCATGAAGTAATCATGTCTAATGTTTTCCCTACATGTACAAGCTTACATTTCGCGACATTAAATTTAATTTGTCACATTTCGGCCGAATTCCGGATTCTATCCAAATCATCCTGAATCACTTTAGTGGACTCTAGACTATTTGCCAAACCTCCCAATTTAGTATCATCTGCAAATTTAAGTAATTTGCTCTCAATATTCCTATCAAGGTCATTAATGTACAACGTAGATGAGGAACAGCAGGGGTCCCAACACCAATCCCTGAGGGACTCCACTCCCCACCATACCTAGTTCAGATGAGATTCCATTATGATATGTTCAGATTACGCTATGTTACTTATTGAGTCGGCTTGTCCTGTATTGCATGAATAATAATTTCTTCTAACCAATCAGAGGTCTGCAGCGCATTGATCTCACATTTTAGTATTGGCTTGGCTACCTGGTACCAGGAATTATTTACAAAGGAAATGTATAAAAAACCGAGTAGAGTTGAGTCGAGTGCAATACCAGGCAGTGGAAAAGTGCCAAAAGAGGGTAATTGCATGCTTCACACTCGGCAAGGTAGGGTTGTGTAGCTTTTTTCCTTCAAGAAATTAAATCATCATTTAAAAACTTCACTTTGGGTCGCCCTGGTGGCTCATCGGTCTAAGCGCACGTACCATAAAGGCTGTGTCCTTCCCGCAGCGACCTGGGTTCGATTCTAGTTCAGGTCATTTGCTGCATGTCTTCCCCCATTCTTCTCCCCAACTTTCCTGTCTCTCTACACTGTGTAACTGTCAAATTGAGGATAAATTCCCAAAAAAAATAATCTTTAAAAAAAAAACTTCACTTTGTGTTTGCGCAGGTTACCTTTGTAAAATATTAAAATTAGTTTGATGATTTGAAACATTTAAGTGTAACAAATATTCAAAAATAAAAGAAATCTGGTAGGGAAATTACCAGAAATAAGGTAAAATACTTTTTCAAAGCACTGTGTTATTATTTACCATACTGCCGTCTTTTCTGTATCCCAGAAGTACTGTTGTGGTGTTTACTGTAATCCATGTGAATAAGGCTCATCAGTGCACAGCTCAGTACTTGTACTTACAGTCGAAGATGAGTTACACAGCTTTTGGTGTCATTGTTGAACTTATCAAGATTTACAGTAAAGGTGCTGGAGTGTCTTGATGATATTGCGAAACTGCAACACGGTCTCATCCCGACTCGTCATATAGTGACGCTACCTGACCAAGCGTCGATATGTAACAAAAAAGGAGCTTTTGGTGACCTTATTTGACGCTTAGAGTTAGGGTTCAGGTTTAGGTTTAGGGGTTAGGAGGTAGGCTTTGTTAAAACTGGGTTAAATAAGGACACCAAAAGCCTCCTTTTGCATTGTATATCGACGCTTGGTCAGGTAGCGTCACTATATGACACGTCGGAATGAGACTGGGCTTGAAACTGAGAAACCGCAATCCACAGTTGTGGATGTGAAATGTACATTCTGGACAGACTTCTCTGTTCCACACAACTGCAGCCAAAGTGCTGAAACTTGCCTTATTGTCATGGAGACGTGAAGTGCTCCTGGTTGCTCAGTTGCCATGTGTAACAGAGGAAAGCTCCAGGGATATAGGCCTACACTGGAGGCTAGACCCAGTAGAGCTGTGAGTTGCAGATATGCTTTAGACGTGTCTCAAACTGGAGGAGGGGCAAAGAATAGTGCACAGTTCGATAAAACTGAGCACAAATACAATATAATAGAACCTGGCAGCCTCTAAGTTTTCAGAAACCTTTCGTTCTGTCCACACAAAATTTTACTGAGTAAAAAAATGACCATGTCTTGAGGGAAGGATGCATTTGAAAAACTAAGCCAACACACGTCAAGCACTTGACAGCTACTGCATGACATGGCACGCCCTGCTGCACACCATAAAAACAAACGCTGAATTTACTTTACAATGTTCCATCATGTTACCAGGCAGCTGTGTTGACTAACGTCTGAATAACTACAAAAATTGAAGCCAAAATTAATAAGTCAAATAATTTTGAATTAACACATATACATGGAACCAGTAGTTGTGACATAGTTAAGTCAATCCAATATTTCATTTTAAGCATCCAGCCTTGATTTCAAGACTGAAATACACCTGAAATTGATTTTTTAATGCTGATTTAGTCACGTATAATTCTTACCTGGGAGCAAACCTTGTAGGTATTGCTAAATTTATATGAGCCCTTGAACATGCTTTGCCAACTATCACTTTGTCTGCTGAGGCAATTTTTTTGTATTCCCGGTTGAGGAAAAATTAGATTTCACTCTTCAAATGGGTATTATATTGTCAGTCAGTAGAGAACAGACATTATTTCTAGTGGAACCCCAGTTGCCTCTTAAAGGTAACTTTTTCTCTTATTAATGTAAAAATGAGCCAGGTGCTATCGAGCCGCCAGTGGGGATTAATAATCATCGCCTCGGATGATTGCTCAGAACATCTCAGATTAGAGGAGATCTTCCCTTCTCACCTCACTGACGACAAAGCCAGCTTCAGTTAACCCGTCATCTCAAGCCTTAGCATTTGATTTCTTGCAAAAAAAGTTCACCAGTGAGACACATTCCGCTTTAAGGAGAGAAGGATAAAAAAGGACTTATTGTTTTTATATGAGATATATTCCCCTGGTGTTCTGGTCAATAATGACTTGATATAGCGGCGCCTGGCTTGCTATTTGCTCTGTTTTCACCGTGTTTTCTCTGCCAGTGATTGAGCGGCGCTATTTTCACGCGCAGAGAAAGGTGGTTAAAACCGCGAGGTTAATGTCTGTTTGATCAAAGTTTATGTGAAATTTCCCGGGAGCGCCTTGGGAGCTGCTGTTGATGAACTGTAATAAAAAAATAGTCATTTTGACGACGCGGCCCTCGGTGCGGCGGCGGGGGATTTAGGTTAGAGTCTGTTTGCTGGGAAGAGGAGCCACGCGCACCAAAGATAAGTGAGCCGCAAAGAGGGGCGGGGAAAGGGGGAGGAGCATAGCGTCATCACCAGGCTGTCGACTGGAACTCATTGAACTGCTTTATATTGAAACATATAGCCCTCTATTCTCAGCCATTCTCAACTGCCTTAACAGAGCTTTGAGGGGAAGTAATGCTATAATAGTCTTACTTTTAAATACTGTACGTAACATGTATGCTCTCATGAACCACTAATTTGATGCAGGGATAGGTATGTTCAATATGAGGGATTTATCATTTAAAAGAATTATACGGCAAAGCTGTATTTTGAAATCTTGGTAAGGTACTAAACTTGAAATTTCAAAGTTATATTTCACAATCTATAAAACTGCGAGCCATTCATGATGCATTACCTTTTCTGAACTGACTCTGCACCCCTGTCCCAATAGATTCAAGAATTTCCAAATTAGGCCAAAGATTCTTCACGTCCTCAGCTCTAGAGCAGGTGTACTTACTCTTCTCCAGAAAGGGCTGGTGTGAGTGCTGGCTCTCAGTAGGCCCATGCAGTTATACACCAGATTCTACAAATCAACCCCAACAGTTTCTGCTAAAGACCTTGATTAGTAAAGACAGGTGTGAAACTGCATGTTTGGAATGAAAGCCTGCATCCACGCTGGCTCATTCTCATTCGGCATTCTCATTGTAAACTTATTTTTATAATAATCAGATCTACATTTATAGACTAATAAAAAAAATAATTTATGACATGGAATTATAAAATTTTTATTTCCAATCAGCAATGTACATTACATTTATTACTATGTAGGTATTAACAGGGGTGCAGGAGGCACGGGGGACGTGGGGAACACGTCCCACGCAGTTTTGAGAAGACGGCGATCTGATCACACCTCAAGAAGCTTAGTGCTGGGTCAAAAATCGAGCGAGCAATAAAACATCCATACGATCAAATTATTTTACATCACACGCGCAGATGTTAACTGCCGCGTGCACTTTTTAGTACCTCCCGCACAAATTCAACAACTGAGAGAGCTACGGGCAGGCATGAGGGCGCAAAAATACACAGCAAGAGCTAAAACGTCGCACGGCGCCTCTCTCTCTTTCCCCTTGCGCACTCGGGGCTCAGTTCTGCTCGCTTGAGTCACAGACTTTTGACCGTTTGGAGGCGGGAACCAAGGTAGGCCCCAGCCCTCTTATGATTGATCACTTTCAATGAGATCACACCCACACAACCTCATGCAACCTAGAAAAGCAGCTTCCATTATCTAACGTAAACAAGCAAGATAGTAGTAATTTCATAGTCATCTAGCGCTTTTGGCAACATGTTCGGCGCTGAAGACTATTGAGGTTATCAGTAAACTGTTAATGTTGGTGGATCAACTTAATAGCTTACTTACCGTTTATGCCATGATGGCCAGTTATTCTGCAATGTGTGCAATTGCGTATCATTTTTTAGAATAGTAGCCAGCTAGCTAGCTAACTTTAGCGAGGAAAAATCTCAGCAAATAATCATCATATGCTAGCAATATGGTTTTGTTTTTGCCGTAATGTTATTAGCCAGGCCCTATCTGTCATAGGCAGGAACCTAGCAGATGGCTATGCTTTGCGGTGCTGTCTGCCCCCAACTTGTTCGTTTAAATTCTTGGGACGTGTGAGGAATCGCTATTTTACACGAATTTCAATCCGGGTGGCTTCACTATCAAGCTGAAACAGGCTGACTGCTGGTCAGCCTATATTCTGCCAATTACCGTGAAGGAAATGTCAATATGAATGTGGACTGCCTGTACTAATATCTACAGCTAACTTATTGTATTTGCATTATCGGCCCATAAAAGATTTTACGCATCTCCATCACCCCTGTCATTTTCAAAAGGTCTTACTTCAGTCCGCAAACGACGAGCCTATTATTTGTCTGAATCGATTTTTAAAAAAAAATTGTATTTATTTATTTATTTACAACCAACAGCACCCCTATCTGGACACTGTTTGTCTCACACATATTTTAACCTAAATAGATACATTAAATAATAGATTGAACAATAGATTATTCAGCCAACATGCCTTCAGGTTCCCAGATGTGAGGTCTGAAACAAAAATGAAAAAAAAAGTTATTTAAATTAAATTAGTCAAAATTAAATCAGTCAAAGAACCATTTCAACGTCAAATGACAGGAAAGACCTAAAGTCAATTTTATATTTAACCTGGGATAATTCATGCCATCAAATTGGATTATTAAAAAAGAACTGCCCATAACTCTCAACATTTGTGATTAGAATAATTACTGGTTAAGCTAAACAATCAGAATCCTGTCTGTATGATGAATTGACAAAGTAATGCCGCATCTTTCTTATTATTATTTAGCATTAACACGGTTCTTTGATTTAATTTCCTTCTCACACTGACGACGTTGCCGTTACTTCCATTTTTCTTTCAGACATAAAATTTGGAAGGCAGTGGCTATTTTTACGATGAGGCGTAAGAATAATTCCGGGGCTATTTCATGGACCTATAAGGAGAATTAGACAAACAACGTAGGCAGGAACGCACGCCGATATGGGCTTAGCGGTCAAGTTGATATTGCAGGTCACGTGATGCCATGGGGGCCAAAAAGAAATTTCTCCATAGGGAATAATATAAAAAGACATGCTGATAAATCCGTGAATACATTTTTTGACAGTCACAAATTATATATACCGAAACTATTTATTTTTCTCTTTTAAATCATTGATGCCTCGTTCCTTGGCAAAGACAAAAATTTTTATTTATATTCAGGCTACGTGAACACCAACGGGTCCTCACATGCATGTTCTCGTCCCCTCCGAATTTAGTACTGCAGCGGATGTGAGTGGGTGGAGCAATGGGCATTCCTTGCTGTCCGTCTGTGATCAGCATTATAGACGTAGCCAAGTCGGTAAAGTGAGCTGGGGTTACGGTGCAGATATTTTAGCCATTTTCTTTTAATTGATGAATGGCCGTAATATGTAGCAACTTGATAGCCAAACTTCATTATACACTGCGGCAAAATGTACAGTAAGCTAAGGCCGCTGTTGTGACATCCTAGAACCGTGTACGCAGCCAACACTCACCTTACTTTTTCATATTAAAATGATATGGATGTATCCATAAACTGAGTTGTATATTTCCATTACTTTGAATAACACCAATTCGCATTACTCTATTTTGATGCGTTATGCATTATATGTCAGCTGAGTAGCATCTAACGTAATGTCCATGAGTGCATTTATAACACTACATAAATTCAGTTTGAACACTGCTTAGCAAACCATTTATTAACTATTCTTCATTCTTAAATCAGTCACAGACCTTCATACTTGATGACGAAACTTTTCAGCAACTTGACAGATGAGATCCAAAATGATAACTATTTTTTGTGCATGATCCGAACCGATTGGGTGGAGCAATGGGCATTCCTTGCCGTCCGTCTGTGATCAACATTATAGACCTAGCCAAGTCGGTAAAGTGAGCTGGCATTACAGTGTACATATACTGAGCAACTGAAGAAATGCAAGTTAATTAAAGACAGAGCGGAAAATAAGTTTGCGTGTAATTATTATAGAAAATCAAATTTATTTCTAACGTGTGCACATTTACGCTTGTTTCATCAAACTTTTCTTTGTTTTGCAGTCACTTTGACCGAGTAACCATAAGAGTACATTAACTAACTACCTAACTTGCGTTTCTTTTGTTGCTCAGTATATTTTAGCCATTTTATTTTAATTGATGAATGGCCGTAATATGTAGCAACTCGATTGCCACTCTTCATTATAAAGCGGGGCAAAATATACAGTCAGCTAAGGCCGCTGTTGTGACATCCTAGAACCATGTACGCAGCCAACACTCACCATACTTTTTTCATATTAAAATGATATGGATATATCCATAAACTGAGTTTTATATTTCCATAACTTTGAATCGCACCAATTCGCATTACTGTATTTTGATGCGTTATGCATAATGTGTCAGCTGAGTAGCATCTAACGTAATGTCCATATGAGTGCATTTATAGCACTACATAAATTCAGTTCAAACACTGATTAGCAAACCATTTATTAACCATTCTTCATTCTTAAATTAGTTACAGACCTTCATGCTTGATGATGAAACTTTTCAACAACTTGACGGATGAGATCCAAAATGATTACCATTTTTGTGCATGATCCGAACTTCCATTAAAAGTATTGAACACACGTACATTATTTGTGGTAAAGTCTTCATTAGATCGAAGTTTTGAGTAGGTGGAAACGTCAGAGTATATGAAATCCGAACATCTGTTCGTGAGCAGCATCTGAGATCAACAGGAGTGATGCAGGTAGATTTGACGGTGTGGCTGATTTTCATCTCAACGAATATAATTCCGAGTCCTAAAAGAGAACGCAACAGTTGAGCATGAGATCGATTAGATGTACATTTTAGAACAGAGATGGTGATTATGAGATAACAGGGGAAAGACAGAAAAAGGAGCGTAAAAACAAAGGTAAAAATAAAACAGTACAATGTGCATAACATTTCAGGGTAGACCCACATTCTACTGTCCATACTCCACGGAATAGTTATGAGTCTAGCGCGAAACTAAGTTACGTTAGCTAAAAGTAAATTAGCTTGCCAGAATCGGCAAAAGTTTAAGGCTCTTCTCTTTAAAACATATCAGTTTATAAGGCACGTGCAGTGCGTTGTGTGTTCGGTGTATCGTTTTGAATCTGGAGAAGATAACACACGCAGACAAGCAAGAATCGTCTGACTCTATAAATGTAGTTACTCATCGTTTAACTAAAGAGGACACGAGCCTGAGCAATGTCATGTTACACAACAGCAAGTCAACTATTTTGCTGACATTTTTGCGTTCAATAGGAGTAGCATCCAGCTGCAGCCCCGGAGCAGAAGCCCCTGACGTGACACAAGCCCCTGGCTTGACGGAAGTGCCCCTGGCGTGACGGAAGCGAAATAATGACTATTCACTGTTTTAATGCTGCATTCGGTAACGCCTCCCACGAGCCTTGTTTTCGAGACACGACTGGTGAATTCCGTTCTTTTGACCTCATGACCTCACTGTCCGAATGACCCTTCCTCGTACCTTCGACTTTAATTCACGACATGACTCGTGTTTACAAGTGTTACCGAATGCAGCATTATTCACTTAGCTAGCTCGCTAGCTAGGCTAGCAAACTAGCTAGTTAGCTATTTCGCTAGCCTAGCTAGTGATATTTACGCTAGCGAACCACCTAGCTAGCCAGCTTGTGAGTTAATTGCATCTTGTGCACATAGCTAAACCGATAGAAACAGTAAATGGTTAGTTTACTGTCACTCAATGTTATTCAGCAAGCTAGCTAGCATGACTATTCAATAAATATCACTAGCTAGGCTAGCGAAATAGCTAGCTAGCTAGTTTGCTAGCCTAGCAAGCGAGCTAGCTAAGTGAATAAAAACAGTGAATAGCCATCATTTCATTTCCGTCACGCCAGGGGCACTTCCGTCAAGCCAGGGGCTTGTGTCACATCAGGGACTTCTGCTCCGGGGCTGCAGCTGGATAGTGTTGTTCAATAGACCCATTTACAGCCGACGTCATCAAAAAGATACGTGCGCATCTTGGCAACAGAAGTAGCGGTCTCCCTAAGTCAGTCAGACCAGTTATGAATCTGCAAACATTGAATTACATATTTTACCAGCACCGAAATGTCTGGTTGTTGCGTGTACGGCTGTCAGAATCTATATTCCATTGGTTTTACAGGATTCTGAGAGGATCACATCCGTATCAGAGCAATCGGCGGCGTCTATGGTTGCAAGCTATCAAACGCGTTGACTGGACACGAGGACACGATCAGAACTGCTCGTGCTTGCAGTGCCCATTTTATATCAGGTATGTTATCTATTTTCTCACTGATTTCACTGGAAAGGCTCATTTATATGAACAATTGTTTGTAAGATATCGACCACTGATTTAATGCAGCTTAAGTTTGATAATTAGCATTAGCTTGTCTCACGGTTACAGACATTAAATGAAATATGTGAGAATAATGGTAAACCGAAGCAGATTTTGTGTTTGCATGACAACTACGTAGTCAAACTCGCTAGCTAGCAAGCCAACAATGCAAAATACAAAACCCAAAACCAGTGAAGTTGGCACGTTATGTAAATCGTAGATAAAAACAGAATACAATGATTTGCAAATCCTTTTCAACTTATATTCAATTGAATACACTGCAAAAGACAAGATGTTTAATGTTCAAACTGAGAAAACTTTTTTTTTTTTTTGCAAATAATCATTAACTTAGAATTTAAAGGCAGCAACACATTGCAAAAAAGTTGGCACAGGGGCCTTTTTTTTCCACTGTGTTACATCACCTTTCCTTTTAACGACACTCAGTAAACATTTGGGAACTGAGGAGACCAATTTTGAAGCTTTTCAGGTGGAACTCTTTCCCATTCTTGCTTGATGTACAGCTTAAGTTGTTCAACAGTCCGGGGTCTCCGTTGTCGTATTTTACGCTTCATAATGCGCCACACATTTTCAATGGGAGACAGGTCTGGACTACAGGCAGGCCAGTCTAGTACCCGCACTCTTTTACTACTGAGCCATGCTGTTGTAACACGTGCAGAATGTGGCTTGGCATTGTCTTGCTGAAATAAGCAGGGGCGTCCATGAAAAAGACGTTGCTTGGATGGCAACATATGTTGCTCCAAAACCTGTATGTACCTTTCAGCATTAATGGTGCCTTCACATATGTGTAAGTTGCCCATGCCTTGGGCACTAATACACCCCATACCATCACAGATGCTGGCTTTTGAACTTTGCGCCTATAACAGTCCGGATGGTTCTTTTTCCTCTTTGGTCCGAGGACACGACGTCCACAGTTTCCAAAAAACAATTTGAAATGTGGACTCGTCAGACCACAGAACACTTTTTCCACTTTGCATCAGTCCATCTTAGATGAGCTTGGGCCCAGCGAAGCCGGCGGCGTTTCTGGGTGCTGTTGATAAATGGCTTTCGCTTTGCATTGTAGAGTTTTAACTTGCACTAGCAGATGTAGCGACGAACTGTAGTTACTGACAGTGGTTTTCTGAAGTGTTCCTGAGCCCATGTGGTGATGTCCTTTACACACTGATGTCGGTTTTGATGCAGTACCGCCTGAGGATCAAGGTCACGGGCATTCAATGTTGGTTTTCGCCTTATCGCTACGTGCAGTGATTTCTCCAGATTCTCTGAACCTTTTGACGATATTACGGACCGTAGATGATGAAATCCCTAAATTTCTTGCAATAGCTCGTTGAGGAATGTTGTTTTTAAACTGTTCGACAATCAGCTCACGATTTGTTCACTAAGTGGTGACCCTCGCCCCATCCTTGTTTGTGAATGACTGAGCATTTCAGGGAAGCTGCTTTTATACCCAATCATGGCACCCACCTGTTCCCAATTAGCCAGTTCACCTGTGGGATGTTCCAAATAAGTGTTTGATGAGCATTCCTCAACTCTCTCAGTCTTTTTTGCCACTTGTGCCAGCTTTTTTGAAACATGTGGCAGGCATCAAATTCCAAATGAGCTAATATTTGCAAAAAATTACAAAGTTTACCTGTTCGAACATTAAGTAACTTGTCTTTGCAGTGTATTCAATTGAATATAGGTTGAAAAGGATTTGCAAATCATTGTATTCTGTTTTTATTTACGATTTACACAACGTGCCAACTTCACTGGTTTTGGGTTTTGTAATACTTACCCTGCCATGCAGGCGCAATTAGCTTTCAGGACGTAGTTTTCTGGTTTTTTTGATTATAACCCACGCGTCATGCACGGCGGTTTTATGCCTTTGTCTTTGACTAGGAAGGACCTCTGATTTCGAGACTCAAAACTCCAAGACTATGTCGTGGTATTTAACATTCTGCTTATGTCCACAGATAACGTAGTCATAAGCATCCAGTGACTTGTATGCTCATAGTTCTTCCCTAGTGTACACGCTAGGTTTCTCGATCAAATAGGTATATGTATCAGGCCACGGAATATTGGGCCACTAACTAACGTCATCTAGCCACTCACTGATACCATACGGATCTGGAAGTTGGTTGCCATTTGTCAAAGTCAATTTGATTAGGTAGCATTCGTGATCTTTGATAGCTATTGCCCTCGCATAGCTTGACAAGCTATTGTGGTCCGCCATACTTCCGTTGCCAAGCTGCGCTTGCAACCTGTCTTGTTTGCAAACATTAAGCCTTTACCAGCGGCTGTGTTTTTTCCGATCCGCTCATAGTTCCATCTGGGGTTTCCTACGCAAGGTTCTGCAGTGGTAAGAATTCCATTTCTGGAGAAGAGTGATCGTGAACACGCACCCTGGGTAGGAGTTCCACGAGCGCAGGCCATTGTCATGGACACCTCCGATACCAGCGCGTTCATGAGCCCCACACGACGCATGTGTGAGCGAAAGTCACACAGCGCATGTCCGCGCGGCTCTGGAAATAAGGCCCCCATGTCGGCGTGCTGAGCCATTGAGCAATTTCCATTGAAATGAATGGGCGGCCATTTTCCAATTGTATATCCAGTGAATTATAAAACATCCTTGAGCTATTTTCACGACGGCGATTTGCGCATGCGCACAGTGCCATTTTTCGAACAAAATCACCAAACCACCACTGTATACTTTCATATGTTTTTCCATGTGGAGCAAAGGTGGAGACAGATCTTTGTGCGGAATGTTGTGGTCGATAACTGGTGAACGTGAAGTAAAACATAAATTCACTACTCTTAAGATCATTATCAATTCCGTTGGGTGATTTTATACGAACCTGTGCCAATAATTATCATTGACCTTTTTCAATATGCTACTGAAAGGCTGCCCATTCACTGTAAAGGTTCGGGCATCAGATGACGGTGAGAAGTTGGTTGTGATACATAGGCTATTGATTCTGCTGAATGCCACAATCATGAAGTCAAAAAAGTAAGTATTTTAGATGAGCATCGTCCAATCAGCGTGGCATAATATAGGTCCAATGTGCGGCACACGGTCAACTCCTGCGAGTCAACTTAATAAAGTCAGTCCCAATATCCGTCCGTGCATCCGTACAGCCGTCATTCCACAAAGTTTCTCCGATTGTAATAAATTTGGTGTGTGGATAGAGGTTGATGAGCGATGCCCAAAGCTAAGATAGTGTCCAGTCCAAGGTACTTTTTTAATTTTGAGTTTTCGCGAGTTGTTCGTTCGGAGTTGACCGTCAGTACCGCACAGGGCTAATTTTGATAATTTGCCTACCATTCTTCAATGCCCTAATAGTGGATACAGTAGGATAGGATCTTTGCTGCCAGGCAGATAAAAGCACAACTATAAATCCAATATCGTGGACTCCAAACAGAAGTAGTACAAGTACTTTCTAAAAGTTCAGGTATTTACTATTTAATGTTATTCCGAATTTGAAATTTTCGTTGATATACCTACCTGAAGGTAAAAACACAAAAACCAAAACTTGAAGAATTACGGCATTAAGAATTAAGAATTTTTACCTGAACGTAAAAAATAACAAAAACCAAAACCTGAAGAATCGCGGCTCATCGTAAAAATAGTTCCGGAATGATTCTTTTGCCTTGTCGTAAAAATAGCTCAAGAATTATTCTTACGCCTCGTCGTAAAAATAGCCACTGCCTATTTGGAAACCTTGGGTCAGGTGTATGGAAGCCCAAAGTGGACAATATTCAAATGAAAATGTAATCCCACTATTGCATTATAATTTTCCACTTATGAATGAGTTATTTGAGACAATATTAAATTGAAAATGCATTAATCCAATTATCACTTTCATTTTCACATACACATATGGGGAAATCTATGACTATATTCAAATGATAATGAAAAGCTGTTTGACATTTCATTTTCAAAGTCATGCTCTGCAATACAGTGGACAATATTCAAATGCAATAAGCAAAACATCACCCCCAGCCTATTGCATTTACATTTACATGTCATCACGCTCTTTTGGGGTCAACATGATAATGAAAATGCTGTTTTCTAATCACTTGGAAATAATAATGACATAATAATGATGATGACATTTGACATTTCATTTTCAAAGACTTATCCTGCAATACATGGGACAATATTCAAACGCAGTAAGGGGAAACAGCGCCTCCCAGTCCATTGCATTTTCAAATACATGTCACCACGCTCTTTTTGGGACACAATGAAAATTAAAATGCAATCTGTCAGCGTCTCATCAAGGCGGGTCTTCCGCTAGGACGTCACTGATTAGGGGCGCGAACGGAAACCATGTTCCTCATTTGCATACCAACCAATCAGCTTCTGGGTAGCGCTTGTACGCACGGAGGCTTACTGATAATGTCATGATGGCTTGGCTGCTATGTATTGTGTGCCATCGCGCAGTAGGCTACGTTGCGCTTTGGATGAAGCCACCTAGGCAGCTAGTATACTAGCTAACGTTAACTAAGGAAAATATTTGTAAATGATCATCACATAAAAGCAATATGATTTGATTTTTGCCCCAACTCTATTAACTGAGCTAGCTGTAATATGCATGAACTTATCCGAGGCTTCGCGGCAGTGTTGTGCAACTGCAACCCAAGTATGCTTGCAGATTTCAGAGACGTTCGCTAGCTTGCTAGTGAGTCTAAAAGCAATCGCTTAGGTACAGCTAACTAGCTATGATGCCTACTGGAGAAGCTCTTACAGCCGATTTGTCTCTTCAACGCCATCTCGCACACACGACCTCTTTCACCATTGATTAGCAGCTTCTTTTACCTACAGAACAAGCTGACAGTTCAGCCTGAGACATGTTATTTCATAGCTAGTTTAAGCAGCATTACCTTCCATACGTGCTATAGCGTATTACATTACTCCAGATAAAACGCTATCCGTCTCCCCACCCTGCTGACGCTAGTTAGGGGAAATGTTTGTCATCATTTTTATACTTAATTGCTGTGATTCGGTTTTTGCCCTAGCTTCACCAGCTAGCTAGCTGACAGCGATTGCTCTTGTGCTTGCCGAGTTGCAGGTTCACCGCTCCTGAAACATGCACAATGTAGGCATCATGCAGAACGTTCCGATAAATGGCCAGCAGTCAGGCTACCGCTGTTCCTAGTTCAATCGCGATTCCCAAGCCATGTAGCAATGGGAGAAGTTTTGATGACTCTGACTCGCTGAAAACGATGTTCCTCACTTGCTAACTTAACCTGCTGAAATATGAACTTTTTTTGTTATGTTTGGCAGCACTTCTGTACGTCCCAACAGTACTATCAGATTTCTGGGAGATTTAAATGGATAGCTCATTACCTGGCTAGCTCAAGAACAATCGGCAAGCACAAGAGCAATCGCTGTCAGCTAGCTAGCTTGTGAAGATAGGGGAAAAACCGAATCACAGCGATTAAGTATAAAAATGATGACAAACATTTCCCCTAACTAGCGTCAGCAGGGTGGGGAGATGGATAGCGTTTTATCTGGAGTAATGTAATACGCTATAGTACGAATGGAAGGATAATGCTGCTTTAACCAGCTATGAAATAACATGTCTCAGGCTGAACTGACAGTTTGTTCTTTCAGGAAAAGAAGCTGCTGATCAATGGTGAAAGAGGTTGTGTGTGCGAGATGGCGTTGAAAGTGGCAAATCAGGGCTGGAAGAGCTTCTCCAGTAGGCATCATAGCTAGTTAGCTGTACCTAAGCGATTGCTTATGGACTCATTAGCGAGCTAGCTAACGTCTCTGAGATCTACAAGCACACTTGGGTTGCAGGTGCACAACACTGCCGCGAAGCCTCGGATAAGTTCATGCATATTACAGCTAGCTCAGTTAATAGTGTTGGGGCAAAAATCAAATCATATCGCTTTAATGTGATTATCATTTACAAATATTTTCCTTAGTTAACGTTAGCTAGCATACTAGCTGCCGAGATAAGCCTCCGTGCGTACAAGCGTTACCCAGAAGCTGATTGGTTGGTATGCAAATGAGGAACATGGTTTCCGTTCGCGCCCCTAATCAGTGACGTCCTAGCGGAAGACCCGCCTTGATGAGACGCTGACAGATTGCGTTTTAATTTTCATTGTGTCCCAAAAAGAGTGTGGTGACATGTATTTGAAAATGCAATGGACTGGGAGGCGCTGTTTCCCTTACTGCATTTGAATATTGTTTGAAAATGAAATGTCAAATGTCGTCATCATTATTATGTCATTATTATTTCCAAGTGATTAGAAAACAGCATTTTCATTATCATGTTGACCCTAAAGAGCGTGATGACATGTAAATGTAAATGCAATAGGCTGGGGGTGTTGTTTTGCTTATTGCATTTGAATATTGTCCACTGTATTGCGGAGCATGACTTTGAAAATGAAATGTCAAACAGCTTTTCATTATCATTTGAATATAGTCATAGATTTCCCATATGAGTATGTGAAAATGAAAGTGATAATTGGATTAATGCATTTTCAATTTAATATTGTCTCAAATAACTCATTCATAAGTGGAAAATTATAATGCAATAGTGGGATTACATTTTCATTTGAATATTGTCCACTTTGGGCTTCCATACACGTGCATGTTGACTGTGTCTCTTATTTGATGCGTTTATTCAGGTTAAATTTCTGTTCAGTACAGTGAAGCATGTTTAAACAGGCTAGGTGTCCCGTTGGCTGTAAAAAAAAAATGGGTACGGACACCTTTACGGACTGAAGTAAGACGTTTTGAAAATGTGAGTGGTGATGGCAGCGCATAAAATCTCACATGGGCCAATATTGTAAACAAAATCAGTTTTGAGCTGGCTGCTCATTTATATTGCCACTTCCGTTCACGTTGATAGGCAGAAGATAGACCGACCAACTGTCAGTCTGTTTCGGCTTTATGGTGAAGGCACCAGGGTTAAATACGTGTTAAATAGTCAAAACTAACAAGTGGGGATCGGTACTACAGCGCCGCAAAGCATAGCAATCAGCTACGTTCCTGCCTATTACAGATCAGGGCTAACTAATAACAAAAGGCTAAAAACAAAACAATATCGCTAACATATCATGATAATTTGCTAAGATTTTCCCTTGCAAACGTTAGCTAGCTAGCTGGCTACTAATCTAAAAAATGATATCAAATGCGATTGCACACATTGCAGAATAACGGGCCATCATTGCATAATCGGTAAGCAAGCCATTACGTTAGTTCACCTATATTAACAGTTTACTGATAACCTCAATAGTCTTCAGCCCCGAACATGTTGCCAAAAACGCTAGATGACTATGAAATTACATATATCTGGCTTGTTTACATTAGATAAAGGAAGCTGTTATTCTAGGTTGCATGCATGGATGTATTATAAGAACTGGATACTGAACCTAAAATGCCCGCCCATTCATTTCAATGGAAATTGCTCAGTGGCGCAGCGCGCCAACATTGGGCCTTCTTTCCCGAGTCACGCGGACGTGCTGTGTGACTTTTCATTCACACATGCGTTGCGTGGGGCTCATGAACGCCCTGACACCTGAGGTATCTATGACAACGGTCCGCGCCCAAAGCACTCCCACACAGGACGCGTGTTCACGACCAGTGTTCTCCGGAAATGTAGCTGACTGTGTTCACTGCGAAACCTATGCAATAGCTCTGTACTGAACGGGCAAACATAGCACTTGGCTTACATATAGTTTGGAAAAACAATTTATATACCTAATAGGGATATAAAATGTTAATGAACTATTTTTATTTAACTGGGAAATAAAATTATTCACTATCGCAAACAATGTCAGCAAGTTGACTTGCTGCTCTATAAGATGACAGTTCAATCTCGTTTTCCGCACAGTTCAAAGCTAAATGTATTCGTAGAAAGTGAAACGTTTCGAGCTTGTTAGCTTGTAACCTCCTTACTGGATTCAAGACGATAACCCAACCGCACAGAGCACTGCCTATGGTACATGAACTGATAAGTTTTATAGTAGATGACGTTGATCAAAGTATTTAGTCAATTCTGACAAGCAAAATTACTTTTAGTGTACGTGAATGCTCAAAGCTCATTAAATCCATCCTTTCTCTATACCTGGAACTGGTGCCCATCCCAGCTGACTCTGGATGAAAGGCAGGGACCCACCCTGGACAGCTCGCCAATCCATCGCAGGATTCACAAACCATTCATTAGAATTTAATTTTAATATTTAATATTATATTTATGCTATCATATAATATACCCGCAACCCGGTGTGTCATCTGTAACATAGCTGCTGCTGTTATATGCTATTACCACGTTTATCAGCACTAGAAATTAAACTCTAAACTTTCTTCACTTATTTCAAGCTTGAGGTTTTTACGACCCAAATGTTTCTCTGGGTACACAAGCATCAAGGTAAGCCGAGAAAGTGCTGATTTTATTTGATATTAGTAGAGTTTGAATACGGAATTATTTTCCTTCCCCTTATACGGGATTAGCAATAAGTCCTCACATAATCAGCAGCCCAGGTATAAAATATACATAAAGTCGGTCTTCGTTTCGTTCTCATCTGTCTTTCTACTGGGACTCTCGTATTTTCTCTGCGCAGATGGAGTTCAGCCACATCAGGGAATCTCCGCAGCATCACTCCCATACACTGGTGCTGCTCACTAACAGTGTGTCGTTCACATCACAGGCTGAACAACAAATACTGTCTCTGTTTGTGAAGTGCTGTCATGCAAGTTAGGCGCATGCATAAAATAACTGACTTCATACTCTGTATCTTAAAAGTTGCTGAAAAGTTACGGCATCAAGTATGCACATCTGCTGTTGTTTTCATAATTAAGAATGGGGCATGCAATGGCAAATAAATTATGAGCTGTGCAGTTTTTTTGTGCTGAACTTATACCGTGCTGAAGGTGCACATATGGAAGTAGTTAATGCTACTTAGCTAGCTACTTAGCCAGCATATAATACATGAAGCAGTAAAACACAGTACTGTGAATCGGTGTAAGATATTCAAAGTAATGAAAATACACAACTCAGTTTAGGTGCATCTTGAACATTTTAATACGAAAAAGCAAAGCAAGTGTTAGCTACATGCACGATTATAGGATGTCACCTTCAATAGTTACAGAATACATGCCCGTTATCCAACCTTAATTAACCAACAACAGCCTTTGCTACCTTACTGTTTATTCTGTAACGTTACATAAGATAGTTGAAGCAGTCGAGTTGTTACATAACAAAGCCATTCATCAAATACAATAAATGAAAACATTAGTGTCGTTACACCTGCTCACTTTACCGACTTGGTAATAATGTCAGCCGACAGCACGGAATCTCCTGACCAGTGCTACGTGCAAAGAACCTGCTTACAAGAACGTGCTTAGTGACAAGGTCCCCTTGGTGTTCGCATAGCCTGAATTAAAATAAAAAATTTTGTCGCTGCCGTGGAAAAAAAGCACCAATGATTTAAAAGAGAAAAATCAACAGATTATATATTGATCATTTGTGGTAGTCAAAAAAATGTATTCACGAATTTATCAGAGTGTCTTTTTCAGTTGTTCCCTATGCAAAAATTTCTTTTTGCCCCCCATGGCATCACGTGACTTGCAATATCAGCTTCACTGCTAAGCCCTTGTCAGCATACGTCTCAGCCCTGGTTCAATATCCAGCTCTTATAACACATCCATGGTTGCATGAGGTTGTATGGGTGTGATCTCGTTGAAAGTGACCAATCATAAGAGGGCTGGGGTCTGCCTTGGTTCCCACCCCCAAAGGGTCAAAAGTCTATGACTCAAGTGAGCAGAACTGAGCACCGAGCGCACAAGGGGAAAGAGAGAGAGTGGCGCCGTGCGACGTTTTTAGCTCTTGCTGAGTTTTTTACTCGCTCATTGCTGCCCGTAGCTCTCTCAGTTGTTGAATTTGTGTGCAAGGGACTAAAAAGTGTGCAGGGCAGTTAACATTTGGGCGTGATGTAAAATAATTTGATCGTATGGATGTTTTATTGCTCGCTCGACTTTTTACCCAAATGTGATTCCATAAGCCTGCTCACACAGTGTAAAGACTTGTTGCTGCAGACGCACAGACACATGGAAAAGCACACACATTCACACAAGAAATCGCACAAATACACACAAGGACACTCACAGAGACACATTCGTACAAATACACACAAGCACACTCACAGAGACACATTTGCACATATAAACACATGCACACTCACAGAGACACATTCGCACAAATAGACAAAAGCACACTCAGACACATTCACACATGCATTCGCACAAATGCACACAAGCACACTCACAGAGACACATTCACACAAATACACACAAGCACACTCACAGAGACACATTCACACATACACACGAGCAATCTCACAGAGACACATTCACACATACTCACAAGCACACTCACAGAGACACATTCACACATATGCACACATGCACACTCACAGAGACACATTCACACTTACACACAAGCACACTGACAGAGACACATGCACACATGTACAAACAAGCACACTCACAGAGACATATTCACACATGAGCACAGAAGCACACTCACAGAGACACATTCACACATACTCACAAGCACACTCACAGAGACACATTCACACATATGCACACATGCACACTCACAGAGACACATTCACACTTACACACAAGCACACTCACAGAGACACATGCACACATGTACAAACAAGCACACTCACAGAGACATATTCACACATGAGCACAGAAGCACACTCACAGAGACACATTCACAAATATGCACACACATGCACATTCACAGAGACAAATTCACACATACTCACAAAAGCGCACTCACAGAGACAAATTCACACATGAGCACAGAAGCACACTCACAGAGACACATTCACACATACTCACAAGCACACTCACAGAGACACATTCACACATATGCACACATGCACACTCACAGAGACACATTCACACTTACACACAAGCACACTCACAGAGACACATGCACACATGTACAAACAAGCACACTCACAGAGACATATTCACACATGAGCACAGAAGCACACTCACAGAGACACATTCACAAATATGCACACACATGCACATTCACAGAGACAAATTCACACATACTCACAAAAGCGCACTCACAGAGACAAATTCACACATATACACACAAGCACACTCACCTAGACACATTCACACATATGCACACAAGCACACTCACAGAAATACATTCACACATATGCACACAAGCACACACACACAGATACATTCGCGCAAATATACACAAGCACACTCACAGAGAAACATTCACACATGTACACACAAGCACACTCACTTAGACACATTCACACATATGCACACAAGCACACTCACAGAGAAACATTCACACAAATACACACAAGTACACAGAGAAATGGTTGCACAAATACACACAACCACACTCACAGAGACACATTCGCACAAATAGACACAAGCACACTCACAGAGACACATTCACACAAATACACAAAAGCACACTCAGACACATTCACACTTGCATTCACACATTTACACACAAGCACACTCACAGAGACACATTCGTACAAATACACACAAGCACACTCACAGAGACACATTCACACAAATGCACACAAGCACACTCACAGAGACACATTCACACATACGCACACAAGCACGCTCCCCGAGACACATTCGCACAAATACACACAAGCACACTCACAGAAACACATTCACACAAATACACACAAGTACACTCACAGAGACACATTTACACATATTCATAAAAGCACACACACAGAGACACATTCACACATATACACACAAGTACACTCGCAGAGATACATTCGCTCAAATATACACAAGCACACTCACAGAGACACATTCACACAAATACACACAAGTACACTCACAGAGACACATTTACACATATTCACAAAAGCACACACACAGAGACACATTCACATATAGACACACAAGCATACTCGCAGAGATACATTCGCTCAAATATACACAAGCACACTCACAGAAACACATTCACACAAATACACACTAGTACACTCGCAGAGACACATTTGCACAAATACACACAAGCACACTCACAGAGACACATTCACAAATATGCACACATGCACACTCACAGAGACACATTCACTCACACAAGCACACTCACAGAGACACATTCACACAAATACAAGCACACTCACAGAAACACATTCACACAAATACATACAAGTACACTCGCAGAGACACATTCACACATATACACACAAGCATACTCACAGAGACACATCCACAAATATGCACACATGCACACTCACAGAGACACATTCACTCACACAGGCACACCCAAATCGATTTCTAGTCATAGGGCCCAAAATTGCCAGCGGCGCCCCTGCATATACACACAGGTATATAGACACACACACACACACACACACACACACACACACAAGCGCGCACACACACACATGCACACCCAGACAGTCATCTCGATTGATACCATTTCAAGCAGGAATAATGTGGGCGATACTTAAGTTTTTAATAACAGTAAAATGAAACAGTCAGCACCAAGGGGCCAGCTGGGTTAATCCTTTCAATATTACTGAAAAAAGAGATGAAAAAATAGACACCTATGGTGAGGGAGAGAGAGTAAGAGGAGAGAGACAGGCAGTGTGTGTGTGTGTGTGTGTGTGTGTACATTACAACACAGAAAATAAGAAATAGAGCGACAGCATCACTGACGACTGAAAGGGATAAATGGTGGTTTCAATATAGGCCTCTGTCTCCAAACAAATACTGTGGATGTTTAACACTGTCGCAAGCAATTTAACGCCAATTTGTATTCTGTATTTCCAAACTCGAATTAATACAAAGGAGATGAGTGGATCTGTGCAATAACCTTTTTCCTGCAACAAAGCAGTGGGTGTGATGGACAGATGGTAAAATCTGCTGGCAGTAGTATGAGCATGAATATCTGTGTTCAAACCATTTAATTACTGCGGCTGCTTGATAAAGCTTCACACATAAGTCTAACCAAGGAACCTGCTCCTCGGTCACAGGGAGTCCTACTGCAACCTCCTAAATTATCCTATATGACAAACTTAGAAAAAATCTAAATCAGTGTAAATACAGTAAAACTTGGATTATTATTTTTCCATTGTCCATTTCATAAAAAGGATGGAAAGACAGGTGAATGAACTGAAATCAGCAGTGTCTCATAGTCTGATCATACGAGTAACTAATAAAAAATGAAGAATGACCCCCCTCCACTCTCAGCGATAATCCTTCAAATATCATTGTGTGACAAGGGGCTACTGGAGGAAAAAAATCACAGGCTTAATACTAAGAGACTCATTTTAATTTACTGCATGTGTGGACAGCCAGGCTGAAGAGCAGGGTCGAGACAGGCCGTATTGCTTTTACACAAGCTCTCACTATAGGCAAGTCGGGCAGGCAGCATGAATGTTATCAAGCTGGGTGAAAAACTCAACTAGAATGAGAAATTACCAACAAACAAAAACACGTCACAAAACATTTCTACCTCATGCCTCGTATGTAATGAAAAATAATTGGACACATATCTTCTGCTAATAATGTTCAACAACTTGCTAACATTTCTAAATCCACTCTTAAAAGTTTTTTTTCCTCATTTCACGGGCGCAATTAAAGGGCAATAATATGAATAGTCAAATGTTTATGCCTGTGTATAAACAAGGGAAATTAGTAGTTACAGAAAATGACATTTTAATATCTCATTTATAATTACTAATCCAGTATAAAATTCAGTACCACAGTCAGAAAAAAATCCACAATAGACATATATACACACCTGAAATGCTGGAATGATGTCATTATTGACCATCTCTGTGTTCTCTCCTATCTGTGCCATCCATGATGGTATGTATGCATCTGCCAGCATTAGCGGGCATACACACCTGCACGCATGTGCATGTTTTTCTGCATGAGTAAGTGCACACTCATGTACTGAGTGTGTGTCTTCTTGTACAAGGGTTTTGTGAACATGGGCATGTGTTTCCGCGTGAGTAAGTACACACTTATGTACTGAGTGTGTGTCATGAGTAAGTACACACTAATGTACTGAGTGTATGTCCCTGTGAACATGGGCATGTTTTTCCGCATGAGTAAGTATACACTCATGTATGGAGTGTGTGTTCCTGTGAAAATGGGCATGTTTTTCCGCATGAGTAAGTACATACTGATGTACAAAGTGAGTGAAATGAATAGGTTCAAACTCATGTACTGAGTGTGTGTCATGAGTAAGTGCACACTCATGTGCTGAGTGTATGTCATGAGTAAGTACATACTCATGTACTGAGTGTATGTCATGAGTAAGTGCACACTCATGTACTGAGTGTGTGTCATGAGTAAGTGCACACTCATGTACTGAGTGTGTGTCATGAGTAAGTACACACTCATGTACTGAGTGTGTGTCATGAGTAAGTGCACACTCATGTACTGAGTGTATGTCATGAGTAAGTGCACAATCATGTACTGAGTGTGTGTCATGAGGGGCACACACTCAGTACATGAGTGTGTGTCATGAGTAAGTGCACACTCATGTACTGAGTGTGTGTCATGAGTAAGTGCACACTCATGTACTGAGTGTGTCATGAGTAAGTACACACTCATGTACTGACTGTGTCATGAGTAAGTACACACTCATGTACGGAGTGTGTGTCATGAGTAAGTACACACTCATGTACTGAGTGTATGTCATGAGTAAGTTCACACTCATGTACTGAGTGTGTGTCATGAGTAAGTGCACAATCATGTACTGAGTGTGTGTCATGAGTAAGTACATACTCATGTACGGAGTGTATGTCATGAGTAAGTAAACACTCATGTACTGTGTCATGAGTAAGTGCACACTCATGTACTGAGTGTGTGTCATGAGTAAGTACACACTCATGTACTGAGTGTGTGTCATGAGTAAGTGCACACTCATGTACTGAGTGTGTGTCATAAGTAAGTGCACACTCATGTACTGAGTGTGTCATGAGTGAGTTCACACTCATGTACTGAATGTGTGTCATGAGTAAGTGCACACTCATGTACTGAGTGTGTGTCATGAGTAAGTGCACACTCATGTACTGAGTGTATGTCATGAGTGAGTTCACACTCATGTACTGAGTGTATGTCATGAGTAAGTTCACACTCATGTACTGAGTGTATGTCTGAGAGTAAGTTCAAATCATGTACTGAGTGTGTGTCATGAGTAAGCACATACTCATGTATGGAGTGTGTGTCATGAGTAAGTAAACACTCATGTACTGTGTCATGAGTAAGTACATACTCATGTACTGTGTGTCATGAGTAAGTTCACACTCATGTACTGAGTGTGTGTCACAATCATGTACTGAGTGTGTGTCATGAGTAAGTACACACTCATGTACTGAGTGTGTGTCATGAGTAAGTAAACACTCATGTACTGTGTCACAAGTGCACATCATGTACTGAGTGTGTGTGTCATGGAAGTGTGTGCACAAGTGCACATGTACTGAGTGTGTCATGAGTGAGTTCACACTCATGTAATGAATGTGTGTCATGAGTAAGTGCACACTCATGTACTGAGTGTGTGTCATGAGTAAGTGCACACTCATGTACTGAGTGTATGTCATGAGTAAGTTCACACTCATGTACTGAGTGTATGTCATGACTAAGTTCACACTCATGTACTGAGTGTATGTCATGAGTAAGTTCAAACTCATGTACTGAGTGTGTGTCATGAGTAAGTACATACTCATGTACTGAGTGTGTGTCATGAGTAAGTTCAAACTCATGTACTGAGTGTGTGTCATGAGTAAGTACATACTCATGTACTGAGTGTGTGTCATGAGTAAGTACACACTCATTTACTGAGTGTAGGTCATGAGAAAGTTCACACTCATGTACTGTGTGTCATGAGTAAGTACATACTCATGTACTGAGTGTGTGTCATGAGTAAGTGCACACTCATGTACTGAGTGTATGTCATGAGTAAGTTCACACTCATGTACTGAGTGTATGTCATGAGTAAGTTCACACTCATGTACAGAGTGTGTGTTTCTTTGTTCAAGGGTTCTGATTTGTGTTTTAGCATGAGTTCACATGTAAGGTCACTCTGTACGTGCACACCGGTGTGCATACATGTGACATACCTACGTGTGTGTTCCTGTGCACGCGTGTTGCGTGTTCACACAGCCTGCATATGTGTTTATGGATGTGCGCGCATGAGCCAGAAATCCCAGCTGAGTGTCAGACAAATAGAGATCAGGCGAGTTATTGTAAACTCTCACCTGCAATCTCCACACAGACCTCCCACCGACACGGAGTCGCCCAAGCCAAAATATCAGCACCAGCAGGAATTATGGGAAGCCCTGCGGCCGGCTGAAAAAAAAGGAAATTAAAAAAGGATTAAGGCTGGCTGACACTTCGCAGGCGACCACCAGAGGCTCCAAATCTCTTCATTCTTGTGATGTTTGCTCCTGGATGTAAAGGGTGTGTGTTTGCAGAGTGAGAGTTTGTGCATATGTGTGTGTGTGTGTGTGTGTGTGTGTGTGCATGTGTGCGTGTGAGTGCCGTGCGTGCGTGTGTGGGTGTGTGTGTCTGCATGCGCGCGCGTATGTGCGTGTGTATGTGTGTGTGAGTGTGTGTGAGCACGCGCGCACATGTGGGGGGGGTGTGTGTGTGTGTGTGTGTGTGCATGTGTGTGCACGTGTGTGCGTGTGTGTGTGTGTCTGGTCACGTATGCTTTGATCTCGCCTCACTGCTCAGGTAGTAGGTCACTTATGCTCTGATCTCGCCACACTGCTCAGGTAGTACGTCACTTATGCTCTGATCTCGCCACACTGCTCAGGTAGTAGGTCACGTATGCTCTGATCTCGCCACACTGCTCAGGTAGTAGGTTACGTATGCTCTGATCCTGCCACACTGCTCAGGTAGTAGGTCACGTATGCTCTGATCCCGCCGCACTGCTCAGGTATTAGGTCACGTTTGCTCTGATCTCGCCACACTGCTCAGGTAGTTGGTCACGTATGCTCTGATCCCGCCGCACTGCTCAGGTATTAGGTCACGTATGCTCTGATCTCGCCACACTGCTCAGGTAGTAGGTCACGTATGCTCTGATCCTGCCGAGCTGCTCAGGTGGTAGGTCACGTATGCCCTGATCTCGGCGCACTGCTCAAGTATTAGGTCACGTGTGCTCTGATCCTGCCACACTGCTCAGGTAGTAGGTCACGTATGCTCTGATTCCGCCGCACTGCTCAGGTAGTAGGTCACGTATGCTCTGATCTCGCCACACTGCTCAGGTATTCGGTCACACATGCTCTGATCCCGCCGCACTGCTCAGGTAGTAGGTCACGTATGCTCTGATCCCGCCGCACTGCTCAGGTATAAGGTCACGTATGCTGTGATCCTGCTACACTGCTCAGGTATTAGGTCACGTATGCTCTGATCCTGCCACACTGCTCAGGTATTAGGTCACGTATGCTCTGATCTCGCCACACTGCTCAGGTATTAGGTCACATATCCTCTGATCCTGCCACACTGCTCAGGTATTAGGTCACGTATGCTCTGATCTCGCCACACTGCTCAGGTATTAGGTCACATATCCTCTGATCCTGCCACACTGCTCAGGTATTAGGTCACGTGTGCTCTGATCCCACCACCCTGCTCAGGAAGTAGGTCACGTATGCTCTGATCTCGCCACACTGCACAGGTAGTAGGTCTCGTATGCTCTGATCCCGCCTCACTGCTCAGGTAGTAGGTCACGTATGCTCTTATCCTGCCACACTGCTCACGTTGTAGGTCACGTATGCTCTGATCTCGCCACACTGCTCAGGTATTAGGTCGCGTATGCTCTGATCTCGCCGCACTGCTCAGGTAGTAGGTCACGTATGCTCTGATCCCGCCCCACTGCTCAGGTATTAGGTCACATATGCTCTGATCCTGCCACACTGCTCAGGTAGTAGGTCACGTATGCTCTGATCCCGCCACACTGCTCAGATATTAGGTCACGTATGCTCTGATCCCACCACACTGCTCAGGTAGTTGGTCACGTATGCTCTGATCTCGCCACACTGCTCAGGTATTAGGTCACGTATGCTCTGATGTCGCCACACTGCTCAGGTATTAGATCACGTATGCTCTGATCCTGCCACACTGCTCAGGTATTAGGTCACGTATGCTCTGATCCCTCCACACTGCTCAGGTATTAGGTCACGTATGCTCTGATCCCACCACACTGCTCAGGTAGTAGGTCACATATGCTCTGATCCCTCCACACTGCTCAGGTAGTAGGTCACATATGCTCTGATCCCACCACACTGCTCAGGTATTAGGTCACATATGCTCTGATCCCACCACACTGCTCAGGTATTAGGTCACGTATGCTCTGATCACGCCACACTGCTCGGGTATTAGATCACGTATGCTCTGATCCTGCCACACTGCTCAGGTAGTAGGTCACATATGCTCTGATCCTGCCGCACTGCTCAGGTATTAGGTCACGTATGCTCTGATCCCACCATACTGCTCAGTTATTAGGTCACGCATGCTCTGATCCCGCCGCACTGCTCCGGTATTAGGTCACATATGCTCTGATCCTGCCACACTGCTCACGTAGTAGGTCACGTATGCTCTGATCCTGTCGCACTGCTCAGGTATTAGGTCACGTATGCTCTGATCTCGCCACACTGCTCAGGTGTTAGATCAC
This sequence comes from Gymnothorax javanicus, assembly GCA_029692085.1. Lineage (NCBI taxonomy): Eukaryota > Metazoa > Chordata > Actinopteri > Anguilliformes > Muraenidae > Gymnothorax > Gymnothorax javanicus. The sequence continues at coordinate 102,082,338 of CM056194.1, read as the reverse complement.
GTATGCTCTGATCCTGCCACACTGCTCAGGTAGTAGGTCACGTATGCTCTGATCCCACCACACTCCCCAGGTATTAGGTCACGTATGCTCTGATCCCGCCTCACCGCTCAGGTAGTAAGTGTTCTATGCTCTGATCCTGCCACACTGCTCAGGTAGTAGGTCACGTATGCCCCACTGCTCAGGTATTAGATGCTCTGATCCCACCACACTGCTCAGTTATTAGGTCACGTATGCTCTGATCCCGCACACTGCTCAGGTTTTAGGTCACATATGCTCTGATCCTGCCACACTGCTCAGGTAGTAGGACTCGTATGCTCTGATCCTGCCGCACTGCTCAGGTATTAGGTCATGTATGCTCTGATCTCGCCACACTGCTCAGGTATTAGATCACATATGCTCTGATCTCGCCACACTGCTCAGGTAGTAAGTGTCGTATGCCTTGATCTCGCCACACTGCTCAGGTATTAGGTCACGTATGCTCTGATCCCGCCGCACTGCTCAGGTATTAGGTCACATATGCTCTGATCCTGCCGCACTGCTGAGGTAGTAGGTCACGTATGCTCTGATACTGCCACACTGCTCAGGTATTAGGTCACGTATGCTCTGATCCTGCCACACTGCTCAGGTATTAGGTCAATATGCTCTGATCTCGCCACACTGCTCAGGTATTAGGTCTCATATCCTCTGATCCTGCCACACACTGCTCAGGTAGTAGGTCGCCACACTGCTCAGGTATTAGGATCCTCTGATCCTGCCACACCACACTGCTCAGGTATTAGGTCACGTGTGCTCTGATCCCACCACCCTGCTCAGGTAGTAGGTCACGTATGCTCTGATCCCGCCTCACTGCTCAGGTAGTAGGTCACGTATGCTCTTATCCTGCCACACTGCTCAAGTTGTAGGTCACGTATGCTCTGATCTCGCCACACTGCTCAGGTATTAGGTCTCATATCCTCTGATCCTGCCACACTGCTCAGGTAGTAGGTCACGTATGCTCTGAATCCACCACACTGCTCAGGTATTTAGGTCTGATCCCACCACGCCTGCTCAGGTAGTAGGTCACACTGCTCAGGTATTAGGTCACGATGCTCTGATCCTGCCACACTGCTCAGGTATTAGGTCACATATGCTCTGATCCCACCACACTGCTCAGGTATTAGGTCACGTATGCTCTGATCCTGCCACACTGCTCAGGTAGTAGGTCACGTATGCTCTGAATCCACCACACTGCTCAGGTATTAGGTCACGTGTGCTCTGATCCCACCACCCTGCTCAGGTAGTAGGTCACGTATGCTCTGATCCCTGCTCCACTATGCTCTGATCCCGCCTCACTGCTCAGGTAGTAGGTCACGATGCTCTTATCCTGCCACACTGCTGGCTGTAGGTCACGATGCTCTGATCTCGCCACACTGCTCAGGTATTAGGTCTCGTATGCTCTGATCTCGCCGCACTGCTCAGGTAGTAGGTCACGTATGCTCTGATCCCGACCCCACTGCTCAGGTATTAGGTCACGTATGCTCTGACCTCGCCACACTGCTCAGGTATTAGGTCACGTATGCTCTGATCCTGCCACACTGCTCAGGTATTAGGTCACATATGCTCTGATCCCACCACACTGCTCAGGTATTAGGTCACGTATGCTCTGATCATGCCACACTGCTCGGGTATTAGATCACGTATGCTCTGATCCTGCCACACTGCTCAGGTAGTAGGTCACGTATGCTCTGATCCCACCACACTGCTCAGGTATTAGGTCACGTATGCTCTGATCCCTCCATACTGCTCAGGTATTAGGTCACGTATGCTCTGATCCCACCACACTGCTCAGTTATTAGGTCACGTATGCTCTGATCCCGCCACACTGCTCAGGTATTAGGTCATATATGCTCTGATCCTGCCACACTGCTCAGGTAGTAGGTCACGTATGCTCTGATCCTGCCACACTGCTCAGGTATTAGGTCACATATGCTCTGATCCCTCCACACTGCTCAGGTATTAGGTCACGTATGCTCTGATCCATCCACACTGCTCAGGTATTAGGTCACGTATGCTCTGATCCTGCCACACTGCTCAGGTAATAGGTCACGTATGCTCTGATCCTGCCACACTGCTCAGGTATTAGGTCACGTATGCTCTGATCCCGCCACACTGCTCAGGTATTAGGTCATATATGCTCTGATCCTGCCGCACTGCTCAGGTATTAGGTAATGTATACTCTGATCCCACCACACTGCTCAGTTATTAGGTCACGTATGCTCTGATCCCGCCACACTGCTCAGGTATTAGGTCACATATGCTCTGATCCTGCCACACTGCTCAGGTAGTAGGTCACGTATGCTCTGATCCTGCCGCACTGCTCAGGTATTAGGTCACGTATGCTCTGATCTCGCCACATTGCTCAGGTATTAGATAACGAATGCTCTGATCCTGCCACACTGCTCAGGTAGTAGGTCACGTATGCTCTGATCCCACCACACTCCCCAGGTATTAGGTCACGTATGCTCTGATCCCGCCTCACCGCTCAGGTAGTAAGTGTTCTATGCTCTGATCCTGCCACACTGCTCAGGTAGTAGGTCACGTATGCTCTGATCCCACCACACTGCTCAGTTTTTAGGTCACGTATGCTCTGATCCCGCCACACTGCTCCGGTTTTAGGTCACATATGCTCTGATCCTGCCACACTGCTCAGGTAGTAGGTCACGTATGCTCTGATCCTGCCGCACTGCTCAGGTATTAGGTCATGTATGCTCTGATCCCTCCACACTGCTCAGGTATTAGATCACGTATGCTCTGATCCTGCCACACTGCTCAGGTAGTAGGTCACGTATGCTCTGATCCCACCACACTCCCCAGGAATTAGGTCACGTATGCTCTGATCCCGCCGCACTGCTCAGGTATTAGGTCACTTGTGCTATGATCCCGCCTCACTGCTCAGGTAGTAAGTGTCGTATGCTCTGATCTCACCACACTGTGCTCAGGTTTTAGGTCACGTATGCTCTGATCCTGCCACACTGCTCAGGTATTAGGTCACATATGCTGTGATCTCGCCACACTGCTCAGGTATTAGGTCACATATGCTCTGATCTCGCCACGCTGCTCAGGTAGTAAGTGTCGTATGCTCCGATCTCGCCACACTGCTCAGGTATCAGGTCACGTATGCTCTGATCCCGCTGCACTGCTCAGGTATTAGGTCACGTATGCTCTAATCCCGCCGCACTGCTCAGGTAGTAGGTCACGTATGCTCTGATCTCGCCACACTGCTTAGGTAGCAATTGTCGTATGCTCTGATCTCACCACACTGCTCAGGTATCAGGCCACATGTTCTCTGATCCCGCCGCACTGCTCAGGTATTAGGTCACGTATGCTCTGATCCCGCCACACTGCTCAGGTATTAGGTCACGTATGCTCTGATCCCGCCGCACTGCTCAGGTCGTAGGTCACGTATGCTCTGATACTGCCTCACTGCTCAGGTAGTACGTCACGTAAGCTCTGATCTCGCCACACTGCTCAGGTATTAGATCACGTACGCTCTGATCTCGCCACACTGCTTAAGTAGTAAGTGTCGTATGCTCTGATCTCGCCACGCTGCTCAGGTATTAGGTCACGTATGCTCTGATCCCGCCACACTGCTCAGGTATTAGGTCACATATGCTCTGATCCTGCCGCACTGCTGAGGTAGTAGGTCACGTATGCTCTGATACTGCCACACTGCTCAGGTATTAGGTCACATATGCTCTGATCTCGCCACACTGCTCAGGTATTAGGTCACGTATGCTCTGATCTCGCCACACTGCTCATGTATTGGGTCTCCTATGCTCTGATCCCACCACACTGCTCAGGTATTAGGTCACGTATGCTCTGATCCCGCCACACTGCTCAGGTAGTAGGTGACGTATGCTCTGATCTCGCCACACTGCTCAGGTATTAGGTCACGTATGCTCTGATCCCGCCACACTGCTCAGGTATTAGGTCACATATGCTCTGATCTCGCCACACTGCTCAGGTATTAGGTCACGTATGCTCTGATCCCGCTCCACTGCTCAGGTAGAAGGTCACGTATGCTCTTATCTCGCCACACTACTCATGTATTAGGTCACGTATGCTCTGATCTCGCCACACTGCTCAGGTATTAGATCACGTATACTCTGATCCCGCCACACTGCTCAGGTAGTAGGTCACGTATGCTCTGATCCTGCCACACTGCTCAGGTAGTAGGTCACCTATGCTCTGATCCCGCCGCACTGCTCAGGTAGTAGGTCACGTATGCTCTGATTCCACCACACTGCTCAGGTATTAGGTCACGTATGCTCTGATCCCACCACACTGCTCAGGTATTAGGTCACGTATGCTCTGATCTCGCCACACTGCTCAGGTATTCGATCACGTATGCACTGATACTGCTGGACAACGTGCTCTACACCTTGCCAACTGCCTATGACTGGATCAGATTTTCAGCAAACCAACCAGAGGAAACTATATCTTAGATTTAGTTCTATCGGACAACCCAGCGGTCAGAAATACCTTGGCAAATGTCGGCAACTCAGACCATAACCCGGTACTTGTACAATTAAAAGTACAAGTCTCCAGATTTAAGTCATACAAGCGCAGAGTGTGGAGATATGACAAAGCTTAGTTCTGGTAAATGAGAGGGTATCCTCCAGATCCATCAAAGTACCTTCCCATATCTCTGCTTACTGTCATCGGCAAAGTGATGGAATCAGCTCTTCACAAACAACTACAAGGCGCTCTCCTCCGCCATGGCCTTACCTTTGATAAGCAATTTGGATTCAGACCAAATCACAGCACAGCTGATCTCCTCACAGTTTTTTCCCCAGACGTGGAACAACATCCTCGACACATGCAGTGAAGTGTGCATTATTTCGCTGGATATAAAGAGCGCATTCAACCAGGTCTGGCACAATAGCCTTTGTGCAAAGCTCACGTCAAATGGCATAACTGGAAGACTGCACGCATGGCTAAAGAGTTACTTTCAAGGAAGATCCATCAAAGTTGTGCTTTCTGGTCAGTCTTCATCACCATGCCCAGTCAATGCATCAGTGCCTCAGGGATCCATTCTTGGCCCATTATTATTCTCCATCTTCACAGATGATGTTGTGGAACAATGCTGGAACAACATGTTTCTCCACATGGATGACTCCTCCATCTCTGCACAGTGGGCTGATGCCTGGAAGGTTACCTTTGAGTCCTGCAAGTGCAGGGCAATGATCCTGTCCAGAATAAGGAGTCCAGCTAGTCCTGACCTATTCTTTGGGAGCACTAAAATCAAGCTCAGTGAGCAGATGGAGGTTCTAGGACTATATATTGACAGAAGACTCTAGTAGACTAGCCATCTTTCTGGCATCTGCAAATGTGCTGGACAACGTCTTGGGCCATTGCAGAAGTTTGCCAACCAGCTTGATCCTAGAGGCAGAGTCAAGGTCGACAAAACCCAGGTCTGGAGCATAATGTTGTGCTCTTGCCTTGCCTGGATGAATGCCTTACAAACCATTCATAGGCCGCTGGACATCATCCAGAAAAAGGCACTAAAGATCATCAGTGAAGATGAGGACTACGCCCTAAAGAACTGTGCCAACATTAAGCACAGTCATCGCAGAGCAGTTGCAGCAGCAACAACTATTCTTTTCAAAATGCACTTGCCTGACGGTCCCGCTGACCTGAAAGCACTGCTCCCCTCAGCTCACGTCCCAGGTCAAACCACCTGGAGGTTACCGGCACACCATACCTCTTCACTTCCCAGGGCTAACACCAGGGGTCTTTACAGGAACCTTTTTCTCTCCATTGTAACAACATGGAACAGCCGTCCCCCAGCTGTGGTTGGAAACATCACATCAAGTAGTGTTCATGCCTTTAAGTGACTGAATTAACACCTCCTCAGCATGTGACTGCAATCCTAAAGCTGTAAACTGAACAAACATACATATTGGATTCTTACAAATTTTTTGAGTCACTGCAGATCAATGATAGGCTCAGTCAATGATATTCATGAAACTTGTATCAGCAAAAGCTGATAGAGTTGTTTGAAGGGCATTGACCATCCAATCATAGCTCAAAAAACTCATACTATTTGCGGCTAACTACCAATTTGTGTCTATAAATCTGCAGGTTGCAACTTGTTTTGATGTTGTGACTACATTCCAGCCATGCAACCCAAAACATACACGTTAGCAGCACCTCAATAGCAAGCAATTATGTGCTGTCTAGAATTATGTTTTGAGTTCAACCCCCAGCTTTGGATTTCCCAATCATGACTGTTCTTTGGATTGACAGCTGCTGCCTCCGCACTTCAGACTCAAGGCTGTTTTTGTGCTTTTCCTACCAATGCTCTGTCTCATGCCAGTCTGGCCCCAAAGCCCTTAACCTGTGAGATTGTATTTCTAATGTCAATTCTGCCAAAACAGCCTCTATCTTTATTTATAATATAATATACCCAGCCCACTTCCTGCGCCAGTCTGAAGGTGCACAATGAGTCACCCTCTCCTCCATTTAAGATTTCGCCGGTGACATATTGTCCTTCTGAATAATTTTGCTGAAAGACAGATAGCTGTGCACATGCACATAGAACACATGGAACCACAGAGGCAGGACAGACTAATGGTACAGTTATAGGCTGTTACAGAGAGTCTGTGTGTGTTTGTGTATGTGAGTGTATCTATGTGTATGTGCATGCATGCCTGTGTGTGTTTGTGTGTGTGCATGCGTGATTGTGTGTGTGTGTGTGTGCATGTGTGTGCCAGCGTGTGCGTGTGTGTGTGCATGTGCGTGTGCGAGCGTGTGCATGTGTGAGAGTGTGTGTGTGTGTGCATGTGTGTGTGCGTGCGCGCGTGTTTGCGGGTGTGTGTGCATGCCTGCGTGTGCGCGTGTTAGTGTGTGTGTGTGTGTGTGAGTGTGTGCATGCCTGTGTGTGTGTGTGCACCTGTGCGTGTGTGTGTGTATGTGTGTGTCTGCGTGTACGCGTGTGTGTGTGTTCGTGTGTGTGTGTGTGTGTGTGTGTGAGTGTGTGGAGGGGGATCTTACCCCAAAGGAGAATGCACCGCTGGCAGCGGGAGGAACAGCATTATCGGTTCTCCACACTGCAGCCCACACTCACTCTGCTTCCTGGATTTCTGGCGCTAAATTAAGCTGTCAGCTCTTGTCTCTCCGATTTCCCCCGTCACAGAGGCAGCCAAGAATTCCGCGTGACAGCGCTCCGCTCCACACTCCACAGAGGCCGCCGCCCTGCATATTCCCGGCAATTCATCAGTCCGCGAGGCCGCAGACCTGCCAGCCTGGCTGCTCTTCCTCAGCAAAAACCCCACCTACACCTGGGAAAAACCCGAGCCAAATCACGTTCCGACAACTGCAGCAGAGAACTCGCAGTTCAGCGCTGGGGCCAACCTCTTCACCCTTACCTCGTAACCCATGAACCCAACCCTGCACCCACTATAGGAGGGCCCAGCCTCTCCACCATTACCCCATAACCCATTAACCCAACCCAGCACCCACTATAGGAGGGCCCAGCCTCTCCATCCTTAACCCGTAACCCATAAACCCAACCCTGCACCCAATGTAGGAGGGGCCAGCCCATCCACCCTTACCCCATAACCCACAAACCCAACCCTGCACCCAAAATAGGTGGGCCCAGCCCCTCTACCCTTACCCCATAACCCATAAACCCAACCTTGCACCCACTATAGGAGGGCCCAGCCTCTCCACCCTTACCCCATAACCCATTAACCCAACCCAGCACCCACTATAGGAGGGCCCAGCCTCTCCATCCTTAACCCGTAACCCATAAACCCAACCCTGCACCCAATAAAGGAGGGCCCAGCCACTCCACCCTTACCCCATAACCCATAGACGCAACCCTGCACCCACTATAGGAGGGGCCAGCCTCTCCACCCTTACCCCATAACCCATCAACCCAACCCTGCATCCACTATAGGAGGGCCCAGCCTCTCCACCCTTACCCCAAAACCCATAGACCCAACCATGCACCCACTATAGGAGGGGCCAGCATCTCCACCTTTACCCCTTACCCCATAACCCATAAACCCAACCCTGCACCGAGTAAAGGAGGGCCCAGCCTCTCCACCCTTACCCCATAACCCATAAAGCCAACCCTGCACCCAATATAGGAGGGCCCAGCCTCTCCACCCTTACCCCGTAACCCATAAACCCAACCCTGCACCCACTATAGGAGGGGCCAGCCTCTCCACCCTTACCCCATAACCCATAAACCCAACCCTGCACCCACTATAGGAGGGCCCAGCCTCTCCACCCTTACCCCATAACCCATAAACCCAACCCTGCACCCACTAGAGGAGGGCCCAGCCTCTCCACCCTTACCCCATAACCCATAAACCCAACCCTGCACCCAATATAGGAGGGCCCAGCCTCTCCAACCTTACCCGTAATGCATAAACCCAACCCTGCACCCATTATAGGAGGGCCCAGCCTCTCCACCCTTACCCCATAACCCATCAACCCAACCCTGCATCCACTATAGAAGGGCCCAGCCTCTCCACCCTTACCCCATAACCCATAAACCCAACCATGCACCCACTATAGGAGGGGCCAGCCTCTCCACCCTTACCCCATAACCCATAAAGCCAACCCTGCACCCAATATAGGAGGGCCTAGCCTCTCCACCCTTAACCCGTAATGCATAAACCCAACCCTGCACCCACTATAGGAGGGGCCAGCCTCTCCACCCTTACCCCATAACACATAAAACCAACCCTGCACGCATTATAGGAGGGCCCAGCCTCTCCACCCTTACCCCATAACCCATAAACCCAACCCTGCACCCACTAGAGGAGGGCCCAGCCTCTCCACCCTTACCCCATAACCCATAAACCCAACCCTGCACCCAATATAGGAGGGCCCAGCCTCTCCACCCTTACCCCATAACCCATAAACCAAACCCTGCACCCACTATAGGAGGGGCCAGCCTCTCCACCCTTACCCAATAACGCATAAACCCAACCCTGCACACAATATAGGAGGGCCCAGCCCCTCCACCCTTACCCCATAACCCATCAACCCAACCCTGCACGCAATATAGGAGGGCCCAGCCTCTCCATCCTTACCCCATAACCCATCAACCCAACCCTGCACCCAATATAGGAGGGCCCAGCCTCTCCACCCTTACCCCATAACTAATAAACCCAACCCTGCACCCACTATAGGAGGGGCCAGCCTCTCCACCCTTACCCCATAACCCATCAACGCAACCCTGCATCCACTATAGGAGGGCCCAGCCTCTCCACCCTTACCCCATAACCCATAAACCCAACCATACACCCACTATAGGAGGGGCCAGCCACTCCACCCATACCCCTTACCCCATAACGCATAAACCAAACCCTGCACCAACTATAGGAGGGCCCAGCCTCTCCACCCTTATCCCATAACCCATAAAGCCAACCCTGTACACAATATAGGAGGGCCCAGCCTCTCCACCCTTACCCCGTAACCCATAAACCCAACCCTGCACCCACTATAGGAGGGGCCAGCCTCTCCACCCTTACCCCATAACCCATAAACCCAACCCTGCACCCACTATAGGAGGGCCCAGCCTTTCCACCCTTACCCCATAACCCATGAACCCAACCCTGCACCCACTAGAGGAGGGCCCAGCCTCTCCACCCTTACCCCATAACCCATGAACCCAACCCTGCACCCAATATAGGAGGGCCCAGCCTCTCCACCCTTAACCCATAACCCATAAACCCAACCCTGCACCCACTATAGGAGGGCCCAGCCTCTCCACCCTTACCCCATAACCCATCAACCCAACCGTGCACCCGATATAGGAGGGCCCAGCCTCTCCACCCTTACCCCGTAACCCATAAACCCAACCTGGCACCCACTAAAGGAGGGGCCAGCCTCTCCACCCTTACCCCATAACGCATAAACCCAACCCTGCACCCAATATAGGAGGGCCCAGCCTCTCCACCCTTATCCCGTAACCCATAAACCCAACCCTGCACCCACTATAGGAGGGCTCAGCCTCTCCATCCTTACCCCACAACCCATCAACCCAACCCTGCACACAATATAGGAGGGCCCAGCCTCTCCACCCTTACCCCATAACCCATCAACCCAACCCTGCACCCACTATAGGAGGGCCCACCCTCTCCACCCTGACCCCATAACCCATCAACCCAACCCTGCACCCAATATCAGAGAGACCAGCCTCTCCACCCTTACCCCATAACCTACAAATCTAACCTTGCACCCAATATAGGAGTGACCAGCCTCTCCACCCTTACCCCTTAACCCACAAACCCAACCCGGCCCCCAATATAGGAAGGCCCAGCCTCTCCACCCTTACCCAATAACCCATCAACCCAACCCTGCACCCAATATAGGAGGGCCCAGCCTCTCCACCCTTACCCCATAACCCATCAATCTAACCCTGCACCCACTACAGGAGGGCCCAGCCTCTCCACCCTAACCCCAAAACAAACAAACCCAGCCCTGCACCCACTAGAGGAGGGCCCAGCCTCTCCACCCTAACCCCATAACAAACAAACCCAGCCCAGCACCCACTATAGGAGGGGCCAGCCTCTCCACCCTTACCCCGTAATCCATCAACCCAACCGGGCACCCAATATCAGAGAGACCAGCCTCTCCACCCTTACCCCATAACCCACAAACCCAACCTTGCACCCAATATAGGAGGGACCATCCTCTCCACCCTTACCCCATAACCCATTAACCCAACCCAGCACCCACTATAGGAGGGCCCAGCCTCTCCATCCTTAACCCGTAACCCATAAACCCAACCCTGCACCCAATAAAGGAGGGCCCAGCCACTCCACCCTTACCCCATAACCCATAGACGCAACCCTGCACCCACTATAGGAGGGGCCAGCCTCTCCACCCTTACCCCATAACCCATCAACCCAACCCTGCATCCACTATAGGAGGGCCCAGCCTCTCCACCCTTACCCCATAACCCATAGACCCAACCATGCACCCACTATAGGAGGGGCCAGCATCTCCACCTTTACCCCTTACCCCATAACCCATAAACCCAACCCTGCACCGAGTAAAGGAGGGCCCAGCCTCTCCACCCTTACCCCATAACCCATAAAGCCAACCCTGCACCCAATATAGGAGGGCCCAGCCTCTCCACCCCTCCCCCATAACCCATAAACCCAACCCTGCACCCACTATAGGAGGGGCCAGCCTCTCCACCCTTACCCCATAACCCATAAACCCAACCCTGCACCCACTATAGGAGGGCCCAGCCTCTCCACCCTTACCCCATAACCCATAAACCCAACCCTGCACCCACTAGAGGAGGGCCCAGCCTCTCCACCCTTACCCCATAACCCATAAACCCAACCCTGCACCCAATATAGGAGGGCCCAGCCTCTCCAACCTTACCAGAACGCATAAACCCAACCCTGCACCCATTATAGGAGGGCCCAGCCTCTCCACCCTTACCCCATAACCCATCAACCCAACCCTGCATCCACTATAGAAGGGCCCAGCCTCTCCACCCTTACCCCATAACCCATAAACCCAACCATGCACCCACTATAGGAGGGGCCAGCCTCTCCACCCTTACCCAATAACCCATAAAGCCAACCCTGCACCCAATATAGGAGGGCCTAGCCTCTCCACCCTTAACCCGTAACGCATAAACCCAACCCTGCACCCACTATAGGAGGGGCCAGCCTCTCCACCCTTACCCCATAACACATAAAACCAACCCTGCACGCATTATAGGAGGGCCCAGCCTCTCCACCCTTACCCCATAACCCATAAACACAACCGTGCACCCGATATAGGAGGGCCCAGCCTCTCCACCCTTACCCCGTAACCCATAAACCCAACCTGGCACCCACTATAGGAGGGGCCAGCCTCTCCACCCTTACCCCATAACGCATAAACCCAACCCTGCACCCAATATAGGAGGGCCCAGCCTCTCCACCCTTATCCCGTAACCCATAAACCCAACCCTGCACCCACTATCGGAGGGCTCAGCCTCTCCATCCTTACCCCACAACCCATCAACCCAACCCTGCACACAATATAGGAGGGCCCAGCCTCTCCACCCTTACCCCATAACCCATCAACCCAACCCTGCACCCACTATAGGAGGGCCCACCCTCTCCACCCTGACCCCATAACCCATCAACCCAACCCTGCACCCAATATCAGAGAGACCAGCCTCTCCACCCTTACCCCATAACCCACAAATCCAACCTTGCACCCAATATAGGAGGGACCAGCCTCTCCACCGTTACCCCTTAACCCACAAACCCAACCCGGCCCCCAATATAGGAGGGCCCAGCCTCTCCACCCTTACCCAATAACCCATCAATCTAACCCTGCACCCACTACAGGAGGGCCCAGCCTCTCCACCCTAACCCCAAAACAAACAAACCCAGCCCTGCACCCACTACAGGAGGGCCCAGCCTCTCCACCCTAACCCCATAACAAACAAACCCAGCCCAGCACCCACTATAGGAGGGGCCAGCCTCTCCACCCTTACCCCGTAATCCATCAACCCAACCGGGCACCCAATATCAGAGAGACCAGCCTCTCCACCCTTACCCCATAACCCACAAACCCAACCTTGCACCCAATATAGGAGGGACCAGCCTCTCCACCCTTACCGCATAACCCATTAACCCAACCCAGCACCCACTATAGGAGGGCCCAGCCTCTCCATCCTTAACCCATAACCCATAAACCCAACCCTGCACCCAATAAAGGAGGGCCCAGCCACTCCACCCTTACCCCATAACCCATAGACGCAACCCTGCACCCACTATAGGAGGGGCCAGCCTCTCCACCCTTACCCCATAACCCATCGACCCAACCCTGCATCCACTATAGGAGGGCCCAGCCTCTCCACCCTTACCCCATAACCCATAGACCCAACCATGCACCCACTATAGGAGGGGCCAGCATCTCCACCTTTACCCCTTACCCCATAACCCATAAACCCAACCCTGCACCGAGTAAAGGAGGGCCCAGCCTCTCCACCCTTACCCCATAACCCATAAAGCCAACCCTGCACCCAATATAGGAGGGCCCAGCCTCTCCACCCTTACCCCCAGAACCCATAAACCCAACCCTGCACCCACTATAGGAGGGGCCAGCCTCTCCACCCTTACCCCATAACCCATAAACCCAACCCTGCACCCACTAGAGGAGGGCCCAGCCTCTCCACCCTTACCCCATAACCCATAAACCCAACCCTGCACCCAATATAGGAGGGCCCAGCCTCTCCAACCTTACCCCGAACCATAAACCCAACCCTGCACCCATTATAGGAGGGCCCAGCCTCTCCACCCTTACCCCATAACCCATCAACCCAACCCTGCATCCACTATAGAAGGGCCCAGCCTCTCCACCCTTACCCCATAACCCATAAACCCAACCATGCACCCACTATAGGAGGGGCCAGCCTCTCCACCCTTACCCCATAACCCATAAAGCCAACCCTGCACCCAATATAGGAGGGCCTAGCCTCTCCACCCTTAACCCGTAACGCATAAACCCAACCCTGCACCCACTATAGGAGGGGCCAGCCTCTCCACCCTTACCCCATAACACATAAAACCAACCCTGCACGCATTATAGGAGGGCCCAGCCTCTCCACCCTTACCCCATAACCCATAAACCCAACCCTGCACCCACTAGAGGAGGGCCCAGCCTCTCCACCCTTACCCCATAACCCATAAACCCAACCCTGCACCCAATATAGGAGGGCCCAGCCTCTCCACCCTTACCCCATAACCCATAAACCAAACCCTGCACCCACTATAGGAGGGGCCAGCCTCTCCACCCTTACCCCATAACGCATAAACCCAACCCTGCACCCAATATAGGAGGGCCCAGCCCCTCCACCCTTACCCCATAACCCATCAACCCAACCCTGCACGCAATATAGGAGGGCCCAGCCTCTCCATCCTTACCCCATAACCCATCAACCCAACCCTGCACCCAATATAGGAGGGCCCAGCCTCTCCACCCTTACCCCATAACTAATAAACCCAACCCTGCACCCACTATAGGAGGGGCCAGCCTCTCCACCCTTACCCCATAACCCATCAACGGAACCCTGCATCCACTATAGGAGGGCCCAGCCTCTCCACCCTTACCCCATAACCCATAAACCCAACCATACACCCACTATAGGAGGGGCCAGCCACTCCACCCATACCCCTTACCCCATAACGCATAAACCCAACCCTGCACCCAATATAGGAGGGCCCAGCCCCTCCACCCTTACCCCATAACCCATCAACCCAACCCTGCACCCAATATAGGAGGGCCCAGCCTCTCCACCCTTACCCCATAACCCATCAACCCAACCCTGCACCCAATATAGGAGGGCCCAGCCTCTCCACCCTTACCCCATAACTAATAAACCCAACCCTGCACCCACTATAGGAGGGGCCAGCCTCTCCACCCTTACCCCATAACCCATCAACGCAACCCTGCATCCACTATAGGAGGGCCCAGCCTCTCCACCCTTACCCCATAACCCATAAACCCAACCATACACCCACTATAGGAGGGGCCAGCCACTCCACCCATACCCCTTACCCCATAACGCATAAACCAAACCCTGCACCAACTATAGGAGGGCCCAGCCTCTCCACCCTTACCCCATAACCCATAAAGCCAACCCTGTACACAATATAGGAGGGCCCAACCCTGCACCCATAAACCCAACCCTGCACCCACTAGAGAGGGGCCAGCCTCTCCACCCTTACCCCATAACCCATAAACCCCCCTGCACCCACTATAGGAACCCAACCCCTAACCCATGAACCCAACCCTGCACCCAGGAGAGGAGGGCCCAGCCTCTCCACCCTTACCCCCCATAACCCATAAACCCAACCCTGCACCCAATATAGGAGGGCCCAGCCTCTCCACCCTTAACCCCAGAACCCATAAACCCAACCCTGCACCCCTACTAGAGGGGCCCAGCCTCTCCACCCTTACCCCCATAACCCATCAACCCAACCCTGTGCACCCGATATAGGAGGGCCCAGCCTCTCCACCCCTACCCCTAACCCATAAACCCAACCTGGCACCCACTATAGGAGGGGCCAGCCTCTCCAACCCATAAACCCAACCCTGCACCCAATATAGGAGGGCCCAGCCTCTCCACCCTTACCCCGTAACCCATAAACCCAACCCTGCACCCACTATAGGAGGGCCCAGCCTCTCCACCCTTACCCCACAACCCATCAACCCAACCCTGCACCCAATATAGGAGGGCCCAGCCTCTCCACCCTTACCCCATAACCCATCAACCCAACCCTGCACCCACTATAGGAGGGCCCACCCTCCACCCTGACCCCATAACCCATCAACCCAACCCTGCACCCAATATCAGAGAGACCAGCCTCTCCATCCTTACCCCATAACCCATCAACCCAACCTTGCACCCAATATAGGAGGGACCAGACCCCTTAACCCACCAAACCCAACCTTGCTCCAATATAGGAGGGCCCAGCCTCTCCACCCTTACCCAATAACCCATCAACCCAACCCTGCACCCAATATAGGAGGGCCCAGCCCTCCACCCTTACCCCATAACCCATCCTAACCCTGCACCCCATACAAGGGCCCAGCCTCTCCACCCTAACCCCAAAACAAACAAACCCAGCCCTGCACCCACTACAGGAGGGCCCAGCCTCTCCACCCTAACCCCATAACAAACAAACCCAGCCCAGCACCCACTATAGGAGGGGCCAGCCTCTCCACCCTTACCCCGTAATCCATCAACCCAACCGGGCACCCAATATCAGGAGACCAGCCTCTCCACCCTTACCCCTAACCCACAAACCCAACCTTGCACTCCAATATAGGAGGGACCAGCCCCCACCCCTGAACCCACAAACAATACCCAGCCTCTCCACCCTTACCCCTGAACCCATAAATCCAACCCTGCACCCACTACAGGAGGGGCCAGCCTCTCCACCCTTACCCCATAACCCACAAACCCAACCCTGCACCCACTATAGGAGGGCCCAGCCTCTCCACCCTTACCCCATAACCCATAAACCCATGCAGGGCCCCTATAGGAGGGGCCAGCCTCTGCACCCACCCTACCCCATAACCCATAAACCCAACCCTGCATCCACTGAAGGAGGGCCCAGCCTCTCCACCCTTACCCCATAACCCATAAAGCCTCTGCACCCACTATAGGAGGGCCCAGCCTCTCCACCCATACCCCTACCCCATAACCCATAAACCCAACCCTGCACCCACTATAGGAGGGGCCAGCCTCTCCACCCTTACCCCATAACCCATAAACCCAACCCTGCACCCACTATAGGAGGGCCCAGCCTCTCCACCCTTACCCCATAACCCATAAACCCAACCCTGCACCCACTATAGGAGGGCCCAGCCTCTCCACCCTTACCCCATAACCCATAAACCCAACCCTGCACCCAATATAGGAGGGCCCAGCCCTCCACCCCACCCACCCATAAACCCAACCCTGCACCCACTATAGGAGGGCCCAGCCTCTCCACCCTTACCCCAAAACCCATCAACCCAACCCTGCACCCACTACAGGAGGGCCCAGCCTCTCCACCCTAACCCCATAACAAACAAACCCAGCCCAGCACCCACTATAGGAGGGGCCAGCCTCTCCACCCTTACCCCGTAACCCATCAACCCAACCCGGCACCCAATATCAGAGAGACCAGCCTCTCCACCCTTACCCCATAACCCACAAACCCAACCTTGCACCCAATATAGGAGGGACCAGCCTCTCCACCCTTACCCCTTAACCCACAAACCCAACCCGGCACCCAATATAGGAGGGCCCAGCCTCTCCACCCTTACCCAACAACCCATCAACCCAACCCTGCACCCACTATAGGAGGGCCCACCCTCTCCACCCTTACCCTATAACCCATCAACCCAACCCTGCACCCAATATAGGAGGGCCCAGCCTCTCCACCCTTACCCCATAACCCATCAACCCAACCCTGCACCCACTACAGGAGGGCCCAGCCTCTCCACCCTAACCCCGTAACCCATCAACCCAACCCGGCACCCAATATCAGAGAGACCAGCCTCTCCACCCTTACCCCATAACCCACAAACCCAACCTTGCACCCAATATAAGAGGGAAGAGCCTCTCCACCCTTACCCCTTAACCCACAAACCCAACCAGGCACCAAATATAGGAGGGGCCAGCCTCTCCACCCTTACCCCATAACCCATAAACCCAACCCTGCACCCACTACAGGAGGGGCCAGCCACTCCACCCTTACCCCATAACCCATAAACGAAACCTAGCACCCACTATAGGAGGGGCCAGCCTCTCCACCATTACCCCATAACCCATCAACCCAACCCTGCATCCACTATCGGAGGGCCCAGCCTCTCCACCCTTACCCCGTAACCCATAAACCTAACGATGCACCCACTATAGGAGGGGCCAGCCTCTCCATCCTTACCCGATAACCCATAAACCCAACCCTGCACCCACTATAGGAGGGGCCAGCCTCTCCACGCTTACCCCGTAACCCATCAACCCAACCCGGCACCCAATATCAGAGAGACCAGCCTCTCCACCCTTAGCCCATAACCCACAAACCCAACCTTGCACCCAATATAGGAGGGACCAGCCTCTCCACCCTTACCCCTTAACCCACAAACCCAACCCGGCACCCAATATAGGAGGGGCCAGCATCTCCACCCTTACACCGTAACCCATAAACCCAACCCTGCATCCACAATAGGAGGGCCCACCCTCTCCACCCTTACCCCATTACCCATCAACCCAACTCTGCACCCAATATAGGAGGGACCAGCCTCTCCACCCTTACCCCATAACCCATAAACCCAACCTGGCACCCAATATAGGAGGGGCCAGCCTCTCCACCCTTACCCCATAACCCATCAACCCAACCCTGCATCCACTATATGAGGGCCCAGCCTCTCCACCCATACCCCTTACCCCATAACCCATAAACCCAACCCTGCACCGACTGAAGGAGGGGCCAGCGTCTCCAGCCTTACCCCATAACCCATAAAGCCAACCCTGCACCCAATATAGGAGGGCCCAGCCTCTCCACCATTACCCCGTAACCCATAAACCCAACCCTGCACCCACTATAGGAGGGGCCAGCCTCTCCACCCACCCCCATAACCCATAAACCCAACCTGCACCCACTATAGGAGGGCCCCCTCCTCCACCCTTACCCCATAACCCATAAACCCAACCCAACCGAGAGGAGGGTCCAGCACCCCATAACCCATAAACCCAACCCTGCACCCACTATAGGAGGGGCCTCTCCACCCCTACCCCCAAAACCCATTAACCCAACCCCCGATATAACCCAGCCTCTCCAACCCCCAACCCTAAACCCAACCGGGACCCACTATAGGAGGGGCCAGCTACCCCTCCATAAACCCAACCCTGCACCCCCAGCCTAACCCAGAACCCATAAACCCAACCCCTGCACCCACTATAGGAGGGCCCAGCCTCCCCATTCTTACCCCATAACCCATCAACCCAACCCTGAACCCAATATAGGAGGGACCAGCCTCTCCACCCTTACCCCTTAACCCACAAACCCAACCCGGCACCAAATAAGGGAGGGGCCAGCCTCTCCACCCTTACCCCGTAACCCATAAACCCAACCCTGCACCCACTATAGGAGGGGCCACTCCACCCTTACCCCATAAGCCATAAACCCAACCCTCCAGGGCCACCCCTTTTACCCCATAACCCATAAACCCAACCCTGCACCCACTATAGGAGGGCCCAGCCTCTCCACCCTTACCCCATAACCCATAAACCCAACCCTGCACCCACTATAGGAGCCTCTCCACCCTTACCCCATAACCCATAAACCAACCCTGCCCTCCATCAACCCAACATAAACCCAACCAAATATAGGAGGGCCCAGCCTCTCCACCCTTACCCCATAACCCATCAACCCAACCCTGCACCCAATATAGGAGGGACCAGCCTCTCCACCCTTACCCCTTAACCCACAAACCCAACCAGGCACCAAATATAGGAGGGGCCAGCCTCTCCACCCTTACCCCATAACCCAAAAACCCAACCTTGCACCCACTACAGGAGGGGCCAGCCTCTCCATCCTTACTCCATAACCCATCAACCCAACCCTGCACCCAATATAGGAGGGACCAGCCTCTCCACCCTTACCCCTTAACCCACAAACCCAACCAGGCACCAAATATAGGAGGGGCCAGCCTCTCCACCCTTACCCCCAAAACCCACCCAACCCAACCCTGCATCCATCTATAGGAGGGCCCACCCCTCAATATAGGGGACCAGCCTCTCCACCCTTACCCCTTAACCCACAAACCCAACCAGGCACCAAATATAGGAGGGGCCAGCCTTTCCACCCTTACCCCATAACCCATAAACCCAACCCTGCACCCACTATAGGAGGGCCCAGCCTCTCCACCCTTACCCCATAACCCATCAACCCAACCCTGCACCCACTATAGGAGGGCCCAGCCTCTCCACCCTTACCCCATAACCCATCAACCCAACCCTGCACCCACTATAGGAGGGCCCAGCCTCTCCACCCTTACCCCATAACCCATCAACCCAACCCTGCACCCAATATAGGAGGGCCCAGCCTCTCCACCCTTACCCCATAACCCACAAACCCAACCCTGCACCCACTATAGGAGGGCCAGCCTCTCCACCCTTACCCCATAACCCATCAACCCAACCCAGCACCAATATCAGAGGGCCCAGCCTCTCCACCCCACCCCATATCAAGGAGGGGCCCAGCCTCTCCACCCCCCATAAACCCACAAACCCCCTTGCACCCAATATAACCCATAACCCAACCCAACCCTGCTATAGGAGGGGCAGCCTCTCCACCCCCTAACCCCATAACCCAACAACCCAGGAGGAGGGCCCAGCCTCTCCACCCTTACCCCAATAACCCACAAACCCAGCCCCTGCACCCAATACTATAGGAGGGCCCAGCCTCTCCACCCTTACCCCGTAACCCACAAACCCAACCCTGCACCCACTATAGGAGGCCCAGCCTCTCCACCCTTACCCCATAACCCACAAACCCAACCCTGCACCCAATATAGGAGGGCCCAGCCTCTCCACCCTTACCCCATAACCCACAAACCCAACCCTGCACCCAATATAGGAGGCCCAGCCTCTCCACCCTTACCCCGTAACCCATCAACCCAACCCCTGCACCCCACTATAGGAGGGCCCAGCCTCTCCACCCTTACCCCATAACAAACAAACCCAACCCTCCACCCAATATCGGAGGGACCAGCCTCTCCACCATTACCCCATAACCCACAAACCCAACCCTGCACCCAATATAGGAGCGCCCAGCCTCTCCACCATAAAAACAAACCCAGCCCCCCTATAGGAGGGGCCACTCCACCCTTACCCCATAACCCCAACCCCAACCCTGCCCACTACAGGAGGGCCCAGCCTCTCCACCCTTACCCCCATAACCCACAAACCCAACCCCCCCACTATAGGAGGGCCCAGCCTCTCCACCCTTATAGGACCCAACCCTGCACCTCTCCAGCCCCACCCTTACCCCAGAACCCACAAACCCAACCCCCACCCAATATAGGAGGGCCCAGCCTCCACCACCCCATAACCCCTTACCCCCAACCCATCAACCCAACCCTGCACCCAATATAGGAGGGCCCAGCCCTCCACCCTTACCCTTAACCCATAAAAAACCCAACCCCCCTGCCCCCAATATAGGACCCCAGCCTCTCCTCCACTTACCCCATAACCCATCAACCCAACCCCACAACCAGGAGGGCCCAGCCTCCACCCTACCCCATAACAAACAAACCCAACCCCCACCCAATAGGAGGGGACCAGCCTCTCCACCATTACCCCATAACCCACAAACCCAACCCCACCCCACTATAGGAGGGCCCAGCCTCTCCAACCCCCAGAACCCATCAACCCAACCCTGCACCCAATATAGGAGGGCCCAGCCTCTCCACCCTTACCCCATAACCCACAAACCCAACCCTGCCCCCACTACAGGAGGGCCCAGCCTCTCCACCCTTACCCCATAACCCATAAACCCAACCCTGCACCCACTATAGGAGGGCCCAGCCTCTCCACCCTTACCCCGTAACCCACAAACCCAACCCGGCACCCAATATAGGAGGGCCCAGCCTCTCCACCTTTACTCCATAACTTATCAACCCAACCCTGCACCCACTGTAGGAGGGCCCAGCCTCTCCACCCTTACCCCATAACCCATAAACCCAATCCTCCACCCATTATAGAAGGGCTCAGCCTCTCCACCCATACCCCGTAACCTATAAATCCAACCCTGCACCCAACATAGGAGGGCCCAGCCTCTCCGCCCTTACCCCACAACCCACAAACCCAGCCCTGCACCCAATATGGGAGGGCCCAGCCTCTCCACCCTTACCCCATAACCCATAAACCCAACCCTGCACCCACTATAGGAGGGCCCAGCCTCTCCACCCTTACCCCATAACCCACAAACCTAACCCTGCACCCAATATAGGAGGGCCCAGCCTCTCCACCCTTACTCCGTAACCCACCAACCCAACCCTGCACCCACTATAGGAGGGGCCAGCCTCCCACCCTTACCCCAAACCCATAAACCCAACCCTGCACTCACTATAGGAGGGGTCAGCCTCCCCACCCTTACCCCAAAACCCATCAATCCAACCCTTCACCCACTATAGGAGGGGCCAGCCTCTCCACCCTTACCCCGTAACCCATAAACCCAACCGTTCAGCTCCTATAGCAGGGGCCTGTGCCAATTCAAAGACACAGATTTAGGGAGACGTCTTCACGAACATGAGAACAGAGGTCATAAAATCAGATACTCTGTGAGTGTAGGAGAAAGGGTGGTGGATTGGGGGGCACTCAGTGGAGTTCCAAAACTATGTGTTGGCAGGCAGTGGGGCTTTCTTTTATGGATAATCTCGGGGGTGGGAGACGCAACACACAGTCAGATCTGAGATATGGCCTCACCACAATAAATTAATTTGGAAAATAAATAAATAAATAAAATAAACGGGGGGGGGCTGTAAAACAGCAGGAGATAAACTTTTCTCCACTTAAGCATTTATTTTTGTTGAATAATGTTGACTACGGGGACAAAGAGCTCTTGTTTAAAGCGCAGTCGCGTCAGAGGCGAGTATAATGCACAGCGTCCAGTGTGCAGACCACGCCCCTCAGACTCGGAGAAACTCCCAAGTCCCGCACACCTCCCACCCCAAAATGTGTGATATTCAAAACATTTCCACTCTTCAAAAGTTCAGTTATACATTAAATACCATTTGAGATATTGGCCGATTTTATTGAATAAATCAGTGAACTCTTCCAATTTGTGTGCAGCTTGGCTGTCTGCAGTGCCCAGCTGTCATAATCTAGCTGCTGCCCAAAAATCCTTCATGCAGTGGGACTTGGGTGGAGGCCATGCTTCCTGCTTTTTATTCATCAAACAGAATCTCGCCAGTTAAAATTAATTCAGGAATTCAAAACAGAGAAGCTTATCTTGTAATCTTGGCAATAACATGATGACATTTGCGGTCAATAACTTTTAAAAATAGCAATAAATTGTGACGGAATGGCAGTGTATCTTTAATCCCAGCCCTGCTAACGGTCGGATTTTCCTCGCGGACCCGCTGGTGCGCTTCCGTGCGAATACGCAATATCAAAAGCCCGGCACATAACTGGCACGGCTTTAGCTCCGTTGGATCAAACAGTCATAACCTCCTGTTTCGCGGATAAGCCGCAATTGGATCCGCAGGGGATATTTAAACAGAAAAACAAGCGAATGGAAAAAGTAAAACCTATTGAGCTGGAAGGGGAGAGAAGCGGGAGGCTTGGGGGGAGCTTCAGCACGCGCAGGGAATGGCATTCTCCCACCAGCGATGGCATTCGGGCACGAGATGAGAGGAGTCAATGAGGGGCCATTACGTCAACTAGGGCCCGCGCTTAATTAAACATGAGCTATGCGAGCTGTTCACTCGCTGATTTACGTACATGTTTTACTGTACATGGCCGGTAATGCAAGGGAGCGAAGGCCATGTTTTTCTTCGAAAATCCGCAGTAACGAACGCAAAGGTAGACATTTTCCCTGTTTTAATACCGATCCATTGATATTGACGTATTTTAAATGGGATAACCCACGAATTGCTCAGTATAATTTATCACGAAGCATTTTTCTGTTGCAACTTTTTTCTCTCAGCAATGACTCTTCCTTGTGAAAGATCCAAAAGAAACATTTGGTCTAAATTTGCATTTCTTCAGTCAACAAAAAAAAATAAATAAATAAAAAAAAACGGTACAAACAAGGCCATTAAAAGGTAAGCCGATTATGTTTGTCTGTTGTGTTTTAACCTATGGCATTGGTAAAAAAAAAAATAAAAAATTAGATGACACAAAACTGGCCAAGGGTTCAAATTGTTTGCTCGTAAAATGCACAATAAAATTATTGCACCTTTGCAGGAATATTTGAGATGTGTTTCAAGGAAAAAATAAAAACCAAACTGATTTTTGACAGTGCTCTGTTACAATGGATTGTTATATAGACCAGAAATCAATTACAGAGGCAGAGTACAACACAATGGTAGGGTTTATTGATAGTAATATGGCAGACAGTGGGACGGAGCCCAGAGGAGTATGGCACAGTTCTGTTCAGATGCTCCAGACCAGGCTTGCCATTGCCCAGCCAGTGGCTTTCTGGGACAGCGGCCAGATGTAGTGCACACTTCGCCAGAGCTGAACTGTCAGATTGCAGGATGGAGAAGTTGAGCAGGAATGCGGTCCTAACCCTCATGGCCATAGAAGGCTTGGGAGCTTGTTCCTAATGTACTGGGCAGAGGAACAAACTGACAGCAGATTAACAGACACACAGTCCCAATCCTGGAGACCATTTAGGCTCAGCAGCTTATTCCTGTCAACTGAACTAGAAGGAACACTTCCGTACATTGCTGTCATTAAAGGTTAAGATTAACTTTCAAAAGAATGAGTTTTACAAGAAAATATTGACTAATGCTAAAGTGCATACAGCAACTGATGCGAGATCAGGAAGGCACCAGACGCAAGATGCAGGGAACGGGGGTTTTTATTAAACAAAAAGAAAACAGGCACGAGGGCCAACGAAAAACTTGGCCCAAAGGGTTGCAAAAATCCAACTAAGAAAAGCTGCACAGAGCTAAAAAACAAAGACCCAAACGACAAAAACAAAAAACCACTGGAAACTCCAGGGAGAGAAATCACAAACAAAAGAATAATCAGGAATATATACAAACAACAAGAACTTGACTTGGCTATGGAAAATACTGCACTGAACCACAAGGGCATGAAACTAAAAACGGTGAGAAACTTGGCATGGAAACTTGAGACTCTGTCTGCCAGCCAACTTCCACCGCCTCCAGATAAAGGGCAGAAATCAGAACACATGAGGGGCAACACCTGGAGAAGAACAAGAGGCAAGGCAAGATCAAGAGACAAAGACAATGATAGGTAGTCATGACTTGCTCATTAAGAAAATGAGCGTGCTCAGCTTAAGTACCAATGAAGTATGCAGGTTGGAAGGAAGCATAAATGTTAACAGAAAAGCACAGCAAGATCTTGAAATAGCAAAGCAGGAATCATGACAATAAACTCCCTACCTAAATTAGTAGTATTAGAAATGTGCCTGTCTAAGAATTACACCTCCCGTGACTGTTAGTAAATGTTAGTAACTTAAAAACAGTTAATTGCCAATTAAGCTTAGGCAGCCCTGAATCAGCACAGCACAGAAGGAAGGGGGAAATACCAAAAGCCAACCAGAGCTCTGAAGTGTGCAAAAACGAAGACATGGGGCGGAACGCAGACAAGCGGTGGAGTGGCTGGGCAGACCTGGCAAAACACAAAACCTGGAAAAGTAAAAACATGAATAAACATGAACTATGAATGATGAAACCTGGCACAAGGAACTGTTAAAACAAAATACTGTCCTGGCCAAAGGCCCAGGACCCTGGAACACAACAGCAACCTCAAAGGAGGGGGTATAAATACATCATACACATGTGAGGAAGGGTAACTACAGTATTAGGTAAGTCACAGCTGGCATCAGGGAAGCTCGCAAGATGCAAACCAATCAAAGGAAACAATACTACTAACAGAAGCGCAAGTCTCTGGATGGGAGGAGACAGAAGGCGTTCACTCGAGGGTTGTGACAGGGATAGTGAAACATTTTACACTGATAGGTTAAAAGGAGAAAATAAGCCGGTTGGAGGGACCTCAAATCCGCTGTTCACATTTGACAAATGATGATGCTGCCAGAAACTACTTTCCAAATATGGAACTTAATACATAAATATGTCTAAAAAGGAAACTTTTGAATTGTTGTAGCATATAACATGCTATGATGAGAAAATGTAGGATTTAGGTATGGTAAACAAACCCCAGGATTAAAGCAAAGATCACAGGAGAATGAGGGAATGAATCGATTTTACTAACCTTTTTTCCCCACCCCATGTCCCCACCCTAGTTCACAGTCTGGCCTGGTGTAGCAGAAAGGCATGAGCCATTTCTGTAAACTTATATGGCTATTTTCTGAACCTCTCTAGAGATTAAAAGCATACATCCTTCTATTTTGGGCATTTTCAATCACTGAGATTCATTCAGTTCTTTCTTAAAAGAGATCCACAGTTTTACCTCAATTGGCACACAACAGGATTGCAGATTGACAATCTTTGAAGTCTGCAAATTCCAAGGTCTTTGATTTTCATCACTCGCTGGAAGGCCAGGGCCTAGCAGTTTTGGGTACACAGTATCACTGTCATCTAGAGAGATGCTTTGATTTCCTGGGAAGCTGACACGATTTTGTCTCTTATTTAGGTAAACTGAAGAAAGATGAAAGACAAAAGAATTTCATGGAATTTCACCCCTTAAGCCCTGAGCCTCTGACTTAAAAATGACATGAGTATATCTCTGCAACTACTTAGTCCATTTGAATAATCTTTGTATAATGATAGAAGTAACACCTTGGAGATTTTTGTCATGGCACAAATATCAGTATATATGTCACTGAGTCAGAGTAAATGAAGATGGAACACTGCATAAATGAAAGATCCATTTGTGCCAAACAAAATTTTACTTTTATCCCTCTTGAAATTATTTAGTTTCAGTCTGAAACCCCTAAAAATTACAGCACAGAATCTCACCATTATCTGTGGGAAAGTTTACTCTAATCAAGTAAATCAGAGCAAAATCAGAGAGGTTCAAGTTCAGTAATGTTTAGGTGGCATCTCCAAACTGGCACAGTGTGCCATTTGAGACTTCTCGGGTATTGTAAAATTGTAAAACTTGTTAATTTCACTTAAATATCACTACAGGCATATTCCATCTAAATACAACTATTTTTGATTCTTTTTTAAAAGCAACCATTTCTAGGCAGCATCTCCAAGTTTAGACATTTTGGACATTGTGTGCCATTTGACATTTCTCAGGTACCAAACTGCAAAACTTGTTTAATTTCACTTATATGTCACTACAGGCATACATTCCATCTAAATACAACCGTGTTACCTATTTATTTATTCATCAAAAAAAAAAAAAAAAAATTGCAACCAGTCTTATACATTTTCCCTTTCAAAGAAAATACATACAAAGAAATGAAGTTTGACTCCACTGGAGCAGATTTATTTTCAATTAAACAAGCAAATAAACAAAGTGATTAATACAAAGATAAGGTAAAAACTTGTAAAAAGTATAAACAACAAACACCCCAGCAATTATTTATACACAAACTATGCCCCTGCTGCTCAAAAAAAAAAGTCCAAAGGCTGAACCAAGGTTTGTACCCCAGAGCTCCTGCATTTAAACGCAATGCCTTAGCCACTAAGCTAGCTGAAAGGACAATCCCATTCTCGCCACATTGTAAATTTCAAGAGTGAGTCAGCAAAACACGTCATTGACCCCGATTTACCACTTGTATTTCAGGACTTGCGCGTCACAGCGCATTGATTCTTTCGAAAATCTACTTCAAAAACGACTGTTGAATATTTAGTGGACAATCATAGCGAAAATATCAAAAACAAACCAGTTTTGCGAGTGTATATCAGCGCTCATTGCTGCACTCTTTGATTCTTTGTGCATAATGTCGCCTGGCAGCCGGAATGCAGAAAAAGAAAAAAACAGCAATCACAACAAACACCCCAGCAACTATATACACAAATACTGTGATTGCAATGGTGTATGCTAAACAGTGTGTGCTCAAAATGCAAGTATATATACGGCTGTCATCTGCACAATAGTTCAATGACTTACCCTCTAAACTACACATTTCCAATGTAGTTATGCTTCATGGTCATATGAAGAGTAAACTGGCAAGCCTTAGCAACTACTTTGATGACGTCTGCTGAATGTTTATTGGATAATTAAAGCGAAAATATCAAAATGTTTAACGTTTATATCGTAGCTTTCTATAAGTACAGTACATGTGCATAATGGCGCATGGACTCTCAGTTTCATGCACCGGGAAGGCAAGGCTCCATCTCAGGCTAGGTTTGCGCGATTCCAGTCGTTGAGGGCTCGTTGAAAATGTCAGAGCCCATAGAACCAAATGGCCACCCCCAAAATCAAATTGACTGCATCACAAGCCAATCACAGAGGAAAAAATACAATACATTGGTGCAATGTGAATGCTCAGGGCTTGTCCTCATTGGAAGCAGTGCCCCGGAAAAAAAACATGCATGGAGACTGGGAGATGTAGTTTCAATATAACATGGACACGTTGGAATAAAAATAGACAGCACAGATTTACCCTCGAATGCACTTTTTTATAACAAAATAGCAAATGTGAGGAAAAAATTTTGCTTATCACTGTAGAATGTAAAGTGTATGCCTGCTGCTCTTTGAGTGTGGTGTCAGTTTAAAATGACAAGGCTTATATCATTGGATTCTGTGGACTTTCCTCTTTAATTTGATGTATTGTTTGTATGCAAAGCACACATTCATCAGAAGTGCTAGCGATGGAGCACTGATATTATTTTATGTCATGTTTTGCTACATGCTTATTTACTTGCTTGGTGTTTGAATTGTGTTCAGTTGACGTAAAAATGGTCATCATGAGCTTTTTGCCGAGTTTCTTCCCTTTTAGAGGATATGCCACATGACAATGATGTGAAAAGGAAACATGCTGTATTTATTAAGCTTGTTGATTGCCCCCAGTGCCGGGAGCATTCGGGGTTAAGAGGTTTAAATTGGAATAATATATACTCAGTCAAAAAAGAAACTTCACACTCGTTTGGAGGTCGATAAGTTGAACATACAAGAAAAGTGGTTTTAAATAATGATTTAATTCCATTCTGTACCCATTAAGGATGGTGTACCATAAAAATCATGTTCATAATGTAACCATTTCCACCGGAAATGCTACGGAAATGTAAGAGAGTAAAAATGGTAAGTTACAACTTGATGAAAGCATGTCAATAGCGCGTATGCCCTCCATGAGCGTTCACAACTGTGACGCAACGTCTCCTCATGGATTGAATGATGCGTCTGAACACAGCTTGGGGGATGCGTCGCCATAATTGAACCAACATGGCACCAAGTTCCTGCAAATTCTGCGGAGGGTTCCTTACTTGACGGAGTCTTCTGCCCAACACATCCCATACATGTTCTATGGGATTAAGGTCGGGAGACCTTGAGGGCCACTCCATGACATTGATGCCAGCATTCCTAAGAAAATTCCGCGTTAAATTGGCCGTATGAGGTCTGGCATTATCGTGTTGGAATGTCAGACCTGGGCCATGAGCTGCCATGAATGGCAAAAGCTCTCTATCCTGCAGCAGTTATGTTTCCTTGAACGACCATCAGTCGGGAACGGGCAGGACCATTAAAGGCACCCCAAATCATAACACTACCGCCCCCAAAACGGTCCACTTCCTGCACACAACACTGGGCGTTGCGTTCACCGCGTCTCCTCCAAACTCTAACTCTCCCATCAGCGAAGTGCAAAGTGAATCTGGATTCGTCACTAAAAACGACCCTATTACAATCATGCTGAGTCAATCTCAGATGTCGTTGTGCCCAGAGAAGCTGTTGATGTTGGTGTAACTGGGTTAAAATTGGTCCACGATATGGCCGATGTGCATGGAGACGAGCAGTGCGCAGGCAATTACGTATGGTTTGGGCAGTCACACGACCTCTAAACAATTCATTCCTAGTGGACGTTGCAGTGAGAAATCCATTACGCAAATGACGTAAGACGATTTGTCAGTCTTCTGCTTGTGTCGTCACACGTGGTCTACCCGAACGAGGTCGGTCTGCTGTGGTGCCAGTTTGTTGGAGACGTGTCCGAAGATCATGGATAGTCCGTCGGCTGCATCCCATAACCCTGGCAACGTCAATGACCGACGTCCCAGATTCAGCATGCCAATGGCACGTTCACGTTGAATGTTTGACAGTCGTGGCATTGCAAATCAACGGATAATTGACTGTAAGAACTTGTTTTTCCGAGATATCACTCTACCGTGCTAACGTGGGCTCAATTGCACGTGTCTCATAAGGTCACGTGACTAGGAACACGAGGAAACGTGCTTTTACCTTGATGTATGCTCGCACGTGCTGCATGCTTGTGCACGTCGGAGTTGCTGTGTGTCATGATGTCTTTGACAACGCATTTACCCCCAATTATAATAATATCTCTTGTATTAAGTTTCAAGAAAATATTTAGAAATTTTGAGTGTGAAGTTTCTTTTTTGACTGAGTAGGGCTTCCTGAAATACACAGGATAAACATTTTCCCACAAAAATTACGTTTATTTGGATTTCATCTATTTTCTCATTTTGTTGAGCCCGTTACGAGTTCTGTTTTCTCTTGTCCGCAATAGCACCACTGAGCCAGTAGCGTTACGACGTTTTATCTCTGAGGCAGGGTTCCTGTGAGTGCCAGTTTGCTATGTGGTCAGTGAGGAATGGAGGATAATAGGGATACACACTGGTTTCACTACCACCCTCAAACACCCTATTGCTGTGGAGAAACTCCGCTATCGATCACAATGGCTCAGCGACCAAAACAGAAAATGTCCCTAAATGAATTTGTATATGGCTTCTGGTCACTGCTGTGAACTTAAGGATGAATAAATGCCGAGAAATGACGCAAATTTTGTAACTGGTAAGCTAAGGTTTGCTTGCTAGCCAAGTCATTAGAGTGGTTAGATGTGCTAAAGAGTTTAGACCATATGAGCTGCAGCTTTACCATCCAAAAGAGTATGAAATGTATGTTTTTACATCATTGTATTGGGACATTGCAAGCTAGCTGTAATATAGGTACATTTTGTACCTTGCAAACATCGTTGAATAAGTTTAGCAAAGTCGTTAAGTTTGGTGCTAGCTGTACGCGTTGTATCAAACTGTATTGCGCCGTATTACAACGTACATTTTTGTCAACAGCAATAGCAGAATCATTTATGTAGAAAAACACAAAAACATTCAATCGTACAACATCCAAACCAACTTTCCTAAGCCACTGAAAGGTTAATATGTTTAGCGGTAGACTGTAACCTGACATATGCCATGGTTGGAATAAGTCTAACAAAAGTAAGAGAACAATGTCTAGACATTAGACTTTATTAATTGCTCTTGTATGTTTGTTAATTGCCCATGACATAGCCAATAAGGTCCATCAAGTGAAGCCATTGGCAATAATCCAGGAATATCCCTTGGTAATGGCAAGTCACTGAGGGAGCAAGGGCTTCCAGCAGTTTTTGACTGCAATTCTCCCTAGACACACTAGATGGGAGTGAAACATTCCGATTCAAGCTGAATCTTGTATCTATCACATATAGCACCTTTGCCTCTAAATTTATGACCTTAATGCAGTTGAGAAATGCAAGTGATAATGATATTGAAGATCAGAATTGGGTGTGTCTAAGTCCATTCCCGCAATTTTGTGACACAAGGCAATAGTGCAACTATGGCGCGGTTGTCTAAACGGGTAGTCTCAGGCAAATTAATAACCTGCAGAGGCGGTAGAGCTTTGTTTCCATTAAGGCCAATCAGATAAGCCACTGTCATTCCCTTTACAACCAGTGAGCTAACACCATAGCAAACTTACAATTTCATTATGTAAGGTAAAGAACAGACTGCTAACTTTAACAAGCTCCCCCAGGAACACCTCCCTGCAGAAGTAGCAGATTTACTTGTCTGGGTGGTGCAGACTCCTCATGCGAGAATTAACTGCCCATTAAACAAGTCTTCCGCAACAAGTCACGAGAGGTAGCAGCTTAAGTCACAGCAGCCCAGTTCAGTCCTCTGAGAGCTATTCCACAGAGCAGGATTCAGTGATGTAAAGCAAAAATGAAAGTTAAAACTAGCATCAAGCAGGTGAGAGGCTAGATCTGCTGGAGGGGGTCCGTCCAACAATTTGCCTCTCCTGCCAACAGAGAACATAGCTGCCTCTACGCTCCCCATGCAGTGTGTGGAGGGGTTCGAGGGGATGGAGGTCAGTTAATTAGGTAGCCTAATGCATTTTGTATGAAAAGAGTCAGGACATTTAAATTGTATACAAATAGGCATGGATGGTCTTACAAAAGTGTGAGGCTGCAGTTAAGTATTTTTATTCCCACACACACAGTATTCACTGTATTCATTAATTCTGGAGGAAATGACCATAGAGTGACAGTGTTTGCTTAAAAAGGTGATCTGGGTGAGTCAAAACGCGAGCAAGTTCTTGGACACAAAGCCTACGCAGCACTAGCCGTTTTTATTGACTCACCCCCAAATGCGCCATCCAACCTATTCTGACACAACAGCATTTATTGCAGACCACAATAATAACAAACAGAGCTAAAACAATAAATAAAACCTTTTGCAGCAGTGAATAAAAAGGTACTGCCACATGCATTTGCAAAGGCAGCAAATAAGAGCCCCTTGTGTGCATGTGGGCTTATTTAGTTGTACATCACATGCTTACACAGACTTTTAAGAATGACTCGCAGCACAAAGTGTTTCCCAGAGCATCCTGCACTTCTTTGGTTGAGATTTTAGATGGTCAGACGGTAAAAGTGAGCTGAGGTATCACCTGAGGCAGATGTAGCAAAGACAGGAGGATTCCTTTCAAATACAGGTGAAAGGAACGGGCATAGACTCCAAGTGCAGTTCAGCATCGGCAGGGCGTTTATTGGGATTAACCAAGCTCATGGTCAAGACAGAAATGGATCAATAGCCAGGCAAACAGAGATATGCAGAATGGGCAGAATCGAAGTCAGGGGACAAGCAAAAATGATCAGTAACCAAAATAATCAATCCGCACAAAGACAGTAACAAAGAGGGTTGAAACTAAGGGAATGGAAGGGGAAGGAAAAAGGGAGTTGGATGGGATAAGGGAGAACACAGGAGATACTAAACAGATGGATACAAAATGGGAATTAGGGAGAACGAAGTACTAATCAATCAAATCGCAATCTCACAACGCAATACAAACAATCAAATACAAGACTTACGGGAGAATCACAAGAAACGAGCTTTCAACAATCGAAACGAGAAGAATAGCGCAGAAACGAGACTGACCAAGACGAGCTGTGGTAGAAACGAGTCGACAAGAAACTACGGAAAGTGGGTCTTTAAACACAAACTAATTAAGTGGAATCCCAGCTAAACACAGGACAGCTGTAGAGAGAGGTGGAACTAGAAAAGCAAGGACGGTGATAGGAGAGAGAGGGGAAACGGGTGGAGTTCTAACTCTAAACTAAACACCCGTGCCTCGCTAAACTACTCTCAGGTGCGGATAGTCAATGAGAACAGCGAGAGAGAAGGAAGTGGAAACACCCAACCGAAATTACAGGGAAGAGAGTGTGATGAAAAAGACAAGATGCCATGAGACAGAAACGGGAGGAAAACACTGAAGACCAGAGACAGAGCAATCATCCAGAAACACACATGCTCTAACGAATAAATGTAATAAATATATAAATAATAGCAATACTAAAAACAAACAAGAAACATACTAAAAACTAGAAACTAAAACCAGAAACTAAAAACAAGCTAAAAACAAACATACAAATCACAGATTTCTAAAAACAGGTGAACAAACGGTCTCTGTAAGAGGTCCAAACACGTGCCACTAGGGTGGAACCTAGCTGAAACATAAAACTGTAAGGCTAGATATGATAAAACTCATAATTCCTATGCACCTGTGTTTTTTCTTGTGAAAGGTACTGGCAAGCAGCAATATAAAACATCATTGTACATTGAAGATACATTTGGGAAATTCCATCAAGAAGAAAAACATAACTCCAATATACCTTTATTTTTAAGAGCTCTCACAAACATACACCCACACACATTGTCACACAGAAAAACAAACACCCACACAAATTGTCACACAGGCAAACACACATCCACACACATCCTCACACAGACAAATATACACCCACACACATTGTCACACAGGCAAACATACAACCACACACATCATCACACAAACAAACACACACCCACACACATCCTCACACAAACAAACACACACCTACACACATCGTCACACAGACAAACATACACCCACACACATCGTCACACAAAGAAACACACCCACACACATCCTCACACAGACATACACCCACACACATTCTCACACAAACAAACATACACCCACACACATCCTCACACAAACAAACATACACCCACACACATCATCACACAAACAAAAATAAAACCACACACATCCTCACACAGGCAAACATACACCCACACACACCCTCACACAAACAAACATACACCCACACACATCCTCAAACAAACATACACCCACACCCATCGTCACACAAACAAACACACACCCACACACATCCTCACACAGACAAACACACACCCACACACATCCTCACACAGACAAACATACACCCACACACATCCTCACACAGACAAACATACACCCACACACATCCTCAAACAAACATACACCCACACCCATCGTCACACAAACAAACACACACCCACACACATCCTCACACAGACAAACACACACCCACACACATCCTCACACAGACAAACATACACCCACACACATCCTCACACAAACAAACACACACCTACACACATCGTCACACAAAGAAACACACCCACACACATCCTCACACAGACATACACCCACACACATTCTCACACAAACAAACATACACCCACACACATCCTCACACAAACAAACACACACCCACACACATCATCACACAAACAAAAATAAAACCACACACATCCTCACACAGGCAAACATACACCCACACACACCCTCACACAAACAAACATACACCCACACACATCCTCAAACAAACATACACCCACACCCATCGTCACACAAACAAACACACACCCACACACATCCTCACACAGACAAACACACACCCACACACATCCTCACACAGACAAACATACACCCACACACATCCTCACACAAACAAACACATCCACACACATCTTCACACAGATATACACCCACACACATCCTCACACAGACAAACATACACCCACACACATCCTCACACAAACACACACCCACACACATCCTCACTCAGACAAACATACACCCACACACATCCTCACACAGACAAACATACACCCCCACACACATCCTCACACAGACATACACCCACACACATCCTCACACAGACACACACCCACACACATCCTCACACAGGCAAACATACACCCACACACATCCTCACACAGACAAACACACACCCACACACATCCTCACTCAGACAAACACACACTCATACACATCCTCACTCAGACAAACACACATCCACACACATCCTCACCCAGACAAACACACACCCACACAGATCCTCACACAGACAAACACACACCCACACACACCCACAGAAACACACACCCACACACAACACACACACACCCACACATCCTCACACAGACAAACACACACCCACACACATCCTCACACAGACAAACACACACCCACACACATCCTCACACAAACAACACACCCACACACATCCTCACACAGACAAACACACCCACACATATCCTCACACAGACAAACACACACCCACACACATCCTCACACAGACAAACATACACCCACACACATCCTCACACAAACAAACACACACTCACACACATCTTCACACAGACATACACCCACACACATCCTCCACAGACAAACACACACATCCTCACACAGGCAAACATACACCCACACACATCCTCACACAGACAAAGACACACCCACACACATTCTTACTCAGAAAAACATACAGCCACACACATCCTCACTCAGACAAACACACACGCACACACATCCTCACACAAACATACACCCACACACATCCTCACACAAACAAACACATACATCCTCACACAGGCAAACATACACCCACACACATCCTCACACAGACAAAGACACACCCACACACATCCTCACTCAGACAAACATACACCCACACACATCCTCACGCAGACAAACATACACCCGCACACATCCTCACACAAACAAACACACACCCACACACATCTTCACACAAACACACACCCACATACATCCTCTCACAGACAAACATACACCCACATACATCCTCACACAGGCAAACATACACCCACACACATCCTCACACAGACAAAAATACACCCACACACATCCTCACACAGAAACACACACTCATACATGCGCACACAAATACACACATCCTCACACAGGCAAACATACACCCAGACACATCCTCACACAAACATAAACCCACACACATCCTCACACAGGCAAACACACACGCATACATGCGCACACAAATACACACATCCTCACACAGACAAACATATACCCACCCACATCCTCACACAGGCAAACATATACCCACCTACACTCACACACATGCACAAGTGCACACAAACATGCAAAAATGTGTCACACAGAGAGACAGCACCGAGATCAGCACCTTCATGTAGACATCCGTGCAGCCTGACCATGCAGGAAGACAAAACAAACTCCATTTTGAAACTTAGACACATTCAATTCCTCTCTCTCTTGAATCATGGCACAAAATGGGGATGCAAGAATTCATGACATCATTCCGCAGGCGTCAGTACAGCAGGGTAAATGCAAACCAACACGCCAAAGAGCAGATTTCTCTTTCTTTCTCTCTCTCTCTCTTTTTCTCCCTCTCTCTTTTCTCTGCAATCCATCAAAGTTTATAGAAGCTAATCCCTTTTCTTATATAAATAGCTGGTGGCGGGAGAGGGGGCCGGCTGCTTGCCGCTCTCTTCCCTTCTGTCCCCGGAACGGCAGCCAGGACGAGCTGAGTTTTGGATCGGAGCTCGCGGCTGCCTGGGGCCCGCCACCGCGCTGTCCGCCAGTACAGATGGAGGGCAGAACTGGGCAGTGCCAGCTTGTCAGTCGGATTAAAACGACTCATTTATTTGCTGAAGAATCTCGCAAAGTGACTGCGGGGTGGGCAGTGTATGGTAGAGAGGTGTGGGGAGTGGGTTTGGTCGGGGGGGGGGAGGGGGCCTCTCTCTAAAGCCTGCCCACTCTTTTTCTCTTTTATTTTTTTCTTCTCTGCCTGCTACCCTCTGAATGCGGGGTCGGCCAGAAGCCATTACGGCGGTGTCCGGAAGCTGGCCGGCAGGGCGGCGCCCCCCAGTGCTGCGGGTGACAGATTGCAGCCTGGCATTGGTGGCGCAGGAAGGCGAAGGTGGAAGCCGATTGGCTCTGACGGACAGGAAGTGTGTGCTGTGGGATGAGTGTGGGGGGGAAGTGGGACGTGGAGAAGATGACAAGCACTGGCTGCGTGACCTTTTGCACCGTCTGAATTACTCGAAGATTCCCCCCTGCCCAGTGTTTGAGGCTTAACCGCATCTTGGCAGCGGTGGGCATGGCCGTATGGGCAGCTTGTACACAGAGGCCGAGGTGACGGTCAGGGTGGGGTCCGATTCCTGTCTTGCCCCCCCCCGACCCACCAGGGGCCCCGGCTGCCCTTTTCGGACTGGTGCAGTGCAGGAGGACAAGCCCGAGCGCCCGGGCTGGGTGCTGGGAGGGAGAGGAGGGTGAGCGACGCATTTAGAAAGACCATAATGCCCTACGCTGTGCGCCCCACTGTGGCGGGGGGGCGTTTGCTCTGGCATGCGGGCCAATTTTAAAAGCTCAGATGGCCTCTGCAGGAACTCTCACTCCCACAGGACCTCGCCAGAGTTCACCATCATCACCCTCCCTGTCTGACCTCAGTCTAAACCTGTAAATGTTATTGGAAAACGATAAACACCAACAAGCCTTGGTCTCTGTTTTGATTTATCCTGAAATCCTTTGCTAAACATTGGTCAAGGCAAAGAGTTCAAGCAGTGCTTATTTCTGAAACAAAACAAGAAGCTTTGAATTAGTCTTGTTCCAGAGTGATAAAATTGGAATGTTTTGCAGCATGCAAGTGCTAGCGCTCGCCATTCAAGCCAAATCGCATGATTGAGGTCAAAAAGAATTGCTTCCTGTGAGCTGCTAAATTGAAATGCAGATCAGTTTTGTCTGAAACTTTAGACATGAAGCATATTTTTACAATGAGCAGATCGTACTCCAGGTAATGCTGTACTGCAATGATCACAGTATCACAGAGTGTTCAGTCTTAACTTCTATTTTATAAATTACTCTTTGTAGCCTATTTTCCATTTGACAGCTGCAGAAAATTCATCATTCTAAAACAGTGACAGACAAGATGGCCATATGCCTGATTTCGGATTTACATGCCTTATCTTAAAAGTATTTGTCCAGGTTTGGTCTGTAACCCAAACAAACAATAAGTATTGGCGGCGCACAATTAGTTCCCACAGAATAAATATAACGGGCCGATTTCTCGTTACCAGTCTAAACCTGGTTTAAGTAAGTCCATGGTTTAAGCCATGTTTAAACACTGTAATAAGTGTGGTCTAACTTATTGGATTTCTCGTGCCTAGTTTTTCATAAAACCTGGTCTTAATCATGGTCTAACTCAAAACCAGGGAGGGAGGTAGTGTAAGTCATGGTCTTACTCTTGCGATTCGCAGCACTGTCAGTTTTCTTGTTATCGATGTCATTGATATGGGGCCTTATCAAATTCAGGAGGATTTTTTTATCTTGCTCGCTGAAGTTGGTGTGAACTCGCTTCTGTGACATGCCTGTTCCACCAGTGGCAGTAGATCTATGCTACTTGTACTCCCAGGTAAATGCTCTGAATGTCCCTGTTATTGGATTTTTGGGTACAGAAGCCCTGAAGTGAGAACATACCTGGACGCTCCTCGTCAAGATTATGTCCACCGCATATTACAATGTCAACGTCTCAGCAGGCAGTCGTTAAAATAAAGCTTACTTGGACAGCTCTTGCGAACAGCATACACCCCTATTTAGCGTAGTGGTTGGGTTCATGGTACAGTGATGTAATGTATGGCGTCTAATCATACGGAAATGTAAACATGTTTAACTAAATTTCACAGAACAGTGCTACAGTCCCGCCATTTTAGTTGGGAGAGGGAGAGGGAGGTAAACAATAGTATCGACTAGGTTTTATGAGGTAACTTTTTTGTCAGTGACAAATATCTTATAATTTTCTAGTCAATCCGATGTCAACCGATTGAGAGGTATCTCAGGTCTGAGGTGATATCTAGGTTTGGGCTTCTGGGCTACCGTACATATGACCTCACAAGCCCCAACAAGGTATGCATGCACTCTCGCTCAGTGGCACATAAGCCTGGTTTGCCCCATGGGTTTACCCCATCGAGACCTCGTTTAATCCATCTACGAGAAATTACTTTGTAGACCTGGTTTAATCTGTCATAATCTTGGTCTAAACCCAGTTTCACCACTCCTTCTTTAAAAGAGGTTTCATTCACTTAGACCACGACTAAGACTAGCGAAGAGAAATCGGCCCAATGTGCTTACATGTGTGCGCTTGGAGTTGTGCTCAGTTTAACTAGTTTTGAATTTGGGTGACCCAACTGACAAGCCAATGGAGTTCGGCATTGAAAACTGACAAGCCGATGAGAGTTTAAAATTAAATACTGATAAGCCAATGGGAGTTTAACATTAAATCCTGACAGGGCAATGAGAGTTTAACATTAAATAGTGACCAGCCAATGAGAGTTTAACATTACATATTCAGTTTGGTTTAACTGAATCGACTCTGACCGCAGTGCCTTTCCCAGGTAAGGGTTAAGAGTCCAGATGCCCGGAACTGCTTTGACTTTCAGACAGTTGCACTAACCTCTAAAACTGGGCACGATTTCACCGGAAGAGAACAGGTGATGACAGGCACACTGCACAGGTAAGTCAGAAGCAATAACATTTCCTGCTATTCCAGAAATAAAAGAGGCAGTATTGGAGAAGTCTGCTCATACAGAGTGGACATACACATGCATATTAATTTTAATGGCCAGATGAGTCTTCTATCCGTCCACCGTCTGGGTCCCAGTTCCTTGTGTCATGACCAGGCGGAGAGGAGGGGGGGCCTGGGGGGGTGCAGGGATTGGAAGGGGTTTATCGGCTCTAATTACTCCCGATAGCTGTAATTTACAGGTTGGCAGCGGGGGGAAATGGGCAAGATTCACACTTCTGCGGGTCAGCATCTGTCGCCATTACGGCGCGCGGCCCGGTGACGATCGGCGGGCGAGCGGCAGAACAGTAAACACAAACCGCGTGTGACAGATTATCGGCTCACGCTAAAGGACCTTCCAGTGACACATCATTTCTCTCACTCTGCGAGCGTGTTCCACAGCAGCTGTCATAAATAAAGCGGGTGTGTGTGCGAGTGTGCAAGTGTTTTTGTGTGTGTCTGTTTGAGTTTGTGTGTGTGCGTGTCTGTTTGTGTACGCGTGTGCATGTGTGTGTATGTGTGCGCCGAAGTGTGTTTGTGTCTGAGTTTGCATGTTAATGTATGTGTGTGTGTATGCGTGTATTTGTGTG
Organism: Gymnothorax javanicus; assembly: GCA_029692085.1. NCBI lineage: Eukaryota > Metazoa > Chordata > Actinopteri > Anguilliformes > Muraenidae > Gymnothorax > Gymnothorax javanicus. The sequence continues at coordinate 102,042,434 of CM056194.1, read as the reverse complement.
TGTGTGCATGTGTGTGTGTGTCTGTGTGCGTGTGTGCATGTGTGTGTGTGTGTGTGCGCGTGCGTCAGTGTGTTTGTGTCTGTGTTGGTGTGTGTGTTTGCATGTGTCTGTTTGTTTGTGTGTGTGTGTGTGGGTGTCTGTGTTTGCATATGCGTGTGTGTGTGTGTGCGTGTGTCTGTGTTTGTTTGTATGTGTGTGTGTGTCTGTGTGTTTGCGTGTGTGTGTGTGTGTGTGAGGAAGAGATTTGTTTCTCTTCCAAAAAGCGAGTACGGATAGAAGAAGGGAGGGGATGAAAAAGGGAGTGACCTCTTTTAGCAGCCAAGCTCGCTGTCTCTGTACAGAACACTGAGAAACCAGGGCGAGTTCATCTCCAGACGCACTTTATAATATATACACTTGTGCTGACTTTAGTAATTGGAGTCGGTTTTTCTCTATTTAGGTCTGCATTACAAATTGCCGGTGTCTCGCTGATGCAGTAGTTTTAGTTCCATTCTCGTCTGCGTGTGTGGTGTGCGAGACCGGGGGGTGCGGCTGAGACGTACTCAAACCCACAACCCAAAAGCTCCGTGCACTGGGAAACATGGTCAAAAGAAATGCAGTATTGGGATTAAACCCTATATATGTGTGCGCACGCGTGTGTGCGTGCGTTTGTGTGTGCTAGTGTGTTTGTGGGTGTGTGTGTGTGTGTGTGTGCGCGTGTGTATGCGTTTGTGTGCGTGCGTGCGTGTGTGTGTGTGCGTTGTGTGTGTGTGTGTGTGTGTGTGTGTGTGTGTGTGGGGGAGGTTGGTTTGGGGGGGGCAGTAAATCTCATGCATACCTGCCATGGGATGCAGGAACACACACTTTTTGCATCTTCATCTGATGAAATCCAGCAACAGACTCTCTATCCATCCATCTATCCATCCATTTTATGCTGCTAATCTAGGGCCGAGTCTCGGGGGTAACGACTAAGCAGAGAGACCCAGGTGCCACCCTCCAAAGCTACTTCCTCCAACTCTGCCTGGGGACCCCAAGCCGTTCCCAGGCCGGCCAGGAGATATAATCCGTCCAGCGTGTCCTAGGTCTGCCTTGGGGCCTCCTCCCAGTTGAGCATGCCCGAAAAACCTCTAAAGGGAGGCGTCCAGGAGGCATCACATCCGCCACTTGTATTCGCGATGTTATTCTTTCTGTCACTACCCAAAGCTCGTGACCAAAAGTGAGGGTTGGAACGTAGATCGACCAGAAAATCAAGAGCTTTGCTTTTACGATATGCTCCCTCTTCACCACAACGGACCGGTACAATACCAGTTTCACTGCAGACGCTTCAGCGATCCGTCTGTCAATCTCACGCTCCACCCTTCCCTCACTCGTGTACAAGACCCCGAGATTCTTGAACTCCTCCACTTAGGGTCGCAACTCACCCCCTACTTGTAGGGGACAAGCCACCTTTTTCCAGCAGAGAACCGTGGCCTCAGATTTGGAGGAGCTGATCCTCATTCCAAGTGCTTCACACTCAGCGGTGAACTGCTCCAGTGACCGTTGGAGGTCACAGCACGATGAAGCGAACAGGACCACATCAAGTGCAAACAGCAGAGATGTAATAGCGAGGCCACCAAACTTGACACCCGCCAAACCTCGGCGGTGCCTCAATATCCTGTCTATGAAAATAGTGAACAGAATAGGCGACAAGGCAAACCCTTGGTGGAGTCCAACACCAACTGCAAACGAGTTCGACTTGATGTTGTGAATGCGGACACAACTCTGGCTTTGATTGTACAGGGATTGAATGGCTCGAATTAACGGCCCTAGAGCCCCATACTCCTGTAGCACCCCCCACAGGATACCTCGTGGGACATGGTCATAAGCCGTCTCCTTTTTTTTTATTATAAATTTGGCATCTCCAATCCCACCTGAGTCAGGAATGCCCAATTGGGGAACTATGTACAAGGCTTTTGAATATCGACCCCCTGTTGCCAACTCAGGAGAGTGAAGACAGCTCGCGGCTCTCCTCCGAAGCACGCGCCTGTCATCCACCGCTTCTTATACACTCATTGGTTGATTCCTCGCAAGTTCAGAACAAGGGCGGAGGATACCCGAACATGTACAAGCTTAGAATCTTCCTGACGAGCGCCCGTCTGGGCAACAGGAGGCGCCTAAAGGCTCAGTCCCACTGGGCATTTTTCGCCTCGGCGATGTACTCCCGATGGAAATTGATGAACCTCGGAGGCGTCGGAACAGGTTCCCGATGTCCGGGAAGCTTCGGGAGCGTCGCGAACCATCTGGAACCATCGGGAGGCATCGGGAGAACTGTGAAAAATTTCAATGCTTGCATTGAAATTTTTCCCGATGTGTTCCCGACGTTTTTGCAGAGCCACGGGGAAACTCTGGTGCTTCCCCGGAGCTTCGGCGAAATATTGTTTTCCTTGAGGCATCCTCGAAGCATCGGTGATGTCTCGCCGAAGTATCAGGGGACTTTCGGGGATATTTGAATCTTTGGCGAAAGTTCGGCGACCTTTCGGTGACACGTTCCCGATGTCGGGGTTGCATCCCCGAATAGTCGCCGAAATTTTGGCGACAGTTGAAAAGTGCATTCTTCCCATGGCGCTGATTGGCTGGATTTTGCATGCATGCGCACTATAAGTACATTTCATATAAGTACATGCCAGAGATGCTGAGCCGAAAATGTGCATATATTATAGCGTAGCCAAACACAGTTATTCTATCAATGTTTTGTCGGGGCGCCAGGTCATCTGTTGGACCAAAATAAATTAGTTGTGTTCAGCTCCACTACAGCATTTTACGGAAAAACTTGTCAACAAAACCATGAGAAAGTAAATAACTTGTATTGTACCAACAAAGAAAGAGGCACTTCCGTTTGCTCAAATCATAACATTATTTACATCAAGAGAAAAAATGAACAGGTCAAGGGGAAAAAAAACACATTTTTCCGCAGAAAATAAATAACCCAAATTGCAGGCCCCAGCCTAGACACCTGCAAGAAAACTAAATATGTATATCCAGCCACTCAATAAAAAAAAAATAATAAAAAAATTGTTGATTAACTTCTAAAGGAAAAGATCAGGGCGCAGTACAGATTATAACAACCAGATGCGCTTGCCAGACGCAAGTCATGGTCAGCTAAATAAATTCCTTCTCGTCATTAAACAAACTTCAATTACATATCAAAATTAAGAGAAAAAATTAAGGAAACGAAATCATAAAAATAAAGGCTAGAGGGGGAAACAATGTTCAAAGTAACTCAGGGCAGGAGTAAGTGGAGTGAATGGGAGTGATTAAAAAAAAAGAAAGTTTTCATTCGGCGATATTAGTATTTGTGGTGGGATGAGTTACAGGGAGTGAACAGGGAGGTTAGATTTTTCAGTAAAAAAAAAATTCTTTCCCAAACCCTGCTTGGCGTCTCGCGCTGGATTCCCATCCAAACTGTTTGATAATTATAGAGGCTGGTTGCACCTTGTGGCTAGCTACAATATATACCTTCCCAATAACTCTTCCCCGAGGCACCTGGGATGGTTCGCAAGTACTCACCGATGCATCCTTTAATCTACAGGGATATTCCCCCGATGATGTTTCAAATTCGGGGAAGCTCCGGGGCACCTTCGCCGATAATCGGCAAAGGTACCCCGGAGCTTTCCCGAGCATCGGGAGCCATCCGCGATGTTTCATGGGCATTGTTCGGGGGACATTCCCAGAAGCTTTGTGACCATAGCCGAAGCATCAGTGAACGTTCACCGGACCATCCCCGATGCCTAATAAGTGCCATTTCTAATGCGACTACTCCGTTTTTTTGGCAAAAACATCGGGAGTATCGGGAGCCATCGGGAGAAAATTTGTCAATTTCCACATTGCCAATGATTTTTCCCCAGTGGGACCTAGGCATAAGGAACGAACAAAGCAACTTATATTACCCTTCCCGGCAGACCCTTCCCAATTTGCATCCCTGTTGCGCAATGGCCAATTGTGCGCTACTTCTGAAAAAGCTGCTAACCACTGCCGAATGGTATGACCGGGGCTCGAACCCGCGCCGTGATAGTCACTTCTGCTTCACAATGCGAGGCTTTAGCCGAGTGAGCTAATCGGCAGCTCTCATAAGCCTTCTCCGAGGTCACAAAACACACGTAGATTGGATGGGCAAACTCACATGACCCCTCCAGTATCCGTGCGAGGGTAAAAAGTTGATACACTGTTCTTCGATCTGAAGAGAACCCGCATTGCTCCTCCTGAATCCAAGTTTCGACAAACGGGCGGCGTCTCCTTTCTAGTGTGATTCCCCTATAGTTGGAGCACACCCTCCAAATCCCTTTTTGAAAATGGGAACCACCACCCTAGTTTGCCAGTCCAAGGGTACTGTACCCACCGTGACAACCCAACAGCATCTCAGAATGAATCTCGTCCATTCCTGGTGACTTGCCACTGCAGAGCTTCTTAACCACCTCAGTGACTTTCACCAGGAAAATGGGCAATGACTCGTCCGTAGTCTCCGTCCCTGCCTCCTCAATGGGGGGCATGTCTGCCGGATTCAGGAGTCCCTCAAAATGCTCCTTCCACTGCTGGACAAAATCTCCAGTCGAGGTGAGCAGTTCCCCACCCCTGCTGAAAACAGCCTGGGCGAAGCCCTACCTCCCCTTCCTGAGTCGTCTGACGGTTTGCTAGAAACTATCTGATGCTACCTGAAAGTCCTCCATAGCCTTCCTGAGCTGCTCACTTCAGTGACCATCGTGGCTGCAGTCCTTCTAGCCTGCCGATACTGGTTGCTTAGTTGGGTGCCCCCAGGGTCAACCAAGCCTGAAAGGCTACATTGTGCCTCACTGCTGGGGTCCCGCCATGACTAGCACCGACAACCTTCAGGCCAGAACTCAAGGCAGCCACTTTCTCAATGGAGACTTTGAACAGGTCCACTTGGACTCCATGTCCCCAGTCTCCCCCGTGATATGGGAAAAGCTCTTCTAGAGGCATGAGTAGAAAATCATCCAGATAGGGTCCTCTACCAAACATTCCTAGTCAAACCTCACAACACGTTAAGGCTGTCCAGGTCTGTCTGGGAGTCTTCCCTTCCATGTGATCCAACTCACCACCAGGTGGTGATCAGTTGACAGCTCTGCCCCTCTCTTCATCCAAGAGTCCAAAACATACGCCAACAAATCTGATGACATGATTACAAAATCGGTCATCGAACTTTGGCCGTGGGTGTTCTGGTACTAAGTACACTTATGCTCAAACAGGGTGTTTTTATGGATAATCCATGACTAGCACAGAAATCCAATGACAAAACACCACTCTGGTTCAGATCAGGCAGGCTGTTCCTCCTAATTACTCCCTTCCAAGTGTCTGTGTCGTTGCCTACATGAGCATTGAAGTCTCCCAGCAGAACTATGGAATCCCCTGTCAGAGCTTTTGCTAGGACCCTGCCCAGAGACTCCATGAAGGTTGGATACTCTGAAATGCTCTTCAGTGCATATGCAGAAATAACAGGCAGAGCATTCCCCTCTGCAACCCGCAAGCGAATTGCAGAGACCTTCTTGTTCACCGGAGTGAACTCCAACACGGCGGCACTCAGCCGAGAGGACACAAGTATCTCCACACCTGCTTGCCGCCTCTCACCTTGGGCAACTCCACAGAAGGAGAAAGTCCAACCCCTATAAAGGAGCTTGGTTCCAGAGCCAGGGATGCGCTTAGAGGTGAGTCCGAATATATCTAGGCGGTATCGCTCAACTTCCCGCATTAGCTCCGGTTCCTTCCTTTGAAGTGTAATGACATTCAATGCCCCAAGAGCCAGATTGTACAATGTATAACCGGGGCCCAGAACCACCCTGTCTGCTGCTGTCTGCCACCTGGTCTACAAAGCACCCGACCCCTACTACTCTGCTCGTGGGTGGTGGGCTGATGTGGACGCAGCTCCCCGTAGCCTCTTCGGGCTGAGCCCAGCCAGGTCCCGGGAAAAACCTGGCCACCAGGCACTTGCCTGCGAGCTCCCCTCCCAGGCGTGGCTCTGGGAGGGGGCCCCGATGTTCCTAATCCGCGCAAGGTTCTCAGTCTCGTCAAGGAGCTCAATTAATTGCTTTTTGTCTGGTCACTCTGTCATGGTTTTGGGGGGATGCTGCCTGCTGTGCATTTTCTTCACCACCTGAGGGCTACTGTGTGATCAGGTGGTTCATTGCTTACTGCTTGCAGCTGTGGAGAGACTATTTAAGAGGTGCTTCTGGCGCAGTCTTGTGCTTTTGTGTCACTCTTGCAAGCTCTACGAAGCCCTTTGCGTGTAGTCAGAGGAAACTCCTTGAAAGAGTTTAAGATTTAGTGTCTGTCCATCTGATTTATTGTTCCGTTCGTCAGAGTTTATGTTCTGTCCTGCAGAAGGTCTTGTTTGTTGGAGCATATCCTTTGCTCTCAGACCTCTGTTGGTTCGCTCCTGTTTCAGCAGGAGGGAGTGGTGACTCTGTCTGTCCCTTCTGTGTAAGCTCTTATTTTCTGGGAGGATTTTCGCCCATTTTTTCTGGGTTGTTTTTTGTTGGCGGAATTGCCGGGGAGTTAGGCTCCCTTTTTCTGTTACCTTTTCTATATTTAGTGGTCACTTGCATTTCGTGGGTGGCTTTTATATACCCTATCTTGTGTCGCGTCTGGGCCTCTGCCCCATTCCCCCTCACACACTCACCTGGGACCAATTTGCGAAGGTAATCCCTACCAGGAGCTAATGCTCTAGACAACACAGCTCCCAAGATCCCAGGGACACGCAAACTCCTCCACCAAGGATAAGGTAGAGATTCAGAAACTTTATTTAAGCTTCAATCTAATCCTTTAGATTTGAAGACAGACATCATTAATAAATGTAATTGTGAATGTTAATGCACTAATAATTTGGTGCATTATGCTAAAAACATTGTTTTTATTGGATGTTGTCCCATTTATGAATTTACTTTTCTCTGATATCGGGCGGCCTGTCATATTGGCATATCACTGTAGAAGGTCAGTGTTCCAGAAATGACAATCTTTATGTTAAATCACATTAATTAATTAATTAATTAATTAATTAACTACCCGAAAGTAACTGAAGGGATTCTAGCAGCCCCTAAGTACTGAAGGACAAAGTTTCCAGTGGAGGAATGGTGGGGTAAGGGAGGTGGGCCCCAGATGATGACATGCCTCTTATCCATAGTCACATCTGATGACATCATCAGGCCAAACTGAGTAACAAACCAGCTCCTGAGTGATACCTCAACAATAATTCTTAAATTTAAATTTAACCATGGCAGACACTTTAGGCTGACAATGAGGATTCAGGCTCATGGACATTAGATGACTCGTGAAGGATTCCTTCCAAAATGTTAAAATGGCCCAATTCCTCAAAATTATAACGGAGCACTGACGGATAGGGTGTGTGAGTGTGGATGGTGTCCAATTTCACAAGTTTACAATCTGGGTGACCCAACTAACTAGCCAACAGAGCCTTACATTAAATATTCAGATACCTATAAATAAAACAGCTCCAACCATGTCTTTTAAAAGATTCTCATCTGTGAGGTGATGGCATTCACCATTGGCAAATGACATTACAAAATTAGAAAGATGCCACCTAAAAACCACGGGGAACATGATTAACAGGGGACATGATTAACTGTGGAGATGAGTAACAGGGAAATGATAAACGGGGGACATGATTAACAGGGGATGTGATTAACGGGGGACATGACTAACAGGGACATGAAGAAGAGGGACTTGATTAACAGGGGACATGATTAACTGGGTAAACAGGGAACATGATTAACAGGGACATGCTTAACAGGAACATGATAAACAGGGACATGATAAATGGGGGACATGATTAACAGGGAACATGATTAACAGGGGATGTGATTAACAAGAACATGAGTTACAGATAAATGATTAAAAGGCAACATTATTAACAGGGACATGATTTACAGGGGAAATGAGTAACAGGGACAAGATAAACAGGGGACATGAATAACAGGGACATGATTAACAGGGGATATGATTAACCGGGCAAACAGGGAAATGATTAACAGGGGACATGATTAACAGGGACATGAGTAACGGAGTAATGATTAACAGGGACATGATTAACAGGGACACAATTAATGGATACATGATTAACAGGGGACATGATCAACAGGGGATGTGATTAACAGGGGACATGAATAACAGGGACATGATTAACAGGGACGTGATTAACAGGGGACATGATAAACATGGGATATGATTAACAGGGCAAACAGGGAACATGATTAATAGGGGACATGATTAACAGGGGGGGACATGATTAACTGGGTCATGCTTTACAGTGGTCGTGATTAACAGGGGACACGACTTACAGGGGACACAATTACCAGAGACATGATTAACAGGGGACATGATAAACATGCGACATGATAAACAAGGAACATGATTAACAGGGGGCATGATAAACAGGGGACATAATTAACAGGGCAAACAGGGAACATGATTAACAGGGGACATGATTGACAGGGGATGTGATTAACAGGGGACATGAATAACAGGGACATGATTAACAGGGGACATGACTTACAGGGGACACAATTAACAGAGACATGATTAAAAGGGGACGTGATAAACATGCAACATGATTAACAGGGGACATGATAAGCAGGGGACATGATTTACAGGGCAAACAGGGAACATGATTAACAGGGGACATGATAAACGGGACATAATTAACGGAGACATGAATAACAGGGACATGATTAACAGGGGACGTGATTAACAGGGGACATGATCAACAAGGGATATGATTAACAGGGGACATGATAAACAGGGACACAATTAACAGGGGACATGATTACTCGGGCAAAGAAAATGTGGTCACACTTTAGATGAAGTGTTGCTCATAAAGGCTTTACACAGCATGTATAATGCCTTCATAAATGAGACATAATGTCTTCATAAATCATACATAAGCAAATTTCATGCTTTGTAAAAGGTGAAATAACACATCCTTATTCAGCATGTGATGCCAGATGTGACAATGTCAATGTCACTTAGCTGACAATGTCACCCTTTATTGCATTAAGCCACTAGCTAAGTGACATTGTCAGTTATATCACATCAGGCATCACATGCTGAATAAGGATGTGTTATTTCACCCTTTACAAAGCATGACATATGCTTGTGTATGATTTATGAAGACATTATGTCTCATTTATGAAGGCATTATACAGTTGTACATGCTGCATAAAGCCTTTATGAGCAATACTTCATCTAAACTGTGAAAGTCTAAAATGTTTATGCTCCTGTTCATTAATCTCAGTCTCCGTATTTCTGGGACAAAATAAAAATTCTACCAAACTGTACTGCAGACAAACAACAGTTAGAAGAGATGTAAGAGACGAACAGCAACCTTATCAGGGATGGCGCAGGATTGGGAAACCGCCCCTGTGACAGCTGTACATCCACAGCAGACCCCGCTGATCTGGGGCAGAAGCAGGTCCCATGACCCCCCTGCCCTGCGGATGACACCCAGGCCTGAGCAGGGGCTGTCCCAGGACCCTCTCCCCCCAGCGCCCATATGGACAACCTCCATTCCCCCACATCTGCCCCCGAGGCCAGGCCTTCGCCCCCACGGCTGACCGCTAGCAATGCCACAGGGCTCGTCCTGCCCGCCACCAGCTGGCACGGCCACCCGCGCCAGAGAGAGACAGAGAGAGAGAGAGAGAGAAGGGGATTCAGCAGAAAGGCACCTGCTTATTGTTCGAACAGGAGATGAGTTGCACGCACACACACACACACACACACACACATGCTTGCATGCACGCGAACTTAAATGCACACACAGCCTCATAAACTCACATAAATATACACACACGCACACACACACACAAAGTCATACGCGCACACACACACGCACACACACACACACAGTCACATACCTGGACACACATGAACGCTGCAGGGCGGAGAGGAGTTGGGGTGTTTAGGCATGTTGGTAAGACAGCAGGGCTCCTGTTGGCGTGGTAGAGAGCAGCGACTAGAACACCGCACCCTCAAAGCATGATGGGAACACAACCCCCTCAAGCCCCCCGCAGTCAGGGGCAAACTGAGGGCCCTCAGAGCATAATTCCAACATGCTGAGAGATACAGGGAAAGGAACGAACATACAGATAAACCATGCAGTGGAGAAAGGTGGTGAGACTGAATGAAAGAGAGAGAGAAAAGGAGGGAGACAAAAAGAGTGAGATGAAAATATTCAGCACCCCACATGAGGATGTCAGTCTCTCAGACTGTAACTGCCATTACATGACAGGAGGCCTTTATTCATTAATCATCACCATTAATTAATAATTCAACGATTATCACCGAGTATACTGCATATGCGGACTCACAAAAAACTAGCTGCTGCGTAACAGTAGCTCTTAACAGGGGTTTAAAATAATAATTCAAAAAGAACTCCCTATATTTACCATAGAACATTTAGGATTTTACGCATTAATTTAATCGTAAAAAAATTATGACTGTCCACTGATAATAAAGGGTTAAAGGGCTTATCAACATCAAAGAAAAATCACTTTTAAGAATTTTGTACAATGCATTTTCTGCCGTCCAAAGGCTACTTAAGGTGCTTATGAGGACATAGAGAATTGTAAGATTTTACTAGAGAGCACAAACTAAAATTTAGCATTTTGGAATTCACTCAGTTAAACACATCACTGTAATACGCATGTCTGTAGCACACCAATGAAAGCCCAACACAAGTCAGCTGAACCAATAAACCAGGATCTCACAGCCAAACACAGAGCATCAACTGAACCAGTGAATCAGGATCTCACTGCCAAACACAGAGCGTCAGCTGAACCAGTAAACCAAGATCTCACACCCAAACACAGAGCGACAGCTGAACCAGTAAACCAGGGTCCCACAGCCAAACACAGAGCGTCAGCTGAACCAGTAAACCAGGATCTCACAGCCAAACACAGAGCATCAGCTGAACCAGTAAAACAGGATCTCACTGCCAAACACAGAGCGTCAGCTGAACCAGTAAACCAGGATCCCACTGCCAAACACAGAGCGTCAACTGAACCAGTAAACCAGGATCTCAGTGCCAAACACACAGCGTCAGCTGAACCAGTAAACTAGGTTCTCGCAGCCAAACATAGAGCGTCAGCTGAAACAGTAAACCAGGATCCCACAGCCAAACACAGAGCGTCAACTGAACCAGTAAACCAGGATCTCAGTGCCAAACACACAGCGTCAGCTGAACCAGTAAACTAGGTTCTAACAACCAAACATAGAGCGTCAGCTGAACCAGTTAACCAGGATCCCACAGCCAAACACAGAGCGTCAACTGAACCTGTAAACCAGGATCTCACAGCAAAACACAATGTATCAGCTGAACCAGTAAACCAGAACCTCACTGCCAAACACAGAGCGTCAGCTGAACCAGTAAACCAGGATCCCACAGCCAAACACAGAGCGTCAGCTGAACCAGTAAACCAGGATCTCACTGCCAAACAAAGAGCGTCAGCTGAACCAGTAAACCAGGATCTCACAGCCAAACACAATGTATCAGCTGAACCAGTAAACCAGGATCTCACAGCCAAACACAGAGCATCAGCTGAACCAGTAAAACAGGATCTCACTGCCAAACACAGAGCGTCAGCTGAACCAGTAAACCAGGATCCCACTGCCAAACACAGAGCGTCAACTTAACCAGTAAACCAGGATCTCAGTGCCAAACACACAGCGTCAGCTGAACCAGTAAACTAGGTTCTCGCAGCCAAACATAGAGCGTCAGCTGAAACAGTAAACCAGGATCCCACAGCCAAACACAGAGCGTCAACTGAACCAGTAAACCAGGATCTCAGTGCCAAACACACAGCGTCAGCTGAACCAGTAAACTAGGTTCTAACAACCAAACATAGAGCGTCAGCTGAACCAGTTAACCAGGATCCCACAGCCAAACACAGAGCGTCAACTGAACCTGTAAACCAGGATCTCACAGCAAAACACAATGTATCAGCTGAACCAGTAAACCAGGATGTCACTGCCAAACACAGAGCGTTAGCTGAGCCAGTAAACCAGGATCCCACAGCCAAACACAGAGCGTCAGCTGAACCAGTAAACCAGGATCTCACTGCCAAACAAAGAGCGTCAGCTGAACCAGTAAACCAGGATCTCACAGCCAAACACAATGTATCAGCTGAACCAGTAAACCAGGATCTCACAGCCAAACACAATGTATCAGCTGAACCAGTAAACCAGGATCTCACTGCCAAACACAGAGCGTCAGCTGAACCAGTAAACCAGGATCCCACAGCCAAACACAGAGCGTCAGCTGAACCAGTAAACCAGGTTCTCACAGCCAGACACAGAGCGTCAGCTGAACCAGTAAACCAGGATCCCACAGCCAAACATAGAGCGTCAGCTGAAACAGTAAACCAGGATCCCACAGCAAAACACAGAGCGTCAACTGAACCAGTAAACCAGGATCTCAGTGCCAAACACACAGCGTCAGCTGAACCAGTAAACCAGGTTCTAACAACCAAACAGACCATTAGCTTAACCAGAAAACCAGGATCCCATTGCCAAACACAATGTATCAGCTGAACCAGTAAACCAGGTTCTCACTGCCAAACACAGAGCGTCAACTGAACCAGTAAACCAAGATCTCAGAACCAAACACAGATTGTCAGCTGAACCATTCAACCAGGATCCCACAGCCAAACATGGAGCTTTAGCTGAACCAGTCAACCAGGATCTCACTGCCAAACACAGAGCGTGAGCTGAACCAGTAAACCAGGATCTCACTGCCAAACACAGAGCATCAGCTGAACCATTCAACCAGGATCTCACTGCCAAACAAAGACCGTCAGCTGAACCAGTAAACCTGGATACCACAGCCAAACACAATGCGTCAACTGAACCAGTAAACCAGGATCCCACAGCCAAACACAGAGCGTCAGATGAACCAGTAAACCAGGATCCCACAGCCAAACACAGAGCATCAGCTGAACCAGTAAACCAGGATCCCACAGCCAAACACAAGGCGTCAACTGAACCAGTAAACCAGGAACTCACAGCCAAACACAGAGCGTCAGCCATAGACTGTCTAAAAAGATGGATGAAGCAACCGTAATGTCACCCATTGGTTTCAGCATACCATTTAGGGAGCCTCAATTTTGCCGATTTGAATAGCGCCATTTTGTCATTTTGAAACCGGATGTGATTCCTATTGGACGCCGCGTGAATTGAATATCCAGGGAGCGAGGGGTGGATCTACGGGTGGATCTAACCGTATCAGACGAGGACCAGAGAGTAGCCCGCCCCTAAAGCATATACTGGCTTTATCCTTTATTCTAGTCTATTTGGGACAATAATTTACAAAAATGTAAATCATGATATATCGAAGGAGAATCGAAACTTCCGAAAGATACCATAAAGTAATGTGGAAAATCATTATTGAATTAATAAATCAGGTGGGAAAGTTGGGTCATTTTCTCATAAACTTCTATAGGATTGAACTTCTTTCTGCAACCACTAACATCGCCATCTGCTGGCCATTAGATAGAATGCAAATTCTAGAGATTTCCGCATTGGCCTCAGTTTTGAAACCCGGGTGCTGCGTCCATCTTTTTATACAGTCTATGGCATCAGCTAAACCAGTAAACCAGGATCTCACAGCCAAACACAGAGCGTTAGCTGAACCAGTAAACCAGGATCCCACTGCCAAACACAGAGCGTTAGATGAACCAGTAAACCAGGATCACACAGCCAAACACAGAGCGTCAGCTGAACCAGTGAACCAGGATGTCACTGCCAAACACAGTGCGTCAGATGAACCAGTAAACCAGGATCTCACAGCCAAACAGAGCATCAACTGAACCAGTAAACCAGGATCTCACTGCCAAACGCAGTGCGTCAGGTGAAGAAAAAAACAAAGCAGGCCTCAGAGCCTGATCATGCTCCAGGCCCCTCATGAACCTCACCAGCAATGAGCAAAATTGATCCTGGACGGATGCAACTTACACTCAAAGTGATCCCAATCTGCCCAAGATCATGAGTTTATTTCTCCGGTTCACTTCCACAGACTAATCTGAATCCAAGCACCTTTCAAAAATAGCCCCCTAAGGAGCAGGGATCTTGCCGATAATGATCACTGACTCGTGGCGGGGGATTGTGGGACAGCATGCGAGGAGTCTGACTGTGCTGTGCATGGCACAGTTTGATGGCTGGCAGCAGCAGTACGGAACAGACATACTGCAGGCCACAGGTGTGATGCATGCCTTCACAGCTAGCGTGCATCTACTCCGCCTCTCGCAGTGTATCAGCATGCCGCCTTTTTAACCCCTGTGCCCAGAAGCCAAATATGGCAATTTGTGCCTTACCCAATTTAAGGCTTTATAATTCAAGATTTGAGCTTCAACAGAGAGGGGGGAAATGACTTAAATGAATTGAGACACCTGTAGCATTTAGAATTCCATCATATTTCAGTTAATTTTTTCATAATTTTAGTTCAGAGTAAGGGCGGCAAACACAAAAAATCTTCATAAAAATTCGGCAATGAAATTATAAAAAAAATACAGAGAATTAAAAAAAAGGCTAGGAGTTAACACAATGCATTTCTGGGATCACAAACTCCTTGACCACGAGTGTACTTCATCTGACTGACTTTCATAATTATCTACTTTTCATGAGCCAAATAAGATGGCTCTCCAAGTGGCTCCCCAAGCTGTCAGAGCCCTCAAAATTACGCACTGTCAAATCATAAAGTAATCATATGTTTAACACAAATAAACTTTGGACTCATGAAATTCAATATGAATTAATGATTTTCTAGCAGAATTTGGCATGGGTTTATCAATATAGGTGCAGATAGACATCAAAAGTCACCAGTAACCTCTCCAAACCAAAAAACATTCCTTTTCTCCATGATAAAGTTTAGAGTTTTGTCTATTTCTCTACAAAGCTGCATCAGCCAGCACACATACTCATTAAAGGAACAGCTTATTTTACTGTCAGAATGTTCACCCTGCGACGGAAAGCTAGCAGCTCCGAGCATCCGAAGTGAAACGTAAGCTTGCAGCTATAAATGCTTTCGACACCCTATAAGGAGCAAGTATAACTCACTAACACAGTCATATCTGAAATATACCTCATTTTAACAATAAAGACATTCCACTATCAGGAAAATCAGGCAATATGTGTCTCTCAATTGGACAGAATCGGTGCAATAAACATAGCAGGGGATTTACCAAAATCCTGGGGCCTATTGCACGAAGGCAGAATAAGGGATTAGCCCAGGATCGACACGGGATTAGCCTGATCTCAAGCTCCATTTCGGTTGCACAGAGCGTGTGAGCTAAGCCATGGCACTAGTTACTATGGAAACAAAGTCTGTGGAGCTAGCCAGCTCCGGAGCAAGCTTACAAACTAGCTAAGCTCCTGTCTCCAGCCAATTTCACCTCACCTCATTCAGCAGTCACCCAAATTGAAAATCAATGTCCTTAACAGTCATTCTGAATTGTCCACTACCCATTGCTATCTCAGTTATAGTAGGTCCAGAGTAATTATCTTAGAAACTTGTGACAATTGATGTCAGTAAAGTAGCCAATATTCGATCAAGTATCCACGTGACAGTGACCATCACAGTTCAATCAGTCCCCCTTCCATGTCACATTTCAACCATATTTAGAATCCGTCATTATCAGATTTGTCCTTTTTCCCCAAGTTGAGACTTCCATCAGAGTAGAAAATGAGCAGTGCTGCATTGGTTACCGTGTTTCAGCGCGGTCTTACATCGCTGCGGTAACCCCCTACCTATAGCAGTGCTGCTGCTTTTCTCCGTCTTTATTCAGACTGCGAGGGGTAAGGTAGAGTCGTTGCCTTAGTGCTGGACATGAGTACAATGTCGCTCGCTTCGTGATACAGGAATCAAACATTTTCAGGAGGCTCCTTGACGTAATTTTCTGACGCTAACATTCTACTTTTTAATTTGAGTATACCTCCATCAGAGGTGATTAAAAGCAGAAAGTAATCTTAACTAATCTGTGAACGTCTTCTAGATCGGACTATCAATTCCGTTTGCATAGGAGAAAAAAGGGCTCGTAGCAAAATTAAGTGACATATATTACACATACATATACACTTCTACACCCTTATCAGCTATAGCCATGCCTTAACAATGTGCATGACACGCACAAGCTCAACCTACCACTGTCGCTATTAAATCTGTCTGACAGCGACGGCTTATCTCGTTCACGGTAACGCCGAAGTGCATCAGCTACTCTTTTTTGATGGCGCTGAAACACCTCCCGTGTTTACTTTCACTTGAGTTTAGCTCACAGTAATACTCCTCTCAAACGCCTCGCACCATTTAGAAAGAAACTTAAGAAATAGCAAGCAGAGGCATTTCAGAGATCCCATCATCCGTCTGTCTGAAAGTGGTTTTTGAGCGTAGCTGGCGCATGCGTCCACTGCAGCTACTTAGTGTCCATCGTGATGATCAGCGATTCTGTGATCGATCTCGGAGTCTATTTGAGGAAGCCGTGTGCGCGCACTCAGTAGGATCAGCGGCACCGGGCTTCAGTTAGCCTATCCTCCTTCACCTGCTGTTGGCTTTGTTCAATCAATTAAGCCAGCGACGCGCTGTTTGGGATATGGCAATCCTCGCTTTGGCGTTGATCCAGGATCTCAGGATCCGACTTTTGTGCAATAGGCCCCTGGATCTGTTCTCATTTAAAATAAACAAAAACCTAGGCATTCAATTTTGTTGATCGCCACATTGAGCAAAATGCCACTATACACAGTATTCGAGGCAAAGGCTAACAGTTACTCATACTAACCAATGTGGCAAACAAGCTCCGTGATCATCATTGCTATGGTAAACTGAAAAAAAAAAAAAACTGCTCGACAGCTAGCTAGCTAGCCATAAGCACTCCATATTGCTCCATTGTACTCACTCATTATGAAGAAAAACTCTCCATCACTGAAGTCCTCTTCCAGATAAGCAGAGCAACAGAGATTTCTGGTACAAGGAACCCTCCAGTACTGTTCCACTCGGAATAACTCCTATTATGCATGTCAGTATCACATTACCATCACGTATATGTAACCATGGCACTTCAGGGTTGGTTTTGGATGGCTTTTTTTCTTCTTCTTTGGACTCACGTTATTCAGCTGTGCATAGTTGAGAGAATACAACCTAACTTGATTTTACACTAGGGTTTAAATACTTTTCTGAGTGTCCAATCAAAGTCTATCAATTACTATGGAAAGTTCATACTGCGTGGAATTGGATAAAAACATGTCAATCAAAAGATAATTACCGGGTTATAATTCAAGTGGGCATGAACTATAACTGTGCTTTATACAGATAAGCCTGAACAAGTATTAGAGTGACTGCATTTCAGTGAGAAATATTATGAGGTTGTACGGAACCACTGAATTCATCGAGTGACGAATCTATGCATAAATCAATAGTAGGGAATCACACCTTTTTAGAGATGGAAATTTCAAACCCTTGAAACAGTTTTGGAACTTTTGATATAACCACTGTTTCAAAACGTTTTGAAATGTTTCGAAACAGCGTTTCAACCGGTGGGGCACAGCCTACCAGCAGAAACTTCTAATGCTGTGATTATAAATGTCTTGAACTGAAAAAGCATGGATAATGGCATATGAGCCTCAACAACAGATAGCAATAACGGATGGCAGTAGCGGAGCTAGGGGGGGGCACCGCCAGGCTGATGGCAAAAAAACAAAACAAAAACTTAAAGTCAGAAAGTCGGTCTCTTACTGCTGTATTTGTAAGGATATAAGTGTAAAAAACGAGGAAAAAACAGTCCAGATCAGAGCGTTTCTGAAATAAGATTAAGAGGTAATATGACATCATAGTTGCCATTAGGGTTTAATCCCGGGAAACGGGATTCCCGGGATTTGACCTCCAAACCATTTCCCGTTTCCCGGGAAATAGAAAAACGGGAAACCGGGGGAAAAAAAAAAAACATTTAAAAAATATTTATAAGATAATGGAATATATTTAGAAAATATGTAAGCCTATTTTACTTTCTTAAAACACAGGCTATTCAACAGCTGTGTGTGTGTGCGCGCAGGCGGAACAGCTGTGTGTGTGTGTGTGTGTGCGTGCAGGGAAACAGAATTAATCTAACTGACTATACGCACTTATTTAAGTTCGTCCAAGCACAAAAATTGATCGAAATTCGCGTTAGACGCACTTCTAAGTGTGGCCAAAATGCACATTGCTCCAATGCCCACACTTATTTTAAGTGTGTCCAAAAGTAAAAATTATTTCTTAGCCAAACTTATTTGAAGCGGTACGTTCTAAAAACTGGAATGGTCATCAACTGGCGCAGCGAGTAGGTGTGGCCAAGAAAAAAGATTAAGCATTGGCCGCACGTATAAGTGCGAATAACATCGGCCTTAATTAATTGATTAACAATCACAAAACGCCCTGAATTCAAACACTTCTGACCGCTAACGCAGTTAGGTAAGTAACTTGTGGCTCTATAATCTGAATTAGACTAACACAACACAATTTTTGACATCAGCTGTGAGTGGAAATACTTCATAACAGCCTACTTCAAAATATTAAATAATGAGGACGCGCTGCTCTGTCTGAGGGAGGGATCAAATGCGCAAGACTGAGGTTCAACAGTCGGCTGACTGCAACATTTAAAATCTCAGACAAAACTCCAGGTGAAAGCTCAACACTACAAGAACACTGGATTCATACTTCAAGCAAAACACTTCAGACAGAGATGCAGCTGGCTTTGGTGGAATGGGGCTCTCATTGAATAAAGAAAAATCTCCTGAAGAATCTATCTGAAACCTCACACCCAGTGAGTGGATGCGCTTTATAACTTTGCCTTTTAACTTCGAGTGATTGCTGACATTATTTAGCCGACGGTCTGACACCGCGACACACACCGTGCCGGCCACCCGCAGCGTCTGAATGCGAGCAGATTGTGGAATCTATCGGAGCTCAAAACCATGACTATGAAAGCACCAAACTACTTGCCTTAACGAATTTCGTTAGTTTATAATATGAAGAATTGTAAAATATAATTTCCATGACCATGAGGCTGTTCAGTCAGACAGCGACAGATCACAGGCGTTTTCTCCCTCTCATCTGCAGCGAACGTCAAGACTCAAGCTGCATGCGGCTTGCGCAGTTATAAAATTGATTAATGTTGAAATTACGTTTTTGTGCCTCAATAATTATATATACCACCAGATAATACATTAAATCACTCATGTTCGGGACCCACATGTCTCTTGGTTAAAGGGATAGTCCACCCAAAATGACGCGTTTTATTATTAACTCGTTTTATGCTATTGGCGTTTTTACAACGATCTCTTTCCTATGTATGTTTATTTGCCTAGAGCGTGATACGTGGGGACTGCGCATAGTGCTTTTTTAGCAGGGCTCAAAATGTTATTATTTTATGGGACCAACCAGCCGCTTGGACTATTTCTTCATTTTTTCCTCCATGGGTTGTATGTGGGATATTTTTTTCAATGGGCCGCCCTGTCACCAAACAACCAATCACCGTGCTCATTGTCCCAAGACTCGTGCATGAGAACTGACGTCACCCATAGCAACGGAGACTTACTCCCGCCAATCTCAGAGCTACTCCTATTCTAGGAGTTACCAGTTTTCTGAACTAAAAGTTGCTCTCAGCGGCTTTGTGAATAACTTTTAAGATTTTACTCCTACATAAAATGTTTTAGCGCGACTTAGGAGTACTCCTAGCGGTAAGATAAGATGCTTTGACAATACGGGCCCAGATCCGTAATGTGAATTGTTAACAAGTGCAATAGCCAATAGGCTATAGGGGCCCACTACAAGTCCCCGCCCCCTCTGCAATGTGACACTGGCTCCGCGCCAGACGGATGGTTTTTACTACCAATATTTATAATGATAGCATTTACAGAGATGAGCAATTTAGGTTATTTTGGTTTCAAATCATTTGCGCGTCAGGTCAAGTAAATAAACTCTCTTCACTATAGAGTAACTCCCATGTTGTAATGGTTTAATTTCGCTGTAATTTTATTGGAGGCATCAGACAATAAATCAGTCATTTAAAACCGCTGCTCTGCTTGGAGGGAGGAGATGAGGTGGAACTTCCACAAGTTTCAAAAGTCCCCACCAAAATGAACTGTGGTCGGGCAGCTCCTGGAGATGTCCATTTTTCAAATGTCATATAAATTGGAGGAAAGCCTTTGGAGTGCAGTTATGGATATAAGCTATTTGATAAAGCTAACTTGTATACATATGTCCAACGCGTGTTTATCTATCCAGCTATATCTGCCGGTATTTTTTAATCAAAATATTAAAAATATGTCTCTGAAATTTAATCGCTGTCTCTATCAAACAATAACACCATAAACGCTCACGAAAGCATTTCAACCCCACCCATGGTGGGTTATGGCTTTTTTTCTGGGATGAAAGCTACACAGTCACCTAACTGAAGTTTCGAAACAGCAACAGAAAGTGTTGAACGTGTTCAAAACAAATCAAACTTAAGTGACGAAATTGTCATCACTAGCGTTTTTGATATCTGATGACTATAATTGATAGTAGAATAATATAGTATCAATGCCATGTTGAATTTTTGCTTCAGAAAACTGATTTCTTTCTTAACCACTTAACTGAGAAACCTTTGGCCTATTATAGCTGAAGTGGTTCCAAAGAAGGACAAAGATTTTTTCTGTGGCAGAAGATCATTTTTATTAACTGCTGAATAGATACTATGGGCAAGTAAATTAAGCAGTTTGCACATCAGGCTTGGCTTAGGAGTTTAATTCATACAATTGATGGGAAACAGGGATGGGACTTAACTCATCCATATTCGCTGTAAAAGTGGTGACATAATTTTGAGGTCAACTTGCTGTAGCCATGGCAACTGGTTCACGCCGAAAGAACCAAACCATAAGTAAAGAACTAGAACAGTGTTTATCGCCATGGCCCTCGTGTTTATGTATGGAATTAAGCTTTATTTTCAGTGACTTTAACCCAAAATATGCTCATTATAAAAGAACAGGAAGCATTTCTCACTATATTTTTGATCGTCAAATATTTAGGTATTTTGTGCCGTGTGTTAAGTGTACGAGTGAATGTGTTGCCATGCTGTGAGCGTGAACCATTGTCAAGGATGTGAGTGTTGACCCCAGTGAAAGTGACATCAGTACACAATACCATGGTCCTCAGTATGCAATGCTATGGTCCTAGGTACACAATGCCTGGTCCTCAGTACACAATGCCATGGTCCTAAGTATGCAATGCCATGTTCCTAAGTACGCAATGCCATGGTCCTCAATACACAATGCCTGATCCTCAGTACACAATACCTGGTCCTCAGTACACAATGCCGTGGTCCTCAGTACACAATGCCTGGTCCTCAGTACACAATACCTGGTCGGCAGCACACAATGCCATGGTCCTCAATACACAATGCCATGGTCCTCAGTACACAACACCTGGTCCTCAGTACACAATGCCTGGTCCTCAGTGCACAATGTCCTGGTCCTCAGTACACAATGCCACAGTCCTCAGTACACAATACGTACACAATGCCATGGTCCTCAGTACGCAATGCCATGGTCCTCAGTACACAATGCCTGGTCCTCAGTACACAACACCTGGTCCTCAGTACACAATGCCTGGTCCTCAGTACACAGTGTCCTGGTCCTCAGTACACAATGCCATGGTCCTCAGTACACAATGCCTGGTCCGCAGTGCACAATGCCTGGTCCTCAGTACACAATGCCATGGTCCTCAGTACACAATGCCTGGTTCTCAGTACACAATGCCATGGTCCTCAGTACACAATCCCTGGTTCTCAGTACACAATGCCATGGTCCTCAGCACACAATGCCTGGTCCTCAGTACACAATGCCATGGTCCTCAGTACACAATGCCTGGTCCTCAGTACACAACACCTGGTCCTCAGTACACAATGCCACGGTCCTCAGTACACAATCCCTGGTCCTCAGTGCACTATGCCTGGTCCTCAGTACACAATGCCATGGTCCTCAGTACACAATGCCTGGTCCTCAATACACAATACCTGGTCCTCAGTACACAATGCCTGGTCCTCAGTACACAACACCTGGTCCTCAGTACACAATGCCACGGTACTCAGTACACAATCCCTGGTCCTCAGTACACTATGCCTGGTCCTCAGTGCACAATGCCATGGTCCTCAGTACACTGCCTGGTCCTCAGTACACAATACCTGGTCCTCAGTGCACATTGCCATGGTCCTCAGTACACTGCCTGGTCCTCAGTACACAATACCTGGTCCTCAGTGCACAATGCCATGGTCCTCAGTACGCAATGCCTGGTCCTCAATACACAATACCTGCTCCTCAGTACACAATGCCATGGTCCTCAGTACACAATGCCTGGTCCTCAATACACAATACCTGCTCCACAGTACACAATGCCATGGTCCTCAGTACACAATGCCTGGTACTCAGCATCCTGCACGCACGCACCTGTTTGGTTTTGAGACTGCATCCTGCTCATATGCACCTGTTTGGCTTTGAGACTGCATCCTGCACACACACACACCTGTTTGGCTTTGAGACTGCATCCTGCACACACACACCTGTTTTGTTTTGAGACTGCATCCTGCACACACACGCCTGTTTGGTTTTGAGACTGCATCCTGCACACACACACCTGTTTGGTTTTGAGACTGCATCCTGCACACACACACCTGTTTGGTTTTGAGACTGCAGACAGACAGACAATCACATAAAATCGCTCATAGAGTGACACTTGCAAAAAGTCAAAAACACAATACAAGACTGAATATCACACAGCTGGCCTCATGTTGCTGTCATTTTTCTGAGGCAAGATATTGGCCAAAATGTGGCTTTAACCTTTTGAGGACCTTAACCTTAACCTTGACCATCCAAAATCAAACTTCTTTCTTGGATGTATTGCTTCTTGTGGTATAAATTTCAAGTCGCTAGCTCTAGAATTGTGAATGTTAGCGTGTGCACCGACAAACAAACATGTCGACAAACAAACATGTCGACCAACATACTTGTTTTCGCAAATAATGAACTCCTGAGGGAGGACTCAAAACTGCTTTTATTGAAGTTTTTGCCTCAATCGGTGTCTCGAGAACCAAATTTTGTCATGATGACACACACGCACACCCACCCACAGACTCAAAAGGTGTAAAAAAAAAAAAAAAAAAAAAAAACACTAGCCTACACTATCATGGCTGACTCTTGTGATAACTAAAATTTTTGCACTGCAGGATATTTTTCCTCTTCCACTTCTCCTTTTTTCAAAACCAGTGTTTCTATGAATGATAATACAAAGGAATTCAAACGTGGAGAATAAAAAGAAAACATTAGAAATATGGCCTATACATTTTTCATCACAGTGTGAAATATTTTGTGCCGGTTTTCATTTCAATATATTCTGGGTTGTCAATTTGACTTGAAATTGTAATTTTTTCGACGAAAGATTTGAAGACTTTCTACAGCTCAAGTTTTGTTGACTCGACAACTTAAATCAAGTTGACATCAGACAAGATGCAAGCATTATTTATATTGCAACCAACGCCTCATGAAAGGTAAATCAACACAAAATAATCCTGGAAAGCAGTACATCATGGTGCATTGATCTTAAAGTGAGCATGGGGGTTTGAAGCGTGAGCTACAGAGTGAGGGGAACAGGTCAGAAGTATGCAAATGCAGTGGAAGGTGTTATGATCCAGACCCAATACCGAATGCAGAGTCAGAGGACAATGCAATAATAGGGTTTATTGTGAGTAATACGGTATTCACAGAGGGACGGAGCCCGGAGCAGAATGACACCGTTAAGGTCACATGTAACAGGCTTGGGTGTAAGGGGCGTATCCATGCCTGGCCAGTGGCAATCTCGGACAGCTGCACGGTGGAGAGTACACTTTGCCAGACTGCAGAAGGCTTGGGAGGTGTTCCTAATAAATTGGGCAGTGGAACATGCTCAGGATAGATTTATAGGATTGCAGGCTTAATCCTGGAGACTGAGAGTCTCACTTGGAAGCATGTTATTTCAATAAAACGAGGTACAGCATTTCTGCATTTAACGAACAGGGTCACCTGAGCATCCATCTTTCATTGCTTAACAAGGAAACAAATAAATAAGACGATTTTTTTTTTTTTTTTTTTTGACCAATTTAACTATTTTCAGCAAGTGATGTAATCGCTGAGGTAAGTGAATTCAATGTTCATCGCAACTGGGCATATTAAAAGTGGCTATCAGGAGAGTGCCTTGGACCAGGCCTTTTAACGTGATGAGAAATATGATATTGAGTTTTGGTAATTATTCTGTTTGTTTCCAAAACAATTCTGAGCTGTTCAAGCAACTGTGTGCCATTACTGACACAGAGCTGGCTTATAGTTATGCTAAGCACCCATGTTTGACTGTGGCACATGCACACAGAGATATGTTTTCCACTTAAACAAAGTCATCCGTTTAAAGCTATCAAATGGTGCTAGCTTCACATAGAAAGAGTAAATTACATGCAAAGCTTCCAGTCTGCTGCATCTGAAAATAATGCAGGCAGGCTGCGGACCGTATGATGGAGAGAACTTGATGCAGTTCATGACAGCTCTGGGGAAATAAATCTTAAACCATGGCCCGAGTTACATTGCCTGCTAGTAAAATATTAACGCAGAACAGGTTTAATTAAAATGTCATGAGCAAGGAAGTCCCCAATTATCCATCAGACCTAATGCAATAAGTTACAAAGCCAAGAGACACACAGTGACTCTGAAATGGAGGTTAGAATGAGTTTACAGCGTGTAAGCAGCTCCTTCCACACAATTAGCAGCCCAATAGGCCGACTGATCCATTTTGTTTTTGATTGAAGAAAACATATGGGCTAACTTTAAATGCACCAGTCTGAATCAAACTCAAATGATAAGCCATTGTTCATCTTCACATAAAAACATATATGTGTACAAGTGCCCCGGCATCATACGACAGGAGCCGAAATTACTTTTGTGTCAGAATACTAACACATAATGAAATAATGGAGTGAACTACAGTTTCAAGCAATATGCAGCTGAGACCCTCCGTTTCTGTGGAGTTCTAGCTGGTTAAAGTAACAATAAAATATAGAAACATGTTTTTATGACATTGCATGTGTGTATACGCATAATAATCCATGGTTTTATTTGGGCATTTCACAGTTAAACTAGTTGTTTACAGTTAAACAGTGATAGCCAGCAGCTACAAACAGCATTTTTACTGACTCAGGCCACAGCCCTCAAACCTGGGGACTGGCTGGCTGGAGCTACAAGCTAGCTTTCAGTGGGCCGTTGGGAACTGAATTCAAATTATAAAGCCATCATTCATCTGTACGTACAAAAATGCATTCAATAGTGTATAGTGATGATTACACACTTAACAAAATGAAGATAAATCAGAAACCAAGTTCTATTCAAGTATTTATTTCATGCAATATTGGATCATATAGACGAAAATAAGTAAACAGATAACAATATATAGTAAAAACAAAAATAATAATGTCTTTTTGAGGGAAAAAGTCAATATCTAGTGTGGCCATCCTTTGCTTTGATTACAGCATTTAATCTTTCAGGCGTAGTTTTCAAATATTTTTTTTTTTATTTCCTCACTTGCTAAACCATTAAGTTCATTCCAAAAAAAAAAAAAAAAAAAAAAAAAAATTTGATGTTACAACAAATTTGCTCAATCAGAATAAGGTTTGGACTTTGAGCAGGCCAAACCATAACTTTTATGTCACTAGATGTTTCTTTCTGACTGAGATAATTCTTGCACAACTTAGAAGTGTGTTTACCCTGCAAAAAAAATGTGCTATAGGAATTCCTATAAATGTGCTATAGGAATCCAATAGAATTCTATAGAACTTAAGTACCTCAAGTCCTATAGAATAGAAGTTCTATAGAAAACAGTTCCATAGAAAATCTCTAGAGGACTTTTTTTTCAGTTTGGCATCTTAAATCCCGCCCAAATTTGGAAGGCAACCACAAACAAAGCAACCATTTCATATGACATTTCCCAGCAATCGTTTCCCAACTTGCATCTCTGTAGCACAATGACCTCTCGTGTGCTACTCTGACCAGGGCTCGAACCCAGACACTTCTGCTCCGCAATGCGGTGCTTTAACCAAGTGGTCGGATGGTGGGAATAAGTCTCAGCAGACCTCAAATTGTATTCAAATTAATTCTAAATCTGTATATAATCTGCAATCACATGCATGTGAATGGAAAGGCATAATTTGATTGAATCTTTAAAATTAAGGAAAAAGTTCAAAAGGCCAAAATTTCAATGTAATTCTGTCTTCGTAAGCAATAGAGGAACACGAGTTTTCCACTATAGCATAATAAAGTTGTAATGCCTTACATTTATATTTTTGAATTGCTGCCGGAAATGGAAAGAGGTCTTCATATACCGTAATTGAAATACTGCTAAGTTGTGTGGTCAGTCAGTCAATCAATCGTCTGATCAGAGAATCAATGAGTAGGTATGTGCCTGGTACCCCATGAGCTTAAGCACACGTTAAAGTTAAAAGGGACAAGATTTCCTTGCTACTTCAGTATCGTGGATATTACTTCATATTGCACGTTTTCATACCATTAGTCCGGTTTCTCACTTCTAGAACCCAGGTACACATAAGGTAAATTGACCCTTTGACAGAGCATTGCAAGGATTCATAAGATTTATTTTAATTTTAATTTAACCCTTATTTAAGATGTCTTTCCCATAAAGCTTTTGTTCTATTAAAAGGTCCTAAAGACCATCAAAGTCCTATAGAACAGGTCTTTCAACTAGGGTGTCCTATAGGAAGGTCTTAAAGAACAGCAATAATCTTATAGGACTTTCTTTTCCATAGAGGTGCTCTATAGGTTTCTAGCAAATTCCTATAGAACACACGGAAAATCCTATAGAACATGCTGTTCTACTAAAATGTTCTATAGAGTTCCATTGATGTTCTATAGAGTTTTAGAGAATTCTATAGAATTCTATAGAAGTCCTATAGAACATTTTTTGCAGGGTAGGGTCATTGGGCCTCATGGAAGAAGCATTCGTACAAACATATTTGTTCTTAAATGGTTCGTACGAGTGATTTAGGAGAAATTCCCGCATTCACCAATTTTCTCGTATTTGTATTCTTCTCTCAGGCACGAACAAAATTTCCAAGTGCTCCAGACCTAACGTAGGAGTCTTGCACAATTAGTCTGCTGTGATCCAAATCCAAGTTTTTCACTAAAGGATTGTATTTTTAATTACTCTGAAGCAATTTTGAGTTTTAAAATACAATATAAATTACATGTCATTACTATGTATCCTCTTTAACCCTGCAATTAACTACATTCCACATTATATTTTCATTCATATAGCCTGATATCATCGTCAATTTTATTATTGATGCTTTTGGATAACGCTTCATTATCAATATGAACATTTCAAACTGCAAAACGATGAAATAAAATAAGATATTATGACCTAATTGCAAGTCACTTTGTCGTCATGGCTGACTTGCGTCTGTTGGATGCTTTATCGCGTCAGGCCCTTGGAAGAGAGCGTGTCTTTAGACAGCGTGAGAATATTTTTGCAGGGAAGTGGTTATTCGCACCGCAGCGTTTCGGTGCGAAAGTTACAAGAGCGAGGAAGACTATAAAATGAAACCTCTTATTGCCACAGCTGAGGGGCAAATAGCAGAAGTGCTTCTCTTATCCGCCCCACTGCGGTGCGAATAGCAAAACTGCTTCTCTTGTCCGCCCCGCTGCGGGCCAGATAGCCGATCTCTTTCCCCCAGCTCACCCCGCTGCAGGGCGAATAGCCTCTTCCTTTTTGGCGAGACAGATGTGGTTGCTGTCGCGATTTAAATTACCACGGCCAGTGCCTCTGTCAGGCGACACGACATTTACAGCGCTCGTTATTTTTCCCCACTGCTTCAATTTTGCGGGTCCTTTAATTCCGTTGCTAAAAATGATCGATTTTCCTTTTTGGATGTCCGTCAGCAGGACTTCTGTCTCTGAACTGGTAAAGTTCTTTTTCTTCGTCTTTGATGCCATTTCTGTGAATTAACACTTCCCGACAAGTGTGGGAGGTCGCTTAGCCTTATTTGTAATTTTTGGGAGGGTAATTATGCAAATTTGCAATTCTCATGCGCGCTCACTTATGCACAGGTGGAATGCATCATGTTTACGAGGGTCATTTATGCAGTAATCAGTAGTTTGTTGAATCTGGCGTGGCACACTCGTACGAGCCCACAGTGGGAAAAAAAAAGTAAGAGTAAGTTAGGACAAGAATACGAAAATGTAGTTGCATGAGGCCCATTATCTTTTCGAAAATAAAATCCCCGACCATTCAGTCTCTTTCCAAATGCCAATGTGTGCCTCACAAGGATGCTGTGATACTTCTTTTGTTCCATGATTCTGTCAATTTTTATGAGATCACTGGTTCCTTTTTGAGCAGACTGAACCCCAAACCATAATACTATCACTTCCATGCTTTATTGAAGGGGTTAGACAGTAATTTTTGAAATGTTCTCCAACTTCATGGCACACATAAGTTCTGCGTTTGGGTGAGAAAATTTTGAATTTTGTTTCATCATTCCAAAGGACTTGTTCCCAGTTCACTGGTGTCCAATCCTTGAATTTCTTGGCAAACTCAAGTCTTTTTTTGATGTTGCCAGCTCTTGGCAGCGACACGACCAATCAGACCATTTTCACACAGGCGTCTGGAAATAGTAAATCTTGACATTTTCATCTCTTCACTTCTGGCGCTATTAATATCATCACGGAGTAGTCATGCTGTCAACCGCCGATTTTCTTTTACTTGTCATACACAGATAACGAACATCAGAGGCACTTAATTTCTATTTTGCACCTCTATTGCCACCAGTTTGCCTGTTTGCCACCGGCCTGTTTGAAACGCTTGATTGTGTTTCTTACAGTGCCATGGCAGCATTTAGGTCTTGAGCATCATTTAAGGCCACAATGCAGCTACGAACAATCTCAGAGAGCTCCTTCCATTGTGCCATCATGTTTAACACTGAGACACTGCTCAAAGCACAAGTCACCTTATATACTGGAACGACTGACCATCAGAGGTAATTTTGCAGAACAATGTTGCCTCAGACCAGTTTAAACAATTTTTTTTTTGCTTCAATAATCATGGATTGAGCCTTCAAACATGCACATAGACTATGCAAGAGTCAAAAATAAATAAATAAAATTTGCAACCATTGATATAAAAAAAAATTGATGTTTTCAGTGTTTTTGTCTATTACCTATATTTTTACCCCAAAATACCTGCGGGCATGATTTTTTTTCTGTTCTCATTGCACGCAATAGTGTTTTTAATACATTTTCAGCAAACTTAAAGAGAAGTAATATATTAGGACCCCTTTTTGAAGAAAGTGGTGGAGTATAATCATCACTGTACACTACTGTATATACAAAGGCCATGGTATCAGAAGTGAAACTAAAGTTACTTTTGACTAAAAATACAGACACATTATGATATAATCTGATAAAATAGAGACTTATCATGTTCTCCAGCAATATACTACTGAGGCCCTAAAGATCTCAGGCATGAGAGTTAGAAACTAACAATGAATCGAGAAATATCATTTTATGACATTGCATCATATGTGCGTATGCACAGCTCACTATCAATGTTTTTTTGGCTCGTCTCCCCACCCTCCAACTCTTTTAACAATGTAAATCAGTATGTCAGTAAGGGACAGTGCCAAAGTGTAATTGTGAATAAAATCAAAACGCAATGACTTTCAAATCACACCAGCCAGTGTTTTATTCACAGTAGAACAGAGATCACATAGCAAATGTTGAAACTGAGAAATTTTACAATTTTATCCACAAAATGAGCTCATTTCAAATTTGATGGCTGCTACAGGTCTCAAAAAAGTTGGGACAGGGGCCTTTTTACCATGGTGTAGCATCCCCTCTTCTTTTTAACAAAGAGTGGAGGCATCTGGGCATTGAGGGGACAAGGTTCTTGAGTTTAGCCATTGGAATTTGATCCCACACTTGTTTAATTCAGGCTTCCAACTGCTGGAGAGTTCTGGGTCTCCTTTGACGGACTTTTCGTTAAATTATGCGCCAAATGTTCTTAATCGGTGAAAGATCAGGACTGCAGGCAGGCCAGTTCAGCACACAGACTCTTCTACTACGAAGCCATGCTGTTGTAATAGCTGCAGTATGTGATTTTGCATTGTCCTGCTGAAATACACAAGGCCTTCCCTGGAATAGATGTTGTCTGGAGGGGAGCATATATTGCTCTAAAACCTTTATATACCTTTCAGCATTCATGGTGCTTTTTAAAACATGCAAGTGTCCCACACCATATGCACTGATGCATCCCCATACCATCAGAGACGCTGGCTTTTGAACTGAACGCTGATAACAGGAGGGGTGGTCTTTCTCCTCTTTAGCCCGGAGGACACGACGCCCATGATTTCCAACAAGAATGTCAAATTTGGACTCGTCTGACCATAGGACACTTTGCCACTTTGCTACAGTCCATTTCAAATGAGCCTTGGCCCACAGAACATGTCGGCGCTTCTGGATCATGCTCAACAATGGCTTCCTTTTAGCATGATAGAGTTTTAGGTGGTATATGTGGATGGCACCGCAGACTGTGTTTACAGACAGTGGTTTCTTGAAGTATTCCTGGGCCCATTCAGTAATGTCAATGACAGAATCATGTCGGTGAGTGATGCAGTGGTGTCTGAGGGCCCAAAGATCACGGGCATCCAGTAAAAGTCTTCGGCCTTGTCCCTTACGCACAGAGATTTTTCCAGTTTCTCTGAATCTTTTGATGATGTTATGCACTGTCGATGATGAGACCTTCAAAGCCTTTGCAATTTGAAGTTGAGGAACATTGTTTTTAAAGTATTCCACAATTTTTTTATGCATGCCTTCACAGGTTAGAGAGCCTCTGGCCCTCTTTACTTCTGAGAGACTCAGCCTCTCTAAGTCATCCCTTTTATAGCCAATCATGTCACATACCAGATGTCCGTTAACTTAATAACTTGCTAAATGTTCTTTCAGCTGATTCTCTTATACATTAATTGCTTTTTCAGCCCTTTTTTGCCTGTGTTCCAACTTTTTTGAGACCTGTTGCAGTCAGAAAATTTGAAATAAGCTCATTTTGTGGATAAAAATGTAAAAAGTCTCAGTTTCAACATTTGAAATGTTATCTATGCTCTAATGTAAATGACATATATTTGCTCATATGATCTGAAAGTCCTTGCATTTTGATTTTATTCAAAATTTACACTTTGTCCCAACTATTTTGGAACTGGGGTTGTAGAAGAAAAAAGCAAAAGAAAATGCCACTCAAGGGCAGCAGAAAAAAAACTTTACATCATCTGAAATTGAAGTTTTACTGAGCGAAGTTGCTCTTTGAAAAAAAAATTTATTTTCCAGTGTGAGTACTGGGGTTAGAGGACCAGAAAAGCGGAAAGCGTGGCAGGATATCGCCACTGCGATAAACTCTGTCTCGCCTGAAGAAAGAACTCAAGCTGAAGTTAAAAAAAATGGTTTGATCTGAAAACGGACAGTAAAAAACGCCTCTCTGTGGCCAAACATAGTGCTACAATGACGGGAGGGGACCAGGCAACCCTAAAAATTACAGACGTGGAGGAGCGCATCAGGGCCATCCTGGGAGAGGTTTCTCTGTCCGGGATACAGTGGACAGTGACACCGTGCCCCAAGAGCAACCAGCAACATCGGAAGACAACGGAAAGCATCAATCCAAATTTGTAATCTTCAAAGGGAAAATTTATTATTTGATTTCAAATTAAATGCATTAAAAACTTGAATGCTAACCTGCATACTCATTTAAGATACATACTCATTTCTAATCACTGGCATGAATAAATGGAACAAACATGTTTTTAACGTTTTTTTTATTATTATATTTGTATTTTTTCAGAAGCGTCTGGTTCCTGTTCGCCATCCACGTCTCAGAGCCTTCAGGGACCACCAAGACAACCCCGTTCCACCCGCGCAGA
Organism: Gymnothorax javanicus; assembly: GCA_029692085.1. NCBI lineage: Eukaryota > Metazoa > Chordata > Actinopteri > Anguilliformes > Muraenidae > Gymnothorax > Gymnothorax javanicus. The sequence continues at coordinate 102,010,413 of CM056194.1, read as the reverse complement.
GGTAATCTCCGACGCAGTGATGCAAAATCAGGAGAAGATCTTGGAGACCATGCAGCAGATGTCAACAACATTCAAACAAAATAAAGACACCCTCAAAGAAACAAGTAGACATGGTCAACAACATCCCCCGCCAAAATGTCTTCTTTAAAGATACTATGAACTGAGGCTCCCAGAAGTGCCACAAGGGCAATAACTGTGGGAAAAATAATAGTGTGCTTCTTATTTTCGAACTCCATCAGGGTCTTTATGGTCTTAAGCTACACACCAAATTTGGTTATCCTATATGGAATATTTCCCGTGAAAAGTTGTTCCCCTTTACATATACCGTGAACAGAGTTGAAAAAAGTGAATCAAGGGCAATAACTCCGGGGAAAATAATCACGCGTGTCTCATTTTCGAACTCGATCAAGGTCTTTATGGTCTTAAGCTACACACCAAATTTGGTTATCCTATCGCGAATATTTCTTGTGAAAAGTTGTTCCCCTTTATCCCGGACGGACGGACGGACGCACGGACAGACGGACGGACGGACGGACGGAGGTCAAATCAATATCCCCCGTCCACTTCGTGTGGCGGGGGATAATAAACGGAACTTTAAAAAACAAGAAATAAAAACAATTTAACAAATTAATACAAGTGCATTTTTTCCTGCCTTGAGTATAAGCCAAAGTCATCTCCCAATATAGCAAATGATCTGCTTACATGTCAAAAAAGTGAAATGAGTCGCTGCAGGGTTTCCACACCTCGTCTGTGGTCAGGTCCCGCGAACACATCAACCTCCATGTCTTCAGGTGGTGGCGGGTGTGGTGGAGATTCACCATATTTCATGGCAATATTGTGGAGAGCACAACAGGCCATGGTTATTTTACACACTTTATCAGGTGTGTATAGTAGTTTGCCGCCTGCTGTGTCTAGGCATAACCAGCGAGCGGCCTTTGAGAATGCCAATCGTGCGTTCCACTATTGCGCGAGTGCATGTCAATGCCTGATTGTAGGCCACTTCTTGCTGTGTCTGGGGGTCTGTGAGTGATGTCATCAGCCATGGTAATACTGGATAGCCACGATCACCTAAATAAAAAATTGGATGCGTATTGAAAGGTAGCCTATAACGCAGAATCATGCAAATGCTATCACATAACACTTACCAATGAGCCACCCATCTCCAGCAGGACCTCGTTCCAAATGCATGCCCACCGAACTGTTGTGCAACACGAACCAGTCATGCGCTCCCCCGGCCAGCGGGCCGTCGCGTTCAAGATGTGGTTTTTAGCATCACATATTATTTGGATGTTGATTGAGTGGAATTGTTTTGTGTTGAGGAAGGGGAACGGATCTGGAGATGGTGCCTTGATGCGCACATGAGTACAGTCGATTTCGCCAATTACATTGGGCAGCCCAGCTACGGCATGAAAGTCCCTTTTCATCTGGGTCTGCTGAGCAGCAGTATATGGAAAGTGGATGTTCTGTGATGTAAACTGGATGATACCCTGGAGAACTTTGGGGAGCGCACGACTCGCGGTGGACTGGGAGATGCCAGATCTATCACCAGTCTCTCTCTGGAAGGTGCCAGTCGCTAGAAAACCGAGGGCGGTGAGCACCTGTAAATGTGGCGGTGCAGGTTTAGATCTTTTTGTCTCTGATTTAAGTTGCGGCTCCAAAATGGCAGACAGTTCTTGAAGAATCTGCCTCGGTAACCAAAAATGGCTGATGAGCCAGTCATCGCTTTCAGCAAACAAATCTGCTCAATCTTTAAACACACGTTCCCTTCTCAAGACCTGGTCGGCCAACGCATCCAGCAATAGCAAATAAGCCATTGTCAAATCGGTTGGGCACTGCTTTCTACTTATTTAAATACTATTGAAAATCATCATTAATGACATGCAGTGTCATTATTTGATTAAACAGGTGTGTGGGTCAGTGACGTGACATTGTCCGAGTGCACTACTTTGGTTTAAAATAATTTTAAATGATTCCTAATAAGCATCATTTTATTCTATAAGACCTGTTTAATTTGAACATATTTCCAGTTTATCATAAAAATGATATATATTTTATGTTTTGCCATCTCAAACCCTCAATGGCGCAACCGTCCGAGCAAGTTAACACTGTGAAATGTATTAAATATGTCATTTAAAATATGAATTAATATAATATTAATATGGGGGCATAATTTTATATTGAAAATAAAACAAATAAACAAAGTTTAATAGTTTAATTGTTCTTAAATTGTTTGGAAAACCAAAATACCCGCCCCTCACAATAAAGAATCCATAAATTGCTTTTAATACTCAGCTCAACTACAAAACAGTAATGTTTTAGGCAGAGTAGACGCTCTCAGGTATATTTACTAATAAATCACTTAGAAAAAAAAGAGGGAAGTGTGTTTTTTTTCCAAGAAACTTTTGGTTGCGCCACCTGACATTTTTTGGCTGGTGAAATTGCAAATACAGTCTAAAACTGTACTAAAACCCTGTAAATGTTGTGCAACCATTAAGACTTGTTTAAACACACTCTTCCAACTTCAAATAAATGCATTCTATACATTTTTAAAGATTTATTTAAAAAAAAACCCACTTTTAAAAGTCTTATTTGTCATTGAACCGTGTGTGTGTGTGTGAGCGCACACACGCGTGTGCGGGCATATACTTTGTCTAATTTTGTTGTAATTTAGGCTAAACTTAAATCATTTTCAGTAAGTGTAAACATTTAAAAAAATTTTAATGAACAAGTGATTGTATAACTTTATCTTTTGAATTTTCATGACTTAAACTGCCTTTTCACCATCATTATTTATATTTCTCAGCGCAAAAACAAGTTGGCTTTTGTTCGTACGAGTGGTCTGGGGCACTCGTGAATTTTGTTCTTACCTAAGAACAGTCGGCAGTCATGCAAATATTGATGAATGCCACAAGAGTTCTTAAATTGTTTGTATGCACAGTTTAAGATGAAATCTGTGCGTACGAACGTTTCATGCATGAGGCTCATTGTTTGATAAATCCCACGGGGCATACACCTGCAGCTATTTCAAACAATTTGGCTAAATAAGGTAGTTAATTCCTTTAAACATGAAAAATACTTAAATAAGAAAAATTAACAGCTGTTAAAATTTGTGATCGCAGTCGCAGTAGGAATGAAAACCAGTGTACACTGATGGGGATATAAATTGTATATAAATATATACAGTCAATGGATGGGACGAATGCTGGAAAACCATTGGGGAGGGTCACCCTCAACATGTTCTTCAGGTCAGGAGATGCTAACCCTGGTCCTGAAGGGCCTCAAGGTTTGCTGGTTTGTTGTGTTACCCTGAACTCAATTGATCAATTAAAGCAGTTAATTGCGCAGTTAACTCACCTCACCCAGTTTCCTGGGTCTAAAGAGGGAGACGAGAACAACAACCACCACATGCTGGGGTCTCCAGGACCAGAACAGCCCACCTATGCTTCAAATTCATAGGTACCCTTTCTTGGCCCTTTTCCCGCAAACTTCAAGGTTGTCCCACCAAAATAAAAGGGATTTGAATAAGGGTCCTTCCAACTAAAAAATCCTAGCAAAAAATCTGCTGGGATGCCCTTGAAGTTTCATGAGAATCCATGACAAACAAGAGCACTCAGAGAGCGCAGCACCTTCGCCACACCAAGGCAACTCTGCGCATTAGTTATTTTCGTTGGCTGATGTAGGGTGTTGTTGCATTCCACCACCAGGTGGCAGCAAACCCAAAACCAAAAGCACGCCGATTGGAAATCCAGCCCATTGGAAAGACTTCAAATCTCTGCCAGCATAGCTGGATTTGAACTTTGGCCTATATCTCAGCTGTACTTTGGCCTAGATATGCCAAAATTTAATCACTTGTTCCTCTTGTGCTACTCTAACATCCTGCAAAGTTTGGTTAAAATCTATGTGGCTGTTTTTGAGATATCCTTCTAACATACAGACAGACAGACAGACAGACAGACAGACAAACCAACGCCGGCAAAAACATACACCTCCTTGGTGGAGGTGAACTATGGTGAAAAAATGGCTTGGAGCATTTTGGGCGCTCCCTATTGGCAAATCAGTGGTACCCCAGGTGGATAACGACACTGAACAAAAATATAAACGCACAAAGCGATTTTTTTCAAATTATTTTTTATCAATCGGGAAATATTTCAACAAAACAATTATTATTTTGTTCTTGCCTTAATATTCAAGCAACAGAAACATGACTAACAATTTACTGTACACAATTCATGAGTTATCACAGCCTGAACCCAACAGGGGTCAGCGGGCAGAGTTCACAGCACTCAGTATCGAGTGTGTCCACCATTGGCATCAAGTAAAGCTCACGAGATTGTCAGTTGTGGCCTGTGGAATGTTGTCTCATTCCTCCTGCAGCGCAACTCGGAGCTGGTGCACGTTTTCTGGAACCAGAACACGTCTGACCCACTGATCCAGAACATTCCGAAGGTGTTCAATTTGGCGACATATTGGGTAAATATGCTGGCCATTTGAGAAAAGGGACATCCTCCTCGTCAAGAACCTCTGAGCAGATCCGGGCAGTGTGTGGCCGGGCATTATCGTGCTGGAATGTCACATGATGGAGTCGCACAAACGGTACGACTATGGGCCTCAGGATCTCGTCACGGTACCACTGCCCGTTCAAGCCACCCTCAACGAAATGCAGAAGGGTACGCTGTCCACGGCATATGCCTTCCCATACCATTACTCTTGCACCACCATGTGCCGCCCGACGCAGGACATTGGTGTCAGCGTAACGCTCGCCCACACATCGTCATATGCGTTGTCTGCCATCAGCGCGGTACAGTTGGAATCGCGATTCATTGCTGAATAACACCGTCCTCCACCGTGCAAGCGTCCAGCAAAGGTGACGGTTAGCCCAGTCGAGTCTGTACCGATGACAGACAGCAGTCAGGTCGAGACCTCAGTGTGGTCGGCGGGCTCGGAGGTCTGCCTCCCTCAGGCGGTTTCGGACAGTCTGAACTGATATCCGCCTGTTGTGCAGTCCGACGGTCTCGTCAGCTGTCCTGGTGGCTGGTCGGAGCCGATCACTGAGGTGCTGGAGCTGCATGTGCCGATCCTGTGTGGGCGTGATCACACGTGGTCGTGGGGCATGTGGACGATTCACAGTGCTGCCATTCTCTCTGAATCGATTTCTCAACCAGCTGATGGTGGAATAAGGCATATTCAAGTGTATTGACACCGCTGTCACAGATATCCCAGCGTTCAGCATGCCAATGGCACGCTCCCTCATGACTTGAGACATCTATGGCATTGTGACTTGTGACAAAAGTGGAAATTTTGCGGTGGCCTTTTATTGACCCTGGTGCAAGGAGTACCTGTGTACTGGTCACGCTGACTGACCAACTCAATGTTATGCTCTGTGCAGCTCAGGGGCGGAATAACTCATTGAGAGTAATCTCACAGGGAGTGGTCAATGAGAAGTAGGTCACCAGAATTGAGCAAAACAAATCATTCAGCACACCAATGAACACTATTTGTGGGCATATTTCATTATAGGCCAATTTAACTCAGCATTTTTGGTTCGTGCGTTTATATTTTTGTTCAGTGTATGTTAGGGTACTCTACTCTCAATGACTCACTCTCAATAAACTTTGACCCGGGACACCATTGAAGTTCAGAATTAAAGAGGTGGGAACTTGCAATTTTGTAAAGTTGTCCACAAAGGGCCAAAAAAGGGGTCGCTGTTGCTGGGAACAGCAGGGGTCCGTAGAGGAACAGTTCGGGTTCTGAAGTTTGGGTACAATACCTATCTCAAAAATAAAAAATTAGCCAAATCCAGGGGGGGTCAACAATTCAAGGTGTCTGATTTTGTCTGGATCTCTCAAAAAATTGGCTCTTACTATGTCTGTCTGTCTCTCTGTGGCATGGACTGTATATTAATATGGACAGCTCCTGAAAAGTGAAGCCAAAATGTCCTGATCGCCATCCAGTGGCTGCTGCAGTACAATTTATAAGCTGCCCCCTCCATGGTAGTGGATGGGTCACAGGCTACACAAAAAAAAATCAAGCACATGTCAAAGATTTTTTTTCTGAAAATAGTTTCTGCCTTTTTAAGAAGTTCATACCATGCTGATATATGTTCAAGTGTTCATTTTTCTAATAAGTTTGCAGTTATCTATTTATTTGATACTACAGAAAAGGGGCGTGATTGACAGCTGTTGTGCGTGACACGATGGCCCCTTGCCCACTGCCTACTTTTTTTTTTTACAAGAATATCATCTTTATGTAACTGGAGTAGAAACGTAGACAGGAGATTTGCATTCACCAAAATTTTTCAGAGGGCAGGCTAACCGCGATTGTGTGTTTTTAGCCCCTCTGATTGATTTAAAAAAACGACAAAATGAGTTGTTCCGGAGTGAACTGTACTAACCGACCTTTGCGGTTTTATTCGGTAAGTCAAATTTCTTTTTCTTTAGCTAATGTGAACGGTCAGCCAAGTTAAGTTATCATCTAGGTAGCTAGCTAACTTGGCTAACGTTAAACAGCAAGCAGTTTAACGTTAACATGTATTGTGGGGGCAAATGGTGATGGGTAGCCAGTCATACCCAGCATAATATATACATATTTTATTTCAAGAACACCTATTAAGAAAAGCATTTCAATGAAGTTAACTGTACTCTGTCATTAGATATCATTCTGTTCTTGAACTTGATTTAGCTTTATAAATCCGGTGGCATAGTCGTCACTGCTTTGTTCATCTTGCCAGTTCTGCAGTCATTATACCCGAGTTTTAAGCTGTTTTATACAGTCAAAGGTTTTAAGATGAATACAGTTGCTAGTTACCTAGCTGGATAACTATTGCCTTTAACCCTTTATAGGGCACTAAAAAACACCCTAAGAAGCTGACTGTAAAAACGTACTGTACGTTGGGCGTATGTCCATAAATAGTCTTACTACGATCACTTGCTGTAGACTTAAGTGAAAAGGGTGTATGATCAAATATGACCTCACCAGCAATTTTTTTGTTTTTCACAAAAAATTTCACTGATTTCTTGAAATCCTACACAAACAACACCTATCTCAACTTTTAGCAAACCTTTTCAACTTTATAATTTGTGAGTTCTGATGTTAGGTCCTTGTGAGTGGGAATGGGTAAGGGCACACAACCACACTGTGAGAGGTCTGAAGAAGAAAAGAAGTTTGAGACGCTCTAGGCCACTCCTGATTGGTCGAGCACCCTGATGTCACTGCCTGTGATATAGCCTGATTTTCTTTCATTGGCTGGGAGAAATCGCCGCTGGTCTACTGCCTCGCGGAGAGGCATGGGGGCGCCACTTTGGATGCCGACTGAAGTTGAATTCTGCTTACCCAATGGATCAGCATCAGATCCTTGCACGTGGCGAGCTCATTCCTTCAGCGTTTCTCTGAACTCATTCGAAGAATATACACTGCCAAGAAGTGAAAGCTAAAAAAACATTCCATTGCAACTCTCAAAGCTCCGCCTCCGCCATTTTGGACTGAAAGTGACTAGATGCCACATGCTAACGTAACATCAATTAACCTATTTACGCCAGTAAAACATCTCGCCGATAAAGTCCCGGACATAAATAAAATAAATTTTCTTTATACTTAGGGATAACCATAACCCTTATAACCTATTTAATATGTCATTATTTAACTATTTAAGTATGTAATTATTAAATCTTATGGCATTGAAAAGTGAATATGTACTATGCTAAAGCAATATCGATGAACTTATTAGGCTACGCCAGTAAAACGTCAAGCCTACAATGTCTTATACATAAATAAAACAAATTTCTTTATACTTGAGACAAACCATGACCTTTCTAGTCTATTAATCTATAATTATGAGATATTATGACCTTTTAAAACAATGAAAAGATGCTGAAATATCTACATACCAGTGGCGGCTCGTGAACTGGCAACAGAGGAGGCTCGAACAATCCCTTAAAATTAATGATTGGTCATGACCCGTTTTCAATCATTCATTTCAATTACCATTTCAGAAACTCCAAAAACTCTCAACATTATCAGGTGTGGCCAGTTTTCATTTATAATGCATACCGATTACGACTCCTAACTTCTCACGCTTTTCTTTACTCAGGGGTTGGAAGCAATGCATGTGTTTTCGCGATCGCAAAATAAGATCATGGCACTACAGTAAAGAACAACTTTGTTAGCAAATGAATAAGCTAGTGCTAGCTACGTAAGCATAGCTCCCGCTCCAAACACAAACCTAAACTATTGTAAAGAATTAACTTACCTGTCAGGGTTATTTGGGAAACGGTGAAAGGCCAGATGTGGACTGTCACACTGGTAGTTCTGGCAGTTTATCGCAGAGCACTGCTTGCGTCTACTCTATCGTTCCTTAGTTGACATTACTTCTCGGTCATTTCTGTCTTTGAGCTATTTTCAGTCAGTGCGCCTGGTGTTTTCAGTCCAAAATGGCGGCAGTGCTACCAAACCCCACCTAGTGGCTATTGTTTCGTCTCTTGGCTTGTATCCTCTTTGACTGATTGAAATCGCTGGGGCATGTTTTTGTGAACCAGGGAAACGTTAAATCAGGGGTTTCCAACCCAGTTCCTGGAGAGCTACCATTCTGAAGGTTATCACTCCAACCAAAGCAAACCACACCTGCTTTCCCAGTTAGAGATCTTGACAAGCTGCTAATGAGCTGAATGAGGTGTGTTGAATTAGGGTTGGAGTAGAAACCTACAGGATGGTAGCTCTCCAGGAACAGGGTTAGAGACCCCTGCGTTAAATGATTCAGCAAGTTTGCAGTCTATCGCTCCATAGATGAGCCCCCAGGTTCGACTGATTCCGTTAGATTCCAGAAAGCCAACGTCTCGTTTTTCTCAGATTACACTATAAAAGTCTAGCTTTATTTTACAACCTTATAAATTGCCGCTAGAACTGCAAGAAAAACTAATCGGATCGAGGAGGTACAGATAATTTGAATGACGAGAATATGACAAAAATGAAACATACCGAGAGCAAATTCAGTCCCTCAATAATTACAATATAGTAGGAGCGGTAGGTTTCCAATAAAATTACGGCTGGAATTGAGTCATCTACTCTAGTGGAATTGGCTAGGCAGCTAGCTGGGTTCTCTTAAAAGACTGCTTGGTAAAAGTCTGGGGTAAAATACGACAACATTTCGAGTTTGGGCGAGAAGGTGATGGGCACATAAAGTAAAGGAAGGACTGCAGTAAAGGGGTAAGAATAACATCGAAAAATTATGTTCCAGCGCTATCAATTTTGTTCTGGTAAATCTATAATATAATAGCAAAGTGGACTCTGTGTGTGTGCGTGTGTCCTGCCAATCAGTGGAAAATGGCCTGGAAATGACTCAGTCGCGTGACCAAAGTCCACTTCGCTTTTATATTATAGTGAACAATGCACCATTATAATGTCATCACGTTGCAATGGTGTTTCCATGAAAACATCACATGACCAAGCCAATTCATCCACAAGAGTCCTGAATCCCAAAAAACAGATGCCAGGCCGCAAGAGAAAGCGTCTCAGTGACAGCCACCTTAAAGCAGATGCTGAATGGACTCTGTGTGCGTGTGTGTTCGGCCAACCAGAGGAAAATGGTGTTATTTATATAAGGTTACCATTATGATGTCATCACGGGCACCATTATGATGTCATCACGCTGCTATGGTGTTTCCATAAAAACATCACGTGACCAAGCCAATTCGTCCACAAGAGTCCTGAATCCCAAAAAAACAGATGCCAGGCTGCAAGAGAAAGCGTCTCAGAGATAGCCACCATAAAACAGATGCTGAGTTGACTCTGTGTGCGTGTTGTGCGTGTATGTCTGGCCAACCAGTGGAAAATGGCCTGGAAATGACTCAATCATGTGATTAAAGTCCACTTCGCTTTTATATTATAGTGAACAATGCACCATTATGATGTCATCATGTTGCTATGGTGTTTCCATGAAAACATCACTTGACCAAGCCAGTTTGTCCACAAGAGTCCTGAATCCCAAAAAACAGATGCCAGGCTGCAAGAGAAAGTAACGCGTAAGGTCTACGTGCCAGGCCGCTAGTTGTACATTAAATATAGTTGCGTTTGCTATCCAGTTACCTTAACGTTAACTGCCTTGCTGGCTGACTTCAGTTACCGTTAACTAGCCTATTAATATGCACACGGCAATTAATGATTACTTGAGCCACTGAAACATATTTATTCAGATGATGCATTCATTTGTCTGAATTTAGAGAGTTAGAGCTGGGATAGGGCATTGTACAAAGACAAAATGTTGAACGTGATCAGCTTCATTATTTCGGCTGCCCTCAAATTCAGACCTCAGCGTTACCCAGCGAGGACTTGAAGAATGCTTCAAGCAATTCTTTTGTTTTTTTGTTGGAGTATACTTCTGAAGTAATTTGAAAATGGAAAAACTGATGAAAATAATTATCAAAAATGCTGCACTATGCATTGTCAGTAAAACCTGCAGTTTATTTGTAAGACAGTAATTTACACTTCATTTTTATGTTTACGTGCTTTATCATACATTACAAAGCAGTTCATCTGTGCAACTTTGGCTTCAGTTTTCCAACAGTGACCAGTCATTTGCCCTAGGGCTAGGAGCACATGAGAAATGCTTTGTTATTCAATGTACAACCTCAATTCCGAAATAGTTGGGATGAAGTGTAAATTGTGAATTTAATCAAAATGCAATGACTTTCAGATCACATGAGCCAATATGTTATTTACAATACAACATAGATAACATTTCAAATGTTGAAACTGAGACATTTTACATTTTTATCCACAAAATGAGCTTATTTCAAATTTTCTGGCTGCAAAATGTCTCAAAAAAGTTGGGACACAGGCAAAAAAAGGCTGAAAAAGCAATTAATATATAAGAGAATCAGCTGAAAGAACATTTAGAAAGTAATTAAGTTAACTGGCATCAGGTGTGTAACATGATTGGTTATAAAAGGGATGTCTTAGAGAGGCTGATTCTCTTAGAAGTAAAGATGGCCAGAGGCACTCCAACCTGTGAGGGCTTGAGTAAAAAAATTGTGGAATACTTAAAAAACAATGTTCCTCAACGTCAAATTGTAAAGGCTTAGAAGGTCTCATCATCGACAGTGCATAACATCATCAAAAGATTCAGAGAAACTGGAAAAATCTCTGTGCGTGAGGGACAAGGCCGAAGACCTTTACTGGATGCGCGCGATCTTCGGGCCCTCAGACGCCACTGCATCACTCACCGGCATGATTCTGTCATTGACATTACTAAATGGGCCTAGGACAGTGGTTCTCAAACTCGGTCCTGGCACCCCACTGTGTATGCTGGTTTTTGTTCCAACCACAGTTGCAATCTTAGGATTTTAACAAGCTGTTGATTTGTTTTAATTGGGTGCATTTATGCTAATATCCACATTGAGATATATTGCAATTATCTGCAGAGGGAAACAATTTAACCAAACATTTAATCAACATAAACAATCAATAGGTTCCTCATTGGTGAAACTCTTGACACATGGTGGCAAAACCCAACAATTTACTTAGCAAACAATGGAGTCACACCTGTTGTGTTTTATGTTGATTTTATTTGGTTCAGGCAGGTTATTTGGGAAAAACTCAAAACACCTGTGTTCAGAAACCCAATTTAGAGCTTACCGATTTTCTCAGTCTAATTTGATCTGTTTAGAAATGTTTTCACCTGAAAATCCTAACAATATTGAAAATAAAGCACAACATGTTCAAAGGTTTTTATTCTTCATGGCAGAATGGATATGTCCATCAAAATGTGACTTAAGATGGTAAATAATTACTCTAAACATGGAATGCTGCTAATTAAGACAAAGTAACAGCTTTTTTAAATTCTAGAATTGCAATTGTGGCTGGAACAAAAACCAGCATACACAGTGGGGCGCCAGGACCGAGTTTGAGAACCACTGGCCAAGGAATACTTCAAGAAACCACTGTCTGTAAACACAGTCTGCCGTGCCATCCACAGATGCCACCTAAAACTCTATCATGCAAAAAGGAAGCCATTGTTGAGCATGATCCAGAAGCGCCGCCGTGTTCTGTGGGCCAAGACTCTTTTAAAATGAACTGTAGCAAAGTGAAAAAGTATCCTGTGGTCAGACGAGTCCAAATTTGACATTCTTGTTGGAAATCATGGGTGTCGTGTCCTCCGGGCTAAAGAGGAGAAAGACCACCCCTCCTGTTATCAGCGTTCAGTTCAAAAGCCAGCATATCTGATAGTATGGGGATGCATTAGTGCATATGGTGTGGGACACTTGCATGTTTTAAAAAGCACCATGAATGCTAAGAGGTAAATAAAGGTTTTAGAGCAACATATGCTCTGCTCCGGACGACATCTATTCCAGGGAAGGCCTTGTCTATTTCAGCAGGACAATGCAAAACCACATACTGCAGCTATTACAACAGCATGGCTTCGTAGTAGAAGAGTCCGTGTGCTGAACTGGCCTGCCTGCAGTCCTGATCTTTCACCGATTGAGAACATTTGGCGCAGAATTAAACGAGAAGTCCGTCAAAGGAGACCCAAAACTCCCCAGCAGCTGGAAGCCTGTATTAAACAAGAGTGGAATCAAATTCCAATGGCTAAACTCAAGAAACTTGTCTCCTCAATGCCCAGACGCCTCCACTCTGTGTTAAAAAGAAGAGGGGATGCTACACCATGGTAAACAGGCCTCTGTCCCAACTTTTTTGAGACCTGTAGAATTTTGTTCAAAATGTTTCTGTACTTGACAAATTTTTGGTATGATTGATCTGTTTTGAGTTTTATGAGGCTTTTTCGGAAAAGTTTGTCACGAGTGATACAGGACCGTAAGATACCAGGGGTCATCCAAGGCTCCATAAGAACATGGTTGGGCTTAATAGTGATCTCCTTTATTGGAGTGTGCTTATCCATTAGTTTGGTAAGCTTTAGCACAAACTTATTGTAGGCATCATCGAGCGAGGCTGAGAGCAGTTGCTGCCAGTTTACTTTAACGATATCATTTTTGATATTGTCAATAGCTTGGTCATTCAGGGGTCTGTAACTGAACCGCAGAGGTTGCTTATTTATGTGACTTTTGTTTCCTATACATGCAATAACTGGCAGGTGATCAGATATATCAGAGAGTAATATCCCCGAAAAAATGTTGCTGTAGTCATCATGCTTGGCATATTTATTATTGATAAGAGTTGCGCTACTGGGGGTTACTGTGGGCATCGCTAACTTTGCCAACACAGAATGCTTTCCCAGTCCACCAAGTTATGATGGCTATTTTCAATTGCATTGATGAAATTATGTCACTTTTATTTAAAAAAATAAAACATTTCTGTTGAGATGTGCGACTTTTAAGTACACCTGCTAACTATGTGGTTAGAAAGGCTTTTCATTTTTATTCAAAATTCGAACTACCGGTCTAACTTGAAGAAAAGTTATAAGTTCGACCAACTGCATGCACTTAAATGACACTTTCCCGGTGGAATGTAATTGAGAAGATGCAAAGAAAGTCGGCGTTAAAATGCTCTCCACTAGCAAAATGGGGTGCGTTACAGCTGAGAACACTGACTGTGGCTATATCAAGACATTGCAGAAATCTGTTGCCTGCGTTAGCTAATGTAGTTACCTACCTAGCCAGCTTAAGCAAGATTCAGTGATAAGACAATGCTGGCAAGTTGAGTGGGACATTAACTGCAAAAGAGATGGCAGCGGGGGTCTATTTACCAATAGACCTCATTAACAAGCCCACGAATTGCAGTGCTGCCGTTGCTACTCACTTACACTCACTTGTGTGGAGTTTGCATGTTCTCCCCATGTTCGCGTGGGTTTTCTCCGGGTACTCTGGTTTCCCCCACCCACAAAAACATGCATCATAGGAACCCTCCAACCAGTACCCATGACCAAGGAACTGGCTTTAGAACTGGAGTTGGTCCCCGGGCGCTGCTCTATGGCTGCCCACTGCTCCTAACTATAGGATGGGTCAAATGCAGAGGACAAATTACCCCACAGGGTTCAATACAGTGTATCTATCTTATCTTCGACTGCACAGTCTCAATGTATGAGCTATTACAGGCAATTAACTTTACGTTAATAGCGCAGCAACCAGACCAAGTTAAAAGTTCGGGGGGGGTGTTTGGGTGGGTGTATGGGCGGGATCTCAATACCGCGGCTCGACCCCCGATCACTACTGCGCCGACTCTGGCTCCAAATGTGCAACATGGCAGTGCCCGGATCTGGGATATTTTGGCTCCATTTTTGATCAGTGGGAGTGAATGGAGATGCGTCGTCCATCTTTATATACAGTCCATGCTCTGTGGACAGATTTTTGTCACCGTGATAGCATCACACCCCTGCAAGATGCAGTCACAAAACTTTACAGATGTGTAGGTGAGATCAAATGAAAGCCGAATTCAGAGGTAGGTGTGGTCCGGGTGATGGTACCAGGGGAGGAAGAGCAGCTGATGTGATCTCATCGCAAAATGGGTTCTGGTTTCTCTGAGTGATAGGCGGCCTATTCAGTTTTATTAAGTGATACCCTCTCGCAGATTGGAAGGATGTCAGGTAGGAGTTAATAATGTAGGCCCATTAAAAGCATTGTTTTCATTGTTTCATTCAGTGAGCTGCTCCAGATGGGTACAATTACTGGGTCAGAACTGATAACGTAGGCGAATTTAATCAGCTCGTGTTAGCACTCCGGATCCCACCAACAGTGGTGACTCTCAAGCTCGGAAATGGAAGTGCTTTTTGTCAATTAGCCGTGTAATACCTAACACATGCCCATCATGATAATGATAATGGTAATTAATATTATTACTATGATATATTTTAGTTAAATAGGCTAAAGTTAGCACTACCACGTAGCCAGTAATCCTAGAATTTACTTGCTTATTATAGTCCACCTGGCCCATTATATGATCTGCTCATTGAAATTAGCTATCACAAAGGCATTTCACTAGAAATTTTACATTTCAGGTTTCACTTAGTAGCGCTCCCATTGAGGCTTTTTTTGCCCAGTCCCTGTCTTATTGTGTAATTGTGAACACTGACCTTAACTGAGGCAACCGAGGCCTGCAGCTCTTTAGATGTTTGTGTGGGTTCCTTTATGACCGCCTGGATGAGTCCCTGATGTGCTCTTGGAAAAATTTTGATGGGCTGTGTGATGCCTTTTGCCCATTTCATATTGGCAGACAGGGTCTATTTTAGTGATGTTTACCTTTGACAAGGTTGGCACTAATTTGGCCTGGGTGTGTGCAGTGAAATTGAACCTGTTATGAAATAAATTGGGCAATTACTTTTTAAAATGGGAGGGAAGTATGGCTGTAAAGTGCATGCGAGATGCAGGAGCAGGAAAGAGGCAGAACTCAATTTTTCGAACAGTCTTTACTGAAGGCAAACGCACCAACAATACAGCGACGGAAAACTAACTTTGACCCTCGTCGCTGTATCACCCCGCACACGCATGACTGTCCGCTACAGTTGGATATTTTTAAAATGAATCAAATCATCCATTAAAACTTCATTTTCTACGTACTCGGCTATCTTTGCAGATATTAAAATTAGTCTGGCGATTTGTCACTTAAATGTGACAAATATGCAAAAATAGAAAAAATCGGGACAGGGAAAATAATTTTTCACAACACTGTAGCTCTGACATTTTTAAAAAAACTAAAATGAGGCTACTCCTAAAAAAGAAAAGAAAAAAAACATGTAAAATGTTCAAATTATTACTATAGGCTATTCCTAGTACAATAATAATAATAATAATAATAATAATAATAATAATAATAATTTGAATATTTCGTGGTTTGAAGTTCTTTTTTAAAATAGCCTTTTTTATTTTAAAAAAAATCAAGCGCAAGTCAATCATGTTTACTGATACGAAACTTTCGATTCTTTTTAATAATCGCAAATCGCCCAACCTGGCAACCTAGGTCTTTTTGAAAGCTGTCGCAGGAAGTTCCGCCTTATTTGTGGTGCAATTTCCTGGAGACTTGGCTCTTGTTTTCCTTTAAACAAAAATGGCGGCTTCGACCAGCGGCCGTAGTGCGGGAGAGGCTGAGCCTGAGTCGAATACTGATGTCTTGACTGGACCGATCATGAAGAGAGAGCCACACCCGAAGCTCTTAAGTCCAGTGTCCGGCATTCAGCCGCTCTCTTGGTCAGAAGAGCACCGAATATCGGCGTCTTGTACGGATAGTATTTCTCTGCTGGAAATTGTATGCGACATTCACAGCTCTAGCCGAGATTTGGTTATACATCGGACGTCCATCCCAGTACCACAGGACGTTTATGTGACACAGGTATGAGGTTTTCAGGGATCGCTGCAGGACAATTCCGAGGTATTGTCAACCTAATGTCCCCTCCATGACAGACTCTAAAGTGATCCTCAAATGGAAATGGGGGGGAATTGAGCTTTTTCCTCCTGAATGTAGTCGTGCACTAGTATGCCCATAAACTGTAAGAATACTTTTTAATACATCAGCAGAATTTTGTTTGGGGGGACGGTGTACTGTCTCGTCCTAAGCGCACGTGCGCCCTCTCCTTGGACGCTTGTGGCTGTTAATGGCAGTGACATTATGAGCATATTGCCATGTCATGCTTTCACTCTGTTATTTCTAATTCGGAGTATTTGTGGGCGAATCCGCTCCTTGTTGAATGAAGAACTCGCTTCGCCCAGTTTATGCTTTGATATGACAGCGGTGAAAGTGTAGGAACGGTAACGTGCCTATTGTTTATAAATGGCTCGAAAGTATTTCTCGCGAGGGTAACTGGCTGACAGTAGATATCCGGTACAAGCCGCTATTATTCTACTCTGATTCCGATTATTTTCTGCCAGATCAGACCCTGATTCAAAATTAAGAATTAAACTTATTAATTTAACTGCCTTTCGGGGACCCATCAAATACACGCACTTGTGTAGCCAGAGCACAGGCTGCAGTGATCCTGGGACCTCCCTGAGTTTATTGGTTTCTGTTCCAACCAAAAGTACAATCCCAGAAGTTGTCTTGCTCTAAATGTACAGCCCCAATTCTGAAATAGTTGGGACAAAGTGTAAATTGTGAATAAAATCAAAACACAATGGGTCTCATTCATGAAACGTTAGTAAATTTGTGCGTAGATTTGCACATAAAAGCCTACGCTACTAAAAACCTACTCCGGATTCATGAACACCGCGGGAAACTCAGATCTAATCGTAAACACGTGTGTATGATCATGAATGCCAATCCATCGCAAAGTGACAGCGCGCTCCCGGTAATCAGCTATTAGCATAAATCCCCGCCCATGAATTGCCAATAACCACCTTAATAAGGAGGTGTAGATGCATCCAGTCGACCTGTCAGTCATGGCGTAAACAAAGAAAGAGAGAGAAAGAAAAAAAATTTTCCGAAGCGGAGATAGAAATAATTTTGGGTGCAGTGGAGTTAAGAAAAAACATTTTATTTTCATCTGTTAGCAGTGGTGTGACAGGGACAGGCAAAGCGAAGGCCTGGAGGTAGGTGACAGATGCCGTTAATGTTGTCTCTGTAGTCCAAAGGTCTACAGGTGTCCGAGGTGAAGCGCAAATGGCTTGACATGAAACTGGAGGCAAAGAAACGCATAAGCGCACACAAAAAAATACATCAGCCGCAGGAGGAGGAGGATCACAGTCTCAACTCTTTCCATGAATAACAAAAGGTCGCAAGTGACCTTCCTGATGAAACCTGTTTTTCTGCACCACGAAGTAGGCTACTACAGCGGCTGTCGTGCTTCGTGGAGCAGAAAAACAGGTTTCATCAGGAATGTCACTTGCGGCCTTTTGTTATTCATGGGACGAACTATCAACTGCAGACGAGCGCATCGCTGGCATAATTGGGGAGACCTCTCTGTCAGGAATTATACCTGTCGGAGACAGCGACATCCCTCCACTTTTATTTTTTTATTATCATCATTCAACATGTAGGAAGAACGTGTAAACTATTGTGTCGATTCACATAGATAATTCACAATCAGGAACCTAATCTGGATCTTAAACCTGCCAGTTGCCAACTAATTTAACTAAATGTGTTATATTTTTAATCGTTAGTCATGTTTAGGCTATATCACGTGTTTCAAAGGCATCTGCGTATTGTGTACGTAACAGAGCGCATTAAGAATTGAAATTGTAATTTCCAATAGTGACAAGCATTATTTATGTGCATTCTTAAATTTACACAAGCACTACTCGTGGTCAGCAGCATGTGTAGATTTTGTTAGTAGCTACGAAAAGATCGGAGCTACTAAAATATTGATGAATGCGGAGGTGCACGTAAATTTCCGTCTGCGAACAGTTTACACACAAATTCGTTCTGCTCACGTTTCATGAATGAGACCCAATGACTTTAGTTTCAAATCACACCAGCCATTATTTTATTCTCAACAGAACAGAGACAACATAGCAAATGTTGAAACTGAGAAATTTTACAATTTTATCCACAAAATGAGCTCATTTCAAATTTGATGGCTGCTACAGGTCTCAAAAAAGTTGGGACAGGGGCCTGTTTACCATGGTGTAGCATCCCCTCTTCTTTTTAACACAGAGTGGAGGTGTCTGGGCATTGAGGAGACAAGTTTCTTGAGTTTAGCTATTGGAATTTGACCCCACTCTTCATTAATACAGGCTTCCAGCTGCTGGACAGTTTTGGGTCTCCTTTGACGGACTTTTCGTTTAATTATGCGCCAAATGTTCTCAATCGGTGAAAGATCAGGACAGCAGGCAGGCAGTTCAGCACACGGACTCTTCTACTACGAAGCCATGCTGTTGTAAGTATGTGGTTTTGCATTGTCCTGCTGAAATACACAAGGCCTTCCCTGGAATAGATGTCATCTGGAGGGGAGCATATGTTGCTCTAAAACCTTTATTTTCCTTTCAGCATTCATGGTGCTTTTTAAAACATGCAAGTGTCCCACTCCATATGCACTAATGCATCCCCCTACCACCAGAGATGCTGGCTTTTGAACTGAACGCTGATAACAGGAGGGGTGGTCTTTCTCTTCTTTAGCCCAGAGGACACGACGCCCATGATTTCCAACAAGAATGTCAAATTTGGACTCGTCTGACCACAGGACACTTTGCCACTTTGCGACAGTCCATTTTAAATGAGCCTTGGCCCACAGAACACAGCGGCGCTTCTGGATCATGCTCAACAGTGGCTTCCTTTTTGCATGATAGAGTTTTAGGTGGCATCTGTGGATGGCACGACGGACTGTGTTTACAGACAGTGGTTTCTTGAAGTATTCCTGGGCCCATTTAGTAATGTCAATGACAGAATCATGCCGGTGAGTGATGCAGTGGCGTCTGAGGGCCCGAAGATCACGAGCATCCAGTAAAGGTCTTCGGCCTTGTCCGTTACGCACAGAGATTTTCCCAGTTTCTCTGAATCTTTTGATGATGTTATGCGCTGTTGATGACGAGACCTTTAAAGCCTTTGCAATTTAACGTTGAGGAACATTGTTTTTAAAGTATTCCACAATTTTTTGACGCAAGCCTTCACAGGTTGGAGAGCCTCTGGCCATATTTACTTCTGAGAGACTCAGCTTCTCGAAGACATGCCTTTTATAGCCAATCATGTTACACACCTGATGCCAGTTAACTCAATTACTTGCTAAATGTTCTTTCAGCTGATTCTCTTATATATTAATTGCTTTTTCAGCCCTTTTTTTGCCCGTGTCCCAACTTTTTTGAGACCTGTTGCAGCCAGAAAATTTGAAATAAGCTCATTTTGTGGATAAAAATGTAAAATGTCTCAGTTTCAACATTTGAAATATTATCTATTTTCTATTGTAAATAACATATTGGCTCATGTGATCTGAAAGTAATTGCATTTTGATTTGTATTCATTTACAATTTATACTTCGTCCCAACTATTTCAGAATTGGGGTTGTATATTGATTATGTGGTCCTCCTGTCTTGACGGATTTCTGTATTTACCCTTTTAACATACAGCATGTAAGAAATGACAATGCAAGTCATAAACCACCCTTGTTTTTATTCAACTTATTGTGCTAAATAATTACCTAAAAATCAGTCCGTTTTGCTCTATTATATAATTGTCATTTGACTAACGCTCTTATCCAGAGCGACATACAAACAATTAGAATTACTTTCTCCTGTAAAGATCTTGAATGAAATCTCAGATTTTTTGCCTGTTTATGGTCTGAATATCAAGACAACATTATTTTTCAGCCTTCTCACATTCATGGAATATTTCTTCCTTGTTCCGCTGTCCTGTAATTCCTTGTATATGGTCTCCACAGGTAGGTCCAGAGCAGGAGGTTCTGGAGGTGAAGGAGAAGTTGGCTAACTCCAAAGACCCAGTGGTGAGTCAGACCTTCATGCTGGACCGTACAATGAACCCCAACACAGGCTTGTTGCCGCCAATGCGGGGCACCAAGTATACCAGCTGGTCCCCGCTGGGCTGCGATACTAACGGGCGCTGCCTGCTGGCCGTCCTCACGCTGGATGGCCGGCTCGCCGTCTACAGCAGCGATCGCAAGCTCAGCTGGACTCGGCTGGTGGACCTCACCGAGATGTATGGGCAGATGCTGGCCAAGAAGGACTACTCCTTGCCGGGAGCTGAGCCGCCGCTGGGCGAGCTGCAGGACCTGGGCGAGCTGCAGAGGCGACACCGCATGCAAACGCCAGTCCGAATGGAGTGGTCCGGCTTGTGCTCCACGCAGCAGCTGCAGAGCAACAACGAGTGCAAGGACGTGGGCACGGTGCTGCTGGCTGTGCTGATGGAGAACGGGTATCTGGCGGTCTGGCACTTTGCGCTGCCCTTCTCGGGCCGGGACTGCGTGCTGTCCTGCAGCACGATCTCCTCGGGTCTGCCCCAGCCGAGCTCCTTCGCCTGGTGGGAGTACGAGCACGGCGGCCGCAAGATGAGCGGCCTGATCGTGGGCAGCGCCCTGGGGCTCGTCAAGATCCTGCCCGTCAACCTGAAGGCGGTGAAGGGGTACTTCACCCTGCGGCAGCCGGTGGTGCTGTGGCAGGACTCGGACCAGTTCCCCGTCACCAGCGTCTGGTGCATCTCGCTCTACCACCCCAAGCAGAAGTGCAACTGCTGCCTGGTGCTGGCCGCCCGCGGGCCGTACCTCTTCTGGTGCCTGCTGCTCATCTCCAAGGCCGGCCTCAACGTCCACAGCTCGCACATCACCGGCCTGCACACCACGCCCATCGTCTCCATGGCCGCCAGCCGCCACGACGGCACCATCTTTACCTGCTCGGCCGAAGGGGCTGTGAAGAAGCTCACGGCTGTCTTCACTGATGTCGCCGTCACGTTTAAGCAGGAGGAGCTGGAGCTGCCAGAGGGCGTGGCTGGCAGGAGGATCCACGGGCTGGCCGTCAGCCCAAATGGGGCCTACCTGGCCCTGCTGACCACTGAGGGGATGCGGAACTGGCTGCACCCCGTCAACCACACCCACCTGGTCCAGTTCGTCACGCTGAAGACCCCGGACGATGCGGCGGCTGAGCTGTTGGGCTCCAGTGTGCAGAACCTTTCTCGCCAGGCAGACCTGCTGGACCTGGTGCGCTGGAAGATTCTGCAGGACAAGCGAATTCCTCCAGGCCTACAGGAGGAGCTAGATGAGAAGTTGCGCAGCTCTAGCGGTGGGTACCTGTGGCGCTTTAAGCTGTTCCTGTTCCGCGTGCTGTACCAGTCACTGCAGAATGGCTCGGCCCCGTCGCACTGGCGCCCGGCTCCTGACCTGGCCGAGGAGGGGGGGGAGGAGGAGGGTGGGGAGGCCGTTAGGGGCTCAGAGGCGCCAGACTCCCTGGGGCAGGACGCTGCTGCGGAGGAGCGGATGGCGGAGATCATGGGCTGGATCGCGGAGACGGAGGCCCACCTGACGCGGGAGCACATGAAGACAGTGCTGGGGGAGGTGTATCTGCACACGGGCGTCTCCCAGAACACCAGCATCCCCACCCGCGGGGTGTGTGACTACCTCACCAGCAACTCCACCTGCGAGGATCGGGCAGCTAAGGTATGAGGGTGTGTGTGCGCACATGCATGTACACTCACTTACTCACTCACTCACTCACTCACACACACTCACACACACATATACACGCACACAGTCTCCATCCAAAACACACTTTCAAAGGCCTGATCAAATCACAATTGCTAAGGTACCACAGGATTTGTACGCAAACAACAGATTTTGAGGAGGCTACCCAGAGCCTCTTTAAAGCACTGAAACCCAGGGGATACACTAGATCTTTCCTCAGACAGATCCGGAAAAACTTCTAGACCACAAGACCACAAGACCCGAGAAAAATAATCCCACTCCTCACCACCTACTCAGCATTTAGCCACGCAGCAAACATTAAAATTAAGCAGAATCTAAACAGATCCCTACGGAACACTGACATAATCCAGGTCTATAGAGTCATCTCAGCGTATACAAGAGGCAAAAACCTCAAGGACCATCTGGTAAACAGCAAATTACCAGAAATTAACACGGTACATCCACAAGGCCCAGTATTTTACAAACAAGCCACAACAATCAGAAACAACACAACAAACACAGCATCCTTAATCAAACAAACACTCACACTCAACACAAAAAACTGCATATATGTCATTAAGTGTAACCACTGTGACATAAAATATGTAGGAGAAACAGGTAACAAGATCAGGACTAGATTAGCACAACGCATATGTAACATTAGAAATCATAGGGAGACAGACACACACCTAGTGGCTCACTTCCTTCACCATGGACTTGAGGCACTAGAAATATCCGGGCTTCAGACAAACAACAACTGGACACCGGAGGACAGACGTAGGACAGAAAAACAATGGATCACAAAACTGAACACTTTGTACCCAAGAGGACTCAACAGATGCACTTAAAACTTCGACACAAGAGGGACCAAATTCTTCCTATATAAAGGCTCCAGTACACTGAATGGCCTGTGCAAACTTTTCTTTCCCAAGGAGCCCTCATAAGGGGAAACTTGGGAAAGGAAAATTGTTTTCCTAAACTTAACCTAGCCCTAATTCTAACCTTACCCCAAACCCTTACCCTGACCTTAACCTATCCCTAATTCTAACCCTTACCCTTACCTTAACCTATCCCTAATTCTAACCTTACCCTTACCCTAACTTTAAACTATCTGTAATTCTAAATTTACCCCGAACCCTTACCCTAACTTAGCCTATCCCTAATTCCAACCTTACCCCAAACTCTTACCCTAACCTTAACCTATCCCTAATTCTAACCTTAACCGGAACCCTTACCCTTACCTTAACCTATCCCTAATTCCAACCTTACCCTGCACCCTTACCCTAACCTTAGCCTATCCCTAATTCCAAACTTAATCCAAACCCTTGCCTTAGCCTTAAACTATCTGGAATTCTAAATTTACCCTGAAACCTTAACCTAACCTTAACCATCCCTAATTCTAACCTTACCCAAAACCCTTACCCTGACCTTAACCCATCTCTAATTCTAACCTTACCCTAAACCCTTACCCTAACCTTAACCCAAACCCTTACCCTAACCTTAGCCTATCCCTAATTCTAACCTGAACCCAAACCCTTACCCTAACCTTAACCTATCCCTAATTCTAACCTTACCCCAAACCCTTACCCTGACCTTAACCTATCCCTAATTTTAACCTTAACCCAAACCTTAACCTATCCCTAATTCTCATCTTTACCCAAACCCTTACCCTAACCCTTACCTATCCCTAATCAGGTTTCAAAATTTGCGGTAGTCCGCTAGTCCACGCACTAGTAAAAATTTTGGCAGACTAGTAAACTTGTATTCAAACTAGTCTGAGTGTCTAGTAAAATATTGTGAACTACCGATAAATTGAAAGAATTCTGTATCCAACCTCCACTTTTTTCAGCTTTTTATTTGCCAGAACAATTTTAAAAGGGGGGTGCCAATATATTTTGGGGGGGGGGGGTTTATTTGTGAGAAGAAAGTTTATAAATCAATATTAATATTTAATATCGTAAATGCATATGCTGCGCATGCCCTAGGAACCAGGTGTGTCATCAGTAATATGGCTGCCGCCATTATATGCTGTTACCGTGTACAGCAGCATGAGAAATTAAACTCTAAATTTGCTTGACTGGATGTACTCTTGATATTTTTACACACCCGAATGTTTTTCTGGGTACCCAAACTTGAGATAAAGCTGAAAAAGTAGTGATTTCATTCAGTATTGGTGGAGGTTGAATATGGAATTCTTTCCCCAATAAACTGAAAATATGTTTGTGCTCACATTGCCGCATTGCGGACAAAAGTCTATTTCTGGAGAGATTATGCAGTATAATACACGGCATAATTTGAAATCACTTTGTCATGTTTGTTTTTGTTATCACTCAATCACCTAGCTAATAGTCCTCTAACACAGATATTAAATATAAGAGTAACAATGGGCCATTCTTTAAGAAGTGAACCAAAATGTCACATACGCGACCAGATGTCATCAAATGATGAAATGGTTTGAAAATTATCGTAAGGTATCAAATTTATTCCTTGCTATTTTCCATACCCCAAAAATATGACCATTCTAGATTTTTCAGCTTCGCAGAGTTTTTGAAGTCAAATAGAGTTATGAAAAACTGTTTCTGTGTGAAGTCACACACGTTTTTGACCTCTGACCTTAAGTAGTTAAAGTTAATGTAACAAATAAAATTTTTACTTGATAGACTTGGATAAGTAGTACTCTTATAGAAGGTCCATAGTCTTGAACCTCCAGTGCTTTTGTAATTGGTGCAGATTTTTGCTACGATTTGTTACATTTTTGGTCACACACATGACTAAGAATGGCCCCAATGACAACGACAATTTCCAGATGTGCTACTTGCACCAAAAACTGCAAATTATTGTGTGATTGTCGAGGTCCGGACCGTCCCGCATCGGAATTCGAGGATTGACTGACATTAGACTAGACAATCAGAACATTGCCTACATTTTCAGAATCTAAAAATTTAGTGATTGAGTGTAAATTACAGAATGGTCTCAACTCTAAAACGATGTATGGACTTTATCCTGTTATTACGAAGGGATTTTGGCACTTTGTTGTATTTTTGTATCGCTGTAATATTCTGTTTTGCAAATACTGGGCAGTGGTCATCATTGATTCTAACCCAATAAAATGACAAACCAGCATTTTAGATCATGTTAATATTTGGCTAGGGATTTCTCTTTGTCCAAGGTACCAAAGGGCTTTGCAATTTGAAGTTTTTATCATTTACTATTAATTATGAAGAAAAAGTTACTTTCTGTTTTACTGAAGGGCTTGTGTCATCTGTCTCTTACTTTAGTTGGCATGCCTGATTATGAATTAGTATTAGAACATGATTCGAGTTCAATTAGCATAGGTGTGAGTTTCACTTGTAAAAAACCAAATAAAAACATTTGAGATCGAGATATGTTCTTGGTGCTGTAAATTAAAGAAAAAAATGGTAAAAGATGGGGAGGAGTCGTAAACCTGACTGATTACTAGTCCGGATGTCTAGTGGGGAAAAAAAAAAAAAAAATCTAATTTCTATCCCTGCTAATTCTAACCTTACCCTTAACCCTTACCCTAACCTTAACCTATCCCTAATTATAACCTAACCCCTAATCTTAACTAATATGTCACCATTTGCCATTGTAGTTGTGAGGACAGGTGAAAATGTCCTCACTTCCCAGTAATGTTCCCACTCTGTAGGGAAAAAAAAACATTTTCTGGTTCTCATTATGTAGCAAATACAATAACCCACACAAACATTCCACACACACTCTCACGTGCACAAACATCGCACTCGCTAACAATTACGCAGGCATTACTCAAGCTCCCGCTTCCACCGATGACACACAGGCAAGCACATACCCCCCACTGACGCAGACATCAAACACCCACAAGACAAAAGTCTCATAAAAGTCTTTTTACATGACTGACAGGTGCTGGTTGGTCACATCAGTAAGAAGATGACGAAACAGACCTTCCCAGAGTACTGCAGCCTGTGCAAGGAGGTGCTTCCCTTCAGCGACAGGCGAAAGGCTGTCTGCAGCAATGGGCACATATGGCTCAGGTACAAGTCCCCCCTCCATACCCCACTTTCACAGCCCCCCTAAACACCATCTCCTGTGGAAATGTTTCAGCTCCATGTGCCTTACCCACGGTCCTCTATCCCAGGTGTGTGCTGACTTACCAGGCCTGTCAGTCGCTTAACTACAGACGCTGCCTCCTGCAGGACAGTATCGCCAGACACCCTGCCCCCGAAGGTGAGCTGCATTGATCTCATCTCTGCCGTCTGAATCCCCATTAGGAGGCTGTTCTTGAAGATCCACCATCCCGTACTTATTCATGCGCAGTGCTGTGAAAAAGTATTTGCCCCTCCCCAATTTTATTTGTCACATTTCAATGTTTCAGGTCATTAAAATGATTTTAATATTGGACAAAGATTACCACAGTAAACACAAAATACTGTTTTTATTAAATAGTGATTTCATCTATCAAATGAAAAAAGTTATCCAACCCTACCTGGCCCTATGCAAAAACGTAATTGCCCCCTAAGTAAATAAATGAACTAATTAAACAAATTCATTGATAATTGGGCTCAATTTCACTAGACAACAAGCAGGTATGATTACTGCCTGTCCAATCTAAACATCACTGAAACAGAATTTGTCTGACAATGTGAAGTAGGCAAAAAAACAGCACATGATGCTGCAATCTAAAGAAATTCAAGAACAGATGAGAAGCAAAGTGGTCGACATTGATCAATCTGGAAAGGGTTAAAAAGTCATTTCCAAGGCTTGGGATTCCAGTGAACCTTGTCTACAAAGGGTGAAAACCTGACACAGTGATGAACTTTCCCAGGAGTGGCCAGCCACAAGAAAACCTCCTAAAGCGTATTGACGACTCATCCTGGAGGTCACAAATGAACTAGACTAACATCTAAAGAACTGCAGGCCTCACTTGCCTCAATTAAGGTCAGTGTTCAAAATTCCACAAAAAAAAGTGACTGGGCAAAAATGGCATCCACAGGAGTTCAGCAAGGCAAAAACTACTGCTGACCAAGAAGAACACAAAGGCTCTTTTCACATTTGCTAAAAAACATTTTCATGTCCACCTAGACTTTTGGAATGATATTCTATGAACTGATGAGTCAAAAGTGGAACTTTTTAGAAGACATGGTTCCCATTACATCTGGCATAAAGCTGACACAGCATTCCGTAATAAGAGCCTCATATCAAAAGTCAAACACTGTGGTGGTAGAGGTGATGGTCAAGGACTGCTTTGCTGCATCAGGACATGGGTGACTTGCCATAATTGATGGAACTGTGAAAACTGCCCTCTTTTAAAAATTCTGCAGGAGAGTGTCCTGCCTTCAGTTTGTGACCGAAAGCTTGAGTGCAGTTGAGTTCTGCCGCAGGACAATAATCCAAAGCACGTAAGCAAGTCCACTTCCGAGTGGCTCAAAATAAACAAAATGAAGGATTTGGATTTTTTCAAATTCTGACTTGAATCTGATTGAGATGCTGTGGCAGGACCTTAAGCAGGCAGTTCATGCTTGGAGACACTCCAGTATGGCTAAAATTAAACCGTTCCACAAAGAGACATTTGACTGCAGTTGTTGCCGCCAAGGGTGACACAACCAGTTATGGGGTTTAGGGGGGTAATTATTTTTCACTTGGTTGGTATTGCTTTTGAATAACTTTTACCTTCAATAAATGAAATGATCATTTAAAAGCAGCTTTTAGTGTTCACTCATGTTTTTTGGATGATCGGTATAATTTGAATATGAGAAATAAGCAAATATCGAAGAAATTGGGAAGGGGGCGAATACTTTTTCACAGCACTGTACACGCCACAGTAGCATGTCTGGATCTTCAAATTAGGGTTCAAAGAGATATCTGGCTATTGAATCACATCCTGTAAGACTTTAGACCTCCAAGAACAGGATTGGGCAGCCATGCCGTGGAGAATAAGGAGTCAACCCACATTTTAATGGAAGGAATCTTACTCTCTGAACTTGATCCACTTTTTGATTAATCATAAACTCATAAATGATCATAAACTCCTTGACCACAAGTATTATTTATCTTGAACATTGCATTCTAGATTACCTACTTGCTATGAGCCAAATTAGACAGCTGTTCAGGTGGCTCCCCAAAATCTGAGATCCCTCAAAATGGCGTGCTGTCAGATCATAAAATAATCATATATTTGATACAAATAAAGTTTTGAGGCATGAAATTTAATATGAACTAATGATTTTCTGGTTGGGTTTAGCATGAATTTATCAATATCAGTGCAGTTGAACATCAGTGGTCACCAGTAACCTCTCCAAACACAAAACATGCCTTTTCTCCATAATAAAGTTTAGAGTTTTGTCCATTTTTCTTCAAAGTCCCCCAAGCCAGCACACATACTCATGAAATAAACTGCTGTAAACGGTCAGAACATTCACCCTGCAATGAAAGCTAGCAGGTCTGACTTCCAAGCTCACAACCTTATTTCAACACTTATTAGGAACAAGTACAACTCACTACTCAGTGATATCTGATTTCTGAAATATACCTTATTTTAACAGAACAGACATTCCACTATCAGGGAAAATCAAAGAATCTATGCCTCCCTAGATTCAACAGAAAGGTGCAATGAACGTACCAGGGGGTCCACCGAAATGCATGACCAGTTCACGTTTTAAACATGAAAAAAACCTCGGCATTCTATTTTGTTGAATACGGTATAGAGGGATTATCAGTCTATATCACTATACAAGTCACCCCGCTCTACTGCACATGTCGACTGCAGAAAGAGAGCAGGAAGAGCCGCGACCATGTCTTAAACGCGCAAGTTTTACAGACTTTGAGCATCAGTGCTGCAGCATGCCTTCAGCATGACCCCAAGCTGAGAGAAAAAAGAACACTGTTAATGGATAATTGCCCCTGAATTTTCAGGTCTAGCGCTGGCCCTGACCCGCCATTACGAGTCATCTCGTAGTTAGCAGTCAACATGTTGAGACGTATCCCATTCACTAATGTTAATTTAGCAGCATAACTTGTTTTATCACTTGGCGATAAACTGTTGTGGTATGCTGACAACATCGCTAGCTGGCTAACATTGCAACTGCAAGATAACCATGACAACCTTTCAAACAGTTTAAAGAGGCTGCTGTTTATGCAGTCAAGTTGCGCGCACATCCGCTGTGTTGATTTACAAATAATCCCTCTAAACATTCCAAAACAAAAAGCAAAAGTAGCAGCCTAACCTTTTTCATTGAATCCCTCCTCCAGAGACCGATGTATCCAGTAGAAGGAACCCTCCGGTCCTGTCTCATTCGAAATAATTCCCATTGACCATGTCCTTACCTCATTTAAAGCCTGTAAATGTAACTGAACACTTCAGGCAGGTTTAGGGACTTTATTTTTTTTTCTATAAATCGCGTCATTTTCAGCTGCGCAATCGTGCTCAACGTTGAACGGATACAACCTACCTTGCTGATACGCATATGCTTGTATGCTCTTATGTTTGTCCAATCAATGTCTTTCAGTTACTGTGGAAAGTTTAAACACTCGGGAATTGGATAAGAAACGAGCCAATTAATTCATTGTTATTGGGGAAGTTTCACGAGGGCGTGAACTATAACTGTGCAGTTACGCAGAAGAGCCTGAGTGTATAATTGAGTGATTGGCTATCAACACCAGTACTTGGGTGGATATGAGGAAGCGCTGAATTTGTCAATGAAGGAATCTACACGTAAATCCACGGTAGGGAACCACGCATTTTTTGTATGTGATGACTGTAATTAACAGTAGAATGTGAGAGAATCAATACCATGTTGAATTTTTTGCTTCAGAAAACTGATTTTTCTGAACCACTAATTGGAATACCGTTGGCTTACTGTAGCTAAAGTGGTTGCTACAGCGGACAACGATTTTTTCTGCCACAGATCATTTTTTAAAACTGCTGGGTCGATACTATGGGCAAGGATATTGACCAGTTTGCACATCAGGCTTAGCTGAGGAGTTCAATTCGTGCAACTCTTGAAAAACATGGATTGGAGTGAACTTCTCCATATTCTAAACCGCGTTTGAACTCTACTTGCTTGTGAATATTCAATAACTGATCCGGGGGTTCCATCTAGTGATCGAGTACTGTAACTTTGGGCTTAAATTTGCAGTTCCATAGACGTTGACATCTACATCTGCACAAAGGGGTTAACTAAGGTCCAGTCTACCCCAATAGCACCGCCGTATTGTTCCGCACTCAGTGCAAACTTTAGCTGTTTGTAATGGGCCAGGTGTCAGACTTTTTCCACATATGGTTCTTAACTGCGCTTGTGGAACACCTCTAGCTCAGGAATATTCTTCGGCCTTCTTGCATGCACGGCATGTTTGAGGTCTCTCCACAGATTTTCAATAATATTCAAGTCTGGGGACTGTGATGGCCATTCCAGAACCTTTATCCGTCTTTCCTGGAGGTACTTCATGGCGGATTTTGAGGTATGCTTCGGGTCATTGTCTTGCTGGAATACCCAACGTCTCTTCAACTTCAATTCCTGGACAGCTTTGAACATTAGCCTCTAGAATGTCTTGATATTTGGTGGAATCCATTCTTCCCTCCACCCGCACAATATTGCCTGTGCCCCCAGCTGCTACACAACCCCAAAGCATAATGGATCCACCTCCGTGCTTAACAGTTGGCAACGTGTTCTTCTCTACAAATACTTTACCCTTTTTTCTCCAAACATACCTTCTTTGGTTGCAGCCAAAAACTTCAATTTTGGTTTTGTCAGTCCAAAGCACATTGTTCCAGTAGGCTTGAGGTTTCTCAAGGTTTCCTTTTGCATACTTCAGACGCTTAATTTTGTGTTGAGGTCGTAGGAAAGGCTTCTTTCTTGCAACTCTGCCATGTCGGTCTTTGTGGTTTAAGGTACGCTGTATTGTTGTCCTGTGAACAACTAGACCTGTGTCTGCTACTCTTTTTTTGCAGCTCTTTTGCAGTGATGTGTGGGTTCTTCTGAGCATTTCTCACCAGATCTCGGGCCATTCTATCCGAAAATTTTCTTGGTCTTCCAGATCTTGCCTTGACTTCAATTGTTCCATTTATTTTCCATTTTCTTACGATGTTTCTTACAGTAGAAATGGGTAGTTTGAAATGTTGCGAGAGTTTTTTGTAGCCCTCTCCTTGTTGGTGGAAGTGAATTATCTCGAGTTTGACATCCTTGGACAACTGTTTAGAGGAACACATGGTTTTTAACACCAGACACAACAGCCACCACAGTCAGATACCTTAGAAGGCACGGGGTTACTTCAGAATATATAGTTCAACCCTGGAATTTTTTTCACCTGACTCACTGAAACCCTAACGAGTAAATCACCTTGGTCTGGGCCTTAGTAATCATCTTCTTAAAAGATAACAAAGAATAATCCGAAAGGGTTCCCAAACTTTTGCACAGGGCCCTTTTTCCTTTCTTAACATTTAGAAACTCAGAAAAATTAAAATAAAAAGAAACCTTGCTTTTAAATTTGCAGAAAGGTGTCATGTTTAACTTTGTAACATTTCGCGTTCAGGTTTGCTTTCAATGACTTGGAAATTAATTGTAACAGACATTTAAATCAAAGGTGCCCAAATTTTTGCACCCCACTGTAGTCCATTTTCCAAAGCCAAAAATGCAGTTGGAGAAGTGTTTGCGATGGATTAAAACGTGGAAGACCTCGCGCAACTCAAAGTGAATAGGATCAACAAACACAGGGGACTTCTGCATGCTACAAACTAGTAGTTATTCTGCTGAGAGCATGATTCATTCGTGCCACCCAGCACAGGCATTCACAACACTGGATAGTATAAAACATTGAGCCAGATGGTGAAGGATTTTTAAGAGCATGAATTAATCTGCTTAGAAACTTAAACGTGGGAAAAGTTGACAAGGTAGCCACTAGCCAGCTTACTCAGAATGTCAGTGCCTTAGCCAGAGTGAGTGAAGTTAGCTTGTCATAGAAACTAGTTTGGAGGAAAATGCTGCTATAACGAACGTAATATTAATAACTCGATTATGTCTAATGTAGCTAGTTTAAGGGTCAGCTGCGTTGCGTAATGTGATTTATTACAAAGTCAAGCTCACGTATTGCCTGACTCATGACTGACGTTAGACAGCATACTGGATCCACTGTTATTTGTAGCTCAGTGCTGGCAACAAACGTATGAAAACTACTTGCTCTGCTTTACACGTGCAGTACGATTCCTCTATTTTGCCTGGTTTGATCTAAATTTGCAGTTAGTTGGGTGCTCGGGTTTTCTGCATTGATCGCCAGCATTTCACGGTTACTCTTGTATCTCCATCCGTTCCGTTAAAAATATTGACGTCATGGGTATATCCTTGTGTTAAATAGTTAAGGCCTCTCTAGAAGACTTTGCAGGACAAGTTGGACACATTCCGGACGAAACAAACTGCAATATTTTCGAAATACGCGCGCGAGAGCTCTGCATAAACCTCTGCTGGGCTGTGGGAACTGAGCAGCATAGATGTGGACCTTACCAACAGTAACTAAGGGGGACGGAGCTGGTCGGAGTAAGTCGGAAAGGTCTATTATGTTTGTGACCTAAAATTAAGGTCAGCTCGAAGCTGGGCTGACAGGCAGAAGATGCAGTAGCAGTTAAAAAGCCCAAAAGGATGCTGGGATATATAGCCAAAAGTATTGAGTATAAATCCAAGGAGGTCATACTTCTCTTGTACAACACATTCGTCAGACCACATCTGCAGTATTGAGTACAGACCTGGGGACCATAATTTATTTATTTTATTTTTTATTTAACCCTTATTTAACCAGGGAAGTCCTGTTGAGATTGAAATCTTGTTTTCAAGGGAGCCCTGGGGGTTGAGGTAGGGAGGGAGAGGGCAATTTTAGACTTAAAGAAAGATATAGAGGCTCTAGAAAAAGTTCAGAGAAGAGCCACTAAGCTAATTCCAGGTATAAAAGATGAAAGCTATCAGAAGAGGTTGAAGATCCTTAATCTTTTTAGTCTTAGGAAAAGGAGACTTAGGGGTGACCTGATTGAGGTCTTTAAATATGTTAAAGGCATTAACAAAGTGAATTATGATTTAGCTCTAGATACCATTGAGTCATTGAGTATTTGAAGTAATAGATTCACTATAGTACTAAGAAACTGGCGAGACTAGTTGGGCTGAACAGCCTGCTCTCGCCTGTTACGTTGTGTTGTGTTGTGCTTTGGGCTGTGTGCAGGAGGTGCGGTTAAACTGCCTTTCTCCCCCCCCACCCCAGACCCAGACTGGATCAAGCGGATACTACAAGGCCCCTGCACCTTCTGTGACTCTGTGCTGTCGTAGCTCTGGCCGGGCCTGGGTCCGGCCTGGATGTGCCCTCTCCTTGCCTACATGGACAGCTATGGAAAGCACATCCCTGGCTCCCCCTAACCAGTCATGAATACGACGGAATTTGGAGGCACTGCACCAGTTTCACACAACGCCGGTTTCACACTGCTCCAGTTTGTCACTGCACTGGTTTCACACTGCACCAGTTTCACACTGCACCGGTTTCACACTGCACTGGTTTTACAGTGCACCAGTTTTACCTAGCTTCACACTGCACCAGTTTCACACTGCACCGGTTTCACCTAGCTTCACACTGCTCCAGTGTCACCCAGCTTCACACTGCACCGGTTTCACACTGCATCGGTTTCACACTGCTCCAGTTTCACACTGCACCGGTTTCACCTAGCTTCACAATGCTCCAGTTTCACACTGCACCGGTTTCAACTAGCTTCACACTGCTCCAGTTTCACACTGCACCGGTTTCACCCAGCTTCACACTGCACCAGTTTCACACTGCACCGGTTTCACACTGCTCCAGTTTCACACTGCACCGGTTTCACCTAGCTTCACACTGCACCGGTTTCACACTGCACTGGTTTCACACTGCTCCAGTTTCACACTGCACCGGTTTCACACTGCTCCAGTTTCACACTGCACCGGTTTCAGACCGCCTTCATCCGCATTACTGGCTGAGTCTAAGTCATTATTCCTGGTACTTGGATTGGAACATTGAGATGCTCCCAATCAAAACCAACATGAATAATTCTATATGTATATGTCAATATCCATATGTGTTGTTTACTGGATGATCTTGAAGAGCTGGTAGTATAGCTTAATAACTGCACTGATTAAATCCGGGACAACTCTTTTTTTCTACGTGGGTCCATGTTTATGATTTTGGAGCATTTCGACACGTACTCCTCACAGTTATTCTGCCACCTCTGTCATCTTGCTCTGCAAAATACACCCCAGGACTCCTAACCAGTTGAATGGAGTGAAAGAGTGAGATGTTCTAGATTTCAAAGTGTTCTGACTTCCGCTCCTAAGTTATCCAACTAACTTCATAATCCTTTTCTGTGAAATATTCTCCAAAACTCCGATTTAGTGAAACAGTGAGAGCAAGAGATGCTTAGCTGACTTATAAACACCAAATCCCCCCCACTCTGGGACCTCGTTTCTAATGAGATGCTACTGTAATGAGGGCGCGCTGGAGTCGAAGCGCCGGACGCTTGTGTAGATTTAATCATGCAGGGGGTGAAGCGTGCGCATTGTTAGATATAATTAACCCTTGTTTGAGAACAGGGGTCAGGCGGATCTGTGTGCTCATGTCTGCACGTGTCTCGCCCCAGCTGTAGAGAGAGAGAGACACTCGCGACTCCTCATGAAGCCTCCCGTTAGGGCTCGGAGTCCCGGGTGTGGTAAACGCTGCTCCGTCTCACGCACCGCGGCCTCTGTCAGACGCAGTATGGGTGAGGAGCCCTTCTACTTCCTCGGTGGGAGCTGCCAAGCACTGGAGGTGCAGCGATGAAGACTGCTGTCTCCCAAGGGTCATCCTCCACCATGAAGCCTGCCCGCTGTACACTGTAATGTTAAAGGAAAATAAAACCCTTTCTTCATCTCTTACTCAAAAAAGTACATGTTCTTCACATTCCATAAATATTTTTTGCTAATTTTTGCAATTTTTATGTACTAAGTAATCAAACCTCAAACTTCTGAAATACAACTAATTGGCACAAGTTCATGAATGCCGCCATTCCTATATTTTAGCCAATCCAAAAATACTTCATTTGGTAATGTCCCGAATGTTTTGACGCGCTTGGACACCATGAAATCAGCTGATCTATATTAAGTGTGTACAAATTAGTCTTGATCATCACTCGTGCTGCAACTTAATTTTATGTCGAATGATCAAGTTCTGATATTATTAATCATCATGAGAACCTGAGCGACAAAATCAGTGGTAATGCCGCTGCGTGCGGCTGTTGATTATTCCGACAAAACGGGAAACTCGGACCTACCCGTGGGCATAAGCGTGCACTGATTTCCCTTCGTGAAGCCTGACTTGGTAAGATAGTGTTACCCACAGAATATCCCCTTATAACAACAACTAGTCCTGACCAGTACGCAATCAACTTCCTTTATTGACACGTTTTCCAATTATAGTAATAATCCATTGGCAATTGAGGGCACGGCTTTCTTCCCCATGCGATCTCTCAGCGACGAAATGGTGGGCTAAAATCAGTCCAGGAAAATGATTAACTCAAAAAAAGACCAATGCTTTACGAATGACGAACTGCTCTGAAACTTCCGCGCTACCTTTTCTGCACATCAGGTGATTTAATTTGCGCTTCATGATCGTTTGAATGAAATAAAAGACCATTTGAAACGTCTTTATGCAATTTCATAGCTTCCGACCCATGAGAAAAGAGAAGCGTGAGAATTCCGGAGTCATAATAGGTTTCCATGTTACAAGAGGAGAAATCTACCGAAACGCACATGAAAACTTCCATGCACAAGGACTTCATTTCCGCGTGATAATCTCTTATATACGCGTTGATTTGATAATGACTGATCCGCGACTGATCCAATGAAATATCGCCTTTCACTCTCGGCACAGCTTGGGTTGATTGAAAAGTGGGACTCGGAAATTAAATATATTTTGTTTTCTGAAATAAAATTATAAAGTGCGAGATTGCTGACAACGAGAACGTGATATGCCACTTAAAAGCATGAGACTCAAGCCACATGCGTGAGAGTTGACAGGTATGCAATTTTGAATGACGCTTATTTAAATGCACCAAATTACGTGTCCACTTGAATGATAGTCGTGAACGGGGAGAATTAACAACGCCTGGTAGTGTGGAGTGTTCTCAGAGTGAAAATATTGATAATTATGAGAATGATTGAGAACAAGTCAAGACAAATAACTATTTTAAAGGGGTGTCCTGTGCCCCACCAAATTTTCAGTTCTCGCTACACCACTGGTTCTATTTAATTTATGACCTCTGCGTGCTCAAGAGTTGAGGTGTCCGGGTGACGCAGCAAGCTACCCCGATTCCAACAAACATGGCGCACAATGTATAAATCTGACTGTGTCGTGCTGATTTAGTGATTAAAAACGTTTTTCAAAAAGTGCCCAAGAACACATTTGAATAGTCGGGGCAGTGTACTTTTATTAGGCAAAAGCTGAAAAAAGGGTTTTCTTTTCCTTTAATACTGACAGTCAGAGTCACTGAATTAATTCAATGTGCAGTCTTCCTGGCGTGGATTCAGTTTTGATCTGAACTTGATTAGCTCTTCTTTAACTGCTCCCTGGTTCTCTGCTTGAAGTTCTTCTTCGCTGGAATGAGGAGTGATGAGTGTTGTTTCCTTATGGTGATGATGTCAGAGTACTTCCGCTCTCATAGGGTTTTAAGCTAACATGCTAGTGGTTGGTTCAAAGATGGAAGGGTATGCCAGAACCTCGTTTAAGTGTTGGAATGAGGGGTTGGATCAGACTGTTGAAATTTACGGTCTGTGTCCACTTTGATGGTGATGACTGATGGTTCCAGAAAGCCTGGGAACAACTGTATGTAGCCTTTTTTCCTTCCTCCACTGGTGTGTTGTATGGTTATCGCAGTGAAATGCCAGCTCGGATGTTCCTCCAGCGCTTAATGTGGCTGATAAATCTGAAGTTTTTCTTCAGTCATTGCTCCTCTCTGCAACCGGCATTTGCACGTCGGGCCAAAGGCAGCGATCACCATCATACCGTCATATTCCTCTCCGTTCCGCCATGAGACGTTTTCACTCGCTTCGTCTTTCTTTTTTAAGTTAGTTTGTCAGACTTTTGTTTTGCAAAGTCATATGAACAATATTTCTCATAACTCAATGCCATAAATCAGCTGTGTTTGAAACGTAGACCGTATAAAAAGATTGACGCAGCACCCGGGTCTGAAAAGTGAGGCCGATGCAGAAATCTCAAAAATTTGCATTATATTTAATGGCCGGCGGATGGCGACGTCGGTGGTTGCAGAAAGAAGTTCAATGCTATTGAAGTCTACGAGAAAATGACCCTACTTTGCCACCTGATTTATTATTTCAATAATGATTTTCCACATCATTTTATGGTATCTATCGCAAGTTTCAAGTCTCCTTCGATATATCGTGATGTTCATTTTTGTAAATTATGGTCCCAAATAGACTAGAATAAAGGATAAAGCCAGAATATGCTTTAGGGGGGTGGCTATCCTCTGGTCCTCATCCGATACGGTCAGATCCAGAGCCACGGTCCTCCCCGGATTTTCAATTCACCCTCTCGTCCAATAGAAATCACATCTGGTTTCAAAATGGCGCAATTCAAATTGCCAAAATCGAGGCCTCCTAAATGGTATGCTTAAAACCATTGGGTGACGTCACGGTTGCTTCGTCCATCTTTTTATACAGTCTATGGTTTGAAAGGGGGAGTAATTATCATGGTGCAGATTGCGCCACCTTTAGGATGGAGGCCGCAGTGATGAAAGCCTGTGGCTCCCCCTCTATAGAATCAAACTGGTTCCAAGTGCCAAGCTTACCAATCCGTCCTTGCCGTTTGGAACAGTCTGTTCACAGTTTTTGTTTTTGAATATTTTACCATTGAAATATTATATTAGTATTTACTCAGTGGAACTGCTATTGAAGCTGTCGTGGTGAACCAGCATGACCCTCTCCGCAGGGGAGCTGTGTCCGTGGCCTGCTCGGAGAAACTGCTGATCTTCCTCTGTGAGGCGACCGTGTAACCTCTGTTCACTGAGGGCTTTTTATTTTTCCTCTCAGTTATGGGTCTTCTGGTGGCGGTGACTTCATTTGTCAAGAAAATGAAACAATAGTAGACTTGGAAGGGCTCAGATTGTGGTGGTTGGTAATGTTTTGCAGGTTTAAATAAAGGAAAACTGTTTTTGAGATTAAATTTGTTTGGGCAGTTCATCTTGAATGAAACCAGATCACCACTGCCAGGAGTTTGTGTTTGTGCTTTTATTGTTTGATTTTGTAAATAAACTTATATTTTTGTATTCTACGGTGGTGGTGACTTGGTCCCATACAGACTCAATGCTGACTCCATTGAACTCATGGTATGTGTGTTAAATTCTTTAAAATATCACTGCGATTGGTTGGAAAGTATTGCAGAAAATGCACTGAGCTAAAATTGATTCACCATATGGATGTAAGTACTGTATGTACAGGCTACAAGAGATCTGCACTTTATCCTCATTATCAAGTTTTTAAACTTGAAGTGCTTTAAGGTTCATGGAAACTTAAATTATCGCTTCTCTTTTATCTATTTTTTTTGTACCTTGGGGGTATATAGTATAGATAAACAAAATATGTAGAGTTGAATACTTTTGAAGATTTTCTTTTCCCCAATGGTTGAATTTAAATTGGGTGTGACTCCTTTTGTCCCGAGGTGAGGTCACGTCATACTCGAGTGATCCACATGATTTCAATGGTTAGGAGCTTAAATAATTACAAAGTTATTATAGATCAGGCCCTCCCCTGTAATGAAACATTACTACGGCTGCGCTCATGCACTCCATGAGAAAGCTGTGATGATTCAATTCAGCTATTTTTGTCACACTTTTAATCGTATGTATTTTATCATATCCAACTTTGAGCGATGCTTCAGAACAGAGACGATCTGAAAACTGACATCAGTTTGAAAGATTTGTTGTGCCTTCCCGGGGAAGGATAGAGCACAGAAACCCTAGCTGTGACACTTCAAATACAGACTACACCAGAAATGGATTCTGTTGCATTATAACGCTCGCCCATCTGTAAATGCATTTTCATTTTAATATTGTGACATATATGCTTCCATATGCCATGGGTTAGAACAGAGAGTGCCCATAAATGCTTTCTTACCAGTCAGAAATGCAAACTGACTTAATTTGAATGAAAATCCCACACGCGTTGATAGGCTCAAAGAAAGCTCTGGAAATCTTACCGAAGCCAAGCTAGCTTGCTAGCTCGGTTGAAACTGGGTGGGCACAGAACTTTTCCCCAACACTGACTAGCTAGCTAACTAGGTCACCACCACCTATTTTTGCCCATTTACTAGGGCGATTTAGCAAGGAAATGTCTGTTGCTAGGAAAGAAATTCCTAACTTGGGTATTTTAGGATGAGAGAAACACTCATTGACGAATAAATATAAGCTTATCTTACCCCAATGAGATGATCAGAGCAAATTTTGCTCGACTTGGATGGCATCCACTGATTTCTTGGGATGGCAGACAGCCACTGTTTGAGATGTTTTTTGTCTTTCAATGGATATGAGGATTTTGATGCTTTCATTGGTGATTGTTAAAATGTTTGTTTGAAAAATGTAAAACCAATAAAGCCGAATTTCAATGGATACTAATAATATGACCTCTTCAATCCGAGCAATTCACACGGCCATGTGCTGCACAAAAACATCCACTGTAGTGCTTCTTACCCAGTAATCGGAATGTTTTGTCTGGATTGCTTATTGTGGCCATCGCAAGTGTCAACCAGAAACTACATCTGCGCTATACATTGTGACTAAAAGCAACGCTAGCGATTGTTAACGGTCACCAGCTTGTTACCATGGTAACCTTACCGTTGCAGAGACTATGTTGACTTGGTAGTAAATAAAATTAACAAGGTGGCTAACAAGCTGCCTACTTGTAACTGACATTCAACGGCAATACTTCTTACCTGGAGAATATTTAAAACAGTGGATAAGTTGCTTAGTCTGTTTATGTAGATTTCCAGAAGACAAGGTTAAAAGTCAGGAGAAAAAACTTTTCGCCATTCCTGCGATCAGTGCTGTGAAGTGAGCATTTTGAGGAGCAGTGTTTTGACAGGACAGGGGCAAAGGTGAAACTTATTAACTCTTTCAACTCGACAGCCCGCTACAGCGGGCTGATAATTTCATGCCTTTCAACGCGATAGCCCGCCACAGTGGCCAAGTACAGATCGACCCGTAGACCCGTCAGCCCGCTGCAGCGGTCATATTGACATTTTGGAAAGGAAACGGAGATTCGTGGATGCGTCCGAAAATAAATGGATTTTATATCGAGGGAGTGTGATTTATTTATTTTTTCTTATGACGGTACAGATATCCGGAATGCCTGAGTTTAAAATTGGCTATTAATTTATCTACATCATATATTATCAATAGGGTCGCCAACAACGCAACAAAATTTTAGGGGGAGTCAATAACCGGAGAACTTAAATATTTTATGAAAAAAAATTCGATCACACTTTTAAAAGCTACCCAAGTTCAAATTTAGGCTCCCCTATGCCGTTTTTTTTGTGGTATAGCCTATTGCATGCGGCAGCTGAACTGTATTTCATACTTTGATAATTAAATTTTGCGATTAATTCACGATTTACTTGTGTGCCAATTCCCGCAGATCATATTCCAACAGATCCAGCCGAGACCGTCATCAGAAACGAGCTTTGCTTCATATAGCCTAACGCAACTGAGGAAAGGACGTCTCATGTCTCTTGAAACATATGTCCTCGTTTCATCTGTTCTCTCTCCTGTTTCCTCCATGCATTCTCGGGGAACTGGGATGTAATTTAAGAGACTTGAGACGCTGACTATTTCGATCGCTTAACCAGCACTTGAATCGCCAATCCAACCGGTAAAGGGTTTAAGTGTTGCGCATTTGTAAAACACATCGGGCAGTGTCGTAAATTTGAGTTAAACAATGCACGTGCGCATTATATATGCAATATATATGTCCGTTTTCTTTGTTTTTGCTAATTATATCCAGGGTTCAATGGTATAGCACACTGTGTAATACATGGGGCTGAAGGGTGTTACATTGTATCATTTACTTAGGGGCGAAAGAGTTAAAGGAGTAGCTGGAATTAATTAGCGCTTACGTTTAACAACGTTGGCATTCGCCATATGATTCAATATAAAGAATTCAGTTAACGAAAAAATATTTTCAACAAGGGCACAATGAAATGAAGTAACCGGAAAGTAATTTGAGAACATAAACAGACTTTAATACACATTTCCTATAACAATGGAACCTTCCAAGCAATTATCTCACCGGGGGTTCATTAAAAGCCTTCGTCACGTCAACTTGATAACTTCTCTGGTGGCACATTAACGTAGTTGCAGAGTCACATTTTCCGTCTTCTCTTTCGTGTGCCCCCCCCCCAAAAAAAGCACATATTTAGGGAGCCAAAATGTTGCTCTTTACAGCGATACCAAAATAACATCGACTCACAAGCAAAATGTTTTTGAAAATTTAATTTTAAAGGAGGCGAAAATGAATGGGAATCTACGTGCGAATTTTACTTGCGGGTGTATACGCTGCTGGAACAGATGCTTCACTTGAGCGTACCCTATCAGCAATCGAGTGTTCTATATATATATCTATGGGAGACGCCAACTAAGAACAGCCTGATTTTTGCGGGTTATGAATGACAGGAATCAAATTGCCTGCAAATCATGGATTTTATGCTTCGTCTGATATTAAAATTAGAATGCAAAAATAAAGGAAATGGGGAAGGATGGAAAGAGTTCTTCACAGCACTGTAACTAGTGTCTGGAGAGTGAGATTGCGGCATGTTAAACATCGCTGTCACGCAAGACACAAATGTACACCACAGGCCAAAATATTACGAACAACCTGCATTCTTCAGAATTTGGCTGGTGTTTGTCATCATACAGTTAATTTTGAACAGCAAAGGCACACAACATGCCAAAGGGACACTTGTATTGATTTAAAATGTCACTTGCTAGCAACTGTACATCTTGAAATTCAACTTTCAACACATATTCCTCCGTAGCCTGGATTAGAGCTCCACAGACATGGGTTAATAGCTTTGCAAATAATGACTTTTTTGTAAAATCGTTGGTAAAACTGATTGTACTTTGCTGTTAGAAAACCTTAAAGGGATAGTTCACTTTTTTGAAGTGGGGTTGTATGAGCTACAAATTGCCACTACGTACATTAGATGCAGTAGAAAGCTCCCTGCTCTCCCCCAGTTAGCCGCACCAGCGCATAGTGCTGGGCGGAGATTTAGGCGATACACTGTTGTGAACGGTCCCAAAGCAACAGCGTATTTTCGCGGCCTAAAAGAGGTCCTACCTGAATACACCACTTTAATTGTACGCTATATTACAAAAATTTACAGCTCTTCAGCTGCTCGGAAAAAAAACACAGTTGCTCTTGAACTAACCAACTGACGTATTCCATCGGAGTAAACTGCGCGCTGTAGCGATCAGCTGTTCGGGTCAGACTCTGAGCAGTTTGTGTCAGAGACAGCATTTCAATGGCATAGAATTACGTCTCAAATTAAAAAAAAAAAAATTCCCTATTATAACCAGCACAGCAGATACACAGTATGTGGCTGCGTAGGCCCTGTGTGATATCAATTTGTGCTGCAATGTTACATTAGACTTTTTCACAGGTGTTTCACTCTCACCTGATGCATGGCTACAGCATGCTGTACAGTGCTGTTCAGTGTGCACCGTTGAGATTTCCCTGAAGGTGGCCACACGAAATCCTCTTTATGAGTACTGCAAGCAGGGAACTCTTTTAGGGATACGGGTGGCGTATCAATATCCATGCTGAGCGCAACTAGCCACAGCTGCCGAAGTCCAAAATCCCGCGAAGGAATGCGGTGGAAGCTGTAAGTACAACAGGATACAGCTTTGCTTTCACAACCAGGAAAGCAACACACACGGACCATTTTTGAAATTTTGCATAAGTTTAACGACAGTCCGACCTTGCAACCGCAGTTACTGTGACCCAAACAGCTGATCGCTACAGCGCGCAGTTTACTCCGATGGAATACGTCAGTTGGTTAGTTCAAGGGCAACTGTGTTTTTTCCGAGCAGCTGAAGCGCTGTAAATTTTTGTAATATAGCGTACAATTAAAGTGGTGTATTATTTTCAGGTAGGACCTCTTTTAGGCCACGAAAATACCCTGTTACTGTGGGACCATTCACAACAGTGTATCGCGTAAATCTCCGCCCAGCACTATGCGCTGATGCGGCTAACTGGGGGAGAGCAGGGAGCTTCTACTGCATCTAATGTACATAGAGGCTATTTGTAGCTCATACAACCCCACTTCAAAAAAAGTGAACTATCCCTTTTACACCGGCATACTTTGGCCTCTGAGCAAAGACGGATTGGTCAGAACTTTGTGCTTCAGCAGGACAGTGACCCCAAGCACTCCTCCAAGCTGTGCCAAAGATATTTGGACAAAAGGGAAGAAGCAGGAGTGCTTCAGAAGATGGTGTGGCACCCACAGTCACCAGACTTGTCACCCTTTTAGTTGCTGTGGGATGAGCTTGACCAGGCAGTCAGAGAAGTGCGTCCATCAAGTTTAAAAGAGCTCACGAAGAAACTCTTGAAAGCCTGGAGTGAGTTATCAGGAAGTTCTCTCCTTAAAGTTCTCTCCTAGAATGCCTAGGATATGTCAGGCTGTAATCAAGGCTAAGGGCGGGTACTTTGTAGCAAGTTGAATTTGAATATGTATATCTCTTAGCAAATAATTTTGCACATTTTGAGTTAAGATATGTGTTTCTATGTTATTCTGCTTTTTGTTGTTGCTGAAAATATGCTTTGATTTACAACCCCAATTCCGAAATAGTTGGGACGAAATGTAAATTGTGAATAAAATCAAAATGCAGTGACTTCCAGATCACATGAGCCAATATGTTATTTACAATAGAACATAGATAACATTTCAAATGTTGAAACTGAGACATTTTACATTTTCATCCACAAAATGAGCTTATTTCAAATTTTCTGGCTGCAACATTTCTCAAAAAAGTTGGGACACAGGCAAAAAAGGGCTGAAAAAGCAATTAATATATAAGACAATCAGCTGAAAGAACATTTAGCAAGTATTTAAGTTAACTGGCATCAGGTGTGTAACATGATTGGCTATAAAAGGGATGTCTTAGAGAGGCTGAGTCTCTCAGAAGTAAAGATGGCCAGAGGCTCTCCAACCTGTGAAGGCTTGCGTCAAAAAATTGTGGAATACTTTAAGAACAATGTTCCTCAACGTCAAATTGCAAAGGCTTTGAAGGTCTCATCATCGACCTAATAACATAACATCATCAAAAGATTCAGAGAAACTGGAAAAATCTCTTCGTAAGGGACAAGGCCGAAGACCCTTACTGGATGCCCGTGATCTTCTGGCCCTCAGACGCCACTGCATCACTCAGCGGCATGCTTCTGTCATTGACATTTATAAATGGGCCCAGGAATACTTCAAGAAACCACTGTCTGTAAACACAGTCCGCCGTGCCATCCACAGATGCCACCTAAAGCTCTATCATGCAAAAAGGAAGCCATTGTTGAGCATGATCCAGAAGCGCCGCTGTGTTCTATGCGCCAAGGCTCATTTAAAATGGACTGTAGCAAAGTGGCAAAGTGTCCTGTGGTCAGACGAGTCCAAATTTGACATTCTTGTTGGAAATCATGGGCGTCGTGTCCTC
Source organism: Gymnothorax javanicus (assembly GCA_029692085.1). Lineage (NCBI taxonomy): Eukaryota > Metazoa > Chordata > Actinopteri > Anguilliformes > Muraenidae > Gymnothorax > Gymnothorax javanicus. The sequence continues at coordinate 101,965,690 of CM056194.1, read as the reverse complement.
CAGACTAAAGAGGAGAAAGACCACCCCTCCTGTTATCAGCATTCAGTTCAAAAGCCAGCATCTCTGATGGTATGGGGATGCATTGGTGCATATGGTTTGGGACACTTGCATGTTTTAAAAAGCACCATGAATGCTGAAAGGTATATAAAGGTTTTAGAGCAATATATGCTCCCCTCTAGACGACATCTATTCCAGGGAAGGCCTTGTGTATTTCAGCAGGACAATCCAAAACCACATACTGCAGCTATTACAACAGCATGGCTTCGTAGTAGAAGAGTCCGTGTGCTGAACTGGCCTACCTGCAGTCCTGATCTTTCACCGATTGAGAACATTTGGAGCATAATTATACGAAAAAGTCCATCAAAGGACACCCAAAACTGTCCAGCAGCTGGAAGCCTGTATTAAACAAGAGTGGGATCAAATTCCAATGGCTAAACTCAAGAAACTTGTCTCCTCAAGGCCCAGACGCCTCCACTCTGTGTTAAAAAGAAGAGGGGATGCTACACCATGGTAAACAGGCCCCTGTCCCAACTTTTTTGAGACCTGTAGCAGCCATCAAATTTGAAATGAGCTCATTTTTGTGGATAAAATTGTAAAATTTCTCAGTTTCAACATTTGCTATGTTATCTCTGTTCTATTGTGAATAAAATACTGGCTGGTGTGATTTGAAAGTCATTGGGTTTTGATTTTATTCACAATTTACACTTTGTCCCAACTATTTCGGAACTGGGGTTATATGAAAAACCAGCCAACTTCTGAACAATGCTGGGTGTTCATAATATTTTGGCATGTAGTGTATTTCAGAGTGTTTAAATGTGCCATTGTATAAATGTTTCTGTTTATTTCTTGATGGAGGTTGTGAAATTTGTTTTTAAGATACTCATGTGCATCTTTTGTGAAATTATAATAGTCGATTGGAGTGGTTCTGCTCAGTAGTATTAACTTCTGAATTCTGCTGCTGAAACTAAGGCCTCCACTGCGTGCTGTTGCCCATCAGTGCATTTTTGCTTTTAAATATTAAACACCTGGTTCCCTCGCGTTACTTAAAACCCGCAGTTGTCCGATAAATAAATCAGGAAATCACGGATTGAAATAGATCGGCGGGAGAGGGATAGCAGTCGGGAGAGAGCCTGAAAATTAAGAGGGCTCCGGGAATATCTGAATAATTTGTCAGTTGGGCAGCAGAATTTGCTTCAATCTACCACATAAGCCCCCTATCCCTAACTGGCGCGATCGCCTTTGCAGCTGGTGAATGAGTGTAATTTATCCCTCGTGTTACAGAATTCAGAGGAGACGAGCGTCTGGAGCTTGTCCGCTGTAATTATGGGGTCTGGGGGCAGTCATGAGCCCTGTTTTTTAAAATCAGGTTGTTAACATGACCCTGTAACCATCTCCCTGGCTCCCTCCTCCCGTTTCTTTCATCAATGACCTCATGTCACAGAGGAGAGCGTGCGAAGCTGAACCGCGATATGTCTCGGGGCAGGGGGCGTGGCCCCGCGCTGCACACGCCCTCTGGGGCGGCACTAATGCCTGCTATGTGCATGGGGACTCAGGCAGGTCGCATTTTAGCGCAACATTAATTAAAGTTGTAATTAATGAGGGGCCCTGTTCTTATGCTGAGATTGACAAGATATCGAGGGAACTGCGGGAGCTGAAGAATGATGTATCATCAGAAAATCACTTTTTTCCCCCTCTCTGGGGTGGAATTCTGTTATATTTGGGGGCGGGGTCAGGAATGGATGTGACTGATGCTGATTGGAGCTAGTGAAGGTTACAGGCTCTACAGGTGTACAAGACCCTCCCCCCTCCCATCAGCCTGGAGGAGGTCAGATGTTAGACTCCTTAGCGTAGCAGCAATGTAGCATGGAAATTAGAGCCCTGACTGGTTACGATGTGACTTCAGGTTATTTCCTGGGAGGGGCCATTGTATCCACTGGACATTAGTAAAATAAGAGATTATTAAGACCACTCTACTACACATTAGTAAAATAAGAGATTAAGACCACTCCACTACACATTAGTAAAATAATAAATTAAGACCACTCCACTGCACATTAGTAAAATAAGAGATTCAGACCACTCCACTGCACATTAGTAAAATAAGAGATTCAGACTACTCCACTGCACATTAGTAAAATAAGAGATTAAGACTACTCCACTGCACATTATAAAATAAGAGATTCATACTACTCCACTGCATATTGGTAAAATATGAGATTATTCAGACAACTCCACTGCACATTAGTAAAATAAGAGATTATTAAGACCACTCCACTGCACATTAGTAAAATAAGAGATTATTCAGACCACTCCACTGCACATTAGTAAAATAAGAGATTCAGACCACTCCACTGCACATTAGTAAAATAAAAGATTCAGATCAATCCACTGCACATTAGTAAAATAAGAAATTCAGACCAATCCACTGCACACTAGTAAAATAAGAGATTATTAAGACCACTCCACTGCACATTAGTAAAATAAGAGATTCAGACCACTCCACTGCACATTAGTAAAATAAGAGATTCAGACTACTCCACTGCACATTATAAAATAAGAGATTCATACTACTTCACTGGATATTGGTAAAATATGAGATTATTCAGACAACTCCACTGCACATTAGTAAAATAAGAGATTCAGATCACTCCACTGCACCTTTGTAAAACATGAGATTATTCAGACAACTGCACTGCACATTAGTAAAATAATAAATTCAGACCACTCCACTGCATATTAGTAAAATATGAGATTATTCAGACAAATCCACTGCACATTAGTAAAACAAGAGATTCAGATCACTCCACTGCACATTAGTAAAATAAGATATTCAGACTACTCCACTGCACATTAGTAAAATATGAGATTTTTCAGACAACTGCACTGCACACTAGTAAAATAAGAGATTATTAAGACCACTCCACTGAACATTAGTAAAATAAGAGATTATTCAGACCACTCCACTGCACGTTAGTAAAATAAGAGATTCAGACCACTCCACTGCACATTAGTAAAACAAAAGATTCAGATCAATCCATTCAATCAATCCAATCTATTCTTCAATGCCTGATGACGAGGAATCTTCCATTCTGCTCAATATTCTTCGATGCCTGATGACGAGTAGTCTTCCATATTGCTCAATATTCTTCAACGCCTGATGACGAGGAGTCTTCCATGCTGCTCAATATTCTTCGGCGCCTGATGACAAGGAGTCTTCCATACTGCTCAATATTCTTCAACACCTGATGACAAGGTGTCTTCCATACTGCTCAATATTCTTCAACGCCTGATGACGAGGAGTCTTCAACACTGCTCAATATTCTTCAACGCCTGATGACGAGGAATCTTCCATACTGCTCAATTTTTTTCGATGCCTGATGACCAGGAGTCTTCCACACTGCTCAATATTCTTCGACACCTGATGACGAGGAGTCGTCCATACTGCTCAATATTCTATAACGCCTGAAGACGAGGAGTCTTCCATACTGCTCAATATTCTTCAACGCCTCATGATGAGGTGTTTTCCATACTGCTGAATATTTTATAACGCCTGATGACAAGGTGTCTTCCATACTGCTCAATATTCTTCAATGCCTGATGATGAGGAGTCTTCCTTATTGCTCAATATTCTTCAACGCCTGAAGACGAGGAGTCTTCCATACTGCTCAATATTCTTCATCGCCTGATGATGAGGAATCTTCCATACTGCTCAATATTCTTCGATGCCTGATGACGAGGAGTCTTCCATGCTGCTCAATATTCTTCAGCGCCTGATGACGTGGAGTCTTCCATACTGCTCAATATTCTTCAACACCTGATGACGAGCAGTCTTCCATACTGCTGAATATTCTTCAATGCCTGATGATGAGGTGTCTTCCATACTGCTGAATATTCTTCATCGCCTGATGACGAGGAGTCTTCCATACTGCTCAATATTCTTCATCGCCTGATGAAAAGGAGTCTTCCATACTGCTCAATGTTCTTCAACGCCTGATGACGAGTGGTCTTCCATACTACTCGATATTCTTCGACGCCTGATGACAAAGAGTCTTCCATACTGCTGAATATTCTTCAACGCCTAATGACGAGGAGTCTTCCATACTGCTCAATATTCTTCAATGCCTGATGACGAGGAATCTTCCATACTGCTCAATATTGTTCAATGCCTAATGACGAGGAGTCTTCCATACTGCTCAATATTCTTCAATGCCTGATGATGAGGAATCTTCCATACTGCTCAATATTCTTCAACGCCTGATGACGAGGAGTCTTCCATGCTGCTCAATATTCTTCGGCGCCTGATGACGTGGAGTCTTCCATACTGCTGAATATTCTTCAACGCCTGATGACGAGGAGTCTTCCATACTGCTGAATATTCTTCAATGCCTGATGATGAGGTGTCTTTCATACTGCTGAATATTCTTCATCACCTGATGACGAGGAGTCTTCCATACTGCTCAATATTCTTCATCGCCTGATGAAGAGGAGTCTTCCATACTGCTCAATATTCTTCAACGCCTGATGACGAGTGGTCTTCCATACTACTCAATATTCTTCGACGCCTGATGACGAAGAGTCTTCCATACTGCTGAATATTCTTCAACGCCTGATGACGAGGAGCCTTCCATACTGCCAAATATTCTTCAATGCCTGATGACGAGGAATCTTCCATACTGCTCAATATTGTTCAATGCCTAATGACGAGGAGTCTTCCATACTGCTCAATATTCTTCAACACCTGATGACATGGAGTCTTCCATACTACTCAATATTCTTCAACGCCTGATAACGAGGAGTCTTTCGTACTGCTCAATATTCTATAACGCCTGAAGACGAGGAGTCTTCCATAGTGCTCAATATTCTTCAATGCCTCATGATGAGGTGTTTTCCATACTGCTGAATATTCTATAACGCCTGATGACGAGGAGTCTTCCATACTGCTCAATATTCTTCAATGCCTGATGATGAGGAGTCTTCCTTATTGCTCAATATTCTTCAACGCCTGAAGACGAGCAGCCTTCCATACTGCTCAATATTCTTCAACGCCTGATGACAAGGAGTCTTTCAAACTGCTCAATATTCTTCAACGCCTGATGACGAGGAGTCTTCCATACTGCTCAATATTCTTCCACGCCTGATGACGAGGAGTCTTCCATACTGCTCAATATTCTTCAACGCCTGATGACGAGGAGTCTTCCATACTGCTCAATATTCTTCAACGCCTGATGGCGAGGAGTCCTCCATACTGCTCAATATTTTTCAATGCCTGATGATGAGGAGTCTTCCATATTGCTCAGTATTCTTCAACGCCTGATGACGAGGAGTTTTCCACACTGCTCAATATTCTTCGATGCCTGATGACGAGGAGTCTTCCTTATTGCTCATTATTCTTCAACGCCTGATGACGAGGAGTGCTCCATACTGCTCAATATTCTTCAACGCCTGATGACTAGGCGTCTTCTATACTGCTCAATATTCTTCGACGCCTGATGAGGAGGAGTCTTCCATGCTGCTCAATATTCTATAACGCCTGAAGACGAGGAGTCTTCCAAACTGCTCAATATTCTTCGACGCCTGATGATGAGGAATCTTCCATACTGCTCAATATTCTATAACGCTTGATGACGAGGCGTCTTCCATACTGCTCAACATTCTTCAATGCCTGATGATGAGGAGTCTTCCATATTTCTCAATATTCTTCAACGCCTGAAGACGAGCAGCCTTCCATACTGCTCAATATTCATCAACACCTGATGACGAGGAGTCTTCCATACTGCTCAATATTCTTCAACGCCTGATGACGAGGAGTCTTCAACACTGCTCAATATTCTTCGGCGCCTGATGACTAGGAGTCTTCCATACTGCTCAATTTTTTTCGACGCCTGATGACCAGGAGTCTTCCACACTGCTCAATATTCTTCGACGCCTGATGACAAGGAGTCGTCCGTACTGCTCAATATTCTATAACGCCTGAAGACGAGGAGTCTCCCATACTGCTCAATTTTCTTCAATGCCTCATGATGAGGTGTTTTCCATACTGCTGAATATTCTATAACGCCTGATGACGAGGAGTCTTCCATACTGCTCAATATTCTTCAATGCCTGATGATGAGGAGTCTTTCAAACTGCTCAATATTCTTCAACGCCTGATGACGAGGAGTCTTCCATACTGCTCAATATTCTTCCACGCCTGATGACGAGGAGTCTTCCTTACTGCTCAATATTCTTCAACGCCTGATGACGAGGAGTCTTCCATACTGCTCAATATTTTTCAACGCCTGATGGCGAAGAGTCCTCCATACTGCTCAATATTTTTCAATGCCTGATGATTAGGAGTCTTCCATATTGCTCAGTATTCTTCAACGCCTGATGACAAGGAGTTTTCCACACTGCTCAATATTCTTCGACGCCTGATGACGAGGAGTCTTCCATAGTGCTCAATATTCTTCAACGCCTGATGACGAGGAGTCTTCCATACTGCTCAATATTCTTCAATGCCTGATGATGAGGAATCTTCCATATTGCTCAATATTCTTCAACTCCCGAAGACGAGCAGCCCTCCATACTGCTCAATCTTCTTCAACGCCTGATGACGAGGCGTCTTCCATACTGCTCAATATTCTTCGGCGTCTGATGACGAGGAGTCTTCCATACTGCTCAATATTCTTCAACGCCTGATGACGAGGCGTCTTCCATACTGCTCAATATTCTTCGGCGTCTGATGACGAGGAGTCTTCCATACTGCTCAATATTCTTCAATGCCTGATGATGAGGAATCTTCCATATTGCTCAATATTCTTCAACTCCTGAAGACGAGCAGCCCTCCATACTGCTCAATATTCTTCAACGCCTGATGACGAGGCGTCTTTCATACTGCTCAATATTCTTTGGCGTCTGATGACGAGGAGTCTTCCATACTGCTCAATATTCTTCAACACCTGATGACAAGGAGTCTCCCATACTGCTCAATATTTTTCAACGCCTGATGACGAGGAGTCTTCCACACTGCTCAATATTTTTCGACGCCTGATGACCAGGAGTCTTCCACACTGCTCAATATTCTTCGACACCTGATGACGAGGAGTCTTCCATACTGCTCAATATTCTATAACGCCTGATGACGAGGAGTCTTCCATACTGCTCAATATTCTTCAACGCCTGATGATGAGGAGTCTTCCATACTGCTTAATATTCTATAATGCCTGATGACGAGGAGTCTTCCATACTGCCCAATATTCTTCAACACCTGATGACGAGGAGTCTTCCATACTGTTCAATATTCTTCATTGCCTGATGACGTGGAGTCTTTCATACTGCTCAATATTTATTACCTTATTTTCACTTGAGGTGTTCTTTTTTCAGGGTGTGGTATAAATCATGACTTCCAAGAGTCAGAGTAAAACACACATAGCTGCAGAGCAGTCTCATGATTAACACACATACAGTAGAAATTAGTTTAATCTCAAATGAACCTGTGCTGAAATATACACAGAATCAATATGAATAACATTGGTAGATGCAGAGGGAAGATCGCATCGTAATTACTGTTCATGTATGATCCTGAGCATGCTGGTATGGTACAGCTCTCTGTTCTTTGTCTTGACATTATTGGGATCCGTTAGGTGGCCTGGCGGCCTAATTAGCAGTAAACATGGGATTCAGGTGTGTCAGACCCCTTGTTAGGAGACAGCAAAAGGAGATTAATTTCAGTGGGACTTCCTGGTGAAATACAGATTAAAGACTTGAGTAGAAGAGGAAGATGACGAGAGGGTAGACCTCGGGATAATGACTGTACTTTTAAGATGCAGCGCATTGCACTATACAGCTCGCTCTGTGCTGTGACTCCTCTCCTGTCCAGCAGGCGGACAGGAGGCATAATTAGCTGAAGGTACATGATGCAGATGGATTTATCCTGCAGGGCTGCATGTGCGAAGGGCCATTTTAGACACTGAAGAGTAGTGTTAGTTGGATGTTTGCTCTCTTCTGGTTCTCCAAGCCTGGTCACTGCACTTTCAGGAGCACCGGCTGGAGCGTTAGAGCCTCTGCTTAAGTCTGTCCACGTCAAAGATTATTAGCATCGTTCTGAAGTGGTGAAGAATTTTCCTCTTCATAAAAAGGAAATTCCGCTGAACACTGCAACAGAGCCGCCGTGATGAATATTAATATCTCACGATGAAATATTCATAAAGTTGCACAGAAAATATGGTATTGATTGTGAAATTGGGGAGGTACATTACCGTATATTTGAATCTGAGTTCGAGCACACATGCATATGTGCGTTTATTTTTTTTTAAAAAAGGGCGCCATGTCAATTTAGCCAAAGCCTTTGTCAAACTCCTAAGATCAAATTTCTGCCATCTTTTAGCTCCTGCAGCGGTGTATTCTTTCTCCTTTTTCTCCACATTCAAGTGATCCCTCCTTCTCAGGCCAGGGTGATCTGAGTGGCCCTATTCATCTGATCCCCCCTCTAGTCCATCCCTTGCTTCTCCCTCTCCCTCCATCTACCCAAATTAAGAAATTAATGAGGGATAGATTCTTTACAGACTGGCCCGGCAATGTTTACCACTGATGAAATTATAATGCAGGCCTCGATGCATTATTTATAAGCCAATTAGAGGAAGTGTTGCTTGATTTGATGAGGAGCAGACTCACAAAATACATTTAACTAATAGAGAGCAAGAGTGCCGAACGAGGGATGGAGAGGAGGGAGGGAGAGAGAGAGGGAATGAGAGGGGTGGAGGGGAACAGGGATGACGGCAGCTCTCTTGGATTACGAGGCTAATTGCCCTGCTTTATCTGCCTGTCACTGATAGCCATGCATATTTCATCGTACTCAAAGACTTTGATTGTTTGTGCTTGTGTCAGGTCTGTAACTCTGAGAAGACTGGCCAATGTGGAGTGTAGTTAAAGACTGGCAGTAAGAGGGGGATGGAGAGAGAGAGAGACTGAGAAATGGAGAGATACAGATGGAAGGGAGGAGAGATGGAGAGGGAGTGAAATGGAAAGACGGAGAAATAGAGAGATATTGTAAATAGAGGAATAGACTTTGGACACAGATTGAATCTCCCCTCTTTTATGCAGGGAGACTCCGGCTCTCTTCAGAACACAGCATGGCATTAGCATGAGGTCTGGTGCTGGCTTTGCTCTCAGATAATATGCGCACGCTGCAATAAATTAGGCCCTTCCCCTTTCACCCCCATCCTCAGCGAGCCTTAGTCTTACATTCGGTCAATTTAGGCTAGAGAATGTTCACTGAAGCGAGTCTGGTTAAATTTCTGAACCGACGCAGTTGGAATCTGCGAGCTCAGCACCTCACCCATAACACCACATTGCCAGAGCTGCGCGCTCAGTACCTCACCGATAACACCATATTGCCATCCCAAGAGATTCACCCAAAGCATCTTCACTTTCCACCAGCCAGGAGCCCCGTGCCATCAGGATTTACAAGAGCATTCCAGAAGGGTACATTTTGGTGTGTCAGTGCCTCTGCATGCCGAGACATTGGCGGTGATTGATCGGATACGGAACGGCAATCGGACGCTACTCGAAAATGAGAAACAGGTGTGCAGTCATCCTAATTATCTGACGAGAAGATTTACGCAAGGGTCAATTTTTCTTTTTTGTGTCCACGTCATGGATCAAGTGGCTGTCCGTCTTTACATAACAAAAGCACTTCAGACTGGGCTGTGCAAACTAGGCCATCTGAAAAGGATTTTCTGAGAGCTCTCGCTGTCAGAGGAAGTCAGCCTTCCTCCAGGAGCCTCTGATCCACACATCCAACAGATGTAAGAGTAATTACCTTCTTCGTTAGTTCAGTTCCTCTGTATCATCTGACAGGAGCTTCAGTGTGTCCACCCACAACGCCTCAACCATCCCGTTGCTATTTCATGACACCTGTTGAGTTCTGTTGATGCTTTGCTTGCGTAAGCTGTGTTCCACTGGGCGGATGACAAGTTAGCTGGATAGATAAAACCAGATAAAACCCAGAATAGCTTTTTTCTCCTCAGTCCATGTTCTAGATATGTGTGGGAATGGGGTTTCTTTGGTGTGGTTATCTCAGTGATTGAGTAATCCTGCTTTCTGAAACCCTGCTGTATTCACATCATGGATGACCCTGAGCCCTAGGGATCAAACAGCCCCCACCAATGTCTCCCAAGACCCCAGTGATGAGGCCTTATTTAAAACCCTTAGAACAGGAATTCCAGAATCAGGCCTTCAAATCCAAATCCAGCTCTGGTTTTCCATCCTGCCAGAGAATAATTGTACATTTCCTGCTGCAGATTGGCTTGAGTGTCATCACACCTGATTAAGGAGAGGGAGGGTGGGAACACAGGCGTCAGGGACTGTGATTTGGGGAACAGGGCCACGAAGCAATAGATTTCATTAATTATATAACCTGTTACTCAATATATCATAGCAAATAACTGTTTTTCTGTTTTTCAAACCAGAGAGACTACATTTCTTCAGACCACACCACTAGTTTATAGAACTACAGACATCATAATTCATTTTTTTGTGTGTGCATGTGTGTGGCACTTTGACTGATTGACAATTTCATTTACCCCTCTGCGGACAGAGGACATGGAGCTGCTCTATTTATGCACGCAGTTACACTATTCTATCACTAGATGGCACACCTGGATCAGTTATTGAATATTCACGAGCAAGCCGAGCTCGAACATGGTTTAGAACATGGACGAGTTCACTCCCATCCCTGTTTTTCAGGAGTTGCATGAATTAAACTCCTAAGTTAAGCCTGATGTGGAAACTGCTCAATGTACTTGCCCATGGTATCTATCCAGCAGTTCAAAAAAAAGAACGATTGTGACAGAAAAAATCGTCTTTTATAGCAACCACTTCAATTATAGTAAGCTAATGGTATCCCAATTAGTATTAAGAAGAATCAGTTCTCGGAAGCAAAAATTTGACATGGTATTCATACTATGTCATTCTACTATCAATTATAGCCATCACATATCAAAAATGCGTAGTTCCCTACCGTGGATTCATGTGTTGATTTCTCCATCAACAAATTCAGCGCTCCCTTATATCCTCATAAGTACTCTTATTGATAGCCACTCACTCAATTATTTACTTAGGCTCATCTGCGTAATGCACAGTTATAGTTCATGCCCACGTGAAACTGAAAGTGATCTATTGGTTGACAGATTTCTGATCCAATTCCAGAGAGTATAAACTTTCCACAGCAACTGAAAGACATTGATTGGACCATCAGAAAAGTGTTTAAACCTTTGCGTATCAGCAGTTAGGTCGTATTCTCTTAATGTTGCCCAATTGAAAATGATGCGATTGCACAGAAAAAAAAAAAAAAAAAAAAAGACTTCCAAAACCGGCCTGAAGTGCTCACTTACATTTACAGGATTTAAATGAGATACGGACTTGATCAATGGGACTTATTCCGAATGAAACAGGACTGGAGCGTTCCTTCTACCAGGTAGATCTGTGTCTCTGGAGGAGGGATTCAATGAAGAAAGGTTTTTGTTCATTTAATGAGTAAGTACAATTTTATAATTTTAACTTATGGCTAGCCAGCAGTTTTTTATTCTCGGTTTACCATAGCCATGATGATCACAGAACTTGTGTGCCACAGCTAATAACACTGACATGTGGTGGCATTTTGCTCAATGTGGCTGTTTGTTTCAGAGTTTATACCGTATTGAACAAAATCGAATGCCAAGGATTTTGCTTGTTTAAAATGCAAACAGCTCAAGGACTTTGGTAGACCCCCTGGTACATTCATTGCACTATTCTGTTCAATCTAGGGTAGCATTTTGCCTGCTTTTTCCTGATAGTGCAATGTCTGTTCTGTTAAAATAAGGTATGTTTCAGATATTACTTAGTAAATTATACTTGTTCCTTATAAGGTGTGGAAAGTGTTTATGTAAGGTTGCCAGCTCAGAAGTGGGAACTGCTGGCTTTTCATTGCAGGGTGAATGTTCTAACCACTAAATAGGCCGTTCCTTTAATGAGTATGTGTGCTGGCTTGTGGGACTCTGAAAAAAAAGGGACAAATTTCTCAACTTTATCATAGAGAAAAGGCATATTTTGTTTGGAGAGGTTACTGGTGACGATTGATGTCCAACTTCGCCTTTATTGATAAACTCATGCTGAATTCAACCAGAAAATCATTAATTCATCTTGAATTTCATGTGTCAAAAGTTGATTTGTGTTAAATATATGATTATTTTATGATTTAACAGTGCGCCATTTTGAAGGATCTGAGAGTTTGGGGAGCCACCTGGAGAGCAGTCTTATTTGGCTCCGAAAGAGTAGATAATTTAGAATTTCATGGTCAGATGAAGTCTATTTTTGGTCAAGGAGTTTATGATCCCAGAAATGTATAGTTTTAATCCTCAGCCATTTTTCAATTCTCAGTATTATTATTATTTTTCTTTACAATTTCAATACTGAATTTTCATGAAGATTTTTTATGTTTGCAGCCCTTTTTCTCTACCAAAATCATGAAAATAAACTGAAATACAATGTAATTATAAATGCTACAAGTGTCTTGACTCAGTTGAGCCATTCTCTCCCTCTCTGTGAAGCTGCAATCTTGCATTACAAAGGCTTAAATAAGGAAACACATCATTAGCCGGATTTGGCGTCTGCACAAAGGGCTTAATTCAGGGTTTAAAAAAGAAATCTACACACAAACCTACCTTGTTGGAGTACCTCTCCTGTAAAAATGCAGAAAAGGGCAACTTTTAACCTTTGATAATAGTAGCATGTACCTTTCTTATATCAGGTCGTAGGTCCCACTGGACCTGAAATCCTACCGACTAACAAAATTGGGGCAAGTTACGAAATTAGGAAAGTACACACTAGGCTTACTCCAAAAAAGTGGACACATTTTGTGGTGAGGAAATAACTTCTGGGGGTCATCACTATTAAACTCTAAATAGGGTCATTTTTTACCCAGAGGACAACACGAAGGCCAATTTCTGGCTTTTATAAAAAATTGTTCTGATAATTAAACTGAACTAACAGTAGATTATTGAAGAGGTCAGCTGAGTAATTCTCTGACAGCAGAAAATTTTCCTCCGACATAATCATGTTGCAAGAGGCATGGCAGTGTGAACTTTAGCTGAAAACACCTGTCACCTGTTACCCCTCCCTTAACAAAGCCTTTTTTAGGCAGGATATCCCCACATTTAGGGATCATCTCTGCCCTTACAGTGCCCCCCACTGGAAGCAATCGCTCTTGGCATGCCTGAACAGCCCTGCGCCATAACTTATGTAAAGGCTTTAAAACAGGAGTAACTGGAGAGCTCTTAATTAATAAAGCTGTCACGTAAATGGGCCGCCACCTGACCAGCTCCTTTGCCGGACCCATTCCTAAGATTACCTCCCCATTGTTTCACGCCAATCTTCACCGCGAGCCTCCGGCTTAATTAAGGTAATGCTATGTAAATGAGGCCTCCAGCCCTTTGCAACCTCGCACCGGGTGCTGTAAATGGAATAATTGGGCCTTCATACCAGAGGGCAATTAAGGTGATGTTAGGCGAAATTACAGCTGATTGCAGTTAATAACAGAGGCTGCGGGTGGGTGGAAGCCCGGGGGAAACAGCGTGACCAGGTATGGAATTTTCGGCAAGGTCTGAATGCTGAGAAATCCGCAAACAGCACTCTTGCAATCAATTTTTGGTTTGATTTTGTCTTAGTCTCTGCTATTCAGATTGACCTCTCTGCTATTTTGACATCATGAAAGCCAGCGAATTAGTGGTCCCACCATCTGGATTCTTCAATACAGTGTTCTTAAACCCACCGAATCCTCTTGGCCCTAACTCACAGCCTGCGAAATATGATTGGTCGTTCCTCACTAGGCAAAAGGTAATACAGAAAATGTGTTTATGAAATGAATCCTGTTGTTCCAAAGGTTTAACTACTGAGGACAAGGAAAGGTAAAAGCCTGAAACCTATCTTTTGGATCCTACAGCTGCTTTCACTTCAGTTTTCTTGCAATATATTGTTTCTAGGTGTAAATCATCTCAGGCCACATTCAAGTGAAATCAATCTTTCCTTGAGACTAATTGAAAACCACAGTTGTTTTGGACGGGACGGTAAATTTGTTTTCAGACAGCTTAAATGATAAATATATAGATGACCTGATGAACAACGAAAAAAGAAGGATAAAACTATTCTGCTCTGGTAGCTGGCTATGAGTGCCTGCGGTGCTGTTCCCTTTCATGAGCCCTCCCATTGCCATTAGGGTACTGACACCATGCAGGTCCCAGAAAATGGATCGAACTTCCGACGCACCTCCAGCCCCGCTGTGACCACATCCAGCTGCCCGTATCGATTTTTCCCTCAATTACGAAATAGAAGCCACCGCACAGGATCTAAGTGAAAGGGGGGAAAAAATCAACACATCCCAGCAGCCAGTACCACTCACACCCAAGCATTTCCCCTTCAGATGTAATTGGATTTTTATTGACAATTTTGACAGTCCCCACTGGAGACAGTGTAAATGCTGGTTTGAGCGTGTTTGTTATAGCGCAATGCTCAGGTGTGCCAGCAGTTCCATGTATTTAATTGCTCAATATCCAATTACATTGCTACCCAATCTATTTTGGGATATTTGGCGTCAGTTTTGTGGGATAGGGCTGATGGATAAATCACAGAAATATCTTATTTGAGTAGTCTGTGTCTGCTACTTATGGTCCTAGATTTGTAAAATCCTCGTTACCAGGTAACCCTCCGAATGAGTTAGAAAATTCACCTGTGGGGCATCAGCTCTGTAAAGGTCTTTACCGGCTGTGCTTCTCAAAGTTGTTATGGCTGATATCAGTTTATACATTTATGATCTGGCTTATGCTTGAGTAGTCTTCTATCTCTGCGGGGAAAAATGAACAACCCAGTCTCTCCCGCAGGAAATTAGATCAGGGATTTACTGTATGAAGAGGTGGACTTAAGTTCATGTCTGACAGGGGTAATCCCTGCCGACAACTTTACAAGTCAGCTACTCTAGCCACATTTAAGATTGGCGGACACTCTAAGTCAAAGTGACCTGCTGCAAGTGCATATTGAAGGTCATTGAAATGGCTTGAGAACACAGGTCAAACAAGATATGTGTCTCATAAAGTTACAGCTATCCATTGCCATGACTATCAAGTCCAGTCTTTGTGGTAAATATTAAAGTCAGCAACTTTATGACAAAATATACACATGTACTTGTGTCTAAACCTTCACTTTCTTGCAGAGGGGTGAAAGGTTGACTGGATTGCTGATTTTGTGACTGCGTGAAACACGGAAGGATATGAGGAGTTTAGATACGAGCACCAGGGAATTCGCTATCCAGGTCAGGACACTAATGTCCTGTCCCACAAAGTAGGCCATGCTCCCAGAGATTTATTTTTAATATAACAAGTGCATAAATACATTTCCCTTTGATAAGGAGTCAGGTTGGGGGAGAAGACACCAGGAATGAATGCAGTGGCTAAATGAGTGTGCATTGTTTTGGGTCTGTACTTCATCCTCAAGTTAACTGATTTATAAGGCAAAGGAGACAGGATATCCAGACTAAAGTAAACGCTGCAGATGGGAGGTTCACATTTCTCACAAACTACTTTGCAGGGCCGAACAGCAACTGGCATCGCTGCACCTTCCATCCCGCTGCAGAGAGACGTACAGTGATTTAAGATACCTGGTCCAGTGGAGCTCGATGGGCACTGAGGAGCTCAATAATGCCCCTTGGGACACACACAGACACACACACACACACACACACTGAGTGGCGTTTATCTGACGGTGCCATCAGATCCCCGAGGGGCTGGCACAGGGGCGGGACTTTATCACTGTAATCGGACTCAGCGATCTGATCAGGTCTCGGGTATTTGGGGTAACCAAAGGCCTGCCGGGTCTCAGGTGATGACACAGCAGATCAGACAGCTAATCTCCCAGGATCCTCTTCTTTCTCCACCCAGTCTCCCCCCTTCCTGATCTGGGGGCTGTACGCATGTTCGTCAGCATTCATGAAGGAGCAGATTCACAAAAGAGAAAAAGGGGAGGAGCTGATGACGGACAGAAACACTGAACTGAGAAAATTAGCTCAAGAAAAAAGGAGAGGAAGGACAAACAGGGAAGGAGAAAGCAAGAGATAAGAGGGAGGGACTTAAAGCGGTAATATTTAAAATTAATTAATGGATAGCCCCTTGAGATGAATCATCTTGTTTTCAAGGGGGTCCAACAAAAAACATAAAATATACAACTGACGCGATCACATACCACATACACAAGGCTCTCATTTACCGATCGACCCACACATCATTCCCGCAGACCCGCAATACCCACTCAAGTAAATGTAGATACTACAATACATATTGTACAGCAATAGTAATGGCAACACTACTTTTATATAAAAATAATAATACTAATAATAATAATTCTAATAATACAACAATATTGCTCCAGTATAATAATAAGAACAATAATATTTACCTGATCATGTTATCTAGCAATAAACATTAGATATACACAATAAGAATAAAAAAAGCACACAAATTCCTAACAATATTAAAGAAGCGAAAAGACATCACCATTAGATGCAGCAGCATTTTGTTTTAAGAAAAGATAATAATAATGTTGAGGTTAAGATGAAAAGAAGTAAAGATAAAGGGGAGATAAAAAGGCTGGGGGAGGGGGGGAGGGAGTTTTGGCCCTAGTTTGGAAATCCAAACATCTTTCCTTAGGATCTAAACAAACTCACAAGGCAGAAACCGCGACAAGAGTACCAGGAGCGTCGCTGAGCCTGAATAGCGATGCTGACGGACAGCCTGCCCCTCAAACAAATGAAACATTCAGGCTGGAAGACTGGATTCAAGGCAGCCGCCACCCTCTCCGCCTCTGAAGGCAGCGACTTCCGAGGGGAGGGGGAGAGAAAGTTATGATCTCTCATCAGGGTTCTCAGCTTGTCTGCTATAATTATGTTGTTCTTCCTCGTTTGTTTTCGGCCTCACATGTTTATTTCCTGGGTAGATGTATGACATTTGCTTGCATTGCCTCTTTAGTGGAGCACCTGTGGATCTCCACTCTGAATTTACCCAGAATGCTGTTCAATCTGTCCAGAGAGGCCCACTTCCAGTTCTGCCACTGGTTTATACTGGATCTTCACCACAGAAACAGCTCTTTCACTTCTGCTTCTCCGTCCCCAAATGAATAAACTGTGCATCAGACACCTTTGTACAGGATTTAACACTCACAGTCAGGTTATACCAATCTGGTCACTGTCTATGAGTGTCCAGCAGAAGAAGAATAAGTGGTATATGCAGTTCAAATAGGCTGTCCACCAACAACTGAACTGACACAGGCAGCATCAGGATGTAGGCTGGACCGAAACTAACCATTTATCAGGAAGCAGCACTCAGGTCAACGCTCCATGTCACTTTTCTCCTTGCAGCTTTCAAACTGAGGCCTGTTTTACACAGTGCACCGTATGTCCAAACTGAGGCCTGTTATACACAATGCACTGTATGTCCAAACTGAGGACTTTCAAACACAATGCACTGTATGTCCAAACTGAGGCCTGTTATACACAATGCACTGTATGTCCAAACTGAGGACTTTTAAACAATGCACTGTATGTGCAAACTGAGGCCTGTTATACAAAATGCACTGTATGTCCAAACTGAGGCCTGTTATACACAATACACTGTATGTCCAAACTGAGGCCTGTTTTACACAATGCATCGTATGTGCAAACTGAGGCCTGTTTTACACAATGCACTGTATGTCCAAACTGAGGCCGGTTATACACAATGCACTGTATGTCCAAACTGAGGCGTGTTATACACAATGCACTGTATGTCCAAACTGAGGACTTTCAAACACAATGCACTGTATGTGCAAACTGAGGCCTGTTGTACACAATGCACTGTATGTCCAAACTGAGGCCTGTTATACACAATACACTGTATGTCCAAACTGAGGCCTATTAGACACAATGCACTGTATGTCCAAACTGAGGACTTTCAAAGACAATGCACTGTATGTCCAAACTGAGGACTTTCAAACACAATGCACTGTATGTGCAAACTGAGGCCTGTTATACACAATGCACTGTATGTCCAAACTGAGGCCTGTTATACACAATACACTGTATGTCCAAACTGAGGCCTGTTTTACACAATGCACTGTATGTCCAAACTGAGGCCGGTTATACACAATGCACTGTATGTCCAAACTGAGGACTTTCAAACACAATGCACTGTATGTCCAAACTGAGGACTTTCAAACACAATGCACTGTATGTCCAAACTGAGGCCTGTTATACACAATGCACTGTATGTCCAAACTGAGGCCTATTAGACACAATGCACTGTATGTCCAAACTGAGGACTTTCAAACACAATGCACTGTATGTCCAAACTGAGGACTTTCAAACAATGCACTGTATGTGCAAACTGAGGCCTGTTATACACAATGCACTGTATGTCCAAACTGAGGCCTGTTATACACAATACACTGTATGTCCAAACTGAGGCCTGTTTTACACAATGCACTGTATGTCCAAACTAAGGCCTGTTATACACAATGCCCTGTATGTCCAAACTGAGGCCTGTTATACACAATGCACTGTATGTCCAAACTGAGGCCTGTTATACACAATGCACTGTATGTCCAAACTGAGGCCTGTTATACACAATGCACTGTATGTCCAAACTGAGGGTTATACACAATGCAGTGTATTCCAAACTGAGGCCTGTTAACACAATGCACTGTATGTCCAAACTGAGGCCTGTTATACACAATGCACTGTATGTCCAAACTGAGGCCTGTTATACACAATGCACTGTATGTCCAAACTGAGGCCTGTTATACACAATGCACTGTATGTCCAAACTGAGGCCTGTTTTACACAATGCACTGTATGTCCAAACTGAGGCCTTTCAAACACAATGCACTGTATGTCCAAACTGAGGCCTGTTATACACAATGCACTGTATGTCCAAACTGAGGCCTGTTAAACACAATGCACACTGTAAACACAAACTGAGAGACCTGTTATACACAATGCACTGTATGTCCAAACTGAGGCCTGTTATACACAATGCACTGTATGTCCAAACTGAGGCCTGTTATACACAATGCACTGTATGTCCAAACTGAGGCCTGTTATACACAATGCACTGTATGTCCAAACTGAGGCCTGTTATTACACAATGCACTGTCCAAATGACTTTCAAACACAAACTGAGGCCTGTTATACACAATGCACTGTATGTCCAAACTGAGGCCTGTACACAATGCACTGTATGTCCAAACTGAGGCCTGTTATACAACAATGTCCAAACTGAGGCCTGTTATGTCCAAACTGAGGCCTGTTTTACACAATGCACCGTATGTCCAAACTGAGGCCTGTTTTTACAAATGTCCAAACTGAGGCCTGTTTTACACAATGCACTGTATGTCCAAACTAAGGCCTGTTATACACAATGCCCTGTATGTCCAAACTGAGGCCTGTTATACACAGTGCACTGTATGTCCAAACTGAGGACTTTCAAACACAATGCACTGTATGTCCAAACTGAGGCCTGTTATTCACAATGCACTGTATGTCCAAACTGAGGCCTGTTATACACAATGCAGTGTATGTCCAAACTGAGGCCTGTTATACACAATGCACTGTATGTCCAAACTGAGGCCTGTTTTACACAATGCACTGTATGTCCAAACTGAGGCCTGTTATACACAATGCACTGTATGTCCAAACTGAGGCCTGTTATACACAATGCACTGTATGTCCAAACTGAGGACTTTCAAACACAATGCACTGTATGTCCAAACTGAGGACTTTCAAACACAATGCACTGTATGTGCAAACTGAGACCTGTTATACACAATGCACTGTATGTCCAAACTGAGGCCTGTTATACACAATGCACTGTATGTCCAAACTGAGGCCTGTTATACACAACACAAATGCACTGTATGTCCAAACTGAGGACTTTCAAACACAATGCACTGTATGTCCAAACTGAGGCCTGTTATTCAAAATGCACTGTATGTCCAAACTGAGGCCTGTTATACACAATGCACTGTATGTCCAAACTGAGGCCTGTTATACACAATGCACTGTATGTCCAAACTGAGGACTTTCAAACAATCCAAACTGAGGCCTGTTATACACAATGCACTGTATGTCCAAACTGAGGCCTGTTATACACAATACACTGTATGTCCAAACTGAGGCCTGTTTTACACAATGCACCGTATGTCCAAACTGAGGCCTGTTTTATACAATGCACTGTATGTCCAAACTGAGGCCTGTTATACACAATGCACTGTATGTCCAAACTGAGGACTTTCAAACACAATGCACTGTATGTCCAAACTTAGGCCTGTTATACACAATGCACTGTATGTCCAAACTGAGGCCTGTTATACACAATGCACTGTATGTCCAAACTGAGGACTTTCAAACAATGCACTGTATGTGCAAACTGAGGCCTGTTATACAAAATGCACTGTATGTCCAAACTGAGGCCTGTTATACACAATACACTGTATGTCCAAACTGAGGCCTGTTTTACACAATGCATCGTATGTCCAAACTGAGGCCTGTTTTACACAATGCACTGTATGTCCAAACTGAGGCCTGTTATACACAATGCACTGTATGTCCAAACTGAGGCCGGTTATACACAATGCACTGTATGTCCAAACTGAGGCGTGTTATACACAATGCACTGTATGTCCAAACTGAGGACTTTCAAACACAATGCACTGTATGTCCAAACTGAGGCCTGTTATACACAATACACTGTATGTCCAAACTGAGGCCTGTTTTACACAATGCACCGTATGTCCAAACTGAGGCCTGTTATACACAATGCACTGTATGTCCAAACTGAGGCCTGTTTTACACAATGCACCGTATGTCCAAACTGAGGCCTGTTTTACACAATGCACTGTATGTCCTAACTGAGGCCTGTTATACACAATGCACTGTATGTCCAAACTGAGGACTTTCAAACACAATGCACTGTATGTCCAAACTGAGGCCTGTTTTACACAATGCACCGTATGTCCAAACTGAGGCCTGTTTTACACAATGCACTGTATGTCCAAACTGAGGCCTGTTATACACAATGCGCTGTATGTCCAAACTGAGGCCTCAGTTATACACAATGCACTGTATGTCCAAACTGAGGCCTGTTATACACAATGCACTGTATGTCCAAACTGAGGACTTTCAAACAATGCACTGTATGTGCAAACTGAGGCCTGTTATACACAATGCACTGTTTGTCCAAACTGAGGCCTGTTATACACAATACACTGTATGTCCAAACTGAGGCCTGTTTTACACAATGCACCGTATGTCCAAACTGAGGCCTGTTTTACACAATGCACTGTATGTCCAAACTTAGGCCTGTTATACACAATGCACTGTATGCCCAAACTGAGGCCTGTTTTACACAATGCACTGTATGTCCAAACTGAGGCCTGTTATACACAATGCACTGTATGTCCAAACTGAGGCCTGTTATACACAATGCACTGTATGTCCAAACTGAGGACTTTCAAACAATGCACTGTATGTGCAAACTGAGGCCTGTTATACACAATGCACTGTATGTCCAAACTGAGGCCTGTTATACACAATACACTGTATGTCCAAACTGAGGCCTATTTTACACACTGCACCGTATGTCCAAACTGAGGCCTGTTTTACACAATGCACTGTATGTCCAAACTGAGGCCTGTTATACACAATGCACTGTATGTCCAAACTGAGGCCTCTTATACACAATGCGCTGTATGTGCAAACTGAGGCCTGTTATACACAATGCACTGTATGTCCAAGTTATGCCGAGAATAAATTCAGAGAAAACATGAACTCAAAACAGCACAAGCACAATCACAAAAATCCACAAGAAACCCACAATAAATTTTGCAAAATGACCATCATACTTGGCACGATTCAACCCTGTCCAAAATCCATCACTAACATGGGCAACTTTTGCATGCAGTTGCTTTTGAAAGATTCCTTTTATCTTTACATTTTATTTTTATTTTTCTAACCATATATGACAATGAGCACAAAATATGCAAGAGAAAAGTTTTCTGTCTTTTTTGATGTATGGACTTCAGAGGGATTTTCATGCAGCCATTGCGTATCATCTCTGATAAGGAAGCCCTGTTGGAAAAGCTGGGAAAACCACTTTAACTCAAAACATGGACCAAGAATTGCTGGTGTTTCAGCCTGGCCTATCAGTGCTGCTAACTGTTCAATTCAGTCAGAAGGGAAGGAAGAACAGGAAATGTAGACTGAATTGAGATTTAAGAGCCTGAAACTGATTTGGCAAATACCTGCAAATTTTTAGGCCAGTTGGAAGACATGAAGTGGGCACAATCAAATTCTTTGAAATAAAGATGCTTTTTTAAATTCACAGAAGCAATCAAACAGGTTCAGACTCTGTATATCTACAATCTACAATCAGAAGCAGAACCTATTTTAGTCCTCTCCCCAGCATTATGTGAGCCTTGTTGATTTTCTAATGATAATGCTGAGAGTTTGCATAACATATGTCCCTAAATAAAGTGAATTTATCATCATAAGAAAGTAATGTTCCATCAGTCTTTGAACAAGGCAAAAAGCTCACAAACTCATGCAGCGCCCATACAGACCCATGCGATGCGCATATAAACCCATGCAATGCCCACACAGACCCATGCAATGCCCATACAGACTCGAGCAATGCCCATACAAACCCATGCAATGCCCATGACATCAGCTGGTTAATGCTTGAGTGTCTGAAGCTGCAAAAGCTGAAAATGTTATAGGAATGGGACAATACTGTGCGACTCATCACTTTACCTTGAAAACGCCAAACATGTTAAGCGCCACTGCTGGACTGTACTTTGTATTTTTAGTTTTTAGTACACACCTACGGGACTGACTGAATCGTTTGAATATCCTCAAATACACTATCTGTAAAGAGTGGATAAGTGATAGCCTAATAGTCAAGTTATAAATTTAATCATTCTTTTTCAAGACAGCATAATTAAGCAAAAATAAAGTCAATGTTTGATGAATTAACCTGGTTTGTAATATATGCATGCACCCCGCTAATTTTGTGTCATGTGAATCTTTTCCTGTTACTAAGTTGCTACTAAGTCTCTCCCATTGTCAATGTTCTTTCGTTTGTTTACGTTCACCATTTTCTTTTTACGCTTCCGGTTAATCCTGATTTTTAAGGTCACAACATTATAACTCGTGAGTTGCCGCAAGCAAAGTCCGCCGAAATGCGGACTTGCGAAAAAGTGTTCAAGAAGGGCTCAAAATGCCCGCGAGAGAGCCCTCACGTACTTGACTATTTAACTGTGGGATAGTCCTAAACCTTGCGGAAACACGCCTCAAAGTCCCTGAGTCCGAGAGTGTAGAGATTGGGATTGAGCCAAACACTTATTTCTGCATTCGCATGCAAGCGCATGAAAATAGCGAATATTGGCAGGTTCATTCTCAA